>JAJFPB010000006.1:1200000-2400000 GCA_020881915.1 Paramyrothecium sp. XJ0827 | reverse complement strand
CTTATGGTTCAAGCAAGTTGATTACGGGCAAATGTCAAAATATGCACATGTTATCTCCTCTCAGAAGATACATTTTAGATTCCTTCCTATGAGGCTAATATCTCAATTTGCTTGCCCAAACTTCCCGTAGCAATTATCCTTCCCTGGACATGGTTAACAGATGACTTACCTTCAGTGAGAACTCATACCCAATTAATTCATCTCAACAATAATCCAGTCTTCTCTATCACACCGTTAGATATCCCAAACAAGACAACTCCCAAATTTTGCCAAGAACAATAGATCTGTGGAAAATCTCATGCAAGGCCGCAAAGAAATCTTGCCTCACTAAGGTTCATAATCATCATCATCCTCTTCGTCTTTGTATCTTCTCGGTCGCTTCCTGGATGGCGGTGTTGTATGTGTGCTACCGTTGACAATTCCAATGATCGCCCGAAGGTCATTAGGCCCAGTACCTTCATACCACTGATCTCTCCCAACTTGATAAAAGTCGACAGAGTCAATTCGAGACCCACGAGCTGCGTGAGAGTTTTAGCGTAGCGTCATGACATTTCTTGTGGCATCACTTACTAAATACCATAGACTGTTGACGTCGTTGGGCTGGAGAAGACGAAGGCTGCAGGCGTGTTGGTGGCAGATATTCGTCGGCTGAGAACCATATAATAGCATCATGTGCCTTGGGAACGATCATGAAGAAGTACTTCTCGCTGGTCTCCAGACTTGTTTGCTGGTACATGCCTGCCGACAGCCTGCTTCTTTGAAAAGCACGACAGGTAGCTCCTCTTCCTTGCATGCACGTCATGCTCTTCGTCGAACGGGCTGTATTTAGTCAGCCATACATCTCAAGATAAGCGAGCTCAAAACCCAAAGCTAGATACTGACCGTCTTCAGACACGAGCATAGCCTTACGAAGGTGGGAGCAAGTAGATGCCCGATGACAGTGGATGTCAAACCCGGCATCCAACTTGAAATGGCTATTAGAAGGCCATTCCAGGGATAAAGTAGGGGAATTGGTCATGGCAGTAACAGTGAATGGGCCCATCCGCAAGTATTCAAGCAATCGCTGCTCCGCCCGGGTCACTTGTAACCTTCTTCTCCGTTCACCTCCTGTGGTCTCGCCCCTCCCTAGGAAGTTGCTGGCTGGTAATTGCTCGAGGGCTTCGTGAAATAACTTCTTCACAGTATGGTATACAAGATCGCTTTGAGCCAGATCGGAAGATAGACCGAGCTCATCAATTGCACGATCCTGGGTAAGCCAGCGCTCATGGACTCGGAAAGTCTTGTCAGAGGGGGAAAAGAATAAGTGCAGATGAAGGTTTCCAGCTTGGACAAACTCTAAGAATGTACCCTTTGTTTGCGAACAGGCTCGCAGACACGCCCGGAGAAGGCGGTGCACTTCCGAGGCAAAACGGGTGTCGGGTGGCCCAAGAGTTGGTGCATCCATGAACCTCCTTTGCTCCTCCTCCTCGGCCGTGCGTACTAGTGCATAACTGCGCAGTACGTCCCAGTATGGCTTCGTCAACATGAATCCATCGCGATCGAGCCCATGAATAATCTGTTTGAGCCGGGGATTCTAGACAGCATGTTAGCCATAGGGTGGGATGTTAGAACAATCGCCCACATACCTTGTGCTCATCTCCAATGCAGTAGTACCATCGGTTTGTGAACTCAACGCGGCAAAGATGGTCCTTGAGACGGTTCGCTATTTCACGGGGGAGAAAGTCCTCTGCCCTGGCGACATCTGCATAGCGTCTCCCATCTGTATTGAGCATGTCACTGAGCTCGCCTACGAGGTCTGGCTTTGACGCAAGCGCTTTGCTCCAGATAGCAAATATCCCCTTGGCCTCCTCATACGAGTCAGCCATCGACAGCCTTTCGCGATTTGTCCTGCCAGTGGAAAAGTTGAAGCCAAAATTGAGACGTTGGCCGGTGCAGCTAGCGGACTTGTTGGTTGTGGACTCAGATAGCAGAAGACCTTTGAGGTAGATACATCCACGAAGTTGCGGGTCTACTAGGAGGTCCCCGATGTTCGTCGAAATGATCCCGTCTCTGGTGTTCCATAAGAAGAGCGCAGACTTGGTCCATTCGTTGAAGTCCTTTACCATGATCTGCCTTCGCTCCACTTGATTGCCCTGCTGGTCTCGATTTCGTTCATGGCACTTGGGTTTCTCTCCAAGTATGAACTGCACGTCCCGGTCAGGTTGGGCCGCAAATGGTAGCAGACCCGGCAGCGAAGTGGACTGGCTCTCTTTGGTGATGGCGGCCTGTTGGATGCGGCGTAGTCGAACCACAAGCCGCCCACTTGTAGTGAAGTTAAATTTCCAGTTAAAGCTGCCGGAACGACACCGCAGACAGTGGTTCTGCCTGCCACGCATGAAGACGAGTGCTGCGAGTTTCAAGCCCTCCCCATGCGACCCGGCCTGGTCTGCCACGTTGGTCTTGCTAGTACCGCCGAGGTCAAGGTGCCACGGTTGCAGCGTTGCCGATCGGTTGCATATGTCAACGCTTCCCTCCCCGTTGCGTCCCTCAAAGCGAATATAGCCGAGCCACTCGGTCTCTTCGGAGCCAAGACTTGGGTTCGGCACCTTGAAGACGATATCGATATCTCCACCGGAGACCTTCTCTTCGCGAATCACTCTGAAGTCCCTTTCGGCAAGGTTGAACGATTTGATGATTGCATCGCGCCTGTCCTTGGTTTTAGTCTTGGGATGGGGACAAAACGGAGTGTATGAAGACTTGCCAGTTCTGCACCAGCTCACGAAAAGCTTCCCGTGGCTCCCAGTTGGTGTAGCTTGCCTGAATCGAGAAGTTGATGGTCTTGCTGTTTTTAATAGTGCTGAGAGTAACCCGCGGATCGTCGTCAGACTCGTCGCCGATGTCATCCTCGGGAAAGTTGTCGTCCTCCGGAAAGTAAAAATCCAACAAAGACTCCATCAGTCTTTTCAACACCGTCGTCGTCAGTTGGCTACTCGGTAATATCTGGAAACCTCACTTACGCTGACTTGGAATGTGCACCAGTCTATCCAAAAGGAACGAAGCCAAGCCCAGCACGGGGCTACGAGTTGACCACTGCTGTAAGAGACCAGGACAGGCCAACAAAATTATGAGTTCGTGTTCTCAGTGATATGGTGGGTGCTGACGTGGGCCAGTGGCAGAGTTGTGCAAAAGCAAACGCCAGAGTCGTGGTGTCAATGAAGGGCCAAGGATGAAGAGGGGAGATTAGGAAGAGCCAAAGAACGGGCCATACGGATTATTTATTCACTCCTCCTTGCCTGTAGGCATCCGTGTGAGGGAGTGTCAGCCAGTGGCTACTTTAGCACGCCGATCAACTGCTGAGGCTGTTGGCAGCTGGCAACCGGCAACCGGCAGCATCAATGCCAAGAAACCCGTTGAAACAGATTCAAGGGAGCAAGGAGCAAACTCAGTGGACATGGTGCTTAAGTACTACTAAGCAGGCAGATAGGGAATGGCTACCTTATCCTGGAATCTGCTTGTCGGTGCTTTTTGATTGTCAGATGGGTGCGAACTTGATGAGACAACCTACATGCAGTTCTCGGCAAAATGATAAACGACATTTCCTCCTTAACCACATGAGTTGTCACATTCCCTTGCAGTTGGTGCTATCCTCAGAGTCACCAAATTTATTCAAAGCAATCATAACCTCTCCCTCACGTGTTCACTTCTTCTTGATGCATGGTTCACCAAGCAGAACGAGAGGGTTCCAACAAGGGGTTGAGCTAGTGTACAGGGTAGGTGGAACTAGAAGCTCGCGACTGGTCAACTGGTCTTTACTACGCCAAGCACGCCCAACATCCTTCACGCAAATACAAGCCAAGTACCATGACTTCGGAATGGACATTTCAGGCCGTTCCAGGCGTGTTCGCCGACTTGACCGAGTTTGCAGCTCAATATCCTAACGGTAAAGTCCCGACGCAGCCGCGCCTGGCTCTGATCCCGCGTGAATACCCCACCGACGGCCAGCAGCCGGAAGATGGGCGTGACTGGGTGCGGTTCGCGGCATACGTGAGGTCGCTGAACCGCGATGCGCCCGACAACGTCTCCTACAAGGTGCTGTACCTCACTCGCCACGGAGTCGGCTTCCACAACCAGAAGTCCGCCGAGATCGGCACCCAGCTGTGGGATGTACGTGTTGACCTGAGGGATAAATGATCCGGCTAACCTGGCGCAGTCGTACTGGTCTCTTCAGGATGGCGACGGCGTGACCACATGGTTCGACGCGTTCCTGACCGAGGTTGGCATGCAGCAAGCTCGCGACCTCAGTTTGTTCTGGAAGGACCTGGTCGACAAAGATGGCGCACCGCTTCCTGAGAAACACTACACGAGTTCTCTCGCCCGGTGCCTCCAGACCAGCAGGCTAGCCTTCTCCGACCTCATGGAGAGCCATGGACAACCCTTCCGGCCTACCGTCAAGGATAACCTGAGGGAGCGGTACACTCTGCACACCTGCGACATGAGGAGACCGCGTTCGTGGATCGCGGAAAACTACCCCGACTACCTCATCGAGGAGAGCATGCCGGAGGAAGATACGTTCCGCAAGATTTTGCATTACGAGACTGACGCGGAGCACTACGCGAGGAAGCAAGCCGTCCTCGGTGAAATCTACTCCACGGACAGCAGCGAGTTCATTTCGCTGACGGTGCACTCCATGGCAATCCAGGCGATTCAGGCTGTTTGCAATGCCAAGGATGTCCACGTCCGCGAAGGGTCTAGCATTGCTCTACTGGTGCGAGGGGAGAAGCGAGCTGGAAACGTAGGAGTGCAGGTATGATAGAGTCCTCTCTGGCCTTGATCGCAGCTACATATGAGCGAGATGTACGACATGCAGATAGAAGGACAGCTAGTGACGGGTGCTAGAGTGAGAACGTCAAGCCATTGACCTTTCCCTCTTCGTTTCGCGTCAAGCCAAACCCGTAAGCGATAGCCATTAGGTTTGAGTGTGAAAGCTCGCTATTTTCTGCACTTTGAGCCCACCTCGGGTTGCACAGCGTTTGGTGGCTGCTCTAGGCTCATCCGCGATGGCCAACCCCGCCGCCCAGCCTACATTCTGCGTGTTTGACCTCGACGGAGAGGGTGTCTTGGAGCAAAGCCATGTACCCGGATCTGTCACAGTCAGTGCCAGTATCGAAGCTATCGACGCATGTAGGCTGAGCTGAAAACAAGCGTTTGCGCCGTTGCATCCAACTTGGAGCATCCGCGACAAACGACTCCTGATTCGTTGTACACGCAAGTTCTCGCAGCTCATTCGATGTCATCAATTCTGGCTTGGATGGGGAAAGCAGCTGCACCGACAGTTGGTGTCCGTCACTGGAATTTACGCCCCTTTCTCAGCCCTACGTTCAGACAATGTGAGCCTCTTTGTCAGGAGCTGTGTGTGGCTTACTACCTACGATCCGCTTGGTCGGATGTCGAGGCTATGTGCGTCAGCACCGACTTATCATTCGCTTCCAAATGGCTGGAAATATCCTTGCGACAGCTGCCTTGAACACGACGCATGGCCACTGTGCGGCCTCGACCTTCCAGCGCCGCGCCGGGCGTTGCACATCCTTATCGTCAGGTACGTTTGGTCAGCTACATGCAGGTGAGATTTATCACATGGTCAGCAAGCAACGGCGACCTCTTGCCATACTAAACGTTCTAAGGTTTAGATACCGGCACGTGCGTGCGGAAGCGTCGCCTATTCAGCGGTTTGTTGACGAGAGCGACTGACACCTGTGTCCCTCCGGGTTGTGTGAGACGGGCAACAGAAGGCACGAGCCCCTGTGATGATACATGTCTGACAAGAACGATGCAGCGACTATAAAGAGGCATGGCGTCCCACGCAGCACAACGCATCTTCTCCATCAAACCCCAGCCTTACAATCAGCCTTCTATCAGCAAACATGCCCATCAAGAACTACGGAGTGTGGAAGGCCAAGCCTATCTCCTTCACGGCGGAGAGAAAGGAGAACGACCCTGTCAGCCCGCACGGGCACCTCAAGTTCAACGACGGTGTAAGCTCGCGGCCGCTGTCCTCGGCCATCAATGTCAAATCCATCTCCGAAGACTCGCGACTCGTGTACTGGTTGGATTCGTACTTTGATGACCCACTGATGGAAGAACTCACTGGTCTGGGTTTTGGCTGGCACGACATCGCAAAAGACGATCGCGGCCCACCCGAAGGCATCGCCCTGGACTACCTGCGGTCGGACATTGTCCATCTCGAGAGCGGAAGGCTGCTTCCCCACGATGTTCCCGGCGACCAGAACGACATTGTCGATTTTCTCGTGCCGTTCTTCGAAAATGCGATCCAGAAGAATGCGACCGTCTATCTCTATGGAGAGCAGTACTCCAGCCGGGATGGCGTGCACGACATACACATGAATCAGGGAAGTGGGGGCAGGTTTGGTGACCAGAATGGGATTTACCAAGATGGAGGCATAATCCTGCAGTTCCCTGACCACCACTGGGAGGCGTTCTTCATTGCTTTCGCCTCACAGGCCATGAAGACTGATGAAAGCGGCCATGCCGCTGGCCCAGTCTTTGGGGAAATCCTCGCCGCCCCAGGCAATCCAGCGCCCGGCGATGGGAGCAATGGGAACCCGACTGAGCCTCGCCCCGACGTCCCGAACGATGAGGGTGACGGAGACGCTGAGGAGCCGTACTCTGGTGTGTCGATCGAAGCTGCGCTCGTGAATCCAGACGGCCCCGACGGGCATCCAAACCCCGAGCTAGTGTTCCTCATGAACAGCGGAAGCTCGACCGTTTCGCTGGAGGGATGGAGGATCGAGAATGACATGGGCGCGCATCTCACGCTGCCAGCCGGGTCCAGGCTCGCCGGGAAGGGTGCCAAAGAGCGCTTCGAGGCAACCGGGGTGGCGCTGTCGAACCGAGGTGGGTCCATCATACTGAAGGACCCTAGCGGAGCGGTGGTGGACGAGGCTCGCTGGACGCGAGAGCAGGCAGAGCGGACGGGCAGGCTGGTGTACTTCAAGTAGATTAGTGGACGATCTTCCTCGTAACAGGTGAGGATGGCCTCGTCTAAGCACACGAGCAAGCGGAATTCGAAACCTCAGGGCTGAGTAGCAGAAACGAGACCAAAATGACAAGCTTTATTTTAGTGGCCAAGGGAGCGTTGGGCTCAGAAGCCCGCGGTCTGTGAGTGCGTGCAAGTGGTACAAGTGTGAACGAGCACAGACGACGTCAATGCTCTTGGCGCCCTCTCGCCTCAGCTGACGGGCGGTGGCCCGCGATGCCATTTTTCCGAGGGAGGCTGCTCTGCATTGTGCCGCATCTGGGGTAATTGGCGAGAAAAGCAAAAAAGTCCAAGCCTCCAAGCTGAGGGGACTTCGGTTGTCGGCAGGGAACGGCTTGATTCCTTGCATAGACACGGACACCCCCAACGACAATGCGGGACGGGCACGATAAACCCTTGCATCTGCCAAGCATGCAGCGTGCATGGTTTTGCAGATGCGAGAGCCGCAAAGGAACGCACCAGACGCTTCTTTCAGGGCTGGACGAGACGCATCTTCAGCCGAACGTTCTCAGTACGTAAAGAAAGAGAACGAGAAAATAATCTCGTCTGGCCTATGATGTAGCGACGGGTGAACGGATGCATCAAAGCAAGATGCTGAAACCTGCACAGAGAGCCGTCGACGCAAGGATCGGACCACGAGAAGGGACAACCACAGTCAGGACGAGGCTGTGCAGGAGCGAGAGGAAATCACGTTCGGGATGGTTTATTTCGTTTCTTGTTTCGTTTCGTGCTCCTCCTGTCTGTCCGCGTCGCAGAGTCATCCGAAAGATGTAGAGAGTAGCGTAGCGTCTTTGCACCATACGAGAATGCGTAGTGGATAGTGCTAACGGGCTCCAGATCGGGAGAGACGGCAGCGCATGACATTGACGCCAGAGAGAAAGGAGAGCAGGCAAACGGCAGGCCAGGCCACAGGACGAGAAGCGCAGGGCGCCCAGTTGTGGATTTTGGCGGAGCCCGAGAACTGAGGCCGCTTGAGCTTAGCTGAGGGCGCTTTGACCCGGGCCCGACGGTGAGCACCGAGGCATGCGCTGCTTGTCCGCGACAAGCTTTTGGGAGAGAATTGACAAGCGCTCTCATGCAAATGACAATAATTGCGTGCGACGTGGTACGATCCCAAGCCCTGGCGATACCCTCAGCCCTTTCCCCTCCGCTCGTACCCAACAAGGCTATTTTCCGCGTCTGCACAACCTGCACCCGACAGTATCACCACATTTGTGGGGTTTTGGATACGACAGATTCGATTCGGAACAAGCCTAACAGGATCAAGCAGGGGGGGGCAAGGAAGAAAGAGGAAAGGCGGCGCACGGGAACAGCAACGCCTCTAGCCTGCACTAGGACTAGCAGACACCCGCCGCCGTCCAATCAGCAGCCCGTGCCTGAATTCGATACGAACTAACGTCGCTAGATTTGGCAATTCGAGATCCGGGATCTCCAGCAGGGGGGCCCGCGGTGTGCCGTCCCTGGGCGCCCTGGCATGGCGCCAGAAGAGGTCATGGCCGACCTTTCGACCTTCGACGGCAAGGGCACAGCAAGAAGAAAGCCTGGCGCCTCCGCTCAGGGGAGATGGCGGCGGCGATGCGGTGGGACACGACGGGCGGGCGTCCGACGCCGACCTGAAGGCAAGGCCATCCTTTGAGGCTACACGCCAAGGGCGAGTCAAACATGGAGAAGGGGGGCTCCATCGCGTGGGTAGAGAGAGATCTAATGGTGCGGTTCCGGATGGGCATGATCATCTCCATCAGCCTTCTGGGCCTTTCGACCTTCTCGGATTTTTTCCTTATAAGGACCTCGAGTCTCGGCAACAATCATGGCTTTCTTCTCCAGGCCCTCCTCTCCACGCCCAGCAATCACCGGCATCAGCTTCTGCAGAGCTTCTTTTCTCTAATAGCACATTTCACAATCGTTTCACCAAAGAGCTGGTTAATCTTGGTCATTCACTTTCCACAAAAACATTCTTGTCTCCTCGTTCAGTCGCTATCCCCTACTCGTCTCATCACAAGATATCTTGGAAAAAGACGATCACCACTACCCAACACCTGTCGCTTCAACTTACAAACACAAACACAAACCGCTAATATGAAGTTCTCCACACTCTTCATCACGGCCTTCTCGGCCTCTGGCTTCCACCAGGGTCTCTGCTACCCCGGCATGGGCAAGACGGTCAAGGACATTGAGAACTTCGCCCGCGACAAGGACCCCGGCTTCCTGTCCGAGGAGCTCATCGGCGACCTCGCCACCCTCCCCGACAAGAAGCTCACCAGCACCGGCCGGGAGATCAAGCGCATCCTCACCGGCAAGACCGACGCCGAAAGCAACGACCGCGCCTTCATCCGCCCCGCGCTCGGCGGCTTCCTCTGCCGCATGGACACGTGCTGCGTCTGGCAGCACGTCTCGGCCGAGATGGAGGGCATGTTCCGCGGCGACGCCGGCCGCTGCACCAACCTCGCCCGCCAGGCCATCCGCATCGGCTTCCACGACGCCGGCACCTGGTCCAAGTCGGGCGGCGGCGGCGGCGCCGACGGCTCCCTCATCCTGTCCGACGAGATGACGCGCTTCGAGAACACCGGCATGGAGGACATGGTCGCCAAGTACCGCGAGCTCTACTCAAAGTACCACGACAAGCTGGGCTACGGCTCCGTCACCATGGCCGACCTGATCCAGGTCGGCGCCAAGGTCGCCACCGTCGTCTGCCCCCTCGGCCCGCGCATCAAGACCTACGTCGGCCGCAAGGACAGCGACAAGCCCAACCCCGAGGGCCACCTGCCCAGCCCCTTCGCCGACGCCGAGTCGCTCATCGCCATGTTCAACGACAAGACCATCAGCCCCCGCGGCCTGATCGCCCTGCTCGGCGCCCACACCACCTCGCAGCAGACCGCCGTCAACGTCTCCCGCGCCGGCGACCCCCAGGACAGCACGCCCGGCGTGTGGGACATGCTCTACTACCAGGAGACCCTGGGCAAGGTCAAGGCCCCCGAACGCGTCTTCATGTTCCAGAGCGACCTCAACCTCGCCAAGCACCCTGAGACCAAGGAGGTCTTCGAGTACTTTGCCCAGCCCGGCAGCCACGCCCAGAAGGACTGGAACGAGGTAAGACTTCCATTGGCTCCTTTGCAGCTGCAAACCATGAAACTAACCTGTTCTCCGCAGGACTACGCTCGTGAATACGTCCGCCTCAGCCTCCTCGGCGTCAACAACATCAACACCCTCAAGGACTGCACAAAGGTGCTGCCCCGCGCCGTCACCTCCTTCAAGAACAAGGATCAGCGCAAGCTCGACAAGTGGCTCAAGAGCTTCGACTGGTCCTCCGTCTCCAAGAAGATTGCCAAATTGCTCCTGGGCGGTGACGAGATCACCATCCCCGAGGAGACCATCCCCGTCAAGTCCCCCAAGTCCAAGAACTAAGCTTCATTGTCTTCGGACATCTCTAGTCTGAGGATGGGCCCCCCGATAATCACATTACGACTTTATACCATTAAATAATCTCTTCATTTTTCACGCACAATACCATTCTCGTCACTCATTCTCACGCCGGCCGGGATTTGTTGGGACGGGGCTCGAAGAGCGGGTTTCCTTTTGGATCGGAAGCGTTGGTCACTCCTTACAGGCATCTATTGCATAGACATCACACTCGAACGCTGTATCTAGATAGTCGGCTCTAATCACTTAATGTATAAACGGATTCTATGAACGCTCGCACACCCCACCCCTTCGCTCGCCTCTTTGATGCCTCGCATATGCACAGCGATCCCAGCCCACCGCCAAGCCGGAAACTATTGGCGGAGCCATCGCCCACTCCAGTGCCGATGACCTGGGTCACCCGCATGCTGGGCCCACGTGCTGGCCTACCAGAATAGGAAATTGCCTCATTTGCCAATGACCCCGACTATAGTCGTAGGGATCCGCATGTTGGATTATTGCACTAGGAGGCTGGGCAGCAATCGGGAACTTGACGGATTGATGGGCTTGACTTCCAGGAAGGGTTGGTGGATGCCTGACATCGTCTGCTATTGAGGTGACGCAGATGACATGTATGCCTCGGGTCGTCGGCTCCGAATGTCGAATGACTTGGAGAACGTTGCTTGGGTCACATCCCCGTAGAAGGGTGCGAGGCCTTATTATCTATGGCTCGGAAGAGGTTGCGCGAGCGAGCATTGACTGCCAACTGTGTTGTTTAGTTCATAAGTTTTTGCCCTCCTGTCGTCAACGGGATTGTTGGTTGGCTTTCATTGAGTCAGCCTGAACTAGCTTGCGATGAGTGACTCCAATTCATGTCAAAGGAATCACGATTAGAGCTCGCCCGCAACCACACTGTAGCTCACATAGGTTTGGTAGTACAAGTGAACGCAGCACGACATATTCATATGGATTGGTATCATCCGTTCTCATTCGTCCAGGCCTGCCTGGCCAGTCTATCTCCTTCCTAGACTACCGAATCGATATATACACTATAATGATCTGCTCCACGCATATCTACCACCAAGTAGAGGTTGCTGGGTATCATGTTGCACAGCTCGCAGTAACATTAGACAAAAATGCAGATATAAGCGGCCCGTCGCGCTCGTTGGGTATTGCCGCTGGAATATGAGAGCAGCACTCATCACCGCTTCGCTTTGGGTTTGTAGACGTGCAAGCCGTTGGCGGAACCCCACACGCTTTCACTTACACGGTGGGGTATCTTCCTCCCGCGCAGTCGCTGATCGATCAGCCACATGCCTACCACAAACTCCTGTCTGCTCAGCATGCCCCTGTGCTGCCGATCGACCAGGTCCCACACCTCGGCAAGCTCGTCGTCTGGCAGTCTCGACCGTTTCCAAACCTCGCGAACGACGATATTGAGGACGTACTGTGCCGTGTCCAAAGGAGGCTTGCTGCCGTCACCAATGCCATCCTGCGGATTAAGGAGGAGACCCCGATTTGAGGCCCACACCGCCTCGTATCGTTTGCGTTCTCGAGGCGTTATCTCCTCACGCCATCGTTTCCGCGAGCCTTCGTGGTGTGAATGTTTGTTACCACCGCGGAGCTTGCGAAGATGGCTCTTCTTGTGGCGGTCAGACTCCTCATCCGACGCAACGTGTGGCTGACGCAGCGTCTGCAAAAGCCGAGGCGACTTCTGACGCTTCGGAAGTGGCGGTGGAGGGAGCGTAGACCCAGTGTGATGTGGCGTCAGATTGGCAGAGGCCAGTGATCCTGCCACGATTGCGGTAGTCAGAGATTCTAAAGGTAAGGTGCTTGTCGAAGCATTGGCATGTCTCATGGGTCTTGGGGCGAGGAATGGCGGGGTTTCTCGAACAGGAGACGACGGGGCACTAGCAATCGTCCTCCTTCGAGTTGGTAGTACCGGAGGAGAGGGCCGGGAGGGCGATTGTGCAGAAGAGGCAGACACAAAGGTATCATCAGAAGAATTTGAGTGCACGGATCCAGGTTGCTTAGCGGTCGCCGAAGGTCTTCGAACCGCACCGTGGGGCGACTGAAAGTAGCCTCCGGGAGTGGTGCCATGCTTGCGAACTTGACCCGGCTCCCCATTTTCGTTGGTTTTGCTGCGTCGGGGCTTCGGTGGCGTGGGAGGGCGAGGCGTTTGCAGAACCTCCTTCTTTGGAGGGTGTACCTGTGGTGGCGATGAGCCTCTGCGTACTTGCGGTTGGGCTCTAGGCGACACTGCGGATATAGAGGGCTTCGGAGCTTTGCCCAGCTTTGGAGCTGCCGGCCCAGAGACGGGCCCTTTATCAACAATGGCTGGCGGCGGTGGTTTCGGAGAGACAGGGGGCAAGGATGGCTTCATCAACCGCCTCGGTTTTGGCGACACCACCTCAGGCGATGACCTGCTGATAATCCCAGGTGGTGTTAAAGGTCTAGGTTTTGGGGCCAGCTTTGGTTTTCCCGCCGACACGCTGCTGGCTTGGGATGGCTTCTCATCTGTGCTCTCCCTTATTGCCGGTGGAACAGGCTTCGGGGCTGGCGGAGTCGACGGTCGCACTACTGGCATAGGCCTCGATTCGGGTTTCGGACGCCGTGTCTCATCCACGCTCGCGCGGCCGGCCCGCGTCGGCGATCTCTTAGGGGACTTCTGGTTCGCCGGATCTCCCTCCGACCCCCCGCGCTCAAACATTGATATCAGCGAACCCGTCGGAGCGATGGGCATCGAGTCGACTACCTCAGCCGAACTCGCAGAGCTCATTATGACGGGGCTTTGCGTCTTGGATGGGCCCCGTGGCCTGGGCGTTGGACTCGCACTTCTGCTCGCCGCCAGGGTCGCGGCGATGTAGCTGGGGCTCTTGGTATCCACCTTGGCCATTGACGCAGGGCTGGACCCCGGGCCAACCGGTCGCGTCGGCAAAAGCCTCTCCCCGATGGCTTGTGTATGAGAGTGAAGTTGCGGCGGCTGCTGCATATTCGGGGGAGCCAAGTGGCCATTCCCGCTTCCCGTGGTCTGCGAGACCAGCGACCGGGCTGGACTGCGTGATGCTGAGGATTGGCCGGCCGACGTGGCAGCCGTCAGAGCACCATTGTCCTTCTTCGGAGGCGGAGGAGCCGGCTTCTTCTTCTGAAAGGCTAGCGAGGCACCTCTCAGCGCCGTCGAGGCAGCATCGTGCGAGTCGGCGGCATGCGAGCCGACGGAAGTCATATCCGGGAGGCAGCGGAGGGGGACGACATCAGGACATGGAGTTGCGGCGAGCGAAGCGTGCGAAGAACGAGGTCGGAGAGGGATCGGAGGAGTCGGAGGAGTAGCAGACGACAGGAAGATTGCAGGGTCGAACGAGTGACTAAAGCATAGGTCGGGAATTGGTCGTGGAGATGCAAGCCCAAGGCAGGGTTGGTGGCTGTGATGATTGTTGGTCGGAGCGGGATGACGCGGAAAGCCGTAATTTTGGGGGAGCAGCAGTTGGAGCTGTTGAATGCGTGCGGAAGCGCCATTACTAAGTCAACGGGCGCTAAAAAGCCAAGATGACAGAAGGCCGATGGTGGGGCCAGGCGCGTGTGTGACCGTTTCCTCGCGTTGTAACAGGGCTGAGACCTTCTCGATCCAGGCACTGCCGGACCACCAGACTCGCTCACGAGGCGCTAAAACAGACAGGGACCGTCAGCGAGACAGTCTCACCAAGGACCGGGTCTGGGGAAAAGTGTACATAAGGTAGTCTAGGTATCTATGAGCTGACACAGAGTCGTTGGACGTGCATGATCGGCGCCATAATGGCATGCAGAGATCAAACAAGAAATACATGGCTCATCTCTATGTAAGTATCTTGCATAGTATCCTCCACTATCTGTCACCCATCTCTGTAGCACCTACAGGCCGAAGCCTTGGCAAGACAGCAGCAGACCCGAGTGCACATTGTGGCAAAGAACTCTGTAGACATTCAACAGCTTACTCACGATCGACACAGATACGCAGATGAGTGAATTCGAAAAGACCTACAGATTATGCTCGAGCTGGGCACGGCATGGAATGTTGACAAATGCCTGTCGCCGTGATTCCGGTCAAATGGGGAAACGACCGAGCTCGGCTTTCTCCAAGTCACCGAGCCGGGCTCCCGGGTCAGGCTCCACAACATCGGAATTAGCCGTGATGTTGGAGGACAGGCTATGAATGATGACCTTGTTCTCGACAAGATGGAGCTCGTAAGGTTGCTTGCTAGAAACTTCACTCATGCATGAACAGGCCAACATCTACTCTCAAAATTAGTCACAAGCACGAAGAATCTGAGCACTCTGATCACACCCAGCAATGGCGATCCATGATGGATGGGCCTCATGTTGATCGTGTCTAGCCATTTGTACGTGTCAGGGGAACTCGGGACGATCCGGCAGGAGTTGACGGCCGGAGATGAGGCCTTGGAAGAAGGCATGGGTCGTGTTTGGGAATCACGACTGGGACTTCGAGACTTTCTCGACGGGCGGCATCCATATGTTATGGCCTCACGTATCTAAGAGATTGTTTAGTCTTGGCCAAGACCATTATTTCCCTCCCAAGCAGAGGGACGTGCTAGAGACACACGTCTATTGTATTGTTTGCCCCTAAACAAGGAGCTCTATGTGTTTGAAGATGTAAGCGCTTGTATGACATGAGGAAAACTAAACAAAATGGTCTCCAAATCCATTCCTCTACTCTCGGTGCTGGAACAGTCGGCAAGAATGTCAGCGTTTCTAACTCGTAAGCAATGCATGACTGATGCCCCATGACTTGTATGAGCTGCCTTTCGTGCAGAACTATTTCGGTTGACGGTCGTGGACCGGAACAAGACAGGTCTTTGCTAGCTGACCATATTTTGTCCCTTATCGTGCTCGAGCGGCCGCAGCTTGGGTTTCGCGAAGGCCTCTGCTCATCCATTACCAGCGGCGGCCACCCATTCCACCTCCATAGCGGCGCCCCCCGCCCATTCCCATACCGCCACCCATACGGCGACCACCGCCATACGGGCCGCCTGGGCCCATTCCCACGCGGCCGCCGCCTCCATGGTGGTGGTGATGTACAACCGTAACGGGACGAGCGCCCATGCGGGGACCCATCATCACGGGGCCTCCGAAAGAACGCCTAGGACCGCCAAAGCACATTTTGTTGGTATTAGTAGAGGATGGAGCTGAAGTGGTGATTGCGGTCGACAGTGGTGCTGGTAGCTGGGCCGCAGTTGTGACTGGTTGAGAAACTGTGATGAATGACTTGACTGTTTTGAATTGTCAAGATGACTGGATCATGGATGGGACAAACGCAACGACGTCCACGGGGAGCTCATGTACGTAATATATAGACCTACTACGTAGTAGGACTGGCCGCCCGAGCGTATACTGTCATCGCCTGGAAGACTAAGGCCCGGGGTCCCGTCTTCCTGCACGTGGTGACGTTGCCAACCTGTTCGGCGAACTCACGTAAATTTGTAGGCGCTTCCCTAATCTGACTTGGAATAGCAGCAGACCAGCAGCAAGTGATCTCAGCCCACTGGTATTTAAGGTTTCCTTGGCTCATGTCATGGTGCTGTGAACGGACAAGCCGGGATCGCGCAGGCCCAGGCTCTGGGCGGCACGGTTGAAGTGTCGAATGCAGACGTGGAAGTTGGCAAAGCAGTTTCCAGGTGGAAACATCAATTACATGTTCCGAATAATGAACACTTTTATATTTGCAGCGCGCAATCAGTATTACCAGGGTTCTCGAAGACCTGAGGACCATTTTCTCGGTCTCACAAGTAATGACGTGCATCAGATCCGCACAAAGTGGCTTCAGGCGGATAAAGTCAAAAGCATGGTGCAAAACGCCAGCCAGTTTCCGAGCACTTCAGAGTTTAAGCCGTGCATTGTGGCTGACACGGTTGACGGGCCGCCATGCGGGTACAGATATGGGTATGGAATATGAGCGGGCACGCACGAGGTTCTGGGACTGTCTGTCGCGGTGCTGTCGCATCTACGACCTATTTTGGAGATGGGGTGTACAAAATAATGTCCGGCACAGCCAGTGGCCGATAGTTGTGTATTTAGGGCGAGAAGAACTAAGCTGATCACTTTATTATTAGCCATACCAGTATGTTATTTTTGACAATCAAGCCAAAGGCCAGATCCCCGATCTGCGGTCCATCTCAAAACTAGAATAATAATATTCTTCCCTGTTATTTCTACCCCTAATTATGTAGCATGAGGCAACTATGCTTGATCTTGAAAGGACTTGAATTGCCTCATCATCACTCTAACATTTTGAGGAAACGAAAACGCACAAGTAAGAGTCCCACATTGATAATTATTACATACGAAGAACGGTGACAGAAGATTGGAAAAGTATTGGAAGTTTAGGAGCAGAGGCCACTGGTAGCCAGCCCAGTACGATCGATAGGTTTCACACCTCAACGACGTAATGAAGGTAGTGGCTCATGTCTGGGAGGGGTGAAGTCCTGCGGAAAGCAACGGCGAATTCGACTTCCAGTCACGAGGAGTCACTAAGGTTTTGATCACTAGATCGCCTCGGTCTCTGCGAATTCCAAGGCCCCGTCATCTACAGTCTTAGAGCACCAACCCATGCGCCTGGAGGCAGAGATATCTAAGCTTGAAGAAAGCATCTTTCTTCTATTCGAGTTTCTTTGGTGATTTCAGTTTGAACTCAACGGCGGGATGAGTGCAAACTCTGCAGCAATGTAGTAACTGAGGACGGGACAAATGGCGCTAGAAAGATTTGGACTGCATTATCAACATTCATAGCTCAGGCTAGGATAGGGCAATGGAGATAATTCAAAATATAATAGCTTGTTTGCCAGAGGCATTGCGGCTGTCTTGGTTGTAAAACTGGATCCCATGCTTGCTATCACGACCTCTGGCGCCACGTTTCTTTCTTTCTTTTCTACCTGGTAAGCCTTTTCTAAAAGGCTTGCATTGATGCATCATCGGAAGATGTATCCAACTACCTCATGCAGCTCTCTACCATTGGAAGCTTTAAAACTATCACGTAAAGCTTAGGTCCTTATTGCTGTTGCATGGATGTCTCTCTAGTGAATGTAGTGAATGTATTAAACATGCATACCGGTTGACATCCTGGTATACCTAGTGCGGAGCAATAGGCTATAAAATCAGGCATTCTAGTAAAGTCATTTCAATAGCGGCGCATTGTGGCTGGGCCATGTGATCATCTTACGCTTATTCAGCTCGGGTAGGTGCAGCGAAGCCCAGGCGAAGCCAGGCTGGAAACCCGTCGTTGCTAATATCTTGCATGCGAGTTGGGATTTTCACCATTTTGTCAAAAGTCGCGGCCCTTTGAGCTGTTCTTTTGAACGCCATGAGTCAATCCAAGGTGTATCGCCTTCGTGGCATTCCAGCACACCTTGATCGACTTGGGGCCTTGGGCCTTTTGAAAGACGCGTTAGGGGGTGATACTGACGCGACTGATATTCATTTGTTCTCCCTGGCTCGTACAACCCACTCCGAAGGACCAGCAACCAACACGGCCACATTGTCATTTCGCAGAACGCCTGCTTGCATAAGAAATTCTGCGGCAATGAAACAGTGGACACTTCCAGTGCTCGCTCTTCCTCAGCCACTAACATTGGACGAGCACTTCCTCGGAATGACCAAACTACACGATGTAGTTGAGAGTCAATGCCAGTGCAGGTAAATCAATACAAGCTTATGATGGAGAGCTTAGCTGAGCTGACACGTTGAAAAATAGCATTGTCGCAGTGTCTGGTCTCGCAAGTCACCCATTCGGTTCCTGGCAGCCCAGTGATGACAAGGCCTTCATGTGGCTGCGTGATGCGTTGCCTCATGATATACCAGGCGCCAGAGTATACATATATGGCTACGATACCGCTTTGGCAGGCAGCACCTCTTTCCAGTCCATCACAGATCTTGCTCTTGCATTCATCGAGCATCTAGACACGTCTGTGTGGGCGACACCTTATCAGAAGCCAACAGTATTCGTGGCTCACAGCATGGGCGGTCTCGTGCTAAAGGAGGCCCTAGTACGGCTGGCTGATAGGCAGCGGCTAGGCCAAATTCCGGGGGGCATTCTTTTTGGTGTTCCTAGCGGAGGAATGGAAGCATCTCATTTCCTGGCCATGGTCGAAGGCCAGGCAAACGAAAGCTTGGTGAGGTCGCTTTTCTCTGGATCAGAGGAGCTGCGATCCTTGGATGACGTCTTCTGCGGAGTCTCGTCATCTTGGCGACTCAAAATATTCTGGGCTTATGAGACCAAAACGTCAGCTACTGTCATAGTGCGTATAGTCTCCATTTCCTTGAGCGAACTGAACCTTATTGTACCACAGCGTCTAGATGACGGCAAGTTCTCAAGAGAGGGGCCTCAAAGTATTCTTGTCACGAGGGAATCAGCAACTCGAAAACTCTATGGGGAAGACATGACCCTAGTGTTCCCCATCAACAGTGATCACCGAAGCATGGTAAAGTTCTCTCGTGGAGACGTGGACTACGCCGTTGTCCTTAGGAAACTGAGGGAAATCGTCGAAGAACCTAGCAAGAGCAGTTCTGCCATGGCATCTAGGACTTCAGCGGACGATCAGCATGTAGTCAACATGGAACACAGCATGGGCGGCCATTTCCAGGGCGTATTGCTAAGCCCTAGTCGTGTCTTTCTTGGTACCTATCCCACTTGAGATTTCTTGGCTCGGTGTCCGGATGTTGACTTTTTAGTAGCCGCAATAAATAAGTTATGGTACCATGATCTCTTCGCACGAGCCGAGGGGATTGAAGAGAACTTCCGCTACACCTCGGAGTGGATCTATGATACTGACACATGTCCGCAGTTCTCACGTTGGTTGGGCTCTGAGGACCAATTATTCTGGATACACGGCAAACCAGGCTCTGGTAAATCTACGTTGATGAAATTCATCTGGAATGACCAGAGAACCTGGGACCTATTACATAATTGGAAGAGAGATGCCTTGGAAATAAAAGCTAGCTTCTTCTTTCATCACCGAGGGTCTGGGCTTCAAAAGTCGTTCGAAGGTTTTTTGCGCGGTATTTTGCACCAGATTTTCAGCCAAATGCAGGAGCATGGATTCCACTTACAAGATCTTATACGCCCTCTTACTGCCGCCATCAAGCGCGATGGCTCAACACTAGCCTCGATCAATAAACTGGAAGATTTGTTCAAGATAATCTTGAGGCAAAGGGAGAAAAAGCTGGACATTTTTTTCTTCTTCGACGCTCTTGACGAATATCACGGCCCTCCAGAATTCATTGGTCAATTTGTACGCGATCTTGTGGAGATGGCTATTGCGAGTACGCATGTTAAAATTTGCTTCTCGAGCCGACCTTGGGGCGCCTTCCTTGCAAAATTCAAATTGTGTCCACAGATTCAAATACAAGACTACACAGTGAACGACATGCGATTCTTTTGCGAGACAACCTTTGGTGCATTGGCGCCAGATTTGAGGTCAAAGGTTGACCCCTTGACACCGACGATTGTCTCCCACGCCCAAGGGGTTTTCCTTTGGGTCAAGCTCGTTATCAACGACCTTTCCATTCATGCCACCACTGTCACGACCGCGGAAGAGCTTCAGAAAACCCTGAATGGCTTGCCGACCGATTTGGACGACTACTATGCCCTCATTGTTCAGCGAATCGAACCTTCGGCCCGGTGGGATGCTTATGTCGCCCTTGAGGTACTTGCTGAGAAACCGTGTTCGGCAAGTGACTTGTTGATTATACTTCTCTGTTCTCGATGTGAGACCTTTGGCGAAATTTATGAGAAAGTTGAGGGTCTCATCGACCGTTACTACCCCTATCTTAAGTCTATTCACCGTCGTGGCCACGTTCCCGATGACGATTTCGGGCGACTCAAGGAGGAGCTTGAATCAGTCGTTTTGGCCAATATTTTCCGACTACGAGATAAGTGCAGAGGCCTCATCGAATGGAAATCCAAAAAAGATGATGATGAAGTCCCGTTTGTGGAGTTAATGCATCAAACTGTCAAAGACTTCGTTCAAAAAGAAAATTTCAAGGAGATGATGTTCGGATCTCGCAGCATGCGGATCAAGGAAAATCGGTTTTCCTTCTTGAGCAAGGCATCATTATATTGGCCTCTTAAGATACATCTCGATACGTGGCAAATGGCCGAAAGAACCACGGGTGTTAGCTCAAAACATCTCATTGACAGCGTTGAAGCATTTACATACCCGGAGCGGAAATCTTTACTCTATGGCAACCACCCGCCTAGAACTTTTCGTGAAGGCCCTCTGGTCTTTGCAGTTGAGAATCAGCTCCTTCTGTATATCCAAGAGACGCTAGAGGAAAACAGCATTGTTATAAGGTCTTCGGAAGCTGACTTGCTTCTACACATGCATGTTTTTCCCAGAAGCGATCGTTGTCCGAATCAAAGTTTGGAGGTTCTGCAGCTTCTTCTAAATGGTGGTTATGAAGTCCCGGATGACTCAAATGCACTGTCTCATGCATTCTTTGAAGCCCATTACAACTGGCTTCGCCCATTCGGAACTTTCAGAGCTGTGGTATTCGATGATAATCCCGAAGCTTTCAGCCTATTAAGCCATCTGCTTCGGATATTGGGAGAGGAGAGAGACATCCGCCTGACATTCTCAGGGAACCCAAATCTTCAATTTCTCAAAGTTAAGCCACTCCATCTCGCGGGTCCGTCTCTTTCACAACACCTGTTAGCCTCAGGTGCTCAAGTCAACTCGCTTGGTAGCATTGGAACGACACTCTTCGGAATGACACCACTCGATTTCGCCTTGCACTATTGGAAACATGACGTTTCTGTCAAAAACAAGAGTTGTCATGAGAAGATCATAATTTTGCTCAGACATGGAGGGTATACAAGGCAGGTTACGAAGCGCCTTTGTTTGAGCTTTATCAAATGGTGTAGTGAAGAGCAGTACGACCCAAGTTTAATGGAGAATTACATCAATACGCACTCTTGGGGCAAGTTTGAAGGATGGAACTACCGAGTGGCTCAGTGTTTGAGACTGCTCCAGTTCAAATACATCGTTGAAAGATGGGCGACGCGTTAACGTCGAGACTAACTCTGGTCTCTTTAATTTAATTCTCCCAAGTCCAACTTTTCTGCACGATAATGATATGACCTGTTGCCCTTACGCTGATCCTATACTCGGCCGCTAAATCTTCTCTATTTTCTCCTCTTCTACTTTCCCTTCTGCCTCATATTTTTCCTAAGCAAAATACTTACAAAACCCGTGTAAAGCATCTATCACATGTTTCGAACCATTCTCAAGAGAAGCAAGTAGTTTGCAGCCAGTCCTTCCGGTTCCAGTGAGATAGGACCGTGATATTCAGGCAGCAGCATAATTCAATACTGGAACAAATGGTTTAGCCCATTGACTGACGATAATAATTCGTCGATTCGCACAGGTCCCTAGTCTGCTTGTGGGGTTTTGCCCGCCATGTCGTCAGCTCACTGCGTTGGACCAACCGCACTGCTTCGGCGTGCGTGAGCAAATCGCTGACAGCAGCGAGAGGAAGCAAGAGCAAAAAATCTAGAGATTCTCTAACGTTTTCTGTGGAGAATCCTAACCCTCTCAACCTTATAATCTTGGCTTTGCCGCCAGGTCGAAAAGAGCTGTTGAGTATTTTCTATTGTTGGAAACCCGAACTTGCTGGTTTCGCACTTCATACTACGACATTATCGCCTTTACGTCCTGGAGTCGACACATGGACGGTCTTTACATCCTTGATGATGGTACACCTTATAGCATGGCTTATACCTGCAATCACGCGCCGCCGTCGTCGCGAAAACCAGTTCCCGAGCCACCTGCAGCGCCTGAGCAGAGATTCAATTACAACATTCGCGACAAGACGGTAGAAATTGTCGGGCACAACTCCCCCATCCACGTCCTCGATCATGTACAGTGGAGTGGCTCTGGTGCCACCTACTGCGCCGACAAATGGGTTCCCGATCAAGGGAAGCGCAAAGTTCGGCAAGCCCAGCCTCCCAGACTGCAAAATCAAAGTTCAGCTGCGGGCCCAACCATGCTCAAATGATGTTCAGTGTCGCCGAGCAGGCGTGAACAAGGTCGACGGTCTGTGGCAGAAAGAGAAGCAACCACTAGATTGGTGCCCTATCAACAAAGTGTGTATCAACCCACAGGCATGCTACACTGTTTGCTAACAAAGGACCCGACTGTTTGTCCGATGGCGAGCCTCGCGAGCGACAGGTAAGCCATGCGCCATCGCACCTGTCGTTGGTAAGTCTCGTGTTACAGTACTAGATTACAATGTTCGCATAGGACATCGCGGCTAACATGTGCTTCTCAGACAAAGTAGGAGACTGCCACAGCCGCTTTGAGTACTGGATTCAATGTCCGGACCCGCGGAGGACGAAGAGCTGCACCAATTGCGATGCAGCCAAGCTGGTTTCACGGCCTTTGGACTTGATCACCTTTGGCGTATCAAGCGCAGCAGTCTCTACTACTTGTTCGTTCGACGGCTCCTAATCCACTGAGACTTACTAGGAGATGTGATGCATGCAGCTAGGGACTTACGCGTGGTTGAGTAGCAGGTAGATAACGGAGATCGGTCGATAGATTCTCCCGCCCCGGTTTTCGCGATCGGCCCCGATCCGCCGTCTCAAACGGACGTTAGGAGCATGATTCCAACCACAAAATCATGCGATCCAAACCACCTCAATATAACCTCCTTGATCGCGGTTAAAAGAGCTTTAACGCACAGACAACCCCACGGTCCCAGCCACGAACTCCTTCCTTGGTTTCTCGCGCCCCTTTTAAGATGAACGTTTCCCGCACCGTCCTGTCACAAGGGACGATTTTCTAGAACCCCCCCATGAGCACACCAGTCCCAAACTGCCGGACCCGATCGGCCGGGCTTCCCCGAACAGGCATGGGCCCTGCTGCGGCGCCAGCTCATACCGTCAATGCAAGCAATGAAGGAAAAAGGAAAAAAAGTGCTCTACTCGCCTTGTTTTTTGAAAGACGGTCGTGGAGCCGTGCGCTGGCAGCCCAATTGCGATCGGCAGAGGAGACCAAGCGGTAAAATGCTTCTACTATGGGGAAAGGAGAGTGGTGGGGAAGTAAACAAAGCGCTCGGAACGGCGTTTGTCCTATTATTAAAGTGAGGCCGTCGCGGGCCATGGTCCCCTTTGTTCCACCCCAGATCTTCTTCCTTTCTTCAACGAACTATTCCTCACGGCTCACGAACTACGCTCTCGTTGAACGATATTTTTAAACGAAGATCATTTATAATTATATCGCTGTCGATTCAACCACATCCATCAACCACACCCAGAGGCCCTCACCATCACACAAGCCGGAACCACCACTGAAATCCGCACTTACACCACCCGCTCACATCACCACACAACACATCACAACACGACACGACTCAAACACTTGAACTATCCTCCAAAATCCCCCAAAGCAGCCCTCTGCACAAATGTGCTTCCACTTCCTCGCCTACAACCGCTGCCCCCGCTGCTCCTCCACCTTCCGCCGCCGCCGCCTCCGCGTGCCCTGCTGGAACGGCCTCGTCCAGCGCTGGCGCGTCCACCGCCACGGCCTTCACTGCCGCTCCGACAAGTACGAGCGCGGGCCCGACGAGTTCTACGCCAGCGAGATGTGCACCCCCTGCGCCGAGCAGGCCCGCGCCCTGCGCCGCCTGCGCGCCCGCAAGCCCGCCGGCCACCCGGACCGCAGCTCCCACATTCCCCCCAACGCCTGCACGGGCTGCGCCGTCATCGGCCTGGAGCAGCCGCCGACGCGGTGGCGGTGCTGGTGACGGGGGCTCTTCGGGCTTGCTGAGTTTGCTGTTTCATTGTTTCTTGCTTGGGAAGGGAGGACGAGTACGATACCACGGGTGAAAAGTTCATGGCGTTTGCTTTGCGGAGTCAGGATATGATTCACTGCTTGGAGTTTGCCATGGTCAGGCGTTGCGGTAATGCTTTACGAGGAATGACATCACGATAGATCTTACAATGGACATGTTATCATGATCCGTCTTAATGCTGTAATAAAGTTACGACTTCTTTCCATTGACACAAGACTAGCTACTACCCGATAGCCTCTCTCCCGTTGTGAACACTGCAGCCAACATATCCACCTGCCTTCACAGCCCTGCACACGCAACTACAAAACTAACAAGATAGTTGCAACAAATAAAAAGCAGCGAAGCTTTAGTCTTCCAGGAATTAATCAAAGAGCTCTAGCCTGGGATATATCACACAAAAACCACAAAGCCGAAAACGCCAGCGTCCCCGAAAACGCCTCCTTGAAAATCGAACCGCACTCCACTCTCCTCAAATGCAACCCTTTCCTTTCACCTTTCCCTGATTTTGGACACCTCTCCTACGCCCGCAACACTGCAAGTGTTTTGGTAGAAGAAGCCTTAACAATACCATCTCTACCTGGGCAACCCCATATACACAACCACACAGGCTCCCAGACCAGCTGCCGACAGATGTGACCTCAGAGTCACCAGACCCGAATGGGGATGAGAGCATTGAGCTTCAAAATATGAACACAGAAAGCAAGAAGCGACAGCACCAAGAGGCTTGGAATATGCTTGAGCCACACCCCGAGGCCGAGAAATAAAGGTTCAGACAACAGTACGAGACGCTCCGCATCATCGTCAACATCGTGAGATCTTTACACTTGCGCGCATGGACGTGCAAATTGGAAGGGCTTCGTGTCTCGTTTTTCGTCAGGTCGTAGCCAGCAGAAACAGAGCGAAGCAATCTCTTTTCGGAAAGCTCTCTCAGAAAGCATCTTCGTCTGTCCACTCGCTCCCGGAGATGATGCGGTTGCCATTTTCGTCCACCATGACAGCACCGCTGTAAGGAGCGCTCGCAGGAATGCCACGTATCCGCTTGGCGTGACTGCTAGTTGGTCGATGTCCCTGCTCGGGCTCGAATCGCTTCCCACGGGCGGCTCGCAGCTTGGCGTAGTACATGTCTGAGGCGTCGGGCTCCGGCTCGCTATTGTCATCGTACGTCTCCCAGTTCTCGGATCCTGAAATGTTCGTAGACGAGTGTGATGTACCGGATATTTGTCTAGGCGGGGGAGGTGCTGCGTGAGCATATACTTGATGCGACGCGCGGATAGTGGCGTAACGATCATCGTACCCCTCGTCGTAATAGTTGTTGTGCTGGTCATGACGAGAATGCGTTGACGTTTGACGACTTCGGTCATCGTAAACATCCTCCGGCTCCACCGGCCGCACAATACTCGTCACCAGCCCTGTTGACTTGTAAGGGTTCTTGGGGGTCTCCAACTCTGGCACGGGGACTAGCTCTCGCATTTTGGGGGGAGGCGCTCGCATAGGTGCGCCATTACGCAGGGCCTCTGCCCTTGATTCCGGTCGTGGTCGCTCAGGTGAGTTGCTACCATGCTTTAAATTGGACAGCGGTGCGCGTGCGGGTATCCTCGAGGGGCTGGTCTTGATGTTTGATGGCGGCAATGTCTTCTTTGCCGCCGGTCCATTCGCCGTCGGTGTCTTCGTCATCGAGCGTGGAGGCACAGCCTTGGGCGCCGCTGCTTTGGCGGTGGCTGATTTCGGTGCTCGAAGCGCTGATGCCGGAGGGCCAGCCGGTGTCTTTGATCGAGCTGTTGGGGGTGCTTTCCTTGGTTCATCCGCTTCCAACTCGTCCAAGTACCTCTCACCAAATACCAAGAAAGGTCGGCCGTACTCGTCCTCCCACTTCTCCAGGATCTTGCGAACCTCCGCGGCCACCTTTGGCAGTTCCTTCGCAATGCGTTTGCGCATCTTTTCCTCGCGAAGGAGCTTTCCGGGGTCTCGCTTCTCGCCCTTTTGGCCCCGCATCATGAGCCGCGATGCGTCTTGACTGGAGGTGGCGAGGTCATCACGATCTTTGATAAGGCTTTTGTGCTTGTCGATAAGAGCCAGTGTCGGCGCACGCTGTTCTTTGAGTGCTTCTAGTCGTGCAACTTCACGTTCGTGGGCTTCGAGCAGAGCATCGCTGTAGACATCAGAGAAGGCCGGTGTGAACTCGAGCATCTCGTCCTCGGAGAAGTAGAGAGCGTCCCAAAGTTCCTGAAGCTTAACACGAGCATCTTCAACAAACAAGTGCAGGTTCTGACGCTTGAGTTCATTGAGTCGTGCCAACTCATCCTCAAACTCGTTGATTTGACGTACGCCACATCCTCGATTTTGGTTAAGGAAGGCCTTCGTCTCAGCCGCGTCAACGTCAAGCTTGACCCAGAGGGCCTCAACAGCCGTCTTCAAATCGCGTAGGCGCTTCTCACGGTTCTTCTTCTCATCTGACAGCCTGTCTCGCTTAGACCGCAGACGGTTAATGTCCTCCTCGTGGAGACCAAGCTGCTCCGGAGCCTCGCGGTAGTACTTCACGATGGCGCCGTCCTGCTGCGCCTGCGGGATGCCTAGCTCGGCCCAGAGCTGTATGACCTGGTCGCCCAAGGCCTGGACAGTGGCGATTCGGCGCGTGTATTCCTCGTAGACACGCGTGAACTCGGAGTCGAGCTTGTCTACATATGTGGGGGAGAGGTCGAAGGTAGGAGGGATGGACTGGTTGGGACCAGTAGGTGGGAGGGCAATCTGCACAAAGGTAGGCTCAAGATGAGATGAGTACGACTCTAGTGCTTGAACAAGCTCTGCAAGGTGTCAGCGGTGACTATTCTACTGTCAGGATGCGAATGCGAATGCGTACTCTTGACTTGCTCGAAACGTTCCTTGTGGAGACGGCTGATCTGAGCGTACTTCTCTCGCAGGCCCTGAAGGCATCGGGTCAAAGGGTACGTGATCTTGAGGTCTTCGTCTTCTTGGTGTGATCTGCGGGGTTTGGTGCCGTCTAGTGATGCCTCCATTTGTCTGATGGTGGTCATGATCTTCTTGGCTTCGTCGACGAGCTCCTTTTTCTCTGACGTGACCAGCCGTACTTGGCTATTCAAAGCCTCCGAGAGCGCCGAGAAGAGCTACAGCAAGAGCGTTAGTTGCGTCGTGCGAGAACTAGCACAATCGGCAGAACCTACCTCGGACTCCCGAGCCTCACGCTCATGATTGGGCACGCCAATCTCATCAAACAGGCCATGCAGCTGGGCTATGCTGCTGTTGACCTGCTGGGCCAGGTAACTAGTGTCCATTGCGGATCGATAGGAGGGAGATGCACCGAGACAAAGAGAGACAGGTGGGTTGGAGGTCCGTGGCGAAGATAGTAATACGTCGGCGGTGGTTCACAGAGCGGTATCTCTGTCGATAATGTAGATTTCGTCGTTCTCTCTCAGCTCTTCTCACTTATGCATGACAAGCGCAAAAGCGTCGTCCAGACATGCGGAGCGCGTCGCGGGTCGGCAGTCTTCACGAAGCCATCCACTGGCAATGTTTACTCGATCGTCGCTGTGGCCCTGCGCTGGAACCGTTTCTGTTCCTCGACGGTAGGGAGCGCAATCGCTGTTCGAGGTTGTTCGGGGGCGTGCTGCTGGGGGATGCGAAGGGTGTGAAGGGGAAAAGAGCGAAGGTCGAGCGAGATTCACGCAAACGATAAGGATACGAAGAGTCCAAGGTAGGTGCCTGTCGAGGACATGCCTTGGGGTGCTATGGGGATGGGGATTGGACAGCTCGGGCCAGATGCACCCATGTTTGGCAGGATTTTGGCGCCCTCTGTTTGTGGTTGGCCGCTGCCATGTGTACATCCATTTGCTAGCGCTCTGTGTGACGCGCATTGTAGCCTCACGTTGTCATGGCAACGACCCCGCGCTGACCACCGAGTCCGCACCAGGCCGCACCAGGCCCGCCTTGATTGGCTGCGTGTCGTCGCTGCACATGCTGCACTACTGCAACTGTAACAATGCTGCCACCCATCCACCAGGACGCCCGCATGGCCAGACGCGTCTTGAGACGGTCACTCGCCTGGTCCTGCTTCCACTCCTTGCGGCTGGGATTGAGCTTGATCTTTGATCGGCCGCTTTGGGACTCCACACGAGCTAGGAAGCTCGGCCCATGTTTGTGTTCATGACAAGCTTCCAAAACTTGGCTAGATACCCACATGCACATACTTTTCTTGGTCTTCGTCATGATGTTGAGTTCTTTGCCTCGCAGATGTATACAATTTTGACTTCAGCGTCGTTTGCAAGTAGGTTGTTTTTCTTGTTGTTGCACTAAGCTGCCGTGGCTTGGGAAGCGTCCAAAATACTACATGTGATGAGATGTACATGTTACAGCTTGAGCGTATGATTACAGCTGCTCTTCACCAAGGCTATAGATGATTCATGGACACCACTTGCCTCGTCGAAATGCTAGTACCCAATATCATGGCTTGATCTATGACGAACCCAAACGGAGCGAAGCAATGGAAATGAGAACATCTCCCCGTGCCGCAGCGCCGTACCCAAGAATCCTCGAAGCTGAGCCGAGTTGGTGGAACCCATTCGGCGACTATCCCGAAGAGCCTGGCGCTAGATCAAGAGGTAAGATGAGGCGCTTCTGGGCGAACGAGGGCCAAGGTCTACTCGCCTTCAGCTCCATCATCACTGAGCTCTGCCGCTACAGGCCATTTAGCTCTACAGATCAAGGCATCCAACCCGCAGAATCGAGGAATATGCCAAGCAGGCGGGGCGGTCTTTGTAGCGATGGACAAGGTTCCCATAGGCCTGTTCTCAGGACTCTTGCTTTACGTCTGGTTCACTGCTGGGACTCGGCGGTTCAGTTAACTCGGCCACAGATAAGAACACTCGCGTACACTGAGCTGGCTTCTCCAGGATAGCAAGGGTGATCTCATCGCTCTTGGCCGCATAGCCTGAGCCTTCAATAATTTGAGTGTCACCCCCCGTGAAAGCGATATACAAATGTCACACGCCGGAACAAATCGTCTGGAACTATTGGAAGGACGTCTTCCGCGAGCGCCTCCCCCAAGGTACGCCTCGGCCGAGCCGCCCTCAGCCCCGATCCCGATGGCTGTCTGAACAAGTGGAAAACTTCGTCCGGATGGATGGCGCACCCCCGTGTCGTCTGATAGAAAACCTCATGAACACAAGTCGGCGCCTGTGGTCCATAGAGAATGGAGAAAACCTCCATGGCTGGCGGGACGCAGCAGTACATTGGACAAGGCGCAGGAACTGGAGAGCCTATCCTAAATCTTTTGAAATGGAAATGCATTGTGGGAAGCTCGAAGATGCCTTGGGCAGCTATTCATATGCATCAGCTATTCCCCTGTGGCTCCGTTACGAATACTGTTTTCTGTTGGATGAAGTTGCTGGCTGTGTGCGTCTTGCACGATGCTCGAGCTACTCAACTGGAATTTGATGGTGAACATTTGGCATTGAATGGGTGTTTCCGGCCCACTCCCCACTCCGATGTACCCACCTGCGCCGTTCCGGCCAAGGGTCTGTTCAAAGCTACTATCGGCGAATTATTGTCCTGGTGATAATCGGCTTCAGTTTCAGGGCATTGGGCGCCTCGTATCTGGCAGTATGTAGTGTATTTTGGTGATAGGTACAACAGAACGCACCAGTAAGTTGCAGTTCTACAGCCGCCGAGGCGACGGCCCGCTCAGCCGATAGGCCGGCTTTCATGATGGCGTTTGTCCTGACACCGGACTATATACAAGGCAGCCGCTGCATACAAATATGACATACAACCATCGGTATGACTTGGGTATCTAGGCATATTCAATAAAATCCAGAAAAATGCGCTCAAAATCCCCCGCTCCACGAGGGGATCGTCGTGTCCTCCGTCCCCAGGTTCGAGATGCTATCGCTGATCTCCATGATGCCATGCATATCCCACGACAAAAAGTTCTGCAGGTCCTCGAGCTCCAGCGTGTCGCACATGGACTGCGGCAGCGACGCACCCGCCACCGCCGGTTTGGGGAGCGGGTTCAAAGACACGGGCCGCTCGTGCTGTAAGCCCGACGCGCCTCGAGAGCCGTTGATGCCGGCTATGATGTTCGGGGTGGCGTTTCCGCTCCCGCTGCCGTTGACGGCGCTGGGGGCGCCGTCTTGGCTCAGCCCAACGAGCTGGTGCGCGGCACTGGTGTGATCCCAGGTGCTGTTGGCGTTTGGATTTGCCGTGCTCCATTCCGTTCCGCTGATACTAGCAGGTCCCTGGCTGTCGTGCTGTCGCTCGCTGGTCGCTGTGCGGCCGAGGCGGTGCAGCGAGATGGGCGGTAGCACAAACTCGGGAGTATGTTGGTTGGGAGTTTCCGGTGGAATGCTTGACCTAGACAGATTAATCGGGAACTGAAATGCCAATGAACCAAAGTACTTACAGGTCGTCTCGCACTCCCGACGAATCGGAGGGGGAATTGTTGAATCGCTCCGCTGTCCTGCGAATCTTTGTCAACCAACCTTCCAGGGTGTTTGACTACTAACGGGTTAGCCCAGGCGCTTTGAAGGTAATTCATAGACCTTACCAAAGAATCCGCTATGGGGTAGAGCGGCGACATTTCTCTCAAGAGCGCGTTGTTACTCTCGACGGCCTTGACCGCTTCTTTCATCTTGGCTTGAGCATCAGCCCTGTTTGGATCGAGCAAACGAGCGACATAATACAGCATGACTCTGCTGCTGTCGTAGATGAAGAAGGGCAAAAGACCGTCCGAGAGCAGCCGCGATCCGTGTTGCGCAGCCTCGGCCAAGATGCTGGCAATCTTCTGCGCGTGGTGGTAGCACTCAGCCTGGAGTGATTGCAGAAACTCGCTGTGTTCCAACGGAAATGTAAATGATTTCCTCAACTTGAAGAGATCGGGCATGGCGACTTTGTATAGCTCCAAGTAGCTGTAGTGATAGGTGCAATGGATGACCACAAGAGCACCAAGCTGATTCGAGTCTAGGCGGGCGTAGATGGTGTCCGCCGAGTACTCGACAAAATCTGGGAGCTCCCGGCGCCACATCCTCAAGTCGGCATCAAGCGCGGCAAAGTCTGATTCCGGAGACCAGGGCGGAGCGCTGCCAGTTGTCCGACTCAGGTATCTAGGTTCATGTGAGCTAGTGCAAGGTTGCAAGACAACGAACAACTTACCTGACGACCTTTTTCCACAGCGTCACGATACGGATATAGTAAGCCATAATACCCATGTTCGACGCTGGCCTACGAGGAACGATGGCGGGAGGAAGAAACTGCAAAACATGGCCAACGCCCAGGGTCTCGGTCACGGACGCGATCCGCAAACCAAAGTTTCTCTCGTTGCAAGGTAGCTGGATCTTGATGTCATTCTCCCGCAGGAGACTTAGCTGATCGATACCACTGCTGGTCCAGGCATCCAGAACGTAGCAAGCCCACATGAGGCGCCGCCGACTTTCTCGAGAAACAATTGATGGCGCCGTGCCGTCTGACTCGGTGCACATAATGTCCGCTGAGTACTCAGTGTTGATCTTTAGAGCATGAGCCATGCGGACCGTTAGTCCGCTCAGCATTAGAGCTTGGTTGTACTCGCCAGCCCTGAAGTGAAAGTCTTGAAGGAGCACGGTTGTCTGGTCAAGTTAGTATAGATACGCTGTTGAGCAAGAAATGAAGACACACCATTAGTCGTTGGACTGAGATTTTACCAAAGTTGCTCAGAATAAGATACTGTGCCTTTCTGGCCCATTGGTTGCCAACGGCTCGGAGGAAAGGCGCTGAAGGGATTTCATCGAGCTGACTAAGGGCATAGAATCTGATTGGCATGTTAGCAATGTTGAACAACCCCTTGAAAGCATATCAGGAAGAGAGCACGTACTTTGCTCCTTGCGCACACATGATGTACAGCAGGGCGGATTCATCCTCGGAAGTGAGGCCTTTGTCCAGCTGGCGCATGAACGATGGCTTATGCACAAATGCAAAGCAGCGGATGGGGTGGATGTTGATGAAGTACTGCTCGACGAGGCGACGCAGATGGCGTGGAGAAGGGAGGTCATGGGAGAGCAACCTGGAGAAGGGGTTAGGTCAAGCTCGGCTCTCATGGACCGAGCAGATCAACTCACCATGCTAGCGGATCGGAGGGTGAGATCTCAAAGACCGGGTTGGAGAACCTGGGCGGTTGCAGATGGCTCACGGCGGTGCCGGGCTCCGACGGCGTCGGTGGAGCTCGGTCGGGAGCAGCCTCGGCAGGCAGCCGGCGGTTGGCCCGGGAGGTTGGCGAGACGGAGGAATTGTCCTCATCCTTGGCGGTGACGATGGACTCGTCGACCGAGTAGCTGCGGTCGGCGGCGGCGGCGGCGAGCTCAGCGTCGACGTCGGAGCCGGCACGCGACGTCTGGTCGAGGGACCGGGCCCATCGCGGGGCGGATCCTCCGTCGTAGACGCAGTCAACCCTCTTGGCGGCGCAACGCGAGCACTTTGGGCGGTCGCCGTTGCACTTCGTCTTGGAGAGGCGACAGCTCGTGCAGGAGCGGTAGGTGCGGATCTTCCTCAGCGTGGCCAGCGACGGGCGGCGACCGGCGACGGACGAGGAGCCGTCGTCGCCCACGCAGTCCAGCTGGAGGCGCTCACAGTTACGGCAGCCATTGGGGCGTCCGTCACATTTGACCTGCAAATTCCGATGTGAGCGAGCTTTTTTCTCTTATTCGTTACGTTGCGTCTTCCGCGACACGGGGAAGAAAAGGGAAGATGTACTTTTCTGGCACGACAGACCCGGCAACCCATGGCGGTCGACTAGCACCATCGTCCGGGGGGGGCGCCTCCTTCACTAGTTCTGCGAGCAGTAACAAGAAAAAAAAGCTGAATGTTCTCTCGTGTTGTCTCCTCCTGTGACGGCAACGAAATGTTTGTGAAAAGGGCAAGGGCCCCGTCTGGCACGAGGTGAAATGAACCGGTCCTCCCCAGGCAGAGCCAGGCATGGCAGAGGAGCGCTGATAAGATGGTGGGAGCGGCGAGAGATATTGCGCGACCAGCCGAGCTGGGAGCGAACGCCCAAAAGGGAACTGAGCCGTATCTGCCAGCGGGCGTGAGGCCGAGGGCCCGGGTCGCCGTCGCCTGTCCCCAGCCTTTCTGTCGACGTCTCCAGCAGTCGTGTGGCCCCCCCAAGCCCCCCCCAAGCGCCCCGGCTCCACTGTAAGGGCAGCTGTGAGTGGAGCCGGGGCGGTGACGTGCTCGGGCTGGCGCAAGGCGTTTGTCTCTCTTGCGTGATCGACATGGCGCCCTCATTGGCGAGTTCCGTCGCATCGCCCAGCTGTGCAAATGAAACACGGAAATGACGGTAGCCCTTTTTCTTTATTTTTATTCACGTTTCTTACTGATAAGCTTTGGAGCGGGATGGGTTTTTTCTTCCCCCCCCCCCCACCTACGGAAGGATCGGAATCAGGCAGACGGTCTGGACACGGTCGAGAGTTGAAGCTAATGCTCAATGTTTGCTTTCCCCGAAGAAGCAATTGAATGTTTTTCCTCTTTAAATAATTTATCCATTGAACATCACGCCCTCTCATCATGCTCAGCACGTTGCTTCTATTTTCAAACTGTTTGTTCCGAAATAAATGTCGACTGCAACGTTGAATTCACATGCTTTCCAATACAATAATGTAATATGGTGCAATGCTTGCCGCGATGTACAAATGTGGAGACCTGTTTTCGAAGCTATGGGAAGGTACGGATGTAGCTCAGTGTGGCTCACACGCTCCTCACGCCACATCTTGCGTGTCTGCAACATCACGGACCAGTAACTCGAACAGCAATCTAGCATAGTTAGCTATAATCCTTCAATGCTCGGCCAAATTCAATGACCACAGTAATAGTGTGAATTTGCAAAATATGCTTACGGCGATGCCTCAACGTACCCGTTTATATAGACCAAGCGAAATGAAGTATTCACATTGCTGCTACTAAGTGTCATGACTTGATTAATCTACGCTTCCTTCAACTGGCTCATATCCGAGATAACTCACTGGACATGTTGATGAGAATTTGCCCAGATCGAAGTCACCAGCTTATATTCTTGGCTTCCCTGTTAAGAAGATCCATTCAACCTCAATATTAAATCGCAACAATAACCCCATGGGTTTTTTACACAAATCCTCCACAGTGTCGTCTGTCTTTCAGTCACTAGTAATACGTGGAGTCACATTTTTCCACCATGTCTCCCTCCACCTGTTCGGTTCTCCACCGGCTGGGTATTCCTCATGACGGCAAGTGTTCTTGAAAGGGCACTCAACATGATCCTACCAACTGCAACTCGCTCCAAGTCTGACAGATCAAACGTGATTCAACAAAGCTACACTCTTATATATCACCAATAGTAGACAAAACTCAACCACCTAGGTTCGTGTCAAGAGTTCGGAGAACAGGCTAGATTGAGTTATGGTATAGTTATTTCACCAGCACCAACCGGTCTATTGATGGGTTCATAATAAAGGTGTTATTGGGTGAAGTCATCGAGGCTTAAAAGAAGGAAGGCTGAGATGGCCAAGAATCTTGCAAATAGAATAGAAGAAAAGGCGAACTCAAGATCAAGTGATGATTATTGTTCAATTTGAGTGCTCCATGATTGAATTGGCCTTTATCAAGCTGAAACTGGCCATCTGATAAATACGGCATGATAATTTGTTTCCTTCCTAGCCTATAAAACTTATCCTCCTCGACTTTTTACTTTACTACTGTACATTTCGGGCCCTCTGAACTTGGTAGTCACTACGGCTACCCCATTATTGTTAAGTATTCCATGCACAGAGAAGCCTGTCCAAAACATATGTTTGATAGTCCGCAAGGTTGCCGATCAGAACACCGTAGCCAGAGAATTTTGGTCGCACAATTTCTCATGTTCTCCTCGATATCGAATTGGTGCAAAAACAGTGTGTGTTTGACGAACTTCTTGCTTGATAGGTCGGCCTGGCCTTTTTCATCGGTCTTGGTTTAGGTACCGCGAAATACATGCCACATGCGCTTAACATGCCTAAACTACCTTTTCGTTTCAATCCATCAGCGGTCCAATAATTTTGCATTGGAGCTGATATGTAGGAGGACTCGTCGCATTTCGATGGACTAGATATAAGACACTCGCTTGCGTGCCTACCTGTAAGCTACCCTGGACAGGCATCACCGTATTAATGACAAGGCCAGTAAGGCCGCGGGTGTCTTTTGTAAGGAACTGGACTAATATGTATCCATGCTTGGTCTCCTGAAGTGCTTTCTATTCCACTTGTCTTTGAGTGAGCTCCAGCATAAAGTGCTGCAGGTCCGGGAATGGTGGCCAACCTATTGTGGTCATCCTCAGCGGCACCAATAACTGATCGACAAAAATTTACTTTCTTGTCTTCGACATCGCCAAGCTTACATCTTGGTCCATGGACGTGCCCCTATCTTTTTGTCTCTGTAAGCAATTCTGGCCAGGGTATTTAACTTTTCGGCAGCGGTCCAGTCCGACCCCGCGACCCGGTGCTGCCGAACCGAATAACCCCTTTCGTCCGTGAAGCACCCCTAGCCCGGCCATTGGTGCCAAGCAAGACAAGGTTTGGCCAAGGAGAACGATTCTGTTGACAATGATCTCCTTGTAAATGTTGTCAACACGCTCGAGATACCGAGCACACAGTCTTCATCGAATACAGCAATGAAGTCGCTCTCCAAGTCCAAAAATTAACATAGTAAAAACTCCTTCAAATATGCTCAGCTACGGTATATCGCAGGCTGCTTAATCTGACGCCGGTCCCTTCGGACTCTGATTTTGATAGATATGTACAAGGGCAAGACGCCAAGCCCTGCCCTACTCCTCCATTTCCTCGTCTTCCTGTGCCGCAGCCTCGGTCTCCTTCCTCGCCTTGAACGACGCGGCCCACTCCTGTGCCTTGGCCATCACCTTGTCCTTGCCCTTGGGGTTCAGCTTCTCCTCCCAAGCCGCCCATCGGCGGAACCACTTCTCCGCCTGCTGTGGCTTCAGGCCCTTGACCCTCGTCCTGCGCTCGAACACGTCCCGCACGGCCGTGGGGTCCGCGTCTACTCCCTCGATACCCGTCTCCAGATCCAGCAGCTGGTTCCACAGGTCGCCCTTCTTCGGCCAGGCGGCGAGGAGACCCTCGAACATCGTGCGGCCGCGCTCCGGCTCGCCGTTCGGTGAGCGGAACTCGAGCGCCGCGAAGCGACTGACGATGTTTTGGCTGTGCTGCTTGCCGAGCTGCTGGGTAGCCCTGGGCAGCAGAGCTCGAGCCTTTGCCGGGTCGTTTCTGGTAACGTGCAGGTAGTGTGCGTAATTGTTCCAGACGCTTGGCGCCTTGGCACCAAATTTCTTGACCATGACTTCGAAGAGTTCATCCGCTCGCTGTATCATTGTTAGTCAGGCTGTGTGTGTGCGATGGACAGGAAATTATCAAACTTACCCGAAGCTTCTCGGACTGAATGTAGATGCTGGCAAGCCTCTCGTGAACCTCCTGCTCGTCGTTGTACTGGCAAGCACGCTTGAACACCTCCTCCACAGTCTCCTTGGTGCCGTAGGCAACTTCCAAGTTGAGATAGGCAACCCAGACGTTCAGCTTTTCGGTCTCCTCCCTGATGTTGATTGACTTGATGGCACGCTCGGCAACCTCGCGTGCCTTGGAAAGGTCGCTGACCTGCATCTGGAAAGCCATGTAGGCAACCCAGAGCTCGGAAGAGTCGGGCTGACCAAGGAGCAACCTCTCATAATCGCTCGAGGTCTGAGGACCGTTGACGTCCAGCTCTGCCGTCTTGTCAACGTGGGTCTCGCCCTTCTTCGACTTCTTCTTCGACTTCTCCTTCTTGACCTTGGCTCCATCCTCAGACTCCGAGGCAGAATCACCGAAAGGATCAGCTGACCAGTCCGCCTTCTTGCCAGCGCTGAGGCCCTTGGTCTTCGTCTGAGGTCGGTCTTCCATCTCCACGTCCTCGTCCTCGTCGTCCTCATCATCTTCATCATCGTCCTCGTCTTCGTCACTGTCGCCAGAGATCTCGACATTGTCGGTTCCAAAGATATCAATGGAAGCGCCGTCGTCCATATCAACATCTTCAGCATCGACATCACTGTCATCTTCGTCGTGGTCAAGCGCGACACCAGCATCGGAATCGGAGTCGCTGTCTTCCTCGTCAATCAGCGAAGGTTTCAGGCTGAAGCTAATCCTCTTCTTCTTGGCGTCAACCTCAAGCACCAGTGCCTTGACGATATCGCCTTCTTGATAGAGCTTGGTAGCATCCGGGACAGGCTTCTCGGCCATCTGGCTACGATGGCAAAGTCCACTGACGTTGGCAGAGTTATCTAGGACGATGAATGCACCGAAATCTTCCACCTTTCGGACCTTGCCCGTAACAATTTGGCCCTCCTTGATATCGTTGATAGTGAGCAGAGGCTTGTAGTCCTCGTCCACCACGGAAGACTTGAGGCTGAGTTCGACGTGCTTGGTAGCAGCATCAACGGCAACGACACGGCCCTTGACGAGTTGGTCGATCTGGAACTGGTCCTTCCACTCCTTCAAGAACCTATCGGACAGATTGGCAATCTTCACAAGTGCCGTCACCTGGCCGCCCAGTAGCACGAACAGGCCCTTGTCACTGACGTTCTTGACAAAACCGCGAACAATGTCACCCTGTGAGACCTGAGAAATGTCGGTAATTTCCTTGTCGACAACTGGAAGAGTAGAACTCAAGATCCTCGATGGACGGGTGGAGAGGCGAAGTCGCTTGTTGCTCACGTCAAGTTCGACAACGGAGACGCGAACAATGTCGTTCTTCTTATGGTTGAGAGTGTTAACGTCGTCGTAGTTGTCAGCCATGTCGGGGAGGTGGACAGGACCGGAGACGGCCTCGCTCAGCTTGACAAGGATTTGACGCTCGTTGATCTTGGTGACCTTGCCAGGAAGAACCATGTTCTTCTTGAGCGAGCTCCAAGTGACAGCATCAGTGGTGCCCGATCGGGCGGAGAGGTCGAGACGGTTGTTCTTAACATCCACAGCAGTCACTCGAACCTTGAGAGCCGATCCGATGGGGAAGTTTGCCTCCAGGTCGCTGAGTTGGGACAAGTCATCCGAAGCTTCCATTGCGGAAATGCGACCTCGGACTGTCGGGGACAGGTTGACCCACAGGAATTGAGGGCTCACGTTGTTGACAAACGCAAGATGGGTCTCTCCAACCTGAAGCTTCTCAAGTGAGAGGGGCTCCAGGGTGTCGCTCTTGAAGTCCGAAGGCTTTGCCGTCAGCTCCAAGACGGAGTGAGCAGACCTGTGAGAAATGGGGAGGAAACGGTGGTCTTTAGCGTCGTGAATACCCATCACCCTGACCTTGACAATTTGCTTCTTGCTGAACTTGTCGAGCGGATCAGTAGGATCACTGATTTCGTCCCAGCTGTCGAAAATTTGTGATACATCGATGCGGCCTTGGGTCTCGGTGTCGAGAATCTGGACGTTGAGTTGGGTCTCCTTGATCGAAGTGATCTTCGCCCGGGTGACGCTGCCGAGCACAAGGTTGTCCGTGGGGGCAGGCTTCTCGCCCTTGGATGGCTTTGCGGTGTCTTCATCAGAGGAGGATAGAGCCACCATGATGCGTCGCATGTCGGGGATGAGAGAGACAATCCTGACTTCGATGGATTGGTACTTGTGCATGCCGAAGTCGGTGAGCGACTGCACGTCGGCTGGCAAGCGAGATTTGGGGAGAAGAGCATGCACGTTGCCGGCAAACTGAACGAAAACTGCTGTCTGCGTGATGTTTCGGACGAAACCAGGAACCACAGCACCCTCCTTTGCGTCTTCGAACTTGGTAAGAAGCTTTCCTTCCTTGGAGGCTTCGACAAGGCTGGGCTTTTGAGTCAAGATGATTGCTCGTCGCTTTTCATCCTTGTCGATAATCACGAGGGAAGACAAGGTTTGACCGACGTTGATGCGCTTCAAAGCATATTCGTTCTTTGAGGTCGACTTGTCGGTGAGGTGTCCGACGGACAAAATAGCTCGTAGCTGGCTGTCCGCCAACTCAACGAAGACTTGGTCCTCGGTCTTCTGGGAAACCTTGCCAGATACCAGCTCGCCTACCTGCAGGTTCTTCAAAGCGTTTTGCTTGTCCAAACCAAAGGCTGCAGGATCTTTGCACGAGACTACCAGGCGCTTCTGCTCGGAATCAACATCCAACACGTGCATGCTGACTACCTGACCGACACGGAAATGCTCTGAAGGATCTCGGATGTACGCCTCGCTCATCTCAGAGATGGGGAGGAAACCCCTGAGGGAGCCATAGAATTGGATGTGGGCACCATTAGGCTGGAGCTTCATGATTGTGCCCAGAACTTGCATGTCAACGCTAACTTCGTCATAGCTCTTAATGACAGGAAGCTCCGAGTTCACAAGAGTCTTCTTGAGGGTGAGTCGTATCCTCTTCCTGGAGAGGTTGAGGGACAGAACGCGAGCCTTCAGCTTCATGCCCTCTCTGAATTTCTTTTCCGGGTGTTGTAGTCGTACGTCCGATAAGTGGCGTTCCTGTACAAATCCACTGATTCCCTCTGCAAGCTTCAGAATAAGACCCGCAACGCCGTCTCCATTGACAACGACCTTCTCGACCTCGCAATTTAAGACGGCACCGATTGGAACATCCTCAATGCGAATGAATGGCTGCTCGAGGACGCTCTTCTGGAAGGAGATTTGGAACATTCCGTCCACTTCGTTATAACCGATCACACGGCCCTTATGAGTGGATCCGGCCTTATACGGCCCGCTAGATTCATAGAGAGCGTCGACTTTGCCATCCTTGACTCGCGAGATATGTACGAAACCGCTTAAGCCAGGGATGCCAATGTCGACGAATAGACCAATCTCGGCCTCGACGTGCCGAACGGTGCACTCCTCAACCATGGACGAGATGGGCAGAACCTCGGTTGGCAGCTTCTTGTTGTTTGCCTTCGTGGGCTGCTTGCGCGTGAGTGACGTGACATGGGGCAGTAAGGAGATACCCAGCTTGGGCTCCTTTGCTGTAGGGAAGTTGCAAATGACCCTGGCCTTGACCCTGGATCCGATCTTGTAAGCAGAGGCGAGGTCGACAGCATTGGTTCCGACACCAGAGTGAATCACATCAGCCGTGGCGTCCAAATGGCCCATGATCTTTCCGGCAAGACCTCTGCGGTCAGTGTTCGTGACGAGGAGGTCTACGGTGGTACCGGGAAGGAAAGTGTTGATGGTTGTGGCGTCCGACGGGACGTCCTTCACGTTGCCCAGCTTCTTTTGCAGAAGAGAAAGCTGAGCGGTCTTGCCGCCAGACTTCTTGCCAGTGACCTGGCAAAGGAAAACTGCACCAGGCTGGAGGCGCTCCTCGTCGATCGTAGGCTCGATTTCGTTCTTTGGCAGGAAAGCGCGCAAGCCGGGGATACCAACGTCCATGACGCATCCGCGCTCCTCAACACTAACAACGGACGCCATGATGGTGCTGTTAGCCACCACGTCGTCGACTCCCAATCCAGAGTTCGCCTCGGCGGGTCGGAGAGAAAGCTCAATTTTTCGCTTGCCCTTTCCGACCACGGTATCGTCCATTGTCGACGCCACGTAGACTCGCAGGTATTGACCGAGGACGAAGAGAGATTTGAGGTTGACATCGTTCTCGCTGGAGGACTCGTTATCGTCGTCTTCGGCATCGCCATTCTCTTTAGCAGCGTCTGACTCCAGGCGCTTGGTCAATTGCTCAGAGACAGCGACAACCGAAACGTGTCCGACAAGATTGTTCGGCAAGGCTACCTCGAGGTCCAAGTTGTTGATGCGGGTAACCTGTCCGAGGACCAGTGATCCCTTGACCAATCTCTGCGCGGTGTCAGCTTGAAAAGTCGTCACGATTGGATCCCATGGGTACGAACCTTGAAGCTGAGACTCTCAACCTTGACAGATTCCTCCTCTTGCTCGCGCTTGCTGCCCTTCTTCTCCGTCTTCAGATTGGTCTGTCGCTTCTTCTTCTTTTGCGTCTTGGTGGTAGTGGTGAACTCTTCGTCCCGCGCGGCATCCGCTTTCGCTTCCAGATTGATTTGCTTCTGCTCCAAAGGAGTAAGAACACTTCCGCCACCTCGGGGGAACATGGGCTCTTCATCCTTCAGCATAGACACCACCGATTCCTTGGGACGAGACTCGGTCGAGCTGGCGGGCTTGTCGCTCGCCTTGCCGGGCGCTTTCGCAGATTTGGCGGCCTCATCCTTCTTCGCAGGTCGGGCTTCCTTTGCCTTCTTGGCTGATTTGGCGGGAGGATCGCCGCCAGGGGCGTCCTTTCGTTTGAGGGTGCTCATTGTGTGGTTGTCTGCGTGGAGCCAGCCGACTCTCGTGCATCCGAAGTAGCAGAGACGCAGTACAGCATCCAGAATTTTTTTTCTTGTTCGGCGGGACACTGATAAGATAGGACTATCGATAACAAGAAGGGACCAGACCAGCCCCCGACAGTTTGTCCGGATCCGTCACGAGGCTCCACAGCGGATTGCGCCGGGTCGATGGAGGGGCTCCCACTGCGCTGGGCAGGTCAGGTACCTCGAGTTACAAGCCTTAGGCGGCCTAGGCATCGGCATCGGCATTAGCTGCAGTTGGGGAGGCAGCGTGGCGCCAGGCTGTGACTTGTTTGGCTAGAGTGCACCCTGACGTCTCTTGGGGCATTGATAGCGACACCTGTGACCTTGCTCAAACAACCTCGATGGCCTCGCTCAAAGAAATCAAGACTTCATGATGGCTCCTCGGAAGAGGCCTCGTCCTAACCCTGCGGGAGCAGCCTCGGCCAGCGAACCTGCTGCGGAACCACTCCGAGACACAACAAACACTACGTCACGGCCGTCGACAGCCTCAACGCCGAACCCGCCCACGCCACAGATGCCGTCCTTCAAAAAGGCCAGCAGCGGCGTGCAGGCCCCGCCACCGACAAGCAATGAGAAGCAAGTACGTGGTTGTCTGCGGCTACTCTTGGGTCGTACATGGATCTAGACTAATCGGCTCGTGATAGGTTCGTCGGGCGCGGAGTTGGTATGGGTCCTGGCCCAAGCCGCCCAAGGCTTCTGCCATAACCTCGGTCGCTCGAGAGAACATATTTGGTGGCACAGTGAAGACGAATAAGGCAGCTGATCTCAGTAAATTCGAACCAAAAAAGACCGATGACAATACGAGCATTCGCGGCTCCTCTGAGGCCATGATGGGGCTTTCTGGAATACCCGAGGACCCTCCTCCGCCTCCGACCACGACTTCCCCTGATGAATCGCCCCAGAAATCCGACGACAACAAGCAAGATGAAATTTCACCTACTCCGGAGGGTTCACATCAAGAGTCTACGCCACTCATTGCCAAAGCAGAAGCGCCGGCAACACCTCCGCGACCAGCAACATCCTCAGGATGGTTGGGATGGTTGTCGAGAACCCCGTTCACCGACTCACAGGCCGCCCTCTCCTCACCACAGCAGTCCGCGTTGCCCGAAAGACCCAAAGTCCCGGATTCAACTCCTCAAGACGCTCAAGATCATCTTCCTCCGCCTCCACCAGAAACCGAATCTTCTCAAAACACAACAACAGTCCAATCGTCCCCTCCTCAGGCAAAGACCCTTCGACACGCCACATCAACATCCTCCTGGTTTGGATTCTGGAATTCCAACACCACCCCACAACGCACAGCTCCTACAAATGCTTCCACGGAACCAGATATTGAAGAAAACACCGAGCCGAGCATTGTTAACAATGATCCACCTACAGCACCTCCTACGGCACCGCCTGCGCACGAGCCGGCACCAAAGGCCGGGACGACATGGGCCTTTTGGTCCAAGGATTCGCCGAAGGGCAAACTCTCCAAGCAGGAATCAGGAGAGATCGCAGTTATCGGCGAGGGCTCTGAAGCCCATCCCAAACCCATGACCGAAGACGATGTGTCTCGCAGTCCGTCTAAGGATACTAAAACTGAGGCCAAGGACATTCAACCAAGTGGAAAGTCTACATGGAGGAGGAACAACAAGAGAGGCCGGCCTCCTTCAATGGATATTGAATCGCCAGCGGCATCACCCTCCAAAGGCAGCATATTACCGTCTACACCCCAAACGCCAACGTCCATCCAGGAACCGCTCAAGCCAGCCGCGCCAGCGCTCCCAAGAACCGAAACTGCCAAAACTGTTGTCGATACCGTCGCGACGACATCGCCGCCCAATTTGTTATTGCCATCATTCTCAAGTACATATCAACTCAAGGAGAACCCATCCATCATCAAGCAAATCACTCAGCTTCTGCTTCGTACTTCTCAACCGCCCGCCAACCACGTCTTCCGTGTGAAGGACCCTCCAAAGATTCGCAAGGCTATAGCTATTGGTGTACACGGTCTATTTCCTGCAACTTACCTGCGTCCTATGATAGGTCAACCCACAGGCACGTCTCTTCGGTTTGCGAGCCTCTGCGCGGATGCCATCCGGACGTGGGCCGATGAGCACGGCTGTGAGGACTGTGAAATCGAAAAGGTGGCTTTGGAGGGTGAGGGCAAGATCAACGAAAGGGTTGAGAATCTCTGGAAACTCATGCTCAATTGGATCGATCATTTGCGTAGCGCCGACCTCATTATCATGGCTAGCCATTCCCAAGGCGTTCCGGTCAGCATCATGCTTCTGGAGAAACTGATCGATCTCGGAATCATCACGGATGCAAAGATTGGTGTATGTGCAATGGCAGGCGTGGCACTGGGGCCTTTCCCGGATTACAAGTCCAGCATATTGCTCGGTTCGGCGGCCGAGCTCTGGGAGTTTGGCAACGCAGAGAGCGCAAACTCGCAGCGCTTTGAAGCGGCCTTGAAACGAGTGCTTGACTATGGCGCAAGAGTGACTTTCATAGGCAGTATAGACGATCAATTAGTGCCAATGGAGGTGAGTCGCAAGTTGCACAACATTTGATTATCACATTTACTGACAGCTCTTCAGTCTGCCGTCTATTCTCCCGCCAACCATCCACACATCTACCGGGCTGCATTCATCGACGGCCGCGTTCACGCCCCGGACTTTATTGCCCACCTGATCGGCTTTGCGTTGAAACTACGCAACCTCGGCATTTCGGACCACGGCCTGATCCGCGAACTTTCGCAGCCCTTGGCTGGCTCCCTATACTCTGGTGAGGGTCACTCTCGGCTGTACTACGACCCTGCAGTCTACAACCTTGCAGTCTCTCATGCGCTGGAGACAACTGTTGCGGCGCCCAACACGCCCTTCAACATGGAAAGACGCTCAGCAGCTGGTGCCCCTAATCCTTATGTCTTGCCGTGGATCATGCGAGGCCTTCTTGAGGAGGACTTTGTCAAAACGGAACTGAGTAGCGAAACAGAGGAGCTGCTACGCCAATTCGACGATTGGAAACCTACAACAAAGGCGCTCAAGGACGTCAAGTACCGACTCGAAGCAGTGCGGTCCAGGCTATAAGGTCCTCAAATACAGAAAGGGGTGTTAAGTTTTTACGAGCCCCTGTCCGGCAGGATTTATGGGCTCGCCAGATGGAGTTGAAGGACAGGATGAAAGGTTGAATTACCACTGGATAAGTGAAGGAATTCCCCGGCGCAAAACTAGACACGAATACACGGACGCAAATACCACAGGAATACAGAGCGGGTTCAATTGGGCTGATCAAGTCCTTCTTACCAGCGGGCGTCAAATAATGGCTTTTCGGTGGCGGATATTTTGAAAGAAACAGCAATTTGCGGCTTGGGCATGACTCGGGATGCGCAACTTTTCGCCTTCACTGCGGGCTCGCTTCTTAGATCATTCTTTCTATTCATACATAACTTAGATCTAGACCAATGGCGAAATGGTGCTCCTTCCCCCCTATCCGGCACAGCCCGATGACGCTGCCGGGTTAATGCAAGTTGGACCTCCCAATGCCCTTGTTGGCCATGATGTCTGTTGCCCCAGGCGCTGCTGGCCATTGTCCGCTCCGTATATCTCTGAAAGCCGTATAGTGCCCCATTTGATGCCTTCTCTTCCTCGCTCAATGCTATGCAGCGCGCTGATGCCTTATCGTCGTTTTTTATACATGTACAACTATGCGTATAGTACACAGGGCCTCCTGCCCGCCTGTCTCGAAGCCGCTTCGGTCCCCTTCTTTACATGAGGAACCGTCCCGGGCTGCCTCCTGCCCCATCACGTCCTCCGGCCGAGCTTCCAGCCGTCGATGCGGTCCTGGATCTGGTCCCAGCTGAGGCTGTGGCTCGTGACGCCGTAGGCCTGGGCCTCCTGCAGGACGACGGTCGGGGCGCCGCTGCCGCCGCCGGGGTTGCGGACGGCGCCGCCGACGACCGTGGAGGCGACGCGGCGCAGGTCCTCGACGGTGAGGGCCTCGATGCGGCGGCACATGTCGCGGACGGGCACCTTGTGGCCGTGGACCTGGACGGAGCGGCCGAGGTCCTCGAGCTCGACCATGCGGCTCTCGAGGTTCATGAGCAGGCTCGAGCGCAGCTGGTTCTTGGCGCGGGCGACCTCGCCGTCGCGCAGGCGCGCGTAGCCCGTCTCGAGCGTCAGCGCGTGCAGCTGCTGGCACATGACGTCGAGCATGCCCGAGGTGTGGCCGGGCAGGCACGACGCCGAGATGCCGAACAGGCCCGAGTCGGTGTACGAGTGGTTGAAGGAGACGCAGCTCTCGACCCAGCCGTGCTGGTTGAGCACGTTGGAGTACAGCCGCGAGTACATGCCCTTGCCGGGCCCGCCGGCGGAGAAGGACCCGCCGCCGCCGAGCAGCGTCTGCAGCGTCGCGAGGGCGTAGATGTCGTCGGAGCCGACCGGCAGGCCCTCGAAGGCGAGGTGGATGTGCGTGAAGTTGGTGTTGTTGAGGGAGGCGGGCAGCGGCGGCAGCGCGAGGAAGCCGCCGGTGTAGCGGGCCGGCTGGCCGAGGTCGAGTTCGGAGGGCGGCGTGGAGAGGACGGCGGCGTTCTGGGGCGCCGAGGTGGAGATGTTCTTGAAGAAGGGGATCTTGTTGAGCAGCTTGGACGGGTTCTGAGGGGGTGTCGATGAGGGCGAGGACTGCGATGAGCCGCCGCTGCTGCTGAGCTCTGAGCCCGACAGCTCGCTATCGCTAGTTTCCGATCCCGTCCTGGACAGCGCAGGCTTGCGCTCCATGTCGCCAAAGTATTGCTCGGCCAGCTGGACTGCCTCGGCGTGCTCGACGCCCGCGAACGCCAGGACGATGCGCTCCGGACGGTAGAACAGATCCCGGTACTTCAGGACGGTGCTCCTGTCAATGGCGCCCAGCCTGTCCTCCGGGCACAGCAGCGGGTTGCCCAGCGTGTTGTCCTTGAAGGCGGCCGTGTGCACCAGCTCGGGCAGGATGAGCTCGGGCTTGCTCCAGATCTCGGCGATCTCGTACCGCGCCGTCTCGATCTGCTGCGCCACCTCCTCCTCGGTGACGCGCGGGTCGCGGATCGTCTCGGCCAGCAAGCCGACCGTCGCGGGGATGGCGTTGTTGAACGTGGCCGCCTGGTACATCATGGACTCGCGCGACGACGCGCACTGCATGTTGCCCCCGAGCGCCTCCACCCGCTCGAGCATCTCGTCGGCCGTGTGCTGCGACGTCGACTTGAAGGCGAGGCGGTCCATGATGTGCGATACGCCGCGGAGGGAGCTGTTCTCGAACCGGGACCCGGCTTGGACGTAGACGCCGACGCCGGCGAAGGAGCCCGGCAGGGCTTCTGACGCCACGCGGAGGCCGTTTGGTAGCGTTGTGATCTTGTCGAGGTCTGTAGGTTCCTGTTTGGCAGCAGATGTTAGTTCCTACTCTTCCATGGGTCATAACCCAGGTCTTCCGGCCAAGCGTACCTTCTGAATCCCTTCAACCTGCACCGTAGCCAAACCCCTTCTCGATGACACACCCTTCAAGCTCTTCCCCAGTACCTTGCTCGAGGACGCCCTCGCGCTGGGCTGCAGCAGCCGAGCACCAAAGCTTCGTAACATGGTGTCTTGCGCTCTCTCTGGTCCTGTCACAAAGTGGTTGTTGAGAGTGTTGACCTGCTGAGAAAACAAGAGAAAAGCCCGTACTTGGCGGAGCAGGTGGGCGAGGCTTGTGATAGGAAATTTGACGCCAAAAAGTCGCTGCGTAACACTACCGAACCACAGCGCTGGGGCGTTATCGGTGCTCGGCGATAAGCCGGGCGGATCAATCAAGAGCCGGGGCACCGATCTCGCCGAGGCTACAGATTGCCACATTCAGTCCATTGACAGCTTGAGGCACTAGAATGCTGCATGTGTGAAGGAAAAGTATGTATTTCTCCATTGAGAACCTGACCAAAAGAGTGCCTATGTCTTACATGCCGTCTATGCTCAAAGATAGTCCTTCAAATCATAACGAGTGCTCCCAATGTGTTCGCCCTGTCTCTTCTTCCAAGCACACGCCTGCAATCCCCCAGTAAATATTCGACAGCCCGGTCAACAGTCCAAACGCCTTGTCCATGTTAACCACCCGGTAAAATGCTGAAAACTAATAATCTCACAATATCCCTCGCTATGCCCCGTTGTATTCGAACCGGTGAAAAGCGATCTTCTATCGTCCGGCATCGCCGCTAAAACGACGAGAAAACTCGCCTCATCTTGCCCCGCTGTCCCCTATCACTGTGCTGTTCATGTCCATTTCCGCTGCGGCATCTAGGCTGCGCATTTCGGTTGTGCCCAAGGGCGTATCGCCGCCTCCTCCCCCGGCACTGCCATCAAATACCCACGGCCCAGCATCGTTTCTCGGTGTGATGGGGCCTTCAGGGCCGATGACTGGCGGTGATGGCGTGCGACTATCTCTAGAGATAGTCGCGCGACCCGTGCCAGATGCAGAGTTGTTTATGGGGACAGGCGCTGATGGCGGTGGTAGACTTGACGTTCCGTTCGGACTTTGGGAAGACGATATGTGCATAGTAACTTCCATCGCATCGCCGTCTTGAACACTCGAGCCTTCTGTATCCGCCGGTGTCGCATCAGACACAGCTGGCGGCTCGCCACTAGGCGATGGTTTGTCGTCCATCTCGGCCTCCTCCTCTTCTAATCGTTCCCATTCCTCGGAGGGCTCATCCACGTCAGCCTCCAAGTCTGCTCCTGCTCGGCAGTTGGGACAGATAAAAATTGGGTATTGTGGAGATGTCAGCAAAGACCTCACACACTTGAAATGCCACGTATGGGAGCACGGTGCCACGAATAAGGATTGGCATGGCTATAGCTTATCAGCTTGTTATCTTAAGATGTGTTGTCGGAGTAAACATACCGCAATAGAGTTGAGACAAATGGAGCAATCCTGGGTGTTGGTGCTTGAACCAGACGCTCCATAGTTCGCCATTGTACGCAACCTCTTGTGTGCCGCCATGCTACGCAAAACGTTAGCACTTGCGCATAACCAACGGCACAAGCCCCAGATGCGAAAGGGGAACTTACTTGAAGGTGTTGATCTTGTTTTGCCAGCCCCGGTTGAGCTCCAACCTCATTTTGACACATCGGAAAATCATCTCCTCGCCTCCCTTGAAGTCTATGCCGAGCTGTACGATATCGCCATCGTTAACCGGGAAGGCCTTGCTCTCCTGAGAAGGCGGGCTCAAGCGAATGTGGTTGAGAAACGTGCCCGAAGAGCTCTTGACGTCGCGGATGTACCACTTTCCATCCTCGTGCCAGAACTCGCAGTGTCGCCGGCTGACAACCTTGCTCTTGAAGCCGACCGGGGCAGCAGAAGGCTGGTTTCCGGGCGTGTTGCTGGTGAGCTGACTGTCGCGTTCAGAGTAGCGGCCGACGCGAATCACCTCGGAGCCGGTTGGAAGGGTCCTCGTCACGGGAGGGAAGGACAAGGAAGGGCGGGTGGATCGCGGGTCGTAATAGGCAGAGAAGCGGATTGAGGGCACATTGTCGTTGGAGTTGCCAGTGGCCGCCGCGGCAGCGTCGCCGTTCGTGGCGGCTCGGTTCCTCGTCATGTCGGACTGTTCAACGGAAGTTTCCTCCACGCGAGGTTGGGCAGTCGTCGGATCGCTGCTGGGAGTAGAAGTGTTACCAGCGGAAGGGTCCTCCAAAGGGTGGTATCCACTGTCGACGGTGGGTCCCGGGTTGGGGCGCGCGGTAGGGGCCGCCCTCTGCGAGACAGAGGCCTGTGGCTGGGTCGGAGTCGAGCTGACAAGCGTCAATCTGTTACCAATGCCGGCGTTGCTGCTGCTGTTGCTACTGCTGCTACTTATGCCGGCGTGCTCGCCGCCGGCGTTGTTGGTGGTAGGGGTGTAGCTGATCGACCGCGTGAGTACGTTGGCAGGCGGGTGGCCGCCACTGGGCGACGTGGTGCCGCTGGTATTTCCACTGTGGTTGCTGTCACGCGATAGAAGGTGGTTGTGCGTGTAATTACGCAGGTAGCTTAGTCCCCGAAGGCGGCTCGGTCGCGATGGTGACACGGGTGACGTAGCTACAAGCCCCGGGGGGGACGCAATCGGTTGCGTGAACATCTGGACTACAACGCACGAGGGCTCCTGGACTGCGTGTAGGCGTAATTGGGGGGGACTCGGTCAGTCGGCTGGGTCAAGGTCGGTGAATCAGGTGGGCTGTCGACGCTGGAGGATGCAGTACAGGTCGAGAGATGCTAAGGTCTCAGGTGTAGGCTGCCATGCGGGTGAGACCTGCTGCGGTAGCTGCTGATGATGATAGAATAGTGCAGCCAAAGGTCGGACCAAAGTGGTGAGGATCGGCCAAATTCTGGAGAAGCCAACACTGCAGTGCAGCGCAGAGAAGCCAAGAGGAAGATGATTCGAAAGGGGGTTGTCGGTTGAGTAGCAACGTGTAGACGAAAGCGAAGGAGGAAGAAAAGGATTCGACAGAAAGGCTACCGGCGACGAGGTTGGCCGAGGTAGCAGTAGAAGTAAGGCGGCACACGGTCAGGCGAGGAGCTTTCGTCTGGATCTGCCTGGTCAGCAACGGCCAAGGAGCGGATCAGTCGTAGGGATGGTGGTGGCAGCGGTACGGACAGGCAAGGCAAGCCAGGGGGGGTTGGGGTGGCAGCAGGACTAACAGCAGGTGTGGGACGATTGAGAAGGGAACGAGGGAGGCAGACAAGATTGCGGATGAAAATAGGAGAGAAAGGATGAGGAGACGATTGCAAAGCAAAGAGAGCAAGTTGAGGATTCGGCACGGAGGTTGGAGGACAAAAAGACGGCGCAAAACGTACGGGGAATATTCGATAAGACGCCCTGCAACCTGGCTGGCTGGGTTACCGTAGATTACCTGAGGTAGATGGGTGCAAGGTCAACAAGGAGCACGAGACGGAGCAATCGTTGGTCGTCTAGTCGGCTGCAGCCAAGCAGTCTGATTTGCCCGTTTGCAAGGATCGCCCGGGGGGAGGGCCTCGGCTGGACTCGATTCGGTTTTGGTTTTGGTTTTCCTTTTGCTTTGCTTTGCTTTGTTTTGCTCTTCGTTTGATTGACTCGAAAAGTCGACCCCTTTCGGCACGGTACCGATATGCAGCTGCAGCTCCGTCGGATCTGTCTAGCCGTAGATTTGGACTCTGCTTCCGGGGGGGACGGGGCAGGACGGGCACGAGGCGGTCTTTTGAGAAATCCGGCCAGGCACCGCAACGACACAAGAAAAGCCCAAAAGACAAAACCGCTGCAGGCAGAGAGTTCACAGGATCCAAAGGGGACTGGAATGGAGGGGAGGGACAGGTTTCTGGGTCTCGGGACAGCCGCTCGCGGGTGAAATATGCTAAGACACGCCGCGTGCGAAGTGGAGGCGAGACGAGAGTCGAGTCTTCAGCGCCTGAGGCGGGAGTACAGGGGTACCGATACGCAAGGTATCTTGTGTAGGCTATTTGGGCCTTTTGGTACTCGATTTAGAGGGAAACATGAGGGGGGGGTGCAAAGGCCTAGAGGGGAGGTACACCACCCCCCAAAAATAAGGGCCTGGAACCACCGAAACCAAGTCCCCCTCCACTGCAATCAGTACTGGTCCCTTTTACTCCGTATACCAGCCTTGGCGATGCGATGCGTGCTGCGGCGGCACAGGCTCAACCCCTCCTCTCCTCCCCGAAGCTGAAGCTACTACAGCCCAGCAAGCCGGAAGCTTCAAGCCTCATCTCAGAGGAATTTACAGATCTTGCGCTCCATAGGCCCCGCGGGGGGGGAGGGGGGTGCAGTGCCTCATCTGCAGCATTGAGATGGAAGAGGCGCCTCCCCCGTTCGCATGAAAGTGCCACCACCACAGCTTTTCATCACTTGGACCGAACCAGCCACCATGAGCCCAGACGTTGCACAGGCAGGGTCCTGGGCCAAGGCAGGCTTGCATATGCCAATGTTAGAGGCTCCAACGCTGTGGCATGTGGTCCCTGCTCTCCTCACGTTGGCCTGCTTTTGGGGGGGGGGAATCCATCGCTGGTGTGGCACAGGGTCAATCTTTCGGGGTCGATTTGACCATCCATCCTCGATTCTCACTGGCCGACGCTCGCCACAGTTTGGGGAGCTCCATCGCTGTCAATGATGGGCTTCGTTTCCCTGCGCTCGGCATGAAGTACAAAGACGCGAATGGCGGGCGTGGCAGAAAAGCAAAATGACCGCCTCACTGTGCCTCCTCCAGAGAGGACCGGCGCCCTGTTAGCTGTTGATCCATAGTCTAATAGTAGACTCGATCCGAAGCTACGCCTCCTGTCGGTAGTCCTAAGCAGACAAGCTCTAGTCTGGTTATGTTCCTCATTTATTTAGCCACAGTCTTGCCCCCCCGACGGCCCTTCTCTGCTCAAGCCTATCCGGCTTTCACTCGCAGGCACAGCAGAACTTCAGGGCCAACGTCTGGGCCCTCTCCACACTTTTCGAGTCCGGCCGTTGGCGGGGAAGGGGAAACACACAAAAAAAACCAACTTGCCCCAAACACCCCCTGCTGCAGGAAGCAGGAAACGGGGAAACACAAAGAAACCCAGATGAGCTTGCGTGGAGGGGCGGTGGGACAACGAAACGCATGAGGGGTCATGGTGGTGCTACGGCGCCCCGGGGCAGGGGACTGCGTTGCGTTGCGTTGACTTCGTAAAGCTTCGTCACCTGGACAGATCTGAGCTTCTGCTCATCTGCACAGCTCACGTTTACGGGAGCTCCCCCCTCCCCTCCCTCAGCACTGCACGCGGGCTGCGTAGATCGAGCACATGTCTCGGACGAGGTGATCTTCCCAAAATGGCGGCTAGTCTAGCCTCTTTGCTTGCGGCTACTTCCGTCCAGCTGGGTACCGTCTCTCGCTCTTTTCCGTGCCCTAGCTGGGCTATTTTTCCCTCGTGGAGTCTCGAGCAAGAACAATGCGCCATGTCGCTGATTTCTCAACTGCCCTGGCCCTGATTCTGAACCAGGAGCTAGCGGGTTCATGATCAAAACTGGTGGGGGGGAAAGGCAAACGTGACAGAGAGGCTTGGCGCAGGCGAAAGAGGAAAAGCAACACTTCGTTTTTTTTCCCTTCTGAGGGATCGTCTTGCATTCCAAGGGTCCCCCCAGTCAGCAGCCCGTGGTCCGGCACCGCCAATCTTCGTTTCCCAATTCTCGAAAAAGAAGGTTAATTTATGGCGGACGGGGACGCAGGATAGTTTTAGTCCGAGAACCGGGTTCGTTTTGGCTTGGGGTCCTTGCCGCGGTACGGGGAGGAGCTTTTGCTGCGCGAAGGAGGGCCTGGATAGGGCTGTCTCGAAGAGGCTTAGGCCAAATCTCAGCCGGCAAAGGAGCCAATTTGTGGATGGTCTAGAATCTGAATCTCCCACGATCTCGGGACAGGCGAGCGTCTCGAATCCCAACTCTGTCCGTTAGCGCAAGGAGTCTGCAAATAACGGGTTGCACCTATCGGTCCTGGCCCAAGGGGCTTTGCGATCAAGCAGCGCAGGGGTTCACGATGAGGCAATATTCGCAGCTGTTCTTGCCTCCCCCCCCAAAAGGCGAAGCTGGGCCCTCTGCAGCCGTGGTGTCGCAGCGCTTTCGGAGGGCCGTACGCACAGTACCTTCGTGCCGTCCACTGCTACCATTATGGAGCCGGAGCCGCTGTCAAACAGGAAGAATGGCCTTAGCTTTGCGACCTTTGGCTCTGACTTTCCACAACCGGCCATGTCCTGCCGCCGCCGCCGCCACAATCACCCCACGCCGTGCACATCATCATGTAAGTTAGGCTGGGCTGGCTGGCGGGCTGTCAGGCGCGACAAGCCGAAAATCCAAAATGGAAGCCAGACAACCGAAGCACGTGAGCCAACGATCCCGGTTCGCCGGAACAACTCGCTCACATGCGAAGCTTGTTCTTGTTTGATTCCAAGAGAAGCTCGACGGCGTGGATCGAAACGCTAGGCGCAACGCTAGCAGGCAAACCACCTCGTGGGTTGCTGGAACTCCAAGCTCCTGAGTCGTACGCGGTAAAACCCCCTGGAAGCTACAGGTTGGATGCGAGCTTTCGAACGAGCTCTGCTCGAGCTGCACGTTGCAGTCGTCTCGTCGCATACAGTCGCGGACACCTGCATGTTCAAACGTTTAGCCCCTCTATTCTTGGACCCTCCGCTGTTCCGGAATCATTTCCGTCAGGTCCCCAGAGGAAGTGGCCGGACGCCTCCAATCGCTTACGGCTCCACGGGGTTGCAAATACCACGATGGCTCCCTCGGTCTATTTCAAGCTCGAACCTTCAACGCTACCGTACTCCATCCTTCCTGCCGGTTGCCCTGTGCTCGCTCCTTTTTCTTTTTCTGGCCTTCCAATACAATTATCTGGAATGTACAGTGCTGTAACCGGGCTAAAGGAGAGTATGGGGAGGGGTGCGTTGTAAATGGTGGTATATGCGCCTTTTGTCTCGTGTTTCACCTGGGGCCGCGTCCGGTACGAACCTGCACAGCAGAAACAGTTCGAAGCCTGCCAAGCCTATCCAAGTGCTTGTTCGAGGAGACCGACTTGGCCATGTTTGTGAAGTCCTATCATACGTAATACTCCACCGCCTCTTCTTCTACTTTGAAACAAGATCGCCAGACAGCGCACTATTTCTCCAACCGCGTTACTTCTTGAAAACGGTGCTGCCAAGCCTCTCAATCTCTCTTCCCTCTTGTGTGCCTCTTCCTGCCGCCTCCAGCAGCCTTTGCCACGAATCCACGTCCTTGAGCTTGACCGCTTCCTGCGCCGCCTTGACCCGCATCCCGCATTTCTCGTACATGGCGATGCTCTCACCGGGCTCAAGGCCTGTGCATTTCGGGATGAAGACAGCCGCCAGCCGAGGGTTACCCGCCTGCAGGGTGAGGTTGAAAAAGGGCTGCCGTAAAATGACGTGGTTAGCTTTTTTTTAAGATCGTGATCGTGCTAGTGTAGCATTTCGCTCCTCCCCGTGAATCGACGGACGCTTCCGGCATGGGGTCACTCACCTCCCATCCAATGGGGCTCTTCTTGGCCCTGGCAATGTCTTCGATCTCGTTCCAATCGCGCTTCGCAACGAGCGCCCGCAGACTGCAAGGCAAGAATCGTTAGCAAAATGTCATGCGTTGTCGTGGGAAAGCTCGTAAAAAATTCGGGGATAGCTTCAAACAAGTCACTTACCGAATCCACCACGCCACCTTTTCCGGTACCTTGAACTCGCTCTGAATCTTCTTGGCTCGTCCTTGATAACCCAGGCGGATGAGCTTGAAAATCGTAGCGTTGATGCTCAAGCCCGTGAAGGAGTCCGTTAGGTCGCGGTCGAAGGACTCCTGCATCCTGAGAAGAGTGGCCGCTTCTTTGAGCGCGTGAAGCTCAGAAGAAGACTCCTTGGAATCGGCGAGTAGTTTCGCTGCAAGGGCCAACTTATCCGACGCAGTCCGGGCATCAGGTTGTCGCAGAGATTCGCGGATGAACACATTGGCACCCTCTACTCGTCGGTCATCCTGGTAGTACAAGTCCTTGAGAAGCGTGTTATCGCCTTCGGTCATGGCCGCAGCCTCGACCAAAGCTGTCGCCGTGGGTCGTGCGTTGATAACGCGGAAGAAGGCCGCCAACGGCAGCTTCTTTTTCAGACGCAACAGCACTGAAAGCATCAGGTCTGTGTCGCCACTCTCGACCGCCTTGTCCAGGGCTAGCTCATCCTCCTCCATGTCTAGGAGAAGAGGCACTTGGCGTCCTCCACGAGGTTCGTGGTTTAGAAGCTCGGTCGCCAAGCGTGATCGGCCCTCGTGGTATGCAGCTCTTGCAATCTCTTCGAAGGAGATCCCAGGCTTGCCCGACAACCTTTCCACTACTAGACGGCAAATTGTCTCATCGTCTTCGGCGCCTACGCGAACCTTGGATGATGCCCAATGCACGTAAATGCGGTCGGTTGGCAATTTGAGGTAACCTGCAATCTTGAGTGCTAGTAGGTACTCGTGGCGGTTAAGGAGCCGCCTAATCATGCGCTCCGGTGTCAAACGCTGGAATTGCTCGTACGAGAGAGGCATGCCAACCTCATAAAAGCGAACCGCGTTCAGCACGCGAAGCGTCTCGCACATATCGACAAAGTCATCGCTATTGTAAATGTCCAGCACAGATTTGCCAAAAGATGCAGCCTTTAGTAACCGCTTCTGCCAGTGAACGTCAAACTCACGCCCCGCGGCGTTGACGCAAGTGTCAACCGCCTCAGTCAAGTTCGGCCGGATGAGTTGTATATAATCATCTGCCTTTGGCGATTCCAGTTCAAGTTGTCCAACAGCATCGAGGAGGATCGACGCTGGGGCAGACTCCGTGGCTTGGCCAAAAGCCTGCATCGTCTCTGAAGGTACTCGCTCGAGGAATTCACAATACTCATTAGTTATTAGTCGGGCGCCATCGTATTCTGGTGAGTTGTTAGTGAATATTCCGGTCCGTACGGCCCTCCTGCTTACCGGAAATGACATGTACACGGTTGCTCTCGTAAATGTAAGACGAAGAAACTTCACCAGGCCCAATAACGTGAACCTCATCCTCCCAAGCAATGATTGCATCGCTTCCGCACCACTCAACATAAAGAGGTGGCGTTTGTGAGTCTGAATCGTGCTCGAACAGACGTTCCTGAAAGTCGCTGGAGATGACATGTGCTTTGCCGTTCTCTGCATACAAATTCACAAATCGGCCATCCGGTGAAACGCTGATGTGGGTGAAGGGGCCGATATCTAGAAACCTGTCCTCGCAATCGGTAGCGTCAACAACATAGACCGTCTTCTCGATGCTTAATAGCGCTTCAACAGAACGAGACAAAGTGTGATCGGGGGAGATGATGCCCCATGATTGAATCTCGCCCTCGGGAGGTGTGGCAAGGAGTTTTGGACGTGGTTCCGAATACGAAGAAACTGTGACCAGAGTGTTGTTGCCAAGAAGAGCGACCATGCCTTGGTCGTAGAATCTAGCGAAGTCAGCGCCGCCGGAAAGAGATGACGCGGCATAGTACTTACCGGCACGACTCAACGCCGTAGTTGTCCGCGCCATGACCAAGCGTGAAGTGGCTAAAGTCGCCCTGAAGATCGTAGCATCGCACGTTTCCATCAGATGTCACAACCAGCAGAGTTTCCTCTTCCGACCATCCCAGCCCTTTGATCGTGCCTTTATCCCAAGGAATGCTTTGCAGCTTCTTCCCGGCAAGGCTGTAGATGTCTATTGAAGGCTTTGATGACTTGCCTGGCTGGTACGCGTGAAGCTTCGAATCATCACGCCATAAAGCTGAGAGGTGTTAGAAGATGTGTCTGAGTGGTTCGTGCCGAAGCTTGATTCAGGAGAGGTAGACATGAGATGAATGTCGGCAGAGCATGCAGTACCCGCCATTGGGACCATGCATGAGCATAGAGAAGAAGTAAATGTCTTACCTAGAGCTCCGGCATAAGGCGCGCCCGTAACGACATAGCTGTCCAGGTCCAAGTCTTTATCGAAGACATCCGTGTACAGCTGCGTCTTCCGGAACCACTTATCCCCTACGCTCTCCCATTCCGCTCTTGGATGAAGAGTATCCATTGACGAACTATTGCATGATGGTTGCAACTCGCGATGTTACGTTTCGATGTGGCGGAAAGAAAAGAAAAAAAATGTACAACACGTTGTGTGCTTGTGAGAGCCAGTGAGTTGAGGTCTGTCTCTATGGGCTGGGATCGATGAGGTTGGGGGAGCTCTGAGAGCTAATGCAGTTCAGGTTGCAGCAGCTCGTCAGAGTGCGGTGGATATACCTCGGAAGATTGCTCCACTGCATGGGCAGCAGGCGCCAGGTCCGCCCTGTTGCATCATCCCTTCCCTCTAGGCCCCGCTACGAATCTTATCAGCAGAAGCGACCGCGGGGGAGCTACAAAGTACAAGACAACCTCCCTTCGACAATTCCGGGCTATTCTCAACTCTGCGACGTAGTGCTGTTCTTTCGCTACCGCCTTCAAAATGCCGAATTGGAAAGAGGAGTATCTCTCGTCTCTGAAAGATGCAGAGCTCAGCAATCCCGTCAATATGGACCTCGTCCAGATATGTATGTCTGAAGCCAGTCTACAAACCCCCACCAGGCATCAGTTCTGTCTCAAACACGGCATGCGTTGGTAACCGCTCCTGCAGGCTCCCAAATGGCAGATCGCATCTCCGCACTGGAGACGGAGCGCGCCGCTCTGGAGTCTCGCCTCGTAACGTCGGGCCCGACCAAGGGCAACACGGCGCACCCGAAAGTGCCTGCGTCCTCTGACGACCCCGGCGTGGCGCAACTGCGTCTCGAGCTCGCCGAGGCACTGCGCTCGCGGGGCGTTGCCGAGACGCGGCTGCGCACTGCGGAGGAGGAGCTCGACAAGTCGCGGGCCAAGATCAGGAACGACGCCAAGTCTTTGCGGGAGCTGAGCGCGGAGCTGACATCGCAGACCACGAGGCTCAAAGATCGCGAGTATGAACTGCGCGAGAAGAGGAAGTTGTTGGAGGTAAGCAGACGTGTATAATCAAGTGCTCGCTCCTGTACGCAGCTAATATTGGGATCGCAGAACGTCCAGGACGAGATGATCACGCTCAACCTGCAGGTATCAATCGCCGAAAAGGAACGAGACAAGGTCAAGAAGGAGAATAAGGAGCTTGTTGACCGCTGGATGAAACGCATGGCTCAAGAGGCCGATGCCATGAACCTTGCAAACGAGCCCCTGCTTGAGAAAGGACGGTGATGGAGTGTTGAGAAATGGGAACCTGTTCCCTGATATCTGAATTCTAACAAAACGACCTGCTATGTGGAGTATTTGGTATGCTTCTAGCCTCATTCTTCTTCCGTCCACGCCAAACGTTCCCTGTCGTCTTTCCAACGACTATCCAACAGTTCTATCGTATACTAACAAAGTTCTACAGTCTATTTGCGTGTGGAGATGAAATACTCTCCGCCAGCATTCGTCCAACTCACATAGCCCTCAGGGTATGTGCACTCCTCCACATCGAGGATGGTGCTGCCGACATCGTTGATGTTGTGGCTGCTCTTCGAATCAGCCACGAACGACTTGAGCGAGATAACCTTGCACCCAGGCTTCAGGTCGAGGAACATGCGGACAAGGTCGTCGTTGAGTTGTGAGGTAAAGGCCTTATTGTTGACCAGCACCACGTCGGCGCGCTTGAGGGCATCGTGGATGCCAGCGTTCTTACGAAAGTCGCCACGTTCCAGGTGTACCCTTCCGGGCTTGACGCCCCAAAGCATGCACCGTGCCTGGAACTCTTTCTTCTGCGCATCGGCGAGGTTGCAAGCATTCTCCATCATCTCGCACCCCCAGCTCTCGCAGCCAATCTCGAGCGCAGCTTGCAGCACGACATTTCCGACGCCAGAGCCCAGGTCGACGAATACGTGGTCTGAGGTCATCTTGGTCTGTTCGACCAGAATCTTGGAGATGAATGGATGGAGGAGTTCGCCGTAGACATAGTCGGTTCCGTTTTCGTACTTGGATAGGAGTTCGACTTTGGGGGCGACCGTGCGATCGTAGACCTGGTCGAGGATGAAAGCGACAAGATTCCTCGAGAGCTCATGCTTGCTTTCCAGATTCTTCTCAATCACACCGTCTTCCACCAAGGCTAACAGCGTCTCGTTGTATTCGCGCAAGGCCGCCTTAAACCCCGTCAAGTCTTGAATGTTACGGTTCGATGCCTTCTCCAATCGTCGTATTAGGCCGTGGTTGTGCTCTGTGAATGGCTCGGCCTCCTCTTCGGTTAAATAGGCCTCGGCGACATGCTTGACGATGCGTATGCTCGCCTCCACTGCGTCTATCTTGTCCTTGCCCCAAACCAGTTCGTATCTATCAAAAGTTAGCCCTAGCTCACTAATGACATGCCTGCAAATGGCAAAGGGGGGAGGGGGCGAGTAGTTACCTTTCGCGCGGCTGCTTGCTAGGGTATTGCAGTTCTATTGCGACATCCTCCTTTTGGGCACCCATGATTGGGACGCATTTTGACTCGAGCGACGCAACCTCTACGGCGTGAATGAACTTTAGTCCCTCGGGCCTTTTTTCAAAGGCCTTGGAGTGCTTTAGCTTGCGGTTAGGATCGACGAAGCGCCCATCCGCGGTGCCCTTGCGCTGCCTCTTGCGCGAGTCCAGGTTCATCCAGCCATCGTCCTCGGCGTCGCTATCCTTGTCGAACTCGACGCGGTCGCTGACGGGGGAGCGGCGCGCCGTGGACGGGGTGCCAGCTTTGCGCTTGCGCTCGAGGCGCTTCTCATCGGAAGAGGAGGGGTAGGGAGAATTGCTTTTCTGGCGGAGGAGTGGTTTGGGGGATGGGCGGTTGACGGAGGGCGAGCGTGACGCGGACCCGTTGCTGACGATCGGGGCTTTCGGCTTCGGCTTTGGCTTGGGGGCGGGGCGGTCGACGACTACCTTTTCGATGCGAATCTTTGGAGGTTCGACCTTGAATTTGTTATTCTTGCCGCCGAGGAGAGGCATGGCGGCGGTTTCTTGTGGAATGGATGCGAGGGCGCAAAGGCACGCGGGTCGTATCGGATCGGATAAGGGGGTTCGGAGGGGTTCAGTTCAGTTCAGTTCAGTTCGGCTCGAACAAGTCCAGTCCAGGCCAGGCCAGGGCGGGTTCGGTTCAGGTCAGCAGGGGGATGACCAGTCGGTGCCAGGCGCAGCAGGCGGCGGCGCGGCTGGGCTCAGCTTATTTTTTTTTCTAACACCCTCGAGAGTTGGCCTCAGCTGGAGCCGCACGCAACGCACGCAAAGGTGTGGCGGGGCAAGAGGAATCTAGACGATGTGTCGTAAGGATGGACGAGAAAAGTGGTTGGTAAGAAATGGTTGGAGAAAAAAGAAAGGAAGGGGAGAAGTAGACGCATGCGCTATGCATATGGCATGACAAAAAGAACCGAACAAAAGGACTATGCAGCGAGAGAGGCTGTGCGACTATTGCAAGTGCATGGTTATCGTCGAGAAATTCGGAGGGAACAAAGACGTAGGGAGGGAGGGGGGTGTTGAGAGGCGAAAGTGCACGGGTTTCATCACGGGGCGAGGTTTTTCGAGGCGAAGGTAATGCAGGCCGGCACCTACGTTAAGGCGGGCAAGTCCAATCAAGCGCAGCACGGTACTCTGTACAGGCAGGCAGTCAGTGTGCCTTTCAGGTTGGTAAGGCGTGGTAGTCGACTCGTCTCACGTCTTGCCTCTAATTACTGTAATTGGACGGGGGGATTAGGTACCTGGATCTTACATGCCGTTGCCTGTCGCCTTAATCCATTCGCCCATCCACTTTTTGCTTCACGTCTGCCTAACTAGTGTCCTTTCAGTCCTAGTTTCGGCCAGCACCTGCACCTACCTTCACCTTGCATCTGCCTTGCCTTGCCTTTGCCTTGCCCTGCCTTGCCCTGCCTTTGTGCCTGCGACCCGCGCCTTTGGTCCGCCTCTGGCTGCCGATCGGAGCGGTCCCTGTGGGTCTGTCCAGGGGATTTCTTCCGACGCGCGATAGCCTGAACTACCCTGTACTTCTCCCATGTTGCGTCTTGAGGTGTTCCCACCCGTCGCTTCATTGACCGAGTCAGGGCGAGGATTTCGCAATGTTCTATGAAGTTGCGTTCCATGTTGCAAATCACTGTACAGTGTCCACTTCGACCAGGTGATAGCTCCGGGGAACAAAAGAGATGCATTGATCACTGCATCAACCCCACGTTCAGGTCCGTCCGCTTGGGCACGTGCCACATGATCATCACCCTTATCGCCCTCTGAGCAGTACGTAGTGATTATTGCCACTTGTTATACGCTAACATGATGAAGCGAATCAAGATCTACCAGGTCCGTGGTCGGACAATCTAACAATATGCCCCTCGAATTGTACACTATTTTGGGAAGCGAGTATAGGGCGTGGAATGCGACAACGAACCACTATCATGTCTCAACCACTGCTATTGATCATACTCGGTTGTCTATAATGCTTCTTCTATAATTCAAACTTTTAATCCTATCTAAAATGACAATGTGTAACCCCATTTGTGGAAATCCCCAAACCCAAGTTCATGTACATCGTTTCCCCTATAAGCCAGATACCTGTACGCCTAGAACAGCATGAGTCGACTTTTTGGCGCTATCGTCCAGCGTTGTACGATGCCTGATGAATATGGTCACCGAAGTACTCGCTGCGCCTGGGACTCGTGGCTTCCTTGACATCACCTGACCACGTGTTCGTGTAGTTACCCGTCGGCGCGCTGCTCCGCCGGTCCCGAGGCACCGACCCTTCCGCCAGGACGGACACCTCAATTTGCCTCTGTATCTGGATGGGGTCCAGTTCACTGGAGCACGACCGACGACGATATTCCTGTTCGGTGGCCGGGTTCGGACCTATATCATCGAGGCTAACCGTGTCCACCATCTGCTCTTCGCTCTCGTTGTTGGGCGCCGTTGTCGTGGCGTTCTCCGACTTTGTATGGGTGCTTCGCCGACCTTTAGCTCTCCAAGTGTCGAGGCTGGTGGGAGCTGTGCTCTCACCCCCGGATCTGCCCGATGTGCTGATTCTTGAGCCGATGATGGAAATCACCGGGCTCAACCACGTCTTGAGGTGCGGGAATAGCACTGGCAGATTCGTAGTCACAACGGCGACAAACGTTTCGCGGACGGCCCAGGAGCCGGCGAGCTGAGCTCCATTTACTGGGTCCTATATCCATCGTTAGAATCAGGGGAAGGAAGTGTTGAGGCGGTCTTGTACGCACTGAAACAAGAAGCACAACCCGAAGGATAGCTGCCATGGTCACGAACAAACCGCAGCTGAACAGCGCGATGAGCCACATCCTCTTCCACAGTGGCATGGCCGCCTTGAACAACATGGGAATCGGAATGGCAATCAGGTAGATGTCCGTGGCCACGTTGAAGCTCAGATATGTCCAGATCAGCGCCGGCGAGATTGCTGGCTGGCAGTAGATGCCCGGGTCTGGCGAGATCTTCCACATGTGGTGGAATGGCTGGCAGCTCAAGAGTAGATTCAGCATCACAACGAGCCAGCTGATGGCGATGAAGGCGAAGCCAAAGTAGATGCGCAGCCGATACCCGTCGAGGTCCTTGGTGAGGCGGAAGTAGAAGGTGCATAGTGAGGCCTTGAGCAGCCACAAGAGCACCGAGTAGCTCGTCCAACCGGCGAGCTGGATCTTCGACCCAAGAACCCTGTCGCGGTTAGTCAAGGTGGTCATATCGCTTTGGCCGGTTACGTACCTGGTATGGTACTCTTCGGAATCTGGTGACAGGGCGAACCGTTGCTCATCGGTCATTGAGTTGTTTGCCAGGCCACGGGCTTTGTTCCCGACCATGTATGCCAGGGCCGTCTCAACAGAGTAGAATACCTGCCAGGATGGTCAGCCACAAGACGACTTCAGTGTGAACTGGCATATCGTACCGCTGCGAGCACGACCAGATAGTCGTCGGCCCACAGGTTCTTGAAACCAACGGAGCTGATCCGGGCATACGAACGGATGCCAGTGATGGCCAAGGCAATGGCGAGCAGGGTGAACGCCTCAACGTTGAAGGACCGCAGTGCAGCCATTGCGGCCGCCAGCTCGGCGGAATCAGGCGGGTTGGTCGACATGCTTGCTCGTTGGACGGACAAAGGTCAAGAACCGAAACAACACAACACAATAGCTAAGCACTGATCACCTCCAACGAACGAGGTTCGTGGGCAAGCTCAGAGATTTGTAAGGTATTGGAGACGACCGCCAAGCCAGCCCTCAGCCCAGGGGAACCCGCCTTCCCGCTCCCGAAGGACATCTGTCTAAACGTCTGCTACAAGGGTGTTCAGATCTCTTCTTTAGTCCACCCGAAGCCACGACGTCCGTCCTTCGCAAAGTGACATGTGATATCTGAGCACTAAGCTTTTCAGGTCTACGGGGTCGAAAGGGAGGGCGAAGGGCGTAGAGGGGGGGCAAAAGGCGCGCCCGGAACTCCCTCCACTACTGTATGCATGCATGCACCGATGCAACCTTGCAAAGAACGGCATGTGAGGGTGCATGGAAGGACAGTCATCCAGTTTGCCGTAGGCATGATGCCAGAGGAGCGGCACGGACGGGGTCCAAGCCAGCTACCTGGGTTCACCTCGCGGCGTCCCCAGGTTCCGAGGAAGAGGCTAAGAGGCTCCGAGACTCTGACATAAGAAGGGTCCGAGACTCGTTCGCTCGTCTTTTGTTCATCCTAATACTCCCCCTCCTCCTCTCTCTCTGCCCCCGCTTTCTTCTCCCATTGTTCTTCTAGCCCGTGTTGCGCTTTGAGGAAGCGCGTGCGAGTGAGCGGGCCAAAACTCTGGAACGTCTTACCCGGTGACCCCAGAGCTGGAGGCGTTACTACCCATCCGAGTTAAAGATCAGCGGCTTGACGAGCCCGGCTGCTATCCAGTCGGGACGAGGCGAGTCAACGTGCAGTACCGGCTGCATGGGCGAAAAAGCAATATGATATTGGGAAGGCCTTGTCCTCCACACGCAATTCGACAGATCACAACGCCAGTGCACCGCCTCTTTTCGAAAGGACCTTTTTTTTCCTTGTTTGAGCGGCGAAAAGAGCGTCCGTTCGGGCATAAAGGAAAAAAAAAATTAACAAAACCATTTGCGCTGAAACTCCGTCATGTGCTCCGATTTGCTGCGTGATGCAGCGTGACATTCCGGGTCCCAACCCTCCGGAGCGTCATGCGGCAACCATACAAGCTGCCAAAAATGAGCGACGCATGGCCGATACCGAGATCTGAACAAGCTTGTCTAGGACCTGCGCATCGTCGTTGTCTCGAGACAACCAGGCGAACTGGAGGCCCCGACCAGGAACCTCGGGCAACACCCAAGGGTGTGGATAAAGCGAGACGGGTTCCAGAGCCTGGACTTATACCAAGGTATGTGTCGGGTATTGAGCAAAGCATTCTAGACCCCAACCAAGCCCTGCACCACCCAGAATCAATTATGAATTGATGTGCTGTTTTTCACCTTTTCCGAGAGATATTTATCCACTACTGGAAGCTCTCTTTCCTTTATTTTCTACTGCTCTCCTTTATTTCTTTTGCTCCCCGTCTGCTCTTCCGTCCCGCATCCGCGTGCCGCACACTATATAATGTCTCAAGGGCACGTCTCAAAGCATCCCCTTGCATTATTCTTTGCTGCCTGTTGAATAACAAACCGTCACGGGACGGGTCGAAACCCTCAAGCTTTAACGGTCTCGGAGTTGCCATGCTGCTGTGCTTGCTTATTCCTTCAGATTGGTGCTGAGCGCGGAAAACACCGCGTGGCATCGCATATGGAGTCCCCATGGTGCCCTGCTTTGCCCCGTCCCAGGCAACGTGTCCAGCTGAAGTCCGCAGTAAGTCATCTTGGCAGGGAGGGGAGGAAGTTATGCAAACCACTTAACTTCTTTTGGCCCAAGCGCGGTTCTGTCTCAGAGGCTTTGACGGTGTTCCTCATCATCACGTTCAATAACGTCCTTCCACATCATGGAGGTTTACGGACAGCTCTCAGATGTCTTGCACGCAACCAAGCGCTTCCGATCATGTGATATTTAAGACTACTGGGCCAGGTATTCCTCAAATATCAATTGCACTAATGCTTCATTTCGCAGGAAATGACCGGCGCCCTCTTCTATTCCAGTTCCCTTTTGTGTATACCGCCGAAATAGGTACATGAGACTGCAAACAATTTGGTATGATGCAGCGATTGCACCCCATAGTGGTGGGTATAGACGAAATCCGCCTGTGACGCAATATGATATCAATCTGAGAGGAATTTCACAGCAATATGACAGCATAAAAAGCTACTGAGGCAGGTTGTAGAAGGACGGCAAACACACCCAGGAGTCCAGGATGGCCTTTAGAGTAGCAGATGAAGGACATGTTTATGTACCTGATGCTTCTACAAGCTACCAACAAATATCTCCGCTTCCAATATACATAGTTTTAATCCCAACTGTAACAACCATTCTCTACCGCTTCAGTGTCTTCTGCTTCTCCGCGTCTCGCGCCACGTTGCGACCCTCCACCAGCAAGCCCTTCTTCTTCCTGACCGCATCCATGTATCTCTTGGCCACGTTCTCCTTGTCCGCCAGCTCTCCCAGATCCTCGAGGTCGTCCTCCGTGAACGGCACCCAGAAGGGATCCTCGTCCAGGATCTCGAAGCCGGCGAAGATGAGCTGCGGCTGGGCGGCTCCGCTGGTGCGCTTGCGCATCTCGTCCGCGAAGCCGAAGCTCTCGGCCACGGGCAGCAGGGCCTGGATCGTGAAGAAGGGGGTGCCCTCCTTCATCGTCTCCGCCACGACGCGGCCGCGGCGGCGGGTCAGGACGTCGTAGACACGGCCCAGGACCTCCGTCGAGGCTTGGATGTCCACTGTGTACATGGCGAGCATGATTCGAGGCGACCAATCCAGGAAGGCGGCACGGAGCAGGCTCTGGAACGACTTGATAACCTCTCCGGTAAGTCGGCCCAGCTTGTCGCGGGCGGACGAGTCGTCTTCCGACAGGTTAAGGGTTACGTCTTCGATGAAGACAGCGATGCCCTGGATCGGCTCGTTACATAGTGGTCCCTGGGCTGTTGCGAGCTGGAAGGCATACGCAAGCTTATCGGCCAGATGCTCGGGGTGTAAAGCTTCTCCAGCCCGAGGCGCCAAGCTCGATGCCGAGTCCGCTGCGAAGATCTTGGGCATGATACCATCTTGAGTGGCATCAATCAGTAGGTTTGGTCCGGTGCGGCGAGGGCCAAACGACGTGATGTTGGCGACGCTCCCCTTCCACGCCTCCTTGCCTTTGCCAGTTTCCAACAGCTGCTCCATTTGCTTCTGTAGCTCTTCCGCAGACAGGACATGTCCGACAGTGAGTTCTGTGTCTGCTACGACTTCACCCTCGTTTGCTTCCGCGTCTCCACCGGTTTTCTGGGTTGTGTATAGCTTCTTGATCGCATCCGCGTTCTTCACAAGAAAATCTGTAACCTTGGCAGGGAGGGGACGCACACGCAAGGAAATGGTAACTTGTTTCGAACTCGTCGTGCCGACTACAGCACCTCGGCCCAGATCCTTGTTGGCGGGCGGCCGCATCTCATCGGCTCTTATGATTGTCTCCCTATACGGCACAATAGGAGCGCCGGCTTGGATATCACAGAGGGCGAATCGTTCTTTCAAATCTGTCAAACATCTCTCGAGATGCAGTTCACCCGCTGTGAGTAGTACGTGTTCACCATTCTCAAACTGCTCATACTCCGCACACGGGTCGCTTTGCACCAGGAGACGAAGGCCGTGTATCATCTTGTCCAAGTCCGCCGGGTTCACAGGCTCGAGGGCAACTCGGACAATGGGGTTGCCGACCATGGATACACCCGCAAGGTTGGGCGCTCCCTCCAAACGGCTGGACAGCGTACCGGACTTAAGGATTTTCCCGTCAAGTCCGCCAATACCAAATACGACGCCGGCAGGCACCGACGTAAGAGACTCCAAATTGCGGCCCATGAGCATGTAGAGTGCGGTAACAGTGACCTCTTCCGGCTGTGGATTGGCTTGTGGGTTAGCTGGTGACCACTTCGGGGGAATAACGTATAGCTTGTCGCCAACCGACAAGGTACCGGAGTATATCCTGGCGAAGCCGATCAAGTGTTCAGGGTCAACCTTTTTCTCCTCAATTTTAGGGGCAAAGTCGTCCAGATTGACTGCCTCGAGCGAGTCTGTTACTATGCTCACACTGTTTTCTTCTTGGCTTGCCTGCACCCTCGCTGCCTCGGCGCGTTTCTTCCTCGCCAGGTCTCGGGCTTCTTCACCAGTCATTTGACCTGGCCGCCTCTTGTTTTCAGGCAGTTCGCTCTCGGGTATCGATACCATTTTGCTGACATACGCCACAACAGGGTCTGAGGCATCGGTCTTGAAGGAAACCATAGCCTCCTTGATAGACTTATCAATGTGCTCGGATCCAGGCAAATCCTCCAGCATCTCAGGCAGGCGCTCGGATTGGGCTTTTGGCGGAGATGGTAGCGACTCGACAACAGACACCAACAGCGCAACAGAGAGGGGTAACCAAGATGCGAATACCGTGGTCATGAGCAGTCGCGGATCGCGGGCTCGGAGGACGTGTGGAGACACGGTGATGTTGAGTGACTTGGTGACTTTCTCCAAGAGGGCCGGGTCGCCTTTGCCGTGGTCGCCTCCGGTTGTCGCTTGATACACGGTCCATAATGGCTCCAAAACCAGCTGCACAAATAGGGGCTTGAGGTTGCGCCCCCTTAGATGTTTGGGTCCGAGCACCTTCTTCGTCTTCGGGTCAAGATAGAAATTGCCCCAGAGGACCTTCTCCATGGTGCTTCGTTTGATGCCCAGCTTCTTCTCATACAAGCTTGCAAATTGCCTGCAGGTGAAAGCCCAGCCATCCACAGCGCTGCTGAAGATGACGTTGTTCTTCTCCGGTGCAAAGTACAGGTCTTCGTCATCCCTTTCCTCGTACTGGATCTCACCATCGTCGTTCAGCTGGTCAGCGAAGGCGGACTCCTTGGCTGCTGTTGCAGCGTTGACCCTCTCCTCCATTCGTTCCCGCCAGTTGAGATCTTCCTCCATACGTTCTCCCTGGAAGAAGCTGCCCAGTACTGCATTCACTTGCTCCAATAACTTGCTTAGATGGACGTAGGCCTCGGCGGGTGTCATCTTCAGCTCAGTGACGAGCCGATCCATTTTGTTGATTACAAGTAATGGTTTCAACTTCTCGACCCAGGTTTGACGCAAAACTGTAACAGTCTGACTGCAGACACCTTCTACGGCATCGACCAGGACAACTGCGCCATCGCATAATCTGGAAGCTGTGGACACCTCGCTGCTGAAGTCGATGTGCCCAGGTGAGTCGATCAAGTTGATGAGGTACTCCTTAGGCTCGGGGGTGGCTTCCGGAGCCGAACGCCGCAACATGGAAAAGTACAACGAGATGGCAGAAGACTCCATGGTGATACCCCGTAGTTGCTCATCTGGTCTTGAGTCTAGGTACCGGATCTTGCCGGCCAGCTTTGGTGAGATGATGCCATTGGTGGCTAATAGCGCATCGGTCAACGATGTCTTTCCGTGGTCAACATGAGCCAAGATGCAAATCTATCGTTTGTAAGCCGATGTCAAGTGAGTTCAAGTAGCGTTGGTTTACATACATTTCGTATATCTTGGGATTGTCTTTGCAGACTAGCCAGCTTCTCTGGTGTAACGACGGGCATGATGTTGGTGAATCCTTGTCGCCGGGTATGTGTGAGGAAGAGTGCGGCTTGCAGCCTGCGCAGCTAATAAGAAGAACGCTGTCTATGCTGTTCCACGGATGTCGTGCGTTTCGCAGGGAGTGCCACCTTGAAAATCTCCGAAGGATTTTCCCATGAAATATGTGATCCGCTTGTCGACGTTTGTAAGGCGATGTGACTAATTACGTCTGGCGCTTGCAGTCATCCACGCAAACCCCGCCTTCCAAATGCCGTATACAATCAGGTAAGAGCCAGAATGACTCATAGAAGACTTATACGCGGACTTCAAGGCAGTTTTGGGATTTTGGAGACGGCCCAAGGTCGGCTGCGAAAATCAATCGTGGGTCCGGATCAGTACGCCCAAATGGCTTCTCCTACGTCAGGCGCCGTTCCAGGGTAGGCAGGATGACGAGGTGGGACGGCAATCCCCCACCACGGAAGCCCTCGATAGAAGAATTCGATATGCGGATAACCGTCGGTGCACCCCACCACATCGCTGTATCGGCAATCCAAGCCCTAAGGTGCACTCACGAAAATTCGGCGAGCCAACGGTCAAGCCCCTCAACAAGCGAAAAAAATTGGGTGCCCCTCATCCGATTCGACTTGTAGGCGCAACAGGTCAAGGGACACACGATCGAGCGCTCGCACACGATGGCAACGTATCAGAACGGCGTGGCTCCGGCCCGCGCCATCGACGACGACAGCGATGTTGAGGAGGAGGCCCTGGTGGCTGAGTACAAGGAGCACGTCCAGTACGAAGACGGCGACGAGCTCAGCCAGACCACGTCCCTGAACATGGCCCAGCAGACCGACGACATCCAGGGCCGCCTTGTCCAGGCCGCGCAGCCCCTGGATTTTTCTGCACCCCTCGAGGTCAAGTTCCAGAGCTACGACTCTTACTGCAGCCTTTTCCACTTCATCCTCAACTCCGAGGGCCCCGTCGACCTGGAGCCTCCCTCCGTGAGTTGCCCCGTCTAGTTGGCTTGGCTTTTTGAGGTCTTAAAACTGACAAGAGCCTCCACAGTACTACTGGGCCTGGGATGTCATTGATGAATTCATCTACCAATTCAACTCTTTCTCATCCTACCGATCCCGACTGGCGCGCCAAGCCAACAATGAGGAGGAGCTCCAAGTCCTCCGCGAGAACCCCAACACCTGGGGCAGCTACAGCGTTCTCAACGTCCTGTACTCGCTCATCCAGAGGTCTCAGATCACAGAGCAGCTTGCTGCCATGAAGCGCAACGAGGACCCCATGTCCGTCGCTGGCGAGTACGGCTCCAAGAACCTGTACCGCATGTTGGGCTATTTCTCCATCATCGGTCTGCTGCGGGTCCACTGCTTGCTGGGTGACTTCAGCCTTGCTCTCAAGACGCTCGATGACATCGAGCTCAACAAGAAGGCCATGTTTGCCCGCGTCATGGCTGCTCACTTCACCACCTACTACTACGTCGGCTTCTCCTACATGATGATGCACCGCTACGCCGACGCCATCCGCATGTTCAGCCACATCCTCGTCTACGTCTCGAGGACGAAGAACTTCCAGAAGAACGCCCAGTTCGACTCCATCACCAAGAAGAACGAGCAGATGTATGCTCTCATCGCCATCTGCGTGGCCTTCCACCCCACGCGCCTGGACGACACCATCCACAGCGCCCTGCGCGAGAAGTACGGCGACCAGCTGCTTAAGCTGCAGCGCGGTGGCCCCGAATCTCTTCCCATCTTCGAGGAGCTCTTCCGCGCCGCCTGCCCCAAGTTCATCTCGCCCGTTCCTCCGGACTTTGATCACCCCGAGTCCAACGTCGACCCCGTTGAGCACCACCTTGCCATCTTCATGGATGAGGTCAAGACCAACATGTGGGGACCGACCATCAAGTCCTACCTGCGCCTGTACACCACGATGGATCTGAACAAGCTGGCTGGCTTCCTCGAGGTCACGCCAGATGAGCTTCGATCGTGGCTGCTGGTGACCAAGCAGCGAACGAAGCAGCTGCGCTGGCAGGACCAGGGCCTCCTGGAGGGCGAGCTCGTCAACGTCAGCGACCTTGACTACGCGCTGTCAGGAGTAAGTTTTCCATTTTTATAACGCGGCCGTTACAAACACTAATGATTTTCTAGGATCTGATCCACATTTCGGAAGCCAAGGTTGGCCGCAAGCTGGTTGACTGGTATCTCCGCAACCTCTCCCGCACCTACAACTAGGTTCTGGGCATATAGCTGTATCTAAGCAACGCAACCGAGCTGCTCAGATGTGTGAAATCGTCTAGACGGCAACTGTTGACGACGGCTTCAGGTGAAAATGGGCGGTTATGCACCGCCGACTGGTAGGCTGCATGGCACTGGCGTCACGGCGTTGGGGGCCTCAAAAGAGGGGCATGGGAGATGATCTTCTCAAGACTAAGCTGTTCAGACGCGCATACGAGATGATAGTTTGCGCAGAGACGGCGTACATTGAAAAATTAAAGAGAAATAATGTAACTACCATCCAACATGCATGTCTGAGACCGATTGCGGGGACGAGAATGTTTCGGGCCAGGCGTGATGCAGTTTCGAGGTTACTCACGTGCCTCCAACGCCAAGAAACCATGCTCGTTGCGTTGCAGTGGAAAGAAGGAGTGGGCAGTACTTTCAAGTCGGCAACATGGCTCGAGGGCTGGGATTGCTCACCTCTGGCCTTGGGGTGTGGGCCGGAGGACGCCGACTTCTCGGTGTGGCTGGTAGCATTACGGTGTGCTGATGGCTTGCATGTATTGAAGATTAAGATTGCATAGGATCAAGAAGCAGATGGGTCGGAGATTAAGCCTATCAAACCAATCAATCAAGGAGAAGGTGATGCCGTCAATCCCGGTCCAGGGTGCTTAGTTCGCGTGAATACGATATGCATGCTGTAGCACGGGGAAAATTCCATTCCTCGAGGATTCGAGAGCGTCGTGCGCTTTATACCAGGTTCGGCCAAGCCAAAACGATTATGCTTGTAGACTCCCTCGTGGCGTAGGCGAGCAAGAAAGGTGCAACATGCGAGGTGGCTGGGGACCGGGATAAAGACACGGATAGCCATGCATCCACCTGCTGCAGCCAACCAACTTGGTTCAATCAGCCAAACCAAGAACATGCATCTTGGCCACAGGCGAACTCCCGAAAATGTACGCTGTGTGCGATTGTGAGTTCTGACTTCGCACACACAGCTCGGCGCCTCGGACTTATTCGGCGCATGGTGAGGTAAGCTCGTCGTGTCTCATTCCTACTGCCGCTCGGTCATACGAGGTGCATGACAGCTGTGCAGGTTGATGAGCTGGTTCGCTCTATGTGCCATGTTAAGGTTAAAATGAGAGTAGGGCCTGGATCCAAAGAGCCAATGCGAACGTCTGGTCCGACATGCAACAAGCAGTACATGTGCCAGTAGGATAGCGTGCCGTTGAGCTGCCCCCCATCGGTTTGTCTGCTCCATGTCACATGTCCACGATAGTGCCTTGACGGCAAGGAAACAGCACTAACCACCTAAGTTCATTTCGTCCTCGAAGTGCCAGGCTCGGCATTTTGCCTAGGTTCAACGTTGCAGACGTCAGCGAAGTGGCTGATAAAGGAGCGAAAAACGCACATGGAGGAAGATCGGCTGCACTGCGGGCTTGGCCACTTCTTGGCTTAGAGCCGCTTCTCCGGACTGCGCGGGGTACGTCGTCGTACCAGAAGTGTGAAGGAACAGTGGCACAGCTCGCTGAAGAATCGGGAGATGCAATCATTTCATTCACTGTGCTGTCATTGGTGCAGGCCTGGGATAGGCTGTGGTTGGATGAGTACCGAGTCGGATCATTCCTCACTCCACAAGACGGCGACGACAATCAGTTGTTGTAGGGATGGCGTTTGGGCACGTTTCACGCTTTTTCCGCCCGGCGCACCGACCCAATTGTGGTATGTCCGTTACGGCCTAACCGGATGCTATGATGCATAGAATCGCGAACGTTACTAATTGCCTGCCTGCCTGGACGTGGTGAAGGCCATGAGGCCACTCTGAGGATGATGCAGCGGAGACGATCGTCCACGATTTTGCCTGCTAGCCAACGAATTGTTTCCTTGGCTGCGTCACATCTTGCATGCTTGGTCAAGCGAAGCACAAGCCACCATGAGCTCTATCTTGTCATGCTTGCTGCTGGGCGTGCATGCTGCCTGCACTGACGCTCTCCGGTGTCTAGCGGCTTCACATCCCGGTCTCCCTTTGGCTGCTTTGCTTTTTATTTTGGCTTGTGACGGGGGGGCATCCGACCCCTCATGTCGACCCCCAGCCCTTTCCCATGCACCTTCTGCGGCCTCCAACGTCCTGGAGCTTGGGGCTAGGGAGGAGCGGATCGGATTTTGATGTGTTCTGCACAGACAGGTCCGGTTCTGGACGAGCTGTTGTGGTGAGCGGGTGGTGGTGATAAAGTTATCGCACGCCCGAGCTAGGCTCGGGATGGAAGAGAAGGTTAATGCTGTAGCTTAAGTTAAATACCCACCTGACCATGTGCTTTCTTCCCTCGCACTGCAAGGTACCTTACCGTTGAGACTCATCGTCCTCGCATTGTCTAAGTTCAAGCGTGCCTGCATTCAGGTGTCGTCCGACTTTACGGCACGCCTCTCTCCCCTCTCCCTTATTTCTTGGGTCAGTAGACAGGTATCACAACAGCCAGATCCAACCGGTCCAGACCGCCATCGTTCTCGTCGCTTCCCCACACGGCGGTACGGTACGGATACAGGCAGCCGGACTGGAATAGGCGACCTGACTGGGATCCATAGAGCTAACTCATCAGGAGCCCCGGCTCGGCCGCGAGAGTTTCTGCCAGATCACGAGGACAAGGACGAAGGACCGCCTTTCACGGCAGGGAGCTTCTCTTCTCTTGTCTCTCGCTTCCCAACTTACCTTACCTACTGACTGGGCACTAAATCTTTGACACGCTACCACGGCAGAACGAACCCTTTCCCGCCCCTCCACACGCAGCGTAACCCACCCTTGCTCGCCACTAAAACAGCCCAAGTGGACGAAGACGCCGACACTCCAACGTACTAGTCGGGGGAGCCTTTCCACTTTCCTGGGTCGTCATCTGGTACCGACCCGGGCAAGCTGAGGTTAAAAGGTACGGCAGTGTAATTTAGCTTGCTCGTCACCCTCGTCACCGTTACAGCAGGACTCCATCATCAAGGTACTTCAACCTCTGCCATCATCTCGCCCTCGGTAGATCGCCATCTTTTCCCTCTCCCTCTCCCCCTACACACAACACCCATCCCTGCCAGTCCTTCCTCTGCCCGTGCATTGATAGGGAATAGGAAAACAGGTGGTGACGTGCTGTTCTGACCACACTTCCCCGAAACAGAAGCGCACATCTTTGTACCTCGCACCACGGCGCACCGTCCCGTCCCGTCCCTTTGCCTCGACTGGCCCAGCTCTGTCGTCACAGTCTCACAGCGAATCGATTCGACCATCACCACCTCGTGGGCCAGCTCTTCGACCACCCTGCCTCACCTCACCTCGGCCTCGACGTCGACAGGGTTGCCCTCTGCTCGAGAAGTGGGAAATACACCTCTGCGACCGCTTTCTCTCACCGCGCTTGTGTGTTGCACACCTGCGGCTGTTGGCACCCGTTCCGACGCCGCTTACCAGCTGCTCTGCCCTGCAGCCAATTGAGTAACGTGCCTGCCTCGCCTTATCTGCCTCGTTAACCGGCACTCACCTTCCCTCACCGTGAGCCGTGGGTCGCCTTGGTCTGGTCTCTAAAAGGAGTGGATTTTTCTCTCCTTCCTCCCGCGATCCCTTCCAGTAGCGATCGACCCCAACCGACAACTCCTGCTTCCCCCCAGCGCGCAGCCCGGCTCTGCTCTCTGCTCCTCCGACTTGAATTGCCTTGTGCTGGTTGAAAGCCCCAAACCCTCGTTCTGTGCCTGCAACTCCACGCCTGCCACCTGTCTTGGCTTCGACTGCCTCTGTTCATCGTGCCTGTCTTCTGACCTCGGTCGCCTTCCGTGCGTCTTCGTCTTTCGTCATCGCCTGCCAATCTGCCCACCGCTTAAGGCTGCTCTTCTCCCCATGCCGAGTGCTGCTACGACTCTGCTTCTGCAAACACCTCTCTGAGGCTCACGGCATTGGCATATCCTCCTCTCCATCATCTCCAACATCATCTTATCATCCTAGATACCTCACTTCTATCGCTCCGTTTCTGCAGCAGAGACATCTCCCGCCTGGGACTTCCGAGACATCTTGCAACCGTTGCCCGGTATGGACTCGCCAAAGCAGGCCCGTAGCCCGGACTCTGATGTCTCGCCTGGGACCGAACACCCCCAAGTCTCAAATCCAGCCAAGGTCGAATACTTTCCGAACGAGAACAACGTCGCTGAGGGCTCGGCCACTAGCGTCAAGACCAGCTCCTGGGACGGTTCCTCGGAGCGGAAGTCGAGCATTTCGTTTGCCCCTGACGTGCTCAAGGCCAATGGCAGTACCACTACTGATGAGGACGAGCTTGAGGGCCTTGCGCACCGGTCATCGCTTGGTCGCAAGTCATCGACTTCGTCCGTTACCTTCCGTCAGCGACACCCATCGCTGCCTCAAGGTGTCCAAAAGCCAACCGACGGTTCGCGCCTCCGAGCAAGTTCACCACCCCACGAAAGGTAAGCCTATTCTTCCTGGTTTTATTCTATTGCTTGTCATTCTCTTGAGTTCTTTTGCTGTCCTGTCTTCATTTCGCGAATTTGGCCTTCTTCATTTTTTTGATCCGTTTATTTCTTCTATTTTCTTTTTGGAGATGTATTGGCAACTCGCCATTCCCCGACAGACGGTTGGACAAGTGTCTACTGTTATTGCGACACAAATGCTCCTCTGCGCGTCGATCCGGCACTATTCTGCCGAATTGATCGCTCTTTGAGACAATTGAATAGCGCATTTGCAACCCAGCCAGCCGCTTGAATACACAGACGTTGGCCATATTAGACGTTGTGCGAGGAGGGCAGCCGCTGGACGCAGGGTGCATTGTGAGACATTCATTCACTGTCCATGTCTCACAGCCGGGCCGTACGGTCTGGAATTTCACATGCCTGCAACTCCTGTCGAAAGTGTGGCCTCAACATCCCGGCGGCGGCCGTGGATGGGCCTTCGGTTCCTGTCGTCATTCCCCGAGGTGCCCACACGCCGTATCCGTCTAAACTCCACGGCTAGTCGGCTTTGTGATCCTCTCCCTGAGCCTTTGCCCCACAGCCACTCACTGGTTTACCCCGCCGCCGTCGCAAAGCTTTCTTCCGACACCCCCCCATAGCATGACTTCAAGCCTTGGCTTTGCTCTGGGTGACGAAGGCGATGAAGCAAAGCTCTGCCAGCGCAGATGCTGCGGAGCTAGTCGCTTGCTGAGGCCTCGACTCACAGCCACGATCCCAATGGTCAAATTCCCGCACCGCAAGCGCTGGCGCCAACTGCTCGCTCTCTTCTCACACTCTCTCCCCCATGCCGTGGCCATTAATCCACTTTTCTATCCGTACCTCCGCTTTCACCTTAACCTTGACTCTTCATCAATCGAATAGCCCAGACCTGCCCGATCCCAGCCATACTTCTGCCATCTCTTGCGACGATGACGGCGCTGACAGAACCCCCCCATGACAGGTTTCAACGCCATGTCGCATTTGACAATGTCTCCATCGGGGAGCCGACCAAAAACAACACCCCCTCCTTGATGCTCAATGTTCGGCATAAAGGCTATCAACCCAGGCGTAGGTCGCGCACCTTTATGGTCGGCGTGGACGAAAACGCGTATTCCGACTATGCTCTCCAGTGGCTGCTTGACGAACTCGTCGACGACGGAGATGAAGTTATCTGCGTTCGTGTTCTAGAGGGGGCCATTCGTTCAAGCGATGGCAAAGGGTACATTGAGGAAGCAGAGACTATCATGGATCACATCATTGAGAAGAATGGTGCCAACCGTGCCCTCAACTTTACTCTTGAATATGCTGTAGGGAAGCTGCATGGCACATTCCAGAGGCTGGTAAGACGTGTCGGTCCTTAGCGCTCAGGAACCTTGCTGACACAGCTTGCATTAGATTCAAGTTTACCAACCTGCGATGCTTATCGTAGGCACTAAGGGGCGGTCTTTGGGCGGTTTCGGAGGCCTTATGAACACGCGCAATTCCTTTTCCAAATACTGCCTTCAATACTCGCCCGTTCCCGTTATCATTGTCAGACCGACCGAGAAGCGCATCAAGAAAAAGGAGAAACGAGCAAACGATGCCAACCGCAAGACGTACTTGTCAATGCTGGCTGCCACTCAAGGGAAGCACGAGGCCGATAGCGAAGCAAGTAGCACTTATGAGCTCGAGGCCAAGATTTCTGCAGATGAAGAGGCGCACCAAGTTGCCAAGGTCCTCGGCCTGCCAGCGGCATTCGATCCCACCATCAAACCGCTGAGTCCCTCTCTCCTCCAGCCTAGAGTCTCGTCTCGTCCGTCCAGTCCGCATCCGGCTCCAAGCCCGCCGGAGAACCGCCGAGTCGTCAACACAACGGCAAGCAATGCTGGCGCCGACAGCGACGATGACGAAGAGGAAGAAGAGGATGCCGACTTCGACGTCATGTCAGGCCAGCAAGCCTTGGACACGCAACGCAAGATGGAACGACTTCACGGAATGGAGCAGGGCGAGGCTGCCGCACTCAAGATGCGCGTGGACGACGATGATACCGATGACGACGAGGCCCATGCTCAGGCGGGCGCTCGTGTTTCGTAGAAGAAACACGCCGGCCAAGATTCCGACCCAGAGACCTCGTGCAGTTTGTTGGCCGATGATTTCGGAGCACCTCTTGCGAGAGTCCGCAGCCAGCAAAGTTCGGAGCAGCCACAAGCCATTGATACTGAGGTCCCTCACGAACGTAAGCTATTTTACGTCAGCCAGGACTCGAACAGGCCACGATATCGTAAGCACCAGCAGCTAAAGGTGTTCTTGACCCCTATCCCAGAAGAAGCAAGCCATGCACGCGCCGAGAGCTCAGGTTCAATTACTAAACTGCCCGATTTCAAGCAGACTGCCTCCATCCAATGGTAGGATCAAGGCGACCTCATTGGCAGCGCCAAATATGGGGTTCGTGTGGAGGGAGTTGAGGAACCAGTGGCGATTTACTCGTGTCGAACCCCCAGTTTCAGTGCTTGCGAGCCATCTAAGAGCGTTGAACTGCAATCGAATGCCACTCATGTTGTCGACAACACGGGCATGCAGACCGACGGCATGGATGGGGAAACACTGGTGGATTTCGATGCGCCGGCCGCCTCAGGCCCACCCTTCGGGACTATTCAGCAAACTCCCGGTTCTGAAACGGACGGGGCAGCCACTCATTGGGACACCGATCATGAGCTGCATGCTGCGGCTCAAACGAGTGTGGAGCTTTATGAGCGACTGAAGGCTTCTGCTACAGAATTTTCAGATACCGAGCAATGTCAGGGCGATGAAGTGACCGCAGATGCTGCAGATGCCGTGACTAATGGTGGCTTGCACACTGAGATCACCCTCAGCCTTCTCTCTGAATTACCATTTGCTGAGGATACATCATTCTTCGATGAGCAATCTCACAAAGTCGCGATGTCCACGGACAACACTGAAGCCGATGCCGATGTTGAGCCCGACCCCGAAGTACGGACAGCATACAGCGAGATATCCCCATTCTATCAGTCAATGGAGGCTTCTAGTAAACTACCGGATAGCGATCAATCACCGAGCGGAGATGTCCACACAGGTCTCACGGGTTCCGACCCCGCCAATGGTCTGCAGAGCTCGACGACCGGTACCGAACCTGCCCCCCAGAGTGCTCTTACAGAACCTTGTGACACGCCCCATGTGGAGACCTCCAGAACGACTGAGACGACCGAAGACATTCCGCTGAGGCCAAGGCCAAATGAACTATACTTACGCTCAGTTGCTGCCCATGCAGCAGCGCGTAAGGCCGATGCTAGAAGCCTCCGATCCGCTACAGCTGGACCGCGGACAGCCTTTGCCTTACAAGCGATTGTCCGACGTCAAATGTTAGAGGATGCCTATGCTGGAAGCAGTCGACCCGACATAGCTGGACCGCCCCCAAGTTATCCTATGAACGACGGCCTGCAAGCCATACCCATGCGCACGATTGCCCAACAACTAGCGTCCCAGAGCAATGCTAGAAGCAGTCGACCTGCTATAGCTGGACCGCTGTCAAGTTATCCTATGAACGACGGCCCGCAAGCCATACCTTTACACACGATTGCGGAACATCAAGCGTCCCAGACCAGTACCAGAAGCAGTCGACCCGATGTAGCTGGACCGCTGCCAAGTCATCCTATGAACAGCATCCCTTCACCGAATGATCCTACCGCCAGCGCGGGAGCCCCTAGAGGCCGCATACCCAGCAATGGCGGACAAGGACAGGGACAGGGGCAGCGACCAGAACCACGACGCAAGACCCCGCCGCCAAGCAGGTCGGAGCGCACGAGCAGACGTTGCTCTTGGTTATGGCAAGCTTTGGACTTCATCAAGGGCCTTGTACTCTGTTGTTGCAGGAATGATGATGAAGCTGGCGCTGATGGAGATGACACTGACGCTAGTGGAGATGATAGTGGCGATTACGGAGCAACAGAACTGTCGTTGGATTGAAGAGCGATGTATACTCATAGCGTTTTTTTTAAACCATGAACAGAATGGCTGTACATGTGGTAGGCCATGGATCATCAGGCATTTATAAGCTGATAGATGATAATCAAAGCGATTTTGTTAAGGTTAATTTTGCTGTCGCCCATGTGGCCTGGGACACATGCAAGATATTCGCCCGTTTGGTGTTTAGGCGCCCCTCAATTCGTCCGACCTTCCTAGGTCCGTAGTTTCTACAAGATTTATTCTATCTTGGCAAGACATGGTAGGACCCAGTGGTAGGGAGGAAATGTGTTAATAGAGCTGTCAAACAGAATTCTTTGGGGGAAATGGTCTGCAATCGCCCGAGACAGATGATATCTGACCGAGTAAGGTCTAGGTATGAGGCATGTCTTGTATCGTCCCTCAGGGACCGGTCTAGCGTAGTACGGGATAACTCAGGTACAAGTCAGGGACCAAGAAAAAGGTGACCCAATTAGGAACCATGTGGGGTTCTAAGCTGTTTCCAACCGTCCCACCATACGACGGGCCAAACTTGTTCTCGGACTGACTGCCCACACCATCACGAATGATGGTTGACAGAGAAAGGGCCTGGCGAGTAAGGACGCTGAAGGGGGCCTTATAATGATATAGACTGTGCTCGGGTTCAGGCGGAAGGCTTCAGCTCAAGGCTCCATGCCTTACATCGTGCTGCCTCTTGTCCTCATGATCTGGCTTGGCCGGTCATGGAAATTCTTTTCACCGAAAGGGTTCACAACCTCCAAAACCGCTCGCCGCCCAATTTGCCCTTCTAGACCAGACCTAGCACCTCCCGCCCGTCTCCATCTGTAACACCAGCCAGCCACTCGGCTCTCCTGACGTCAGAGCTTGCCCTATCCCCGAGTCCTATCCTCCCTTTTTTTTTTGTTTTTCCTTTTCTAGACTTTGGGCCAGATATCGCTTTCTTTTAAGCCCGCTATCCACCATGGATGTGAACGCTAAATACGATGACTATGACTTCCCCTATCTGGCGGCCACGCCCCAGGACGGACACGCTGGCCACCTGACCGACCAGCAGATCGCCCAAGTCCACCAGCTGCGCATGATGCTGGAGGCCGAGGGCTTCACCGAACGCTTGGACACCTTGACATTGGTACGGCGCAGATGAGGTGCCGCTGGACGGCGGACCGGGAGCTGCAAAAGGGGCAAGAGGCTAACATGAGTTCGGACTGTAGTTGCGATTCCTCCGCGCACGCAAGTTCAACGTCGATCTGGCCAAGCAGATGTAAGTGGCGTTAGCTTCCGACTACAAGCCTGTCACTAACCAGCCCAAGGATCGTGGACTGTGAGAAGTGGCGTAAGGAGACCAAGCTCGACGACGTTGTCCCTACCTGGGACTACCCCGAGAAGACCGAGGTTGCCAAGTACTACAAGCAGTTCTACCACAAGACGGATAAGGTTTGAAACTCTGCCTTCCCCAGCTGCTGGCTCATCACTTACACTGTCATAGGATGGTCGTCCTCTGTACATTGAGACTCTCGGCGGCATCGACCTCACTGCCATGTACAAGATCACCACTGCCGAACGTATGCTGACCAACCTGGCCGTTGAGTACGAGCGTGTCTCCGATCCTCGCCTCCCCGCCTGCTCCCGCAAGGCCGGCTCCCTCCTCGAGACTAGCTGCAGCATCATGGACCTCAAGGGCGTCTCGATCACCAAGGTTCCCTCTGTCTACTCCTACGTCAGCCAGGTCTCCGTCATCTCTCAAAACTACTACCCCGAGCGCCTCGGCAAGCTCTACATGATCAACGCTCCCTGGGGCTTCTCCACCGTCTGGAGCGTCGTCAAGGGCTGGCTCGACCCCGTCACCGTCAGCAAGATCCACATCCTCGGCTCCGGTTACAAGAGCGAGCTGCTCAAGCAGGTCCCCGCCGAGAACCTGCCCAAGGAGTTCGGCGGCACCTGCGAGTGCGAGGGCGGCTGCGAGAACTCGGATGCCGGCCCCTGGCACGAGGCCGAGTGGGTCAAGCCCGCCAAGTGGGAGAAGAAGGCTGCTGCTGCTACCAACAACGCCCAGACCGAGGCTCCTGCAGTGACGACAGGCATCGAGTCCGCTCCCGTTCCTGAAGTCCAGGGAGACATCAAGCAAGCCGCCTAAAATCGATTCGATACCCTTCCCTTTCCCCTCAATAGACAAACCCCCTATTCTCTAGACCATCTGCTGTTTTTTTCTGGTTTTGCAGAAGGATATGCATATATAACATTGAATGAGGACTACGTTGTAATGAAACGCAGAAATATAGATGATATCTAGATATATAAAAACACAATACAGTTAGCGGTAGCAGAGATACGCTGCAACTCCTCCGCCGTCACACTCTTCTGCAACGGCTGGCAGATCCGAGCTGTGGTTGCAATGTCGAGGCTTGATAGACGATCCTAAGCATGTCGGCATCACTTGTTGGCTTGGAAGGGAAACGCAGGAGGCCAGTTTCGCAGGTCTGGGGTGTTTTAGGTGCTCATCCTCTCGCGGAGCCCTCCCAGGCCTGTCATCATCGTCCGAGTCGCCGTTTCTCCGCTCGGCCGCGCACTTCAGTACTGCTATTAATGGGGGCCTGAAAATCCGATGAACCGCCAGACACTCCTGAGAATCAGAGATACAATGGGTATCGTACGGAATGACTCAAGTGTGTTCAGCCCTCCTGAGAAAGGGTTTGAGATGATGTAGCTTTCGCAGTCCCTCTCAGCCTTGCCATGTCGACATATACTCCAAGGGATGGGAAGAACGTAATGGATTATACACCGAGTAGACGTCATAGACCAAATTTCTTCTCATTGGCAAATTGAAAAGCAGTCGAATGTTAAAAAGTAAGACCGCAAGGCTCACCTTGAACATGTCGTTATCTTATTGGAAACCCCGAAGAATGTTTACATTAAATGCGAATTTTAACACAAAAATACTACAGATATCTTCTATTTTTATCCCCAAATTCTACGAAAAATAAACTTGATAAATTAGAATACGGGAAGGCACTCTCATCTTGAATCATGTCCGCCAGCTTCAAGCTACAGCTCTCGAATCGACCCCCCAGAGTAGTCAGTCAGGTAGCTCGACATTGTTCTCAAGCTTTTGCCTCAATACCCACTTCGTCGGCTTCCGCTTGGGCTGGATCATCTTGCCGTCTCTCATGAGAGCCCACGGAGCTTGAGCGATTACTCTGACCACCGGCAGCCAATCCGGTGTTTGGGGTGTCTCGCGTTCCGCATCAACCACGGCAATCATGAGCAAGGCTCGGAGCGCGAAATGCGCGTCGTTGCCGGCATTGTGTAGGTGGGCGAACGGAATGCTCAGCTCGTCGAGGAGCTTCTCCAAGCTAAGCCTGTAGGATAGCTGAAGTGGGTGTTGTGCCGCTTTGACCGTATCGATGGTGTGAAGAACGTCAAGATGGAAATTTAATCTGCGTAGAACGGAAAGTTCACGGTTACCTCCGTGGAAAAGCAGAACACAATTCGAGACAGAGGATACTAGTCCATGCAGTTCTTCTTTCAGCTTGGCAATTGTTCTCATCTCCGGCTCTCCGAATAGAAATGGTCTCCTTCTGGGAGCCCGGCATTCTGTGCCGCCTATCATATAGTACTTGGATACTATAGGACAGTTGGATTTGTTGACATTAGGAAAAGGCGAGGCAGTGAGAAAGCTTTGCAGGTCTTGGGTATCGAAGTATGATATGCCGATATGGAATCGCTGAATGGCCCCCTCTGATTCTTCGAGCTTGTCAATATCGATGCTGACAAGTCGGACGCGCTTGATGGCCGTGTTCAGAACCACCGATGTCGATTCAAGGGATGAGCTTGGTACGTGAACAGCGCCCGGGAACTTGGAGTCCTCGCTATATCCAAAGAGAGATCGAAGAGCGATTGTCTCTTCTCTTAGTATCCCTCGATGAGGTGGTTCGACTGTGTAGTCAGTGGGTGACTCCATCTTTGAGTACGTTGATTCGGCCTGGGTTAGGTTGCTGGTTGGCGTCTGCAAAATGCCTTGGCATATATAGCACCGGTATCAGTCATCATAATGCAATGAAGATGTTTAATTGGGCTTCCTCAAAATCTAGATAACCTTTCGAGGAGAGCGGGTCGTCGCCGGCAGGATCATCGTCGGAAACCTGAACTTGAGAGTGCCGCCCACAGCCTCATACATTGAGCAATGAATTCCTGGCCTTGATTAATACGAAAGAGGATGTGCATCACTCCAGAGTCCTCCTTGCTAGGAGATATCACCTCATCTTCCCTCTGGTAGTCATGGTTCCTATTAACACGATAAGAGCACGCCCACCGTACTTTAAAAGGAATTAAACAGTGATATCGCCGTTTTGACCACTAAATAGACTGACCGTAATCCTAACCAGTGATCAAAACGGTGATATTATTGTTTTATCCCTGAGGAGACACCAGGGGTGGGCTCGTAAGTAAGGAAAGGCAGGCTGAGAAAAGCGGATACGAGGCTCGTCGGGAAAAGCTTGGCTGTCTTTGGCGCGCAACGAGGTGCAGGGGTTGCCGTCACTTCACCTCAAGACTGCATTGTTTCAAATTGCAATGTGGGGTCATGCCGACGTTTCGACACCTACGACTCGACGAGGCACAGCTGTGTGAAGCGCTAAGAGTCGGCAACTGAACGGCCTGTCGCAGCCCTTCTGCAACGCACAGTATGGCGGGGAATCTGCGAGAACAGGATACATGACGCTGCACGGGAATCCGCCGGCGGCTGGAGGTACCGGCGCAGGCTGGTTAGACTCGCACGACGCCCGAAACGAAACGTACTGTATCGTGACCAACAGGAACTTGAACATGGCCCCTTGTTCGTTGGGGGCTTCATCTTAACTCCTGTCCGTGACATTAATGATCGTCCCCCCGCTCCCCCTGCCCTGGTCGCCTGAATGCTCCTAGCTCCTGGGCCCATCTCAACTACGTATCTTACGCAAGCTTTCCTTTCCCATCTCCACCTTTATTCCTCTTGACGAGGCTCTCGTAACCCGGAACGCAAACCTCGTACTGGCCACGAACCACCATCGATCGCTCCAACTGCTGCCACCCCACTGCGACGTCCTCGCCCAGATGCCCGCGAGAAGCAGGCTTAACGACTCCATTCGGGCTGAGCACAACCCGCCAGACGACGCTTTCATGCCCTGCCAGTCAAGCTGAGCTCCGGGGCCTGTCAGACACACTGCAACTCTCCAATCGAACCACGCAGCGAAGCGAGCGTCGGACCCTCACGACAACGGGCTTGGGAGGAGAGCTTTCCTCGTCCTAAGACACGCGCCAAATGTGGCCCTTTTCTGGATGTGACGCGGACGATGCCTGCCAGGCGACCGATCCCAACGCCGTGACGCTTACGGTCCTCCTCTCCCTGGCGCCCTTCGTCGCCATATTCGCCAGCGTCAACCTCCTCGTCGTCAGATACATCTTCCCACAGCTCAGTAGCTCGCAGGATGCGCGCGATGGCGAGGACCACGTCCTGCCGGCCCACGCGCCCGCCGCGCTGCGCCAGGCCCATGCCGAACACGGCGCCAAAAGCTGGAGTCGGAAGGGCGCCGCCTGGACGTTCGGGACGACGGTCGGACTTGCGGCGACGCTGGGGTCGCTGATCCTGGCCGAGATATTGGAAGTGGTGAGTCCTGTGGCGCGGGACCTGGCCCTGCGTGTGACGGTGCCGACGCTGCTGTTTTTGCTGGTGATACTGGTTCCCTGGCTGGAGTGCCGGTCCCTCGTTAGCGGCGCGGGTTGGAGCTTTCAGAGGACCAGTAAGGGGAAGCTTCCGCGGGTGGCGTGGACACTGCAGACGGTGCTGTTCCTCGGGTGGCTGTTCGCATTCTGGTCTGTGGGCGTCGCCGTACCGACAAGCGCAACGAGCAATGCACCCGAGGACGATGGCATGTCCGATACCCTCACGAGAGTCTGCCTCGAGAGAATCGGAGTCATTGGCATCTCGCTGATGGCGCTCCTCGCGGGCTTCGCCTCCGTCTCGTCGCCGTGGCACACGTTCAGCGAGGTGTCCGGGCGCAAGAAGCGGCCCGTCACGGACGCCGACGTCAACCGGAAGCAGGCCGGCCTCGACGCCACAAACGAGATGCTCATCACGAAGCGGCACCGGCTGCAGCAGCTCGAGCGCAAGGTGACCAATCAGAACTCGGCCTCGACAGGCGCCGGCGGGCTCGTGAGCAAGATGATGGGATCGATCAGGGGCGCGTCAGGCGACGAGGCCGAGATCCGCTCGCTCAAGCTTGAGATTACCGGGCTGGAGACGATGGAGGCCAACCTCTCCTCCAGCCTGTCGATGATGAAGAACGCTCGTGCCGCCAACGTACGCGCCTCTACGACCTTTGGGCGCCTCATACTAGCGCCCTCTTACTTATTTAGCTGCTACTGTCTCTACCGCATCCTCGCCACGTTCCTCACCACCATCCGCCGCGCGTCGTCCCCCTCGGCCAGCTTCTCCAGCAGCGACCCCATCAACCGGTTCCTCGGCCTGCTCGCGCGGCACTGGGACCCCAAGCTGGACCAGCTCGCGTGGGCGCGCACCATCAGCTTCGCCCTCAGCGGCGTCATCCTGCTCGCGAGCGCCAACAGCGTCGTCCAGACCTTCCACCTCTTCGCAAAGTGGATGCCGGGCCTGCTCCACCACGCGCAGGCCAACCTCGCGCTGGCCGTGGGCCAGATCGCGGCCACGTACGTCATCTCGGCGAGCCTGCTGCTGCGGAGCAACCTGCCCGGCGAGGTGAGCTCCGCGGTGGGCGGCGTGCTGCGCGGCGCGCCGAGCCCGGCCTTCGTGGACGGCTGGTTCGAGGGCTGGTTCCTCCTGGGGAGCCTGCTGACCGCCGTCGGCCTGTGGATCGGGCGCAAGCTGGCGGGCGAGGAGGACTGGGAGGACTACGGCATGGAGGAGATGGGCGCCAAGAGATCATGAACGAAGAACATGCCTTGAAAAACATATAAGCGAATTGTGTCGTTTCTTAAGCGGGCACTTATCCATATATATACACACACATATAGTGTTAATGTCGGTAACAGGAGTCAGCGTTGGATTTACGATTGAAGAAGCGTGGCGGTTGTGCCTCGAGGGCTTCCAAGACTTGTCAGACAAAGTCATGTCTTTATGAGAAAGGCCCGAGTAAGATGAAGATAAAGCCTGTACTATATACATAATCACCGCACATGAGGCGGTTACATTATTCAGAACGAATCTATTCGGTCTACTGACGCTTTCTAAATTGCTCTTCGTCGCGGGTGCCTCAACACTTACACCCCCAGGTCCTTCCACCCATCGTTTTCCCTCCACAGCTTGAATGCCGCCAACAACGTCTGCCTGACCCCCTCGCTCACGAGCTTCAACTCTCTCCTCTCCCCTCCCGCCTGGACGACGTAGCCCCCGCGCACCTCGTCCTCCGTGACCCACGCGGCCTCGGAGTGCTCCGCCGGCCGCAGCACCACGTCGTCGCCGGGCGCGCAGGCCACGACGACGGTGGCGCGGGCCCAGACGCGGCCGGACTCGACGAACGTGCACAGGCCCGAGGCGCCGTCGTCGAGCGTCCACGCCATCGAGGGGTCGCCGCCGGCGCTGGTGGCCAGCAGGTCGGCGGCGGTGGGGCACGCGGCGGACAGGACGCGCGCGCCGCGCAGGCCCGTCTCCTCGCGGAGCTCGCGGACGGCGGCGGCGGCGAGGCTCGCGTCGTCGGGGACGTCGACGCTGCCGCCGGGCGTCTCCCACAGCAGCGGCCAGGAGTCGGTGGCGGCGCGGCGGATGAGCAGCGTGCGCGGGCCCGCCTCATCGCCGGACGAAGACGCCGGGTGGAACACGACGGCGGAGGCGAGCAGGCCGTGGATGTGGGGGTAGGCGGCTAGGATGTCTGACGGATGGAGTTGGAGGGAAGAGGGGAGGGAGGGTGTGTAGGTTATGCTGTCTGGAAGGGTGGTTGTTGCTTCCATGGTGAGTGTCGTGTGTATTGTGAGGGTGGGTGAATAGTTGGTGGTGAGCGGTGAGTTGAGCGTGTAAGTGGGAAGAAATCATGTATGTGGGCGTAAGGGAAGTTATAAGCTCAACGACTTTCAACTGCTGAGACCAATCGTAACAGAGAAGACAATACGAAATACGTGCAAGGGTCTTATATCGACCTTTCTGCTTTTCCGTCCCAAGTTGTCTGGCACCTCTATATAGGGCGGCTCTCGTGCTTCCCACTCCAGGCAACACTATAATACCCCATCCGCAATATACGGTCTGAAGGAATGGGAGATCAGAGCTGCCTACCTAGGCAGAAGAATAAAACAACACGAAGGGGAAGAGTGCCCCTGGCTTGGTCACACCGAGAAATCAGTAGGAACTGCTTGGGCCGCTGTCACTTTGCATCGGTTACACTCCTCCCGCGATGACTTCACTTCAGGTTCAAGAACAGGAGCAAACACACCCGCCGGACCTCTAAGCGTTGTACGTAGCATAATGAATTCGAATCTGATCTAACCACCGGTACGCAGAAGAACAAGCGAAAGAAAAGAATCATTGAATCATCAACGTTGTGTTTCGATAAATCCATCGTTCATTTCATCACCCTTCCCTCTTGTTCGTCCCGCGTCTCTCCCAAACTCTCCCTCCCTTCGCAAGGCCCTTTTCTCCCACTTCCTCTTCTCGACACGTCCACGTCACAAAAGACAAGGAAAAAGGAAAAAAAGAAGGGCCTCTTTCCTTGTTGCATCCCCGTTCTTGCAGGCCGTCTTGCCTCATGAGCTATTCCTTCCAAAAAGGCACCCTTTTTCCCTCCAATTTCTTCAGAGAACTTTTCGTGTCAGCATATCGAAAGGAACGCCAGGCCAAATGCTCAAACATCCCTTCGTACCCTATGAGATACATCAGAACACCGGAAACTTTTGTCTTTTTTTTTTTGGTCTTCCTTTCTTTTCTCTTGTCATTTTCGTGGTTTCGTAATCGCATCCTTAAGCTTCTACCTCGAGAAGTGGCAACGTACACGCTACCAACGCGGGAGAACAACGGCGCTTTAGAGAGAGGAAAAAAAGACTGGCCATTGACAAGATCTGGAACATTCGCAGGATCCGGCTAAAGCCCAGGCGATCGAATGTCATTGCGGGAAAAGGACGAATAAAGGAAATGTTGAATGTCATCAAGTCTCAAAGCATCGAAGCCTTGTTCGTGGGATCGAGGATCTGGCGAAAGTAGTCGAGATTCTGTCGACAAATCAGGCAAGTAGCCCGCCGAGTGCACACCGCTGGCTCCACACCAAGCTGTCCTCGGCTACATCTCGCGACAGCTTTCTAGTCGTGCAAAGAGATGAGAAAGGAAAATGCAAAACGAGGCATTGTCTACACCTCGCCGCTTTAGACTCGACCCGGTCGTCCCTTCTTATTGGGGACAGTTGTCCAGCCGTCTTCGTCCTGGGTGGGTGTCTCGGGCTCGTCGGCAGACTCAGCCGGCGGCTGCTGCTGCTGCTGAGCAGGGGAGCCGTTGGCGCGAGGGGGGCGACCTTCACCACGAGGGGCACGAGGTCCGTCTCCACGACCACCGCGGCCACCACGGGGGCCAGAGGCGGCGCCGCGGTATCCTCCACGGGGCTCGCTTGGGCCGCTCCTCCAGTTGCCGGCTTCAGCCGCGCGAGACTTGGCGGGCTCGCGGGGCTCGCGGGGCTCACGAGGTTCACGCGGCTCACGAGGCTCCCGTGATCGAACTGGGATCTTTTGCTCTTCCGAGGCCTCGTCCTGCTTCTCAGCAGGCTTCTCCGCCTTGGCTTCCTCTTCCTGGGCCTCCTTGGCCTCCTTAGCCTCCTTAGCCTCCTTAGCCTTGGCTTCGTTCTCCTTGGCCTCGGCCTCAGCCTTGGCAGCAGCCTCCTTAGCCAGGCGACGATCCTCTTTGGCCTTCTCATCAGCCTCGCGCTTCTCCTGCACGGCCTGCAGCCTCTTTTCCTCAATCAGCTTCTCGCGAGTGGCCGTGTCAATAGGGCGGGCAGCACCGAAGGGACTGGCCTTGGCGTCCCCAGCGGATGCGGATTGGGCATCAGTGGCTTCGGACACGGTTCGCTTCTGCAGGTTCAACCGAGGGCGGCCGACCGGGGCAGCAGCAGAGGCGCCAGGAGACGTGGGGGTCTCGGCGTCCGTAGCAGGAGGCTGGCCGGCAGCGTCAGGACGCATGCGCTCGCGCCACTGGAAGTCCTTCTCAGCAGCAGTGACAGTACGCTCGGGTCGCTCAGGTCGCTCGGGGCGATCAGCAAACTCGCGTCTGGGGCCGCGGGCACCCTCTGGCTTTCCTTCGCCCCAGGCAGCGGGCGACTGTCGACGGTCGCCACGGTGGGACTCGCTGCGTTCCTCCATACCCTCTGGAGCCGGTCGAGACTCTTGCTGGGGAAGAGGCGACAGGGGTCCACGACGCTCCCAAGTGTGCTCGCGGGGGGCACGGCTTTCCATGGCAGCCGGATCCCGTGAAGGGCGGCGTTCACCGAAGTCCGAGGGCTGGCGATTGCCACGCGACGAGGGCAGATCTGGAAGAGGGCCCTTGCGAGTCCAGTCGCTCAGGTCACGGTTGGAATCACCGCCTCGGTCGTTGCCGCCGCGGGCTAAAACAAGTTAGCGAATGGTGCTACTCAGGTAGGTCGAATGAGACATACGAGGATCGGCAATCTTGATCTTGATCATGCGGCCCTGGAACGACTCTCCGTCCAGGGTAAGGGCCTTCTTGAGGCCTTCGACGTTGCCGAATTCAACATATCCGAAACCCTTGGGGCGCTGCATCTCGCGGTCCTCGATAATGCGGACTGAGGCGACATCGCAACCCTCGAAGAACTCGGTGACAGTCTCCATCGTCGCATCGTAGGAGAGATTGCCCAGATGAGCGGTGTAAGGTGGTCTGTCGGGGATCTGCTGGGGGAAGTTGTCACGGGGCTCACGGACAGAGTAGCCTACGTCGGTTAGCAAGCATGAGGAAACAGTGGCAACGACTTCTTACCTCGATCTTGCCAAGAGGACATGCCACCCATGCGAGAGCGGTCGCTGGGGGGAAGGGGTTGGGTTCCTGAGATGGGTGCGTCAGTACGGATCATAGCCGACCATTTATGGAGACGAGGCGTGGCAGCATACCGGTCACTAGGAAAGGTTAACGTTGATTCTTGCAAGCCAATTCAGGGACACAAAAACTTACCATAGGTCTCTTCGACTTCGTCAGCCCAAGAGCCACCGCCTCCAAAACCTGAACCTGTGATACGTCAACATGCATGTTCGTTCGAAAGGCTGGCAAACCCGGTGGGGGCCCGTCGCCCAGCCTTGGGAGGAGGGGGAGGGCGAAGGCGAGGGCGAGGGTGAGGGTTCAAGGGCGGGCACGAACCTTCAGTCAGAAAGTCCCCGAGGGACATCTTCTGCTGTTCCTTCTTCTTAGGAGCTATTGCGACGAAATATCAGCAGGCGGAACGCGATAAGAGGGTCGGGGTCAGCGCAACGCACCCATGATTGCGGCTTAGCGGCTACGCGCAACGAGACGATGCGCGCAACGGGGGGGATGAGAGGATAGAGCCGGACTGGGCAGCTCTTCCTCGGGTGCGGGAAGGCGAAGCAAAGGTCGTCGATCGGAAGGGAACGACGAGGGGCCAATGCAGGCGGGGAAAAAGTCGAGAGCGAGGTTGTTGCTGGGACCCTGACAAATGGTGCCGTGTCTGGGTTGACGAGTCGAAAATTGCTCTGCGTCGTAGTGGAAAAATGGTAATGGAGACTTGTGAGGGTTGGCTCAATTTTCGCAGGACCAGGAGTGGGTGGCGCTAGTCCGCCCCGGGACTAGCGGCCCCTGGTTCGACGCCTTTTTTCCCTTTTTTCCTTGCAGGAGCTCCGACGAGAGGCTCCAAATATGCATCCCGGACGAACTTGTTCTATATCCGACACCATGCGAGGTGCACTCCAGGTCATGTGATGGTGGTTTGCGACGTGTCCCTGATGTATAGAAGATAAGGCAATTGCTTCCATATTTTGTTCGGCTTTATTCCTCTTTGTTTGTCTCCCACACTAGCATCATCAGCTTGCAACACAGCCCGTAGCCTTGCTCACGATGAGTGGGACCGACGAGCCGCAGCCGGGACTGGCCCAGCGTCAGCGGCGCGGTTTCATGCCAACCGAGATCACGGAGCTGCTGTATCCCTCTTTCAAGGTTGGCGCCTGGACTGGTAGGCATGAGAAGCCAAGGCTACGCGGAGCAGTTGGCTGACGAGGTCTAGGCTCCGCCGGCGTTCTGGCTGGTGTTGGAGGCTCCATTGCGAAAGACACAAACCCCTTCATAGGCGGCACGCTGACCGGCATTTCCTGGTTCACCATCGGAGGCACATATTGGTGTATGTACCGTGTTCTCAAGCGAAAAAATAATGTGCCTGCTGACGTTCCGTACTTAGTCACCCGAACAGTGACAGCCAGGGCTTGGGGCGGCGAGGCACAAATGAAGCCTCTCGAGAAGACTGCCCTCAGCGCCGTGTCAGGATCGGCTGCAGGTGCCATGGTCGGTCTTTTACGTGAGTCGAAGCATCCTAGCCATGACTTCTCTTACTCACAATTCTCACAGGCGGCCCTTCGACAATCATACCTGGCATGATCTTCTGGTCTGTAGCGGGCGCTGGAGGACAGCTAGTCGCCAATCAAGTAGTGTCGTACCAAGCGAGGCATCAGCACGAGAGAGACAGCTGGCTCGCCTCAAAATGGAGCCCAATGAAGAAGATCACGGACCAGGAGTACATCAACATGATGGAAGAGAAGATATTGGCCGTCGATGCGGACATCGCGCTCATTGATGAGCGCATTACCGTCCTGCGGGGCGGCGATCAGACGACGGATGATGGCAAGAAGACAACAGGGCAAAGCCGTCAATGATTCATCTGCAAAAAGCCATCCAACATGAATCTAGAGCGGCGAGTGACAGTACTGGCACGGCTGTGATTCTTATCCACCTCCGACCGCATGCCCGTTCGATTGGGAGGACATGAGAGAGCTAGGCGAGTGGCAATACTTGTCAAAGTTTACCAGACATGCTGGCCATGATGCTGCTAAGAGAGTAGCATGTTGCGACTTCAGGGCAAGCGGCATGCACGGAGCATTGCTTCAGGTGCATAGGGCTGACAAAGTGGGAAGCGTCGTTCAGCTCTCCTTGTAATTATACACATCAACTACTGTACACATATACATTTAGCGTTTTTTGCTTACAGCTCTTGTCACGAATTTATAAATTGCTGTTGCATGTACGCTGATGTGTGCCTCCAAAGCCAAGGAATCAAGCGTGTTCGACCATGAGACCCGGGTGAGCACGGGGAACAAATGCAGAAGAGCGCCCAGTACCTGCTACGTGTGTAGTTAACGGGTGTGGTTGACGGGTGTGAGAGCTGCCGGACGCGCTGCTAGTACGAAAAGAGCACGAGCGCGACAGAGAGACAAGAACGTTGTTGCGGAGCAAGTTCCCGAGGAGCCGGAACCCAGATACATTTATCAGGTCTATCTAACATGAGTCCTTTGATACCAACCATTCCAAACCAACAACCGAAACAACTCCATCTAGAACAGATCATCCAATCTGGCTAGCAACGCCCTCACATAACGGGAATTCCCTCATACTCTCCATAGCCAAGAGCGAGGTTCATGTTTTCTATGTAAATCCGTTAGCAACACAGTGAGATTCCTAAAGAGGGAGACTACTTACGCAAGCACTGGGTTGCAGCGCCCTTTGCGAGATTGTCGATGGTGACAACTCTGGAGGAAAGTTAGTACAAATGGAGTCTTCAGATGATATCATTGACTTACACTACCACGCGCTTTCCAGTGCTGTCGACGGCGAAGCCTCCGATCTCTACACCATGGCGTCCCGCAATCGAGCTCACCAACGGCGGCTCCCCGACAATCTTGATGAGCTTCTCCCCCGCGTAGCGGTCCTGGTAGATCTGGCGAATATCTCGCGAGGTCATCTCCTTGCGAAGGGGTATGTTCAGGGTCAACGTGATGCCCCTGTACCATCTTTTCAATCCGTTAGCTATTACCCGCGCTCTTCTAGTCCGGTAGAGATTTGACTTACCCAGCCACGTGGGGGATGAAGGCAACCTCGTGGTTGAGTTGGTGAGAGATCTCACGTTCGTGGACGTGCGACGTTAAGGAGTAAGGGATAATCGAGTTCTTGAGCACTTCCAAGTTGTTCCTCGCATTTGGCTTGGATCCTGCTCCGGAGTAGCCTGAGCAGCCGAAGACGACGGGCATTCCCTCGATCAAGTCCAGGGCTGCGCTGAGCCCAATCTGAGCACCGGTGGCATAGCATCCTGGATTAGATATGCGCCTCGACTGTGCAATCTTGGAACGCTTGATAAGTTCTGGGAGTCCATACGTCCCTGTCGTTAGGTCAGCAACGCATCCAATCTCGCCAAAAACGCGACCCTTGTTGGAGACTTACATGATTCATCAAACCTCTTGTCAGCGGAGAGATCTACTATCACGCTGTTGCTGTTGCTTTGGTCCAGAGCCTCGACATAAGGCTGGCAGACACCATTCGGAAGAGCCATAATCCAGCAGTCCACCGCGCCGTCCTTGTCCAACTGAGCAATGTCCTCGGGTGACAGGGTTTCGTAAATGACCTTGCGCTTGGTGTATCCATCAAGCGGCTGGCCAGCAAGCTCTCGGGACGATACATGTCGAAGGTCCATGTAAGGGTGCTGGTTGAGGAGTTCGACGAGAGCTTGACCGGTGTACCCTCGGGCTCCAATCAGACCAATTCGAGACGGGGTCTCGTTTGTCGCATTCTTCTTGCCGAGGGGAGGGTTGGGATTCGTCACGACGGCATAACCTCGTCGTTGCGGGCTCATACCAGCAATGGCGAAGTTGTTCTGTCGGCCGGCGAGGCATCGGCTAGGGCCCATGGCAGGGCGAATCGACGCGCATCGTTGGGCAACTCGACAAGCGCCAGCGCGCGCGGCCACGGAGGTGCTGGAGAGCATGGTGGGGAATGCTTCTCAGGCTAATTGACGGGGTGGTGAGGTGGTGAGGGCAGAGACGGGACCGGGATGACTCTTGATGAGGTAGAATTTGTGAGGCCGACAGGAAAGCGTCGGCAATTGTTTTTTCCTGTTGCGGCCGAGATCGCTCGCCGAACTCAGCCCTGGGTTAAAGCGGCGGTGGGGTCACACCGGCTTTTGCATTTGTGACTGGTCTGTCCGAGCGCACTACGTAGTATCTACCTAACCGCAATGGCAGCGAGTGCACTAAGCCGAGATTGAGGCCGGATCAAGTCTAATCCTTAGATGGACTAGCTTACAACCACCTGCACGAGGAATACAACTTGAAGTGATGCTTTTGACCTGATATTTGATACTTGCCTTCATCTTTCTGGTACTTACCTCTACTTGAGACCCCATGGTTGGCACTCTCGCCGGGGCACTGGCGCCCTTGCTTGCCTTACATACAGGTGTGATGCCACGGCCTCCGGTTTGGGATACACATCAACCTCAAATGGACGCACACAAGCAATAAACAAGTTCTTGCCCTTGAATTAAAGCGCGGGGTAGGTGGGGCTGGAGGATCCGGTCTCGCATTTTGTGCAAGTTGTTGCAGCGTCTATTTCCATATAATAAGGTAATATAGGTTCATAGCACCTATTGTCCATAACGTAGGTCAACGTCGTCAGTTTGACGCATAGCCTAGCCTGATTGCAAATTAAACAGATTAGTTTTCCGTGTCATTTGTTAGCGATCGGTCTGTGTTTACTCTCTACCATACTAACTTGTACTGCTCCCTGACCATTTAGCAGCACCTTTCCCCTTGCTGCCGTCATTTCACTTACTCAGACGACCGCGGCGTAACACCATGGATTTCTCAAGTCGGCACCGGAAGTAGTCAATATATTGAAACTTGACAATGCGACACTTGAATGCTTGTGCTGTATATTCTCGCCGCGACGCTGCGCTTGCTTCCATCTGATCAGAAGCTGGCTATCGAAATGTTTGTTTATAATTATTGGGTGGCAGTATGTGAATGTATTCGCTTTACGAGACAGTCGCTTGTTACCGATATAATTTGGATGGGCGAACTCTGTATGTAGGAGTAGAAGAAATCGATCGGAATGGGCAGAGTGGGAGCTCAAGTGGAGCTCGAGCACCCATCTTGAGGATTCCACAAGATACATTTATAGCTATATAATACTATTCACAGTCTCAATGGGCTCGTTTAGTCCTTCTCAGTTCAATACAAAGGGAATGATGTAGCCTTGTCGATTCTGTGCGGTGGTTTCCCCGAACAAGCCTACTCGAAGCGCGCTTGATTGGCTGGCCCGGGCCCAATTGGGAGTTTTTCTGAGGCTGCGTGCTCGCCAGCGCTGTTGGAGGGTACGTACCCTGCCTGGCCCTCGCGGACATCGTGGGGCCGAGGAGACCGCTGTGAGCACAGTGCGATCATTGCGGGTTACCAAGCGCCTCAAGTATCTCTCTGACCTCCGAGGCTCATGCCAGAGCGGCATAAGGTATTGCTCATTCAGGCACCTTTGATACTGGATATTTTTGATAATATGGTTGGGGCATGTTCAGGCTAACTTCATACTTTTAAGAATATGGAAGGGAATAAGAAGGAAGTAGGTAGCGCCATTGTGATCTCATTATTTCAGATTGTAGCGTCTTCGAGATATCCACTAAAGAGGTATGAGATGAAAGCGTTCATCCCGGGGGTTTTCCCGTGGCCACTGGCACCAGTGAACACGAGGACAAAAATGTTGCCATCATTATGTATATCAGTTGCCAGAAATGCCGGCTTGAACCGAGGGGCGCAATGGCAAAGGTGAGAATTATCTATACTATTAAGGAGCTCCTGATAAGCTTTACTTTTGAAGAAAAAAGCAGTAATTATTATATTATTAGTAAAGTAAAGTCAACATGATGATTTAGGGCTTCACGGGAATTTAGGACAGGACATCACGAATGGCACGCCTCATCCTCTGGAACTGCTTCATTCTGTGTGAACCCTTGTGATTTAAGAGCGACGCTCTAGAAGGAACCAAAAGTTTCTGAAAATGACACAATATCATGAGACAAACCCAGACAGGGCAACCGTCAGGCGAGCCAGGCATGGTGGGAGGAGTCGTTGTCGATCAGTCAACGTTTGGTCTCGAAGGCATATTCCTATGAATAGCTCAGTTATCGACAATCGTCAGTCAAGACGCCGACTTGCTGTTAATAGGAACAAAATCGCAACAGGCATCACAGTCACGGGTCGCACTAGGCGTCGCAAGGTCAAATAAGAAGGTAGAGCCCAACTGGCTCTCCGCTTTGCTCATACCTTCGCGGCGCCACCCGCGCAGCTTTGGCCCCTAATACACTTGTTAATCATAAGAAAGTTCTAAAGACAGTAAATTTTATTGCGTAATGAATGCCGACGGCAGAAACATGCGAAACCGATGACGATTTGTCTAAGGGAATCTTTCTATCTATAGCGATGCCGACCAAACTCCAGACACTTCCTATTCTTTCTCTTCTTGCGATATTCCTTCTCCTATGGGAGTTACAGCATCGATTGATGACGGCCACAAAGCTAAGTGATAGCTCACCGTAGGGTAGGCCTATTGGCGGTACTGCGTTAGGAATCTACCTCTGCTTAATTGGCTCCATTATCTACCTACCTAATCTTTGGTTGTGCACACTGTACGCCAAGAGCCTCCAAGGTGCTGCGGGCCTTATCACCCCACGGAGAAGAAGTCGGTACGTACTTTTTTAGTGCTGTACCTTGGTGGGAGGTCTGCGACTCTGGCCTTGATGGTGAAAGGGCTAGCATTCCAAGCTCCTCGTGGCTTGTCGCTTAACTCTACCATCAATACTCGTGAGCCGCCCTGCGATAAGGCTCCTTTCCCTTGTACCAAAGCCGTGAGGTAACAAGGCTAGCGCGACTGCCCTTGAGAGCTCTGGGTGCCCTCGCTCTCGTTCGGTGCGGCATCCTTGCGAGGACAAACCCTGGTCGCCGGAAATAACATCACTCTACCCACTTTCTCGGAGTGCTGCTGTCATCATACATCTCGAGTGACATTCCCGACGCCTCCAGACGCGCGCCAGAACCAGCAGTCCCTTAGTTAGCGCCCGCCGCGGATCTCCGTCACTTCCGCATAGCTACCAGCTGTGGTGTGCAAAGTCCAGACTCGACTTGCGACACGGACGAGCCCTCGACCCTCAACATTCCTGAATCCCCGTTCGAGAGCCCCCGTCTCCTGCAATGGAGTAATCGCGACTCTGACCAGCGACCCCCACGAGATAATGCTCACCCAACGACCGCCATCAACGAACCCCTCGCAATCCACAACTTGTCGCATTGCTCGATAGGGATGCGATCCGCAACCAGGTAGCTGGCGTCGGGTCCTTTGAGCCTTAGCAAAATGGCTCTCCCGAGTCCGACGTTTCTCTTCGGAGTCGTCGTGTTGGTGTACCTCTCGTCCTTCGTACTCTTCGCAATCTTGCGCATCATTACCGGTATCTCGATTCAAAGAATCGGCTACTTCTCATTGCGCCGTCTTGCCTACACCCCTCGAGATGGCTGCACCGTCGAGATACGAAGCCTCGGGCTCAACATCCACCGGCCGACTTTCTCCCAGCCGACATGGCTCAGTATTGTGTTGAACGAAGTGGTAGTGACGCTGGACATCCGCGAGCTCGAAGGCGCCAAAAATGCCAAGGTCAGCTCAGAAGACAACGGGCTTGTTTCTGCTGAGAAAGATGGCGACCCATCGAAGCTCCAAGCATCTGCCGCGAAGCGCTCCTCTAGTCGACAGTCACATTCGACGCAACGAAGCGAGACGTGGAAGCAGATGACAAAAGTCAAGGAGAAGATTAAAAAGCTACACGGAAAAGTAAAGTGGCTGCGCATGGTCGACATGGTGGTGACAAACTCGGCCGTCAATGTCGTGGACGTCGGCAACGTCCAGGTCGGAAGCTTCACGATAGCAGTCGATACACGGAGCAAAATGGTCGACCGCGCCCGCCTTTTCTTCCAAAGAGCGACCACTCGAAAGCGCGAGCGACAGGCCGAATGGATCATGACGATGCGCAGCGTCATGTTCATGGCGGAGGGCAGTGAATCCATGGAAATGTTGGATCATGTGCAGTTGAATGTGCACGGGTTTTTGTACGAGTCGCGCGAGGGACTTCGTGATGCGACTGTGGCTCTGAAGCTCGGCCGTGTCCACGTACCGTACGATGACCTACATCTTTGTCTTACTCGCTTTCGAGAATGTCGGCGGGACCACAAGCCGGCCGAGACCGACGAGCCACTGGACATCTTTCTCGGAAATGTCGCGCAGGAGGTGCATGAGCCTGGAAGCACAAGCGAAAACTTGATGCGAACAGTCTCCGATTCCAAGGAGTTCTTCAGCTCCCTTCTGCGCGGCATCAAGGAGGTCCAGTTCGCGGTCAGCACCGTGGGCCTCACAAAGAGAGTCGACACGATCAGGCCGGCGGCCGCCCCTATCCTTCTCAGTGCTAGCATGAAGGAGGTCGGCGTGGACCTTCATCGGCTCGATCCGAAGTCCCCAGCTCACCGCATGTATTTTCCGTCCAATGTGATCGCTCATGAGGCATTGGCCGCCGCATTGTCCATCTCGATCGGGGTTGACGATGGCCATGGGACGCCTGAGCGACTCGTGTATATACCAATGGCGACCACAACTGTCAGAACAACCTTACCGTCGAAGACGGTTGAGCTGTCATCCACCGGAAGTGTCGCTGAGAAGAACGCAAATATCCTGTTTGCCAACTCTGTTGTCACATCGCCTTCCGTTGATCTCGATCCCCGACATCTGCCACTTATCATTGCCTTGTTGCAACCCAAACCGAAAGCTCCCAAGGCACAACAAGAGAAGCATCACCGCCTCATTTCTCGGCTTCTGCCGAAAGCGAGCATCAAGTTCTCAATGCACGAACCTGTTATCCGTATCAAGTTGAAACCTTTGCAAAAAACGGACGATCCAGACGACTTCGACTTGATCATTTCTTCCATATCCTCCGTTTCACTCGATATGGAGTCATCCCACTCCGTGGTCGAGGATTTACATTACTCTCTCGATGCCGCATTTCGCCTTCAGTCGCATAATCTCTACTATCAGACAATATCAGATGAACGTTTTAACTTGATCACCACAGAATCCTTCGACATGAAGATGCAGTTGACCGCCCGCCCTGACGTCTCGGTGGATTGCTCAGGCAATATCCAGTCATTTTATATCAGCATGGTACGACCAGAAATAACGGATGGTCTTCGCCAGATCGTGCGCGAGCTCCGCATCGATGTCGAGCCAGACAAAAGAGTCATTTCCAAGACCGTCAAGGAAAAGAACTTCCTTCGATCTATGCCTAGCTGGCTCTCTCGTTACCAAATTGAGGCCACAGACTTTAATGTCGAAGTCGCGGGTATCGACGAAGACATATCGGATGATACGCGCGGGATTTCGGTGCACTTAGACACGCTCTCTGCTGAATATCGCGCCACTAGACTCGATGGCCTTCAGCGACGGCTTGGCAGGGGCCGCGCCTCGAGTCGTTCGGTCACTCAGTCTGATTCTGATATACCCCCATCTCCAACCCCAGGGACCCCGAGAATGAAGAAGAAGCCCCAAAACGTAGGCGACGGGCGCCGCCTTAGCCTATCTGCTCGTGGCATTGACGCACATATTGTTGAGGCCGCCGAAAAGTTTGAAGTGGACCCATTCCTCAGCATCCCACGACTTGAGCTTGCCTTCGCCGCATCGACTGACAGTCATGGGCCCATGTTCCATATTCAAGCCTCGGTCAGAACCATTCTCATGCAATGGTCTTTGTATCGACATTACGCGGTGGGCGTAGCAGCAATGACGCTCCGAAAAGCTTTTATGAAGACTGGCCGTGATGCTCCCAGGGCTCAACAGCAAGGCAGTGCAGATCGTCTCAGCCCAGCTATCATTTCATCCAATAATGCATCAACAATTACGCCGGAACTCACTGCGATGGACTTCAAAGCTGCCCTAGTGCAGATCAAGGCAGAAATGCCACATGAGCCGTTGATGATGCTTCACATTTACGGGTTGGAGACTGGACGTCATCGTTGGGCTCCACCATATTTCGCTGCACGGCTCATCAGGACCTATGTCGAGCCTCCTCGGATGCGAGGCGTTTGGGCGAGGATGGTTAGTGTTAAATCCGCGCGTCTCGATCTCCGTGAGATGAAGCGTAAAACCTCCTCAAATACCTACGTCGACGAGAAGATGATAGATATCTCCTCCGAAGCAATTCGCTTCGGTGTCCCACACGAGGTCATTGTCAATCGCATTACTGACAACATTGTCAACGTTGTCAAGTCCGTGCAGCAGCTTCACCATCGCTTTAAGACTGGTACCAACGAGTACATCTTAGAAAAGAGGCCCGAAGGGCCTAAGAAGGTACCCAAGATCTCGATAAGGACCAGGAACTTCCTTTTTGAGATTGAGGATGGTGCCTTTGAATGGAAATTGGGCATGATCTACCGTACTGGCCGTATCGAACAAATGCAGAGGCTGGCGCGCGAGGAAGCGTTCAAATTGAAGTCCAAGAAGGTCCGAGAGGAAGACGCGAAGAAGGGGGGTAGCAAGCAACGCTCCCGTTCAGCATATGCCAGAGGTCGAAGCGAAGGCCCAACCTCATGGTTCCGAAGCCGCAGCCTTGACATTCTAGATCGTGATGGAAAAGGACGTGGCCCAACACGAGACAGAGTACCGCGCTATGACCCAGACAAGGAGCAGATTGGCATCAATGGAAGCACGAAAGTGTCCGAGAACGAAGCCCGTCTTCAGCTGGACGTGTATAATGCGCAAGCCTGGAAGAAACGGATCGATCGTGCTTACAGAATTGCGAAAGACAGCGTCAACGAGCTACGCGGGGCTTTCTGGGGACCGAACCATCTTCCTGATGACATGGAAGAGACAGAGACGGTACTCGATGTCCCCGAAAGGCCAGCACTCGTGTCCGCAATGGTTTCCGATTTGCGACTGACAATCGACAAACCCACATTTGCGCTCAATGAGCTACCCGATTTCCTGCACAAGATCGGTAAGGGGATGCCACGAGACATGCAATACAGTCTACTAGTACCGATGCACATTTCAATCGAAATGGATGAGGCTCGAGTCAGCCTCAGAGACTATCCATTGCCGCTCCTGCATATTCCATGTCTAAAACTTGGGCAATCCTCACGAGTCCCCGCTGTTTCAATCAAGACAAATTTCGTCATTGCAGAAGAATTTCGAGGTGTTGAGTCGACACGGCGAGTCAGGGTGAACATCGTCCCTCCAAAGTGCACTGATGCCACTGCATCGAATCAAGGTGGATTTGCCATCGAGGTACGGCGTACGATAGGCCCCGTCAAGTCATACTCGGAGGTGTTCTTTGATATAAACACTTCTCTTCCTACTCGAGTGACCTGGGGTCCTTGCTATCAGCCTACAATTCAGGACATGATGATGGCCATCGAGTCTTTTACGAAGCCTCAAGTCGATCTCTCAGAAAGAGTCGGATTTTGGGACAAGCTTCGTCTCAACTTCCATTCCCGAATTAATATTGCTTGGAAAGGTGACGGCGAGATGCACCTGGGACTCAAGGGCACTCGTGACCCATACATGGTAACTGGCAACGGTGCCGGTTTCTTGATGTGCTGGCGCAACGATGTCCGCTGGACGGTGAATTGTGAAGACGACCCGAAGCGATTCATCGTTGTTGATAGTGGTGAATACGTTCTTGCAATTCCGGACTACAGCCATCAAGTTCGGGAAGCCGCAAGACGTCAAGGCGATAAGGGCAGTCTTCTTAGCGAAGACTCAATTAAATCAGGCGCGTTGTTCAAGAAGGTTGCTATGAAGCTTTCTGGCAAGGTACAATGGATGGTTGGCTTGATGTTCGAACGCGCAATCGAGGAGGGGCGGAGGAGTTTCGATTTCAGACCACACTACGAGGTTGTTCTCAAGAACCCGCGGTATGCCAAATCCGAAAACGACTTGCCGTACGATGCTATGCGCGGCTTCAGAAGTCGCCACATTCATTTATCGATTGCTGTGAGGGCACCTGTTGATCGAGAATGGATGGCCGAGAATCCTGAACCCTCTCGAAGCTATAACACTGTCCATCTTACACCTCGGTTCTTCACTCATTTCTATGCGTGGTGGGGATTGTTTGGGCAGCCCATGTCCCTGCCCATCCGGCAAGGCAGTCTATTCCCTGGCCGTGAAAAGAACAGCAAGAAGTTTGGAAGACACTTGGCGACTGTTAAATACAATCTCCTCCTTGCTCCCTTATTTTTGAGCCATATTTACAAGCACAAGGATGCCGAGGACTATTCCGAAAATGCCGTCTCGGCGACCGGCCTAAAGGTTCGATTTGATAGCTTCATGCTTGACCTCCACCAGAGAAGAGAGGAGTTCAACACATTGGTGAAGAGCAAAAACGCGCAGAGCAGAACAACCGGGATCAAGATACATGCAGCACAGCTCGATCTCGCGAGCGCGGACGTTCGCGCCGTTTCGGCCAGCCTCAAGGGAACAACAACCGAAGCCATCAAGAAAGGCACGCTCAACACGCTCATCACTGATCAAGATGAGAAACCGGACCTTTCTCGCTTTACCATCCCTGATAACGACTTCAGCTGGATCGACATGGACGATTTTGTAGAGCTAGACTGGATCCTACCCACTGAGCCTCATCCCGACACCAAAATCTTACCGCTCGCCTTCGTTCCTCGTTTGACATATTTCCGCCAGACAGATATTGGAGGTATTATTGCGGGAGATCCAACTCGTACCAGTCCATTTGGAAACGAGCCTACCCACTTCTGCATCATGAGCCACGATGACGACCCGAAGAGGGTTCAGGCGCAGTTGATTGAGGCCCGCCTTGAACAGCTCGGCACACAAATGCAGACGCATGCGCGCGATGTGGGCGAGGCGGAGCTTAAAGTTATCCGCAGCAATGCAAAGGATATCGAAGCGTTAGGGGACTTTGACGCCTTGCGAAAGCATTCCACAAAACTACGCGAAAAGAAGCAGTTCCTGGAGCACATGCTTGAGCAAATGCGTACCAAATCACCTACAGAGAGCCAAGTCTTCAATGGCGATGGAAGCAAGCGCGAGTCGGATACCTCGGTTGACTTGAGGCATGAGACTCTGAATATTCCGTCCACTGCAGAATTCGAGAGTGACTTCAACAACCGCTTCGTTGTTCACAATATGCAGCTCAAGTGGGATAATCTACTGCGGAACATCGTCCTACGATACATCCACCAAGTTAGCCAACGAAGAGGTTTTATCTACTACATGTCTCGGCCTGCCATCAAGTTTATCCTCGATATTATTGAAGAACGGAACAAGGCTAAAGGCACTAAAGAAAAGCCTGCAGGCCCAGGTCCCGGTATGGCTCGCAGTGCTTCGACCCCTGATTTGGGCGCCTTTGAGCAGAAGAATGAGAATAATATCGAGGAGCGCATCCGCAATATCCTTGGCGAGGGACCCAAGACCAAGACTGCGGGCTTTAGTACAAACGCAGATGGTACTATTGAGGGCTCAATGGAGGATCTTAACAGCGGCTTGTCAGAGGAATTCACTCCCCAAAATAGCTATCATGTTCGCCTGATCGCGCCTCAAATCCAGATGCAGAGCGACAAAAACAAGAAGCACGTCGTTCTGGTCACCGCGAAGGGAATGGAGCTGAAGGTCGTGGAGGTGATGGAGAAGAAAAGAATCTCGGACAATGTCAGCGGACTTGTGCAACGTCGATTTTTGGTCAACATGGACAGCACGCAATTCTTCGTCACGCACCAGAAGTGGTTCCAGACGAACCTCGTGTCCATGTATGCCGGCAGCAAGTATGGAGCCCCGGTTGGCTCCGCCTGGCCTCCCTGGGTACCGATGGAGATCATGTTCGACTTCGAGACTGATCCTTTCGGATTCAAGCGGGTTGTCCAAAAGACTTCGGCAATGCTCCGGTACGACAAATTCAATACTCTGCGTCTCAAATACAATGATGAAGTCAACCGTGACGGCGGTGACGTCGATAACGCAGAGAACAACGCCGAAAGCCGTGTGGACAATCTTTGGGTCGAGTTTCCTCAAGCACGACTCCTTTGCAACTCGTCCCAGTACTATGCGATGTATGTCATCGTGCTGGATTTGCTCATGTACAATGAACCTCTCGAGAAGACGCGTAGTGAGCGACTCGAGAAGATTATGCTCGCCTCAGACTTTAGCGATTTGAGCGGAACTCCAGAGATGGTGCAAAAGCTACAGGAAAGGATCAGGTCGCTGGAGGAGATCAAGTCGCACTTCCAGATCTACTCCAAGTACCTCGACAAGAAAGGATGGGAGGATCGCTTGCATCTCGAGCGCGACCTGGCCTCGTGTGAAGACGAGTTGTTCTTCATGATGAAAGCAATCACGACATCTCAGCGACGGTACGACATGAACTCTGACAATCATGCACTGCTCAAGTGGAGCATTGCTGTTCGTGACGTTGTTTGGCATCTCATGCAAGATTCGAACGAACCACTCGTGGAGCTTCAGTTGAAGGACATGGAGTATGACCGGACCGATAACTCTGACGGCTCTCACATGAATCTGTTCCGGGTTGGAAGCATTATCGGACTTAATTTACTGCCAGATGCGACGTATCCGGAAATCATTGGCCCTTACCATGATCCAGAGAAAGGCTCTGCTAACGAGGGAGAGCGAAAAGACATGATACGAGTATATTGGCACATGCTGGAGGCCATCGCCGGTATCCCCGTTATGGATCGGTTCGAGGTCAATCTGTTCCCGATGAAGATACAACTCGAGCGTGAGGTGGGAAAACGTATGTTCGAGTACATTTTCCCTGGTATGGATGGCGAGAAGTTTACCAACACCAAAGAGCCGACATCCATGCTCAAACCGGGCGTCTACCCGCCGGAAGACGAGGACGAGGACTCACTGGCAAGCAGCTCCACGAGCAGACTGAGCACACCATCAGTCGACAAGGATTCCTCTTCTTTCAACACGCGCGCAGGCTCGCTTGAGTTGCGCCTACGACCTACGCTGACGTCCAACACGATTGGGGACCGAGGCTCGAAGAAGGCTCTTAGCATTAACACTGGTGACGGGCACGGCTTCCGACTATTCCGATCCGCTGGGACAGGAAAGACCACAGTTACCAAGAAGTCGTCGTACGATTCGCTGCGGGCCATTGGCAGTCCGAAACCAGGCGTGCTTCCCCGGTCATCTACAGCCCAGTCACTCAAAGAAGGCCGAGATGCCGCCGGCGAGGCGAAGAAGGCTTCTCGGTTTGCTTTGCGCAAGGGCACCGCGGACGACAAGCAGCAGTCTGACGACCTGACGAAGATGATCAACCGCGCGAGCAACTACATGACCTTTGCGTACATCAAGATGCCGTCGGTGGTGCTCTGCCTGAGCTACAAGGGCAAGGAGCAGCGAAACTTCGAGGACGTGCACGACTTTGTGTTCAAGCTGCCCCCGATCGAATGGCAGAACAAGACGTGGTCAAACCTGGACCTGGCATTGGCGCTGAAGAAGGCCGTCGTCAAAGCCTTGATCTCACACACTGGCGCCATCATCGGCAACAAGTTCTCCAGGCACCGGCCGTCGTCGGAGCAGCGCAGCAAGCTGAGGGAGCTTGCCAGCAGCTCCGTGCTGATCGGCACGTCATCCTCGCAAAACTCGCAGCATTATGCGGGCAGCATCAATGACAGCGACGATTCGGTGAGCATGTACGGGACCTCGCCCGTGGACTTTTCGAGGTCACCGCCGCGATCCCTGCACGGCAGCACCCACAGCAGCATCCCTCGGCCCCAGTCCACCAGCCGCAGCAGCAGCGTGGCCAGCGCCAGGTCGCAGCGCCCAAGCGGAACAAACGCCAATGGGCCCAACATTCCGACCTACCTCACGATGACGCCCCCCACACCTGTCGACAGCGCCAACGGCGGCGGGCCCCAGGGCCTGGGCATCGACGTCTTCCGGCCAGTGTCCAGCAGCGGCCTGAGCTTCTCCTCCCAGCGCCGGAACGAGGCAGCCATGCAGAGGCCGTCCACGAGCCACCTCGACACCGGCGGCAGCAGGCGGAGCGCGGGGGGCGCCAGCAGCAACGGCGGCAGGGAGCCCAGCACCGATCGCAGCAGGCGGAGCGGGGCCGCGGGCCTCAAGGACAAGATCAGCGCGCTGACGTACAGGATGAGCCATCGCGAGGGCAGCAGCAGCATACAGGAGGACGAGGCGCCGGCCGGGGATGACGTCGTCGAGGGCAGGGACGCGAAGACGCCGCTCGCGAAGCGGCTCAGCTGGGCGCCGAGCAGGGCGAGGACAGGCACGTGAGAAGGGTACGAATGTGTGGAGTCTTTCTTTTTCTTAATAGGTGGAGGCAAAGTCGAGGAGGGACGGTTACTGGTTTTCAAACGGTATAGAACTGGTGTTCCTGGAGTTATGTGATAACTCTGGTTTCGGGACATGGGCGGCTGAGACTCTATTTTTTTTTCTCTTTCTCGCAGGCGGCCACGCATTTGGGCAAAAGGAGGCAGAAATTACAGGCGTTTTGTGGGATGGGAGAGGCCATCGCCGCCCTCCACACGGCGAGGTGAACGGGCACAGCTAAAACAACGGGTTGACTGTCCACCCACACTCTACAGAATACCATCATGACTTTTCTATGTTCTACCTTGAAGTTTGCACTTGCTCCATCTGCTCTAGTGCTTGCCTCGCGGATTTGTGAAGAGGGGAAAGGGAGAACGTCGTGGAAGAGAATTATGTGTCCGGCTTGAAGCGTTCACATATCACTTTACGGACCAGTCGATTTTGCATGATGTCCATAGGTACGGCCGCACTTGATGACGCTGTTCCTGAGCCAAAGGGTGATCCAGAAGACTGGCCAGAACTTGCGGTATATGCTACGATAGATATCATCGCAGATGGTGTGCATTGAAGTAGACAACACCAGGAGTTGCGCTAGAAACCGTTGCAAGTCCGACCTTGGAGAGTGCAGAAAGCGCTCGGGCGAGTAACGTACCTCCGGAAACATGTTCTCACACCCAGCAAGCTATACGAAGTCTCCATAAATCCGACCTGTCACTCTGCGGAAAGCGGTTGAAAGTCTGTCGAGCGTCACTCAATTGGACCGACGTCATTGGTGATCGCCTGCCCGGGTCGAACGTCTCCAGCCTTGATTTTTTTTGGGGTTGGCGGCAGCCAAGCGCTGAAGCAACCCGGCTGGCAAGAAAAAAAGCCAGGATTGATTGGAGCTCACACTAACGATGCCGAGTTAAGAGCAGTTTCGGTCGTGGGCCCTCAATAAAGGTAGAGGTTGCAGTCCTGCAGCAGGAATGAAAAGCAAGGACATCGAAACGGTTCGTGATGTTGTTTCTGCGTTCAAGGTTACCGTGACGTTGTTGATCTGCTTTGGCGGAGCATCGCATGGGCGGGCGTGCAGCCAAAAAAGCGTGTGCGTGACTAGCGACGGACGTGATCATCGGTGCCCTCCGACATTTATTTTTCAACGGCGGAGGGAATGATTCAGCTCAAACGATATTCACCTAACCCGTTAACCTTATCCCCTCCGAACAAGTAGCTAGATTGCTTCGCTTCGAGCCAAATGGCAAGCGTCAGTGCTGGCTTGGGGGCGTGTGATTTTAGTGCGATGTGTCAAAGAAACCTCAATTCCAGTCTTGTGATCTGGGGTGCAGTGGAGAATAAACGGCCAGCGCTCGGTTCGGCTTGCCCAGGCTGCATCATTTTCAGGGTCTAGTTGAAGTGTTGGCGAGGAAAAGGGGACATTTGAAGTCCCAGACACCTCAAACTTCGCAGGGCTCCGTAGGTGGGACTTGAATCACGACATGCCACAGATCAGGAAGATCTTGTCTTGGCGACGAGTCAATTTGTCAAAATTGCAAGGGCGGGTAGGTCAAGGGAAGAGCCGCGGAAATAGCCCAGTATTCCGTGGAGGACAGCTCAGTGAGTGTGGTCGGATCCCGATCCTTGTCAAAAGATCATCGCTTCGTTCCTTTTCCCTCCTTCTGGGAAGGTTACAAAAATGATGATGATCGTGTCCGGAATTGTTGGTTCGCAACGGACCTAGTGGAAGCAAAAGACGAGAGACGAGTTGTGGAACCTCGTCGGCAAATGGTAACCCAACCCCGCGTTCTCCAGGCAAACGTGGGGTTGAGGATGAACAGCGGTGCGGAAAGAGGGTGTGAAGACATGACAAGAGCCGTGAGCCATGACGGCATGACGCAGGCTAGTCAAAAGACACTCCGCGAATGAGAAGAGCAAGATAAGGGTGTTTCATTGTGTAGTGTTCTTGGTGCAGGCCGCCGTCGTAACGTAGTGCCCATCAACACTCTGATCACATCCGATGGAGCGCACTGAGCTTACCTGGACCAGGCTATGCCACATCTTACCAGCATGGCAGCTCTTCGTTAGGCAGCCACTGCATGATGCAGGTTCGGTGCATTTTGGCATTGGTTTCCCGTTTCCATTTGGGGGCTACCCGTGCCCCTGCGCATGAATCAAAGATGATCGTGTACCATCCACAAAACGCTGGTTTTGGCGCCGTCTCTGGGAAAGCCAACGACCCTAACGTGGCTGGGGGTCATGTGCCCTAGCGTTATCACCCCAAGGGACGTTCCCTTGGCCGCGTGGGGGACGGGTGACAAGTTCTTAGTCTAAGCTGAAAGACTCAGGGAAAGGGCCTAGCCGGGTGCGCTATGCTCTTGTCGCCTTTTCAAGACTTGCGAGTGGTAGGGTTATCGCAGAGATACGGTGTATGACACACCGGCGGAGCAATCGTATTGGCTCACTTGCCTGCCCTGATCATCGCTGCCTGTACGGGGAACAGTGGCAAAGGCAAATCATCTGGTGCGGGCTTTTGCTGGATCTGAGAGGTTGAGGAAAAGCCTGGTGCGAGTCGTGAGCTGAGGGTGGGCGAGCGGAAAGCCCTGAGGATTGGCTGAGACACCCGGGTTCGAAGCTTGGAGCGATAGGAAGGTTCGCTACCTAAACACCAGATAAGCGTCATGCTTCCTGCGGGCCAAGTTGGATTGAGGAAAGTCGCGGCTGGTGACACGGACCGTGTGCGCCCAGCACGAAGGAGGCTGCCAGCCTTTCTGTCGTCTGCCGAGCAACAAGACCTAGTTGTTAGCCCAGTATTTGCACACGACATATCTTCCTTGGGTCTTCGGCGCCAGAATTTATGCCCACTCGCGCATACCGCCGAAAACAAATAGCATGATGAGGCTTGGCTGTGAAGCTACCAGAGCCTAGCCCAGGGCTCCATATCCCGGATCGCTCGTTGCAGCTAAATAAGGCCCTCAGTACATTCCTCCCTCAAAGTTCCGAGGAGCCGAGGGGCGGACTGATAAGGATGCTGAGCCAGAGTAGTCAAGTCCCTCGTCTTGGATGCATGCCGTGTCGCACCCGCTGGCCAAACGCCATTCGAGAATATAGTCGGGATGGAAGAGAGAATGCCCACCCGTTATTGTTCATATGCCCGTCCCGACCGGATGACCCAGCCAGCTGCTGTGTTTGCCCATTGTGGAGGGTGCTCCGAGGTACATGGGTGGTGTCGTGTGCAAAGGTACCTCGCCCATGTGGAATCCACCATGGCGCTGCGCAAAGGTACCTGGGCTCACCACGGCTAGCTTGTTCCCCTCACCAAGCCTACCTCCTCTGGGACCGGACCCCAACCCAACCTAACCCAAGAGCCAAGACACTGGTGGATGGGATGGGAACGGTTTGGCCTCATTTGATTGCTCCCCGTACCCCGTAGATAAGGCAGAGATAGCCGTAGTTAGCATGCGGCATTGCTTATCACCAGCAGCGCCAAATCATGAGCTCGGCCACAATAGGCAGCCCAATTAAGTCCGATGTGGAAGCAAGGAGTCAAGAACTTATGTGAATGCAATCCCCGGCTTCGTAATCTGCGACTGCAGGCTGTTGCTGTTCCGGACTTTGGAGCGATATATGTACTCGACGCAGCCTGCAAGTCCTGTGCCATCTGGCTGTCGTCTATTCGTTCCAGGCCTGCCTTGTCGACAACCCGATCCCGTCGCATCCCCCTCTGCGACCACCTGTGAGCAGTGCGTGCGTGTTCTTCGTCTGCGTGACCGACTTCGCCGCTTTCTGCGTATGCCCGGAACGAAATAAGATAAATCGAACGAGTTCCACTGCGATTTGCGAACCCAGCCTTAGGACACCTTGCATCCGAACTTTGCGCATTATTCTGGCGCCTTGCCCTCCACACTTTGCTGTTGGACTCGTTAGGGCCCGCTTGGGAACGGACCTTCGGAGACCCTGCTACCAGGCCCGAGGAGCCAGATTATCCAGGGACGGATTGAACGGGAGCTTACGGGAGAAGACGCGCATCTGTGATGCCTCATCTGTTTCAGCCAACCAACGTGGCACTGGGCGCAGCCTAATGCAAGGGAAGGGCACATAGGACCCCTGCCCAACGGCCAACACAGCAAGCAAGACAGTCAGTCAGTCAGTCGAGAGTCTGACAGCCAGTTGAGTCAGACCCCGGAGGCGGAACAGGAGGGAAAAGAGAAGAAAATAAGGGTATCGGTGCGCAAGAGAACCCTGCAAGAGAAGGAAAAACAAAAGAAAGTAGCGGAAAAACACAAGTGAGTATCCCCTCTACTTGGTCTGTCAGATGGGACAAGAAGGAGAAGAAAAAAAGAAAGAAGCAAAAAAGGGACACAGCACAGCACAGCACAGCACAGCACAGCACAGCACAGCACAGCACAACACAAAACACAATCAAAGGGTGTTGAACGAACCCCCATTCCTTCCCTCCCCAGCTGACTTTCAGTGCTCCTTCCTCACCGATTCTGGTCACCATGGCCCCTTTTCCTTTCTCTTTTCCTTTTTCACCCGAATCCTTGTAATACCCTTCTTCAAATGTTGTCGCCTTCCTCTTCTTTTTCTCGTCTGACTTCTTCTCTTCTTACCCAGAGCCTTCTCCTCGTCGCGCGACCGCCCATCTCCCGCCGACAAACCGAGTACGTCGTCGACATTTTACTTGTCCACTACGACATCGTCTGCAAGGCACGACAGCGAGCGTCCAGTCTAAGGTAGCGGACACCACGACATCCGACCGACGCCCACGCCCCTCCCTTGCATTTTTTCCCTGGGCTTCCCGCGAGATTCTAGCGCCGCTGATTAGTCCGCCGACCTGCCCTTTGGAGGCACCCCGGTGGACCCACGACCCGTCCAACCAGCCAGCGTTTGCCTTTACGTATTGAAATCGCCTCCATACACGCGAGCAAATACCCTTTGTTTTTAAGTCGGGCCTCAAGTCCCGTTCCACCCCGCTGGTCCCTGGGAATGGGCCTAGGAGGACACCCTACCCTCCCTAGCCATGCCCCCCGGCCCACGCCTGCGCCCATTCCTGAATTGGCAACCATGATGACCCCCAGGTCATTCAAATACACAAGCAGGCCGAGGCCACCACCCTCCGCTACCGCATCCCCTTCCTCTCCGTCCGTCACATCCAACCCATCCTCGCTCACGTCCACAACGACGACTACAACAACTACTCCTACCGCCTTCCAAAAATCACCCTACTCGTCACCAGTCTCGTCCAGACCGACACTTCAGCAGTCGACGCCACATACCACCGCAACAATTCCGCACTATTCCCATCTTGCAAAGCATGTCAAAAGCTGGTCCGACGTCACCGTTGCACCCTCGACACGCATATACAACAATCCACCTACAGGTCCCGCCAACAACTTCATTACCGATGCAAACATGGCGAAACGCAAGAATTTCAGCCCTGTGCGGTCGATTTCTCCTTCCAGTGTGAACACGGACAGGGACCTGGCGAGACCGCCCACGCCGACGAGCCCTGTCCAGATCCCCACCAAGAACACCAGTAGCCATCCGCAGAAACATCACAGTGCCTACCGTCGGAAACAACCCAAGGAGGTGCACACACCGGAGTCCATTGCGCCGTCCGTGGCAGCTCTCTTGGCTGTCACTGATATTCCCCGTCAACGTCGGTCACAAAGACGCAAGCTGCGTGGCGATGAGGCTCTCACCGTTGAGGACATAATCGACCAGCAGCAAATTGCAGAGAAGGAATTCAGCTGGAGTTTGACCAAGAGCCCCCTCGATGTTTTGCTGTCTCCGCCTGAGGATATGGACGATTTCTTCAGTGTCACGGAAAGCAATGTTGGTTCACAAATGTCGACCAGAACCATCTCCGCGGACTCGATACCCTCACTTGGAAACTCCTTTGCTACGGACTTGGTCTCGTCCATCGGCACACCTAGTACTCCTGGGTCCGCAACGTCACGAAGAAGCCGTGGACGCCAGATGCGCAAGTCTCTGGAACCTGTTCGCTCGCCACCCCACGTCGCCGAGGAGCATCCCCTTGCTGGCGGCCGCATGGAAGTCGACGACGACCTGGATTTCAGCGACCTTGAAGAGAAGTCTACTGAGGCCGTCGTGGAGGAGGCTCGATCGCCCATCACTTTCAAACCACTGCGTGCTGTTTTCAAGTCGAATCTCACTGCATCATTGAGGGCTTTGCGCTCAGCGGCCAAGTCGTTCTCCACAATCAACTTTCCTTCCATTCCGCCAGACGACTTTCTGACACGATCTATTCTGACTATCGACCCCAATGTGCCATACACTGACGAACGACGACCTCCCGTCAGCGAGGAGATGCCATCGGCAGAAGTGCGCCGTTATCTCAATCCACTGACCAGTGCTCGGATCGACACTCAGCCCGCACCTCTCTCGCCATCGGCAAAGTTCTCAGCCTCCATCCAAATGCAAACTTACAAGGTTCAACGTTCGCGATCCGGATCGTCCTCGGCTCGCAACCCTTATCCCCCGGCGACAGCGCAGTCTCCCCCACCGTCAAACGCCTCACAGTCACCCCGACAACAGAGCAGCCCCGCGGCGCTCCCTCCGAACGTGCGCCAACGTGAGATGCGAGAGAACTCCGACTTCATCCGCATTGCCGTCATGGAAATGGCGATGCGCAAGCGGGGCAAACTGGACGATCAACAACCTGGAAGGGCGAGATGGGCACTACCTCCGAGAAAGACGTCGGCCAAGCCATACGAAATTGGTGCAAACGGCGTTCCGATTCGATGGGTGTCGGCCAGCTTCTGATTGGGCTATGGATGTGGTGTAACGGTGTAACGGTGTCACGGTGTCGCCGGACTGTCGCCGCAGTCGGAACTTCGGAGCGTTTGCCACCACAAGTCAGGTCTACCTCGGCATGTTCACAGCCCAGAACTTCGCATCGGGCGAGGCCGATTTTGGGTTCCTTCTCCAAGGAAGCCCCAACCGCTTCAAAATACCGAAGAAGTGGATACGCGACACGATACGGCCCCGTCTCGGCGGTCGGCTTTGACGAAGAATTTACTACTCGCAGAGTCGAACCAAAACAACATTACACGAGAGCATTAGTCCAACACGTCACTGCTAGCCTATCGAGTGCTCATTATGCAGGATCCACTGCATACCCAAAACTCTCGCCGGCCAATCAGCCACTTTGGAATGCTTTTCGAACTTTTTTTCCTTGGCCTTTGTCGTCGCGCTAGGCTCTTTTAGCCTTTCCCTGACAAAGGGAAACGTCTTAGCGCACCTCAACGCCGGGTTACCGCCACACATGGGAGGATATTCTCCTTGAAGGCAAATTTACTCTTTCGTCATTGGTACTCGATCCAGGTCAGCTGCGGCAGGCTGAACCTAGAACCAGAGAGTGGTCGTGTATGCGAAGCTCCGCGTATCCCGTGGAAGACGCGGATGGGTTCTACCACGAAGGACCACCTGGAGCACTACGCGTTGCGGGTGAAAACGGATGATGGCTGGCCTCGGCTTTGTCTTGGTTATGGTGGCCTCCGCTTTCTACGCGCAAAGTCGCTCACTTCCACACGATTCTCGACCCACTCGTCTCACATTTCTCCGGGTTTGAGAATCCTCGCATTGCAAGATGTTGAATCAGGCAATTTTCGTTACACACAAATTTTTCTTTGTCATTTTACTGCGGGCCAAGCGATGATTGGACAGCGATTTATCATTGGATACATTTTCAGGCGATACTTCAACAGCATAGGGATTCATGGGCAGCCGGCGTTTCAATATTTGTACACATAGCTGACCGGAGCATGGAGCATGGAACGTCATTGTGAAGGCGTACAAGAGTAGCATTTGAGAAGTGATGAGCGATCAATTGAAGATACCGATACCTTTCATGCTTGAGCACATGCGTTTGTGACTTTTCAATTTGACCTCTTTTGTTCCTGTTCTGTGGTTTCCGTACTCACGACAGCTCCTGGGCAAAATGATTTCGGTCCACCGGCATCTGAGCAATCGGCATGAGCCCTAGTCAACCGAATGCAGTGCTGCCCAACACGATCAAACAAAAGGTCGAGGGAGCGGTATCCATTGAGGTCTTTTGCTTGACACTGCGGGGCCTATTTCTTCCCAGGGCCGCATGCCAATGCATGCGATGACAGCGAACCTTTTGGCGGTGGGCGTGCGAGACACCCCCCGGTCTGCCAATGCCGAAATGAGATTGAGGAGGACTAGCTCTGTAATTTTTTTTCTTTCTCCTCGCTTTTTTTTCGCTCTGGCTTGTGGGACACGGTGAGACAAGTAGTGGAATATTCAATGCAGGGACTTTTTGTCGATCCCTAGTTCAGGTCTCAGTTTTTTTCTTCGTTCCTACCCACAGGGCAACCCTTACCTCTGGAATTTTGATCGGCGCATGTGAGGGTTCTCACGATAAGCTTTGGCTTGTTCCCGCAATTTTTCGGTGGGAACACAAACCGCGTCCCTCACAGCCCAACCCTTCCCACGCGGGTCTCTTTTTTCTTTTTCTTCTTGAGGGCCGGAATGAAATGGGGTCAGCTAGCTGGGTGCGAGGGTTATGAATCCCAATTCTGGTCGGGACATGGGCTTGACTCAAGCCTTGTGCGTGGACTGACATGGTTCCTCCCGGGCCCCCGTTTCAAAAGTGCTATCGAAGATCTGACCTGCCTCTTTCTGTCGCCGTCCCCTTGCCATGTCCTCATCTATTCTCCGTTTCCGAGATATTCTAGGGCTGGGGTAAGCGGGAGCAAATCTCGTAGCGGGCTCCACAAAGGGTCTTTTTTTTCTCGTTCTTTTTCTTCTTCTCTTCCTTAGCTAGCCTCATTTCCGTGACTCTTTGTCTTGTGGGTTTGGGCCGAGGCCAACGGCCAAGTCTCATTATCTTTTCCCATTGACCTCTATGATTCTGTCACCGCCTACCCGCAACATGGCAATTTAGGCTATGTGGAGCCGGACGCGGTTGTGGCTTGTTTGGGCAGATGCGAGCGACGGCTTGGCGTGGTTGGGCGACTAATCTATATCTGGTGGATGGAATAGTTACACAACTGCATTGTGATGAGATGCAGGTGATTATGACACAGATAGAGTCCAAGCAGCAAAAATTTTCTCTCCTTGCCCGGTGAAATTATACAGGGATGATTCCGTACGCATGCTGGGCCATCGTCGCTCACAGGCCCCTCCGCCAGCAAAGCCTGTCACCCTGGGTAGAGCGGCAACACGTGCTGGGGACAAATGTCTGCCAAGACTAAAACACAATAATGTCGCAATCCTTCTTCCGGCATGTCATTCACAAAAATCCCATGCTTGATAGCATCCAGCTCCTCCTCCAGTGGGGAAGAACACAAGAGAGAGGAAGGGGAGGGGTGTGGGTGTGTGTGTGTGCGCTGCTGCGGCAAATCATGCCTCTCTGCATGCAACGGCTTGTGGATACATGCAAGAGGCAAATCTGGGCGCGGACCTTGTCCTTATCGCGGAGATGTTTGCCGATCGGACGGCAAATCTGACGATGTCCGGGGGAAGTCCTACTGTGGCTGTTGGGGTCACGATGCTTGTAAGTGATAAGATAGGAGGGGGGGCGGAAGGGACCCTAGATTCTTCCCTCGAGTTGCCTATTTAGGATGTCATTGCCGAACACCACGCCTCGGGGACGATGAGGCCAGGTGAGTCTAGAAGCGAAGATGGGGTTCCCCGATCGAGGACACGTACGTGAATTCTTTGCGCGAATAGGCATAGGGCGCGAAGGTTGGCTGTGAAACATGCCCCGATCGTTTTCTATGCAAGATCAGATAGGGCCCTTCCAATGATTCTGGCGATGACGGGTTACGCTGGTCTGCGATTCCATTCAAAGCTGCTCTAGGATCTTTCGGATTTCGTTTACTCGCAATTACTCTTGAAAGTCCCTGCCGCACGCTTACCTAGCAGCTGGACTCAACCCGCTGGAAACGAAGACAATGCCGGCGACACGCACACCATCGTTGACACAAGCATCGCCGACATACAGGGCAAAACTAGTTATCCCAGACGCAGTATAGAGATGAGTGCCTGGTGTTCTTCAAAGGGACCGCAGCCAAGATCAGGGGCACCGTGGGTACCGCCTAGTCAGGGGCCATTCTCGCCACTGGCGTGCCCATATACTGGGCTTTGCTGCAAGCGGTCCCGCCCTGGCCTTTGCTATTTTCGTTGGCGGTTACTTTAACTACGGTGCTCATGAAAGCTGGATGCGATAGAGCTGCGGATGCTGTCGGAGAATAGGCCGTCCTAGCGCTCCAATGAATTCGATATCCTCTTTGTCTTGAGCGTAAGCAACGAGCGCTGCGTCACCCTTATGAGCATCCCTGAGCCACCGCCTTCAACCTGCAGTTTGCTGCTCAGCGCAGAGAAGCAGCACGGCTGTCCATCAGTGGCAAAAGTGATGTATTTGTTGTAGCATAGTGGGTTGCCTAGGCTGTGATTGTCAAAGTATGCGGCATAACTTCTCAAGTTTAGGTCCAAGGCCCGCAATTGTATAGCAGACATTGCAGTGCAGTTTGCGTCTGGAAAGAGATCTTGCGTAGCCAACCTGGGTTCGTAAGTCAAGGCATAAACATGCCACGGGGCTAGTGGGATAGGAGCTCAGATATAAGAAAGGTCTCATGGAAATCCAACAAAAGATTTTCAAGCAACGATGTTTCTATTTCGCCCTCCCCTGTGTTTTTTCTTGCATGAATCATGAAAATAGAAAAGATTGTTCACAATGACACTGTCCTACATGTGGTTCGTATTTTCTGCGTCGCTGTTAACCAAAGACTCACCAGGCAAGTGGTTATTACCCACATGAACCTCTCCTATTGTATGTCTTCGGCTCTTTTCTGTCATTGGAAAATCGTGAATGATTCCACGCCTGGGAAACCCTCATTGTTTCCTGGCAGATTTCGGTCCCCAGTAAAAGGCAATGGCATCATCCGGTGTACTCTACCAGACACCACCCTAGTTGTTCTCGAGAGCCCGCTTCCGTTGGCAGCTGTCCTACAAACCTATGCCCAAGGTTTGAGCCCGGAGAGGTGCCCTTCAAACACTACTTACAACTCAATGGGCTTACGAAAAAAAAGTTTTCGCTTTTCAATGTTACGTTCACGCAGGAATGGCGGCTCGTGAGTGTTTCTTGACAAAACTTACATAATATAGCTGTCTTTCCCCTGAATCGCCCGGGGCTCAAGATAGCCGAAAGATCTTGAAACGGCTCCAAACTTCCCTCATTTCAGAAACAGATCGCCAGTAAGACTAACAAACCCTGAAAACGACGGCTTGGTGATGACGTTGTGAAGGTGGCATAACATTTTCGACCATAACGATGGAGAGTTGGTGATTGAGAGGACAGCTATCATTTCCACCGACTTCTGGAGTTCTTGATCTCAGAGCAATAAGTGATGTTCCCCTTCTGCCTGTTCCCAACTGAGAAGCATGCTGCCACGAGTGGTCTGTCTTGGGTGGCTCACTTCTGTCCCCACCACGAAATGAAGTTGAAGTAGGAATGGATCTTGCTGTTTCCAAGGCATCGTCTGACCGACGACAGAAACACCTCTAGCTCGGCATCGCTCATGCCCAAAGTCCTCAAAGGCTTGTTTCCCATTGCCTCAACAAGCCCTTGTACTACCTCCCTGAAGTACATCCCAACAAGCCGTTGCGTTTTGTCCTGCAGAACAATTAATAAAGAGCCTTTCTGTTTGGCAGTTGGGAGTTTACTTTGGGCCATGTGCCAATCGGCGTCTTGACTATGCGGCATTGCACATTCTTGAATCCAGCCTTCTTGAAGTGTGCCTCATGTTCGTTTGCGATGAGGAAGTTCGTTCCGAACTTGGCCATGGCTTGGCGTACCAATGCGAAGCACTCATTCAAGGGGTAGTCTTCTGGCATCGTGCCGTCATCGCACAAGGCGTAGCCGCCAAAGTCGGAGATCTCAACCCACCCACCTGGTGCGAGATGGTCGTGGCACTGGCGCAATAGGCGGTCGACGTCCTTGAGATAGGCGCACGAGTGGCGCATGTGAATGAAGTCGTACTTGTCCCCTTCTAACCATTCATCCTCGACATCGTCAATGAGGAAGCGCACATTGGGAGGAACCCAAGCAGGCTGAATGGGACTCAGGTCGAGCCCAACAACTTCAGCACTGGGAAACCGGTCCGCAACTGTTTCTAGTTAGAGAATGGATGATGGCACAAGCATTGAAGTTGCACTTGCTGTCGATCGCCCAGAGACCGGTGCCTGTGCAAAGATCTAGGATACGCTGAACATTGTCGCTGATAGGTGCATTGAAGAGCTTTCCGTCACACGACTCGAGGTGGATTACGTGCTTTGTGTTGTCTCGTCCTTGCTCAGCATCGTCGTTTGGCAGAGGGTATCTGCCATGACGGTAATGGTGATACTGCAGACCAGAATTCAGCGGATGAAAGGGTGGTCGCCTAGGACCAGCGGTGAACACCTACGCGCCGGCCATGCTCGTATTCGTGCTGAAGGATGCTCGATCTAATGCTCGTCGACGCAGCAGATTGCAAGTCAAACTCCTGTGGGTCAAATTCATCATCATCTACGTCTTCCGCTCCTGCGACGTCGAGCACTGGCTGAGTGTGGACGTTGGGACCTGTCGGGGCGGGAAGTGCGGAGGTCGTGGACTCCGCCGGAACCGGTGGCGGGTCTGCGACCCGCTCTCCGGGCGCGTGCTCCGGGGCCTGGGCTTTCGCGTCAGTCGCCATGTTTGAAGCCGAAGTGAACCTCGTAGACTACGAGACAGCGCGGGCACTAAAAAAAGGGATTTCGAGGAGTGGTTTGTAGAGACGTGAATATGGAAGAGGGCAATGGGCAGCCACTAACGTGACATCCCTTGCTCAATACGACCGTGAGGAGTCCCCTGCGAAGGCAAGTTCAACAGTGGTGCAGCGATTGAGAACGGCAACGGGCTGAGATGCCCGTCTGTGACTGGCTCGGCAACGCGGGGCTGAAGCTTGATTGGGCAGAAAGTTTGATAACCCGGAAGAGTCGGTCCAAAGGGGGTCAGCGCTGATGGACAACTCATCACCTAGCTCGTTTCGGCATCGCGATCTGCAGTCCGGAACCTGGAAGATGCAGGTCATGCATAGTATGCAGTTGGCACGACGAGCAGCACTGCGATCCACAAAACCATGTATAAACAGCATAACCGGTAGTCACGGTGAAGATTAACCAACCTGAGTACGTACGCTAAATATCGACACAGTGTTTCTGAGGGCAGTGATCCTCCTCGTCAATGCCAAGATAATTGACATGAATACCTTCATAGGATATGTTTGAATCGCAACTATCCTGGGCTCCCTATTGGTTTCGTAACTCTCATAAGATTGTCGTCGCGGCGAAATCCTGATCATGTGCCCTTTAAAGTAGAGCCTGGTAAATCGTGTCAATGCAGCCGCACAATGTGGTGCTGGCCAACAAGAGGATTCAACAGCTCTGAGGTTACTGGCTTGGTAGATTCAATTCGATTCAACGTCTATCCGTCAAGGGCCCGCCAAAGGCGATACAAACCTGGGCTGGCCCGCACGATGAAACACCCCACGAGGACGAAATTGAGGGTGGCAGCCTTCCGGCCCTCCCTATCATCTTTGTCATGTGACTGTCTAGTTGACCCTTAATAATCCGAGATGTTGTTCTAGCAGCACGGTATTTCGGTATGAAACTCATTTAGATCGACGCACTGACAAGCGCACCCGAAAGGTTGAGAACGGGACGAACAGTATGTCCGTATCCATAAACAAAGTCTCTGTTACCTGGCGCGGCACTGATGTGCGGCAACAGCGACGACTGGTTGCGGGACTATGGTGAGATAGACTGCCATCAGCGTTTCTGTGGAAGCTGGCACTGGATCACCTGGGAGCTACGAGTGACGGTGAAAGGCGAGCACTGACATGTTCTTGGATGTCCTTAACTGTGGGTTGCACTGCTAAGAACCTGTTGCAAATCACGAGAATATCAGAAAGAACCGAAAGAGAGTCGATGCCACGGCTGCTCCAAGAGTTTGGATAACTATATTCTTTGTTCTAGTTCCAAAGTATTGGTATCTGGGAGCGTCCTAGAACAATCACTTAGCACGTTCGACCGAGTTCCCGACCCCGCTTCAAAGATGCGCCATTCTATTGCTTAATTTCCGACTTGTGAAAGAGCTCTGGATTTTGTCAACTTGTCTATGTTTCTCTCGTCGGCCTTCCCTTTCAGACTGACCTGGTACTTCTGGCATCCACTCCGCTCTGTTCTTGCAAAAGAACTCGCCTTTGGGAGGGAACTTGTCCGCCTCATCAAAAGTTCCCCAAACAACATACCGGAGCTTATCCGCTGCCTCCTCCTGTATGACATGTCAGCCACAGGCCAATTGAAGAGGTTAAACGTGAGTTAACGTACGCCGTACTCGCAGATATACGCTCCGCATTTGTCGCAGAACTCTCGGGTCACGCCATTCTCCTGCTTAAACAGCTTTGGCTTTCCCTCTTTGTACTTGAAGCTATCGACTGCAAGCTAGGAACCGATCAGCTCACATCCAAAGCGGAGGTGCTCCAGCCAATATCTTTTGCCGGCTTACCTTGGTAGTGAGGCCGAAGTTGGTGCCAAATGCCCGGCGACAACTTGAACAGTGACACAATGTCGTGCGAGCATCATCAGCCGAACCCACCTCAACGGTGTAGCTAAGACTTCCGCAAACACAACGACCGTTTACTTGCACTGTCATGTTTAGTCGAGAGTGACGATGACTGAGGAAATATTTGTGGTGTTGTTGCTGATGTCTGTTGGACCAGCAGGACTACGGTCGAGAGGCTTGCAGGGTGTGAATGTTCGCAAACAAAGAAGTGCAGGTATAGCTCAAAAAGCTAGGGATGACATAAACATTGGAGAACAGAATTATTTTTGATTCAAATGATATTGGAGATGTAGTTAAGTTGAAACGGTATTTGACGTGGAAGGCATTCACTTACATCTGGGGGAGGCGCTCCATTGATGACGCCATTATTACACCAAGACTCACGGCTCTGCCCCGAATGAACCAATTGCTTCATCACCACAGCGGAAACACGTCTGGTTCGCGGACAGAACTTGACCGGTCAATTGCACATTCTATCCGAAAACCTATGTTGTGGTTTCTTAACATTTTGGGTCGATTTGTTCCTAATTGGCATTCGTAGAGGCATCAGGCGCATCCAATTGAGTAGTTCCCGGGTACTGCCCTTAGGTTGTAAACACAGCTTACATTCCCAGAACTGAAAAATACTTGGAAATATTCACTGTGACTATTTTAGGGTTTTCTTGACTGGTTTGGTGTTTTGGGGGCCTCATCCAAATGGTTTTGTGCAATGCCGAGGTGTCGGCAAGATGTTGAGGCTGCCGGACTCCTATTCTCGGCGTCTTGGAGTTTGGCCGACACGCCTTGTGTATATCACTCCACGTCCGGCTCGATAATTTTGCTAGGAGTTTCATCCTTGAAATTTTCTTGAGAACATACAGGAAAAGGCTTTGGTTACCTCTATCGTTTCTTCAGACATTATTGATCAACATGTTACTACAAGACCTTGACAATGTTGCGGCCAAGGGCGTCGGCTACTACACGCCCGCGCAAAGTCCTCCCTCGGGCACGATCATCAGGGATGGCGCTGAAACCACCCCCAAGCTCTTTGAGCCGTTGACAATCCGCGGAGTCACTTTCCAGAACCGCATTTTTCTCGCTCCGCTTTGCCAGTACTCTGCGAAGAATGGCTACGCCACCGACTGGCACCTCACACACCTTGGAGGCATCATTCAGCGGGGCCCTGGACTTGCCATGGTGGAGGCCACGGCTGTACAAGCGGAGGGCCGTATCACGCCTCAAGACCTGGGGCTATGGGAGGACGGGCAGATTGAACCACTCAGACGAATCCTCCAGTTCGCGCACAGTCAGGGTCAGAAAGTCGGCATCCAGCTGGCCCACGCAGGGCGCAAAGCCAGCACTGTCGCGCCATGGATCCATCGTGACGCAATTGCCGGGCCCGAAATTGACGGCTGGCCTTACAACGTCTACGCGCCATCGGCGCTGCCCTTCAATGAAAACCATGCCCATCCGAAGGCGATGACGGTGGAGCAAATCGAGGCTTTTAAGCGAGCCTTCGTCGATGCGGCGAAGCGCGCAGTCGAAGCCGGTTTCGACGTGGTCGAGATCCACGCCGCGCATGGCTACCTTCTGCACCAGTTTCTGAGCCCCATCAGCAATGTACGGACAGACTCGTACGGTGGTAGCTGGGAGAACCGCGCGCGGCTAGTTCTTGAGGTGGCCGAGGCTGTGAGAGCCGCAGTTCCCAGCGAGATGCCTCTGTTCGTGCGTGTCAGTGCGACAGATTGGCTAGAGAACTTGAAAGAAGAGTTTCCTGAGAGCTGGACCGTTCCCGACACAAGCAGATTGGCTGGTCTCTTGGCGGAGAAAGGCGTTGACCTTATCGATGTCAGTTCAGGCGGCATCCACCCCCTGCAATCGTCAAGCATCAAGTCGGGTCCGGGATACCAAGCGCCCTTTGCCCTGGAGATCAAGGCGGCAGTCGGCAGCGTAATAGCCGTGTCAGCGGTTGGCGGGATAAAGACTGGAGCCATGGCGGAGGACCTGCTCCAGCAAGGACTAGACGTTATCATGTGCGGACGGTGGTTCCAAAAGAACCCAGGGCTGGTATATGCCTATGCTGATGAGCTTGGAGTCGAAGTGAAGATGGCCAACCAAATAGGGTGGGGCTTCCGACGTCCAACACGAAAGACATGAACTGAAGCATGAACATGTATCTATAGAGCTAGATCATTTTGGTAGCCAAAGATCCCTTGAGTATCCTCGTTCATCCATTGTGAATCAAACAGTTCAATTTCCACATCCCCTTCGCACAGAAACTGCTGGAACGATGGTTCCTCCAAGGCCGTTTCAGCTGTCATTGTTCCCACGGTGGTTGTGGCTTGCAGAGTGCACTGCTGGTCCAGAGAAATATCCTTGGCAGACTTGGATGTGTTGATGCTCGCAGCGGGATTGAGCGACAGCATTAAGTCTTTGATGCCTTCTATGTGGGAGCAGAACTCCTTGGCAGCGTAATTCCCGTTTTGATCCAACTGCGTGAGAAATTCTGCAGCGATATCAAAACCGCCGCTATCAGAAGCAGAGCCTTCGAGAAGGCTAGAGATGGCCAGGACAGTGGCGGCGGAGAACAGATATTGCGTGTAGAAATAGTCAAAGATGTGAAAAGTTCCGTTGATCCAGCACTCTGTCAGCAAGGAGCAAGAGTGTCTGGCACAACGGATACATGTCGTTGCAATGGCCGCGACAGCTCCTGGAATTTCCGTTGTCTCTGAAACTGCCTGAGATTGTCGCAAAGTGATACGAAGCGCGTGTAATAAAAGCGGACGTGTAGCCAGGATGAGGCACTAACTCGTTAGCGAAAGCGAGCAAGTTTGAATGGGACGACGCATACCTGGTTGAATGCCAGATGTAACGACACAGGCTTTCCCACGCTTATCGCGGGCTCGTCCGTGTCTATCTGGAGATGCGCGGGCAAGCGCTGCGCCCAATCATAAAGAGACTTGAGGACGTCTTGAACGCCCGCGAGGAACCGCCCTGTCTGCGCTTTTCGGCTGTAGATGCCGCTGTTGATGCGGCCAGCTAGTCGTGCTAGGTCGATGCTGGCAATAAGGTATTCATGGTCAACAAAGTCGTCAGCATTGGGGCCTGTCATTATGGATGGAAGATCTACAGAAATCTCATCATCGGATATCGAGGCCGGCAAGCCGATCTTGGAAGACCACATCCTATCAAAGACGTATGCCGTCCACCATACTCGGTTGCGATGTTCGCGAACTTCTCGGTCAGGGATGTGTGCCTTCTCGATGTTGAGATGAAGCCCCATGACGGTCGCGAGTCGTATGGAGGAGCCAACCAGGGTGTATGCCGAGTGTCGACGATTGAGCTCGAGCGAATACAACGACAGCAAGAGCATTGTTTCGATAGTATCGAGTTGCGGTCTCTCGCCGACCACCCGGAGCATGTTACTTGCGTAGGCGAAGTACGCCAGACCAGGAAAGTCGTTGTCGAGACTTCCGGTTTTTGTAGTATACAGTTCACCGATTGCAAAGATAGCCCACATCTTGCACATGTAGCTGGAATCTTTTGATCCCAAATTGCTGGAGTCAAGTCTTTCAAGCAGAGCAAGGACTTCACTCTTTCGAACAATGTGATAACACCGGCAGAGCGACCGCATAGCAGCTCCTATCAGGAGTCGTGCTCGACTCAGGGAAGGCCGTTTAGGAGTCGTATTTGCCATTTCCAAAAGCAGTTCGTCCGAGGCATAATGTGTCCTTGGTATGTGGTTTGCAGAGTCAGCTGCGGCAGCCATGGTCTGGCGGAAACGGGTGGCAAAGGCTGCGTCGGATGCCTCGCCAATCCAGATCGGGGTACTGGAGGTCCTCATCTGCGTGAACCACGGTCTCTCTTCCATCAACGGGTTTCGAGGCACGTCTTCGGACGGCCTCTCTTCGGGAAGATTTGCGTCATGCCGAAGAGTGGATGCACTTGCATTGCCAGTGTCCGGCTGCCCAGACTTGAGGTTCTCAATCTCCTGCTGGAGATGGTCGATATAGCTGATAAAATATCAGCAGAAGATTGAAACATCCAACTCGAGAAGAACAGACCTTTGTTGAACCGTTACTTGACGATCCCGATGTGGGTAGACGCAGTCAGAAGCGGAGCGACAGTTGTTGCATGGTAGGCTGCCAGAGCAGCGAATCTTGCGAGCATGACAGCTCTGACAGCTATACCAGGTTAGATTGTGGCGTCAATAGATTCTCAAGTCAACTTACGCAACAGACTTCCTTGTCGGTCTCACATTTGGACAAGCAGCTCGTCCGGAGTTTCGCTTCGTATGTCTGGTTCGTGCTACGGCGGGCTTGCCGTCCGGTTTCGTGCCCATTTTCAGCGTAGCTACCCTATAGACGATGTTTTGGATGATCGTCTTAACAACCGATTATTGTGTCCAGTCTCCTCGCAGGACATTGAAGAGTGTTCGAGCTTTGGAAGAAGGCTTCAGTGAGTCAAATGATGGGTCAACATAATACAACGCGCTAAATCGAGCGGACGGTAAGAAGGTCAACTTTCCTAGCGTGCATGTAAATCGAGTGACAGCATTCTCATGACACAGCCGGGAAGTGATTGCAATTGCTAGGAAAAAACATTATTAGTGAGTAGAAGGATGTCATGACTTCCTTTTGAAATCCAGTCTTCGGATTCTTATGTATCTTCTATACTAGGAACAAATTCAGTCTTGCATTATGAGTTCATTCGACGTGAAGTTGAATGGACGGGCAGCTCGAGCACCTCAGAAAGTCGCTTACTCGTTGCCGCCTATCGATAAGGACTTTTGCGGGGAGGTGGAGTGAGTGTGAGCGTGCCTAACGTTAGAGGGGCAGCTCCAGTGAGCTTCATGACCGACCTCCCTCTTGCAATCTCACAGGCGCTTGTCATCCCGCGTGCGCCCTCACTACAATGGAGACGGCGTTGAAAGCTTGGGGTAAGCAAAGTCGGTGTTCGCAGGTGTGCGTTGACTGACATCTGTGTCTAGAACTGGACAACAACGTCCAGTTGATCGACCCAAAGCGAGACGCTCTCTACAATTACGACGGCGAGGTCCAGCGGCAAATAGCCAACGCCCGACCATGGACCAAGGACCCCAATCACTTCAAGCACGTGCGCATCAGCGCCGTCGCTCTGATGAAGATGACGATGCATGCCCGCTCGGGCGGCTCGCTCGAGATCATGGGACTCATGCAGGGATACGTCGACAACGAGACCTTCATCGTCACCGATGCGTTCAGGCTGCCCGTTGAGGGCACCGAAACACGAGTCAATGCCCAGAACGACGCAAACGAATACCTGGTAGAATACCTCAACCTAAGCAGAGCGCAAGGACGGCAGGAGAATGTCGTCGGGTGGTACCACAGCCACCCCGGCTACGGGTGCTGGCTCAGTGGCATCGACGTCGACACCGAGGCCATGCAACAGCAGTTCCAGGACCCCTTCCTCGCCGTCGTCATCGACCCGGACCGCACCATCAACTCCGGCAAGGTCGACATCGGTGCCTTCCGCACCTACCCATCCACCTACCGACCAGACGGTGCCGCCGTCACCTCGGACGGGTTCCAGGCGGTGCCCCTGTCTAAGGCGGCCGAGTTCGGCGCGCACTCGAGCCGCTACTACAGCCTCGAGGTCTCGCACTTCAAGAGCACGCTGGACGTGCACCTCCTCGAGCTGCTCTGGCACAAGTACTGGGTGCAGACGCTCAGCCAGAACCAGCTGCTGACGAACCGCGACTTCGGCAACAAGCAGATGCTGGACCTGAGCAGCAAGATCAAGGAGGCGACGGCCGCCATCGCGCGCAGCCGTGCGTCGCAGGGCTTGATGATGGGCGGCGGAGGTGGAGGGGGCGGAGGGGGCGGTGGCTATGGCGGACGCGGCGCCGACAGGGCCCTGGAGAAGCTCGCCAAGGATGCCAGCCTCATCGCCAGCAAGGAGAAGTCTGGGCTGATCGCCATGGAGATTAAGGCGAAGGTGTTCAACGACCTGGGCGCGAAGACTGCGTGAGCCGAGGCGGCGGTTTTGAGCGGCATGCGGCGTGCGCTTCCAGCAATGTGTAACGAATAGATGGCGTTGGGAGGTGACTTCGAGAATGCTATGGTTAAATTTCCTTCATCTAACATGTTCTCACTCGAGTTGCCCAGTCAGCACTTAATGTGCCAGTTGGTGGTGCTGACATGGTTGCCAGAGTACAACGCAGTTGTTGCCTGGTTCTGAACGTTTGTCGGTGCTGTTCATGGTCGGCGATGGAGAGATCTCTGAATGGCCGGTTCCTACTAGACACCAACACCAGGCCTATCGTGAGCGGGGTAGCTGCATATTCTCGCAATGAATTGTCCAGCAAATCAACCCACTGCCCAGGGCTCTGTCTACTAGCCCAGTGCACTCAGGTCGATATGCTCCGTCGTTAGGGTGGCATCGTGCAAGGGCAAAGCATCCGGAACCTACCGCTGCACTACGACTTGCGTGCCTTTTGTCCTAATGTCAAGATCTAGAACCGAGTCCATCGGGGACCCTGGTTTCTGGAACCGGGTGGTTATGCCCAGGAGTCTCCTTCATGCAGAGGTGCAAACACAGCAGGGAACTAGGTGCGGCGCTTTGCCAGCTTGTATGCACGCATCACGTAAATAGGCAGGTAGTATAAGACGCAGTAGGGACATGGCTAGAGGTCAAAGCTTGCGAGGCTAAGGCTCTTCCTGGGTTGCATGGCGGGAGGAAGTGGAATAAAGCTCCGAAGGCACGAGAGGGAAGAGGGTCGTAGGGCAGGCCGGTATATTAGAACCAGGAAAGTTCGCAAAGTCTAGAACTCGTGGGCTAGTTTACGACGGGATACGAGTGCGAGTTGCCAGAGCTCCGTGAATACCTCATGCAAGCGTGTCCTGTTTCGACGGCCTGGCCGGCCCTGTGCCTCTGGCCACTCACAACCTTCAGTTACATTAAGCTCCCTGCCCTCAGCCATTTCCAGACAGCACGGAGTGCTCTCTATACGCGCGCAAAGGGAAGAGTTTCTGGTTCTCTCAGGCTACCGCAATTAACGGAACCAGCCCTGTCCTTGTCAATAACTGGCCGCGGTCCAATCACACCGTCTCCCCGCCGAGTGGCGTTGCGTACAGCCCTTCTAGACCACGGGTATGGTAGCATTCCCGATTGTCCAGTGGCCTCGCCCCGGTGGTTGAGTTAATCTAAGCAACGAACCCTTGTCTGGCCTTGCCTTGCCTTTCCTTTCCTTTTATTCTTCCGAGGCAAGGTTTTGAGCCCGTAGGGCTCGTCGGGGTAGAGGAGGCGGGCCTAGGAGAGAAAGCGGGGAGAGGGCCAGCCGGCGTGGATGGTTACATCCAGTATAAGTGGTTACGGCAATGCGGTGCCAGTGGGAAGGGAGACATCGCACCCAGCTGGCAATATGGATAAATTAAAAGACTGCGTCCTCGACCCAATCTATGCATGCTGCCTGTAAATTGGGTTACCATGCGTGGCGAAAAAGACAGGTAGGAAGAAACAGGGACGCGCTCCTGGGATGCCGCAGAGGCTCTCGGTGAGGGCGAGAGGCGGCCTTTCGAGGGAATATTAAAGGCGAGAAGGCCTCAGACGGTTGCGAACTTGCAAAAGAGAGAGGCATCGCAAACAGCAATACTACAACTAGCAGTTCCTTCTCTTCAACTTGAGCCATCTTACCCTTTTATTTAACTTGTCCCTCCAAACACACGCCGCTATGCGTCTCCTCAACATCATCACCTACGCCAGCTCGGCCATGGGCATGGCCATCTCGGCGCGGACCGAGCCCGGCAGCCCGGCCGTCTCGGCCGTCACGCACTCGGGCAACGGGTGCCCGCAGGACAGCGACGTGGAGGTGTTCAACAGCGGGCGGTCCTTCAAGATCCACGACTTCTCCGCCAAGGCGCCCGGCGTGGACACGACGCAGAACTGCGCGCTCCACTTCAACGTGGCCGGCGTGGCCGGGTGGCAGGTCAGCGTCAAGCACGCCACGGTCCGGGCCTACGCACAGATCCCGCTCAAGGCGGGCCTCAACTACTGGTTCACCTACTTCTGGTCGGACGATGCCGAGAACACGGTGAGCCTCTACCCCTTCCTAGTCATTTTACTTGCTGTTACGGAGTGTCCAAACCACGTTGCTGCTTCCTTCATGTCGATGGCCATGGCTAACCAAGTACGATAGAGCGCCGTGTCCAGCTCCTGGAGCAATGAAGAGGGCGCAGTCAATGCCCAGCTGGTTCTCGAAATTGACGTTCCCGAGAGCAAGCGGGCGTGGTCCCGCTGCGGCAAGGGTGGCATCCTGAATCCCAACTTCAGAGCCGCCATCGTGGACCAGGGCTACTTTGGCACCAAGGGCCAAGTCGTCACAACGGAGACTCTGACCTATGCCTGGAGGGAATGCTAAGCGTTGGGGGGGGACTGCAGGCAGGTCGAGCATGTCAGAGTACAAAAATTGTTTAGTTAGCGTTGGGGTTGGGGTTGAAGATAATGTCCGTTCTGTAAGTGATTAGTTGACAATTTCTTGTTCCCGGAAGATGCCGAAGGACTAGCTATGTGCCATGAAGCCGCAAAGCCGTGAAGTGTGCATGAACCCAAGACCGCAGCCATAGCATTGAGGCGGCAGGCTGATCCTGCTTAGTAGTTATTCAACTGCCGCACATTGTGAATTCCTACCGGTAGCGTGTCGAACATGGTGAACCCGTAGGCTGTGGTGGTATGAGGACCACTGTAATTTCTATGACGGACATTTGCATAAGACACGGGCAGATCTTGTAAATCCATTGGCTAGGGGACGAGGGGTGCATGTGTCTCAAACAGCCGGAGTCATCGTGACGTGACGACAAAAGTAGGCCAGGAACCGAGCGAAAACATCACGCGACAGTCATGCTCTTAAAGGTTATTCTGCTTGACACTTCCACTGGATTAAGGGGTGAATGAAATGGCACGCTTTGAACCCACCATTTCGGCAAAAGGGCACCTGGTTTCTTTGTAGTAGGAGGCAGAAAATGTAGATGGGGGCTCCTCATTCACCTTTTTTCGATGACGATGACGCAAGAGGGATAGGGTTTAGCGGGCTCGATACTTGACCTTGGCTGGCGCGCCTTAGTGAAAGTTACCAGCATGATTGTGGTGTGAGCGAACGACAGGGCGCAGGATGTCTGCAAGTCTAGGCTTTTTTGGCTCTGCAGTTCGTCTGATAGATGGGAACGCGTGTCTCCCTGTGGGTTCCATCACGTTGAGTTTTGGGCCACGGCCGAGATTCTGGGAGTTGAGGCGGACAGTAGGTCCAGATCCAGCACCGCATTCCTGTTAGTCATGTTTTGAGGACCCAGATGATGCGAAAGATGCATGGTCAACTGATGTGCCAAGAATATTGGTTTCCGCGTCAGGGTTGTACAGCTCATACCATCATGGGTAGAGCGAGGACAAGACAAACATCATCGATAGACGACGGGCCGAGAGGATTGGCATTACCTCAGCAGCCCAGCCAAAGCTCCTCCTAGAAAGCAGAAACCCTGCCATGCCGTAGGGCGATGCCCCATAACAGCTGCTGACTGTCCCCTGTAGCGCTGAACGGGAGCTCTGTTTACCTACCTTAGTGGATGGGCGCTTGACGTCATGGACGAGAAAATCTCCGTCCACGACGTGGCCATGATCAACGCAAGCTGGCAACGCGACGACGACGATGATGATGCTTATGATGCAGTACAAGACAATCGCAGCCACCAGAAGACTCCGGCACAATGGCCTAGGTAGGAAAGGCGGGCTCACGCTTGGGTAATGCGATGGTAGCTGAATCGGGACCAATATCAGGTCCCCGGCCTTGGTCGCCCTGCAACTTCGCTAAGACGGTCGTGAGCAGGGGCGGTTAAGGGGGCCAATCTGCGTAGCATGACGCCTGCACCAATGGTAAATCTGTCTTGCGGCACACTTCCAGGAGCAACTCGTCCGTGTGGTGGAATGGTGGAATGGTGGAAGCCAAGAATAGGTGCGCAGGCCGCTCTTCGCGAGTTCTCATTTGTTTGCTTCTATGCCTGGCTTGGGCCAGCAATCCTACAAAACGGGACTCCCCTGCGATGTGGCCCAGGCGAGGGTCCCAGGAAATCGGTGCAGTGCATTGCCGGACAGGGGGTGGTCTGGATAAATTCCCACTGGTTAGGGGCGATCATCCGGATGTACAAGAAGCAGGTGGATAATTTGGTAGAACCGACGTAGGGAGGAAGGGATACAAAAAATTAAAACATTGAGAGGGATGACCAGGCCGTTACTGTACTCTGGAGTTCGGACAGCGACATTCGACATGTGCAGCTTTCCGGGCCATGTCTCGAGCTTGCACGTCAAGCTGTTTGCCCGTAGCCATGGTTACCTCTCACGGTGTTTCACTGACCAAGCAATATCAAGGCAGCGCAGGACAACGGCCACATGCATAACTGCCACTGGACCGGACGCCGACCGTGTGAAACAATGGATGCTCAGCGAAGGCCCCTTGTGGCCTAGACTCTATAGAGCGCTACAATGCCAAACGCCAAAAATCCTGATTTGACCATCGCGACATTGAGGCCAGCTCCCTCTCCAGCATCGTAGTTTCATAAGTCGGTCAATGGGGATGATGGGTCCATGGCGGATCGGGGAGATCGACGGGAGCGGCAAGCTCGCAGCTTCTTCCACGCGGCATTGTGGGCGGCCCCAAGGCCTGATTGGGCCAAGCTCCTGCTCCTCTGCGTCGACGTCTAGCCTGTCGTGGCCTGTCAATCTCACCCAGCCTGAAAAAAGCACGGCGGTAGCGTAGGTGTAAGGTAGCTGAAGGGGAACAGCACATTAGCAATGACGTACTGGATCCTCTCCCTGGAACGTCCCCACCGTCCTCCTCCCCCCCCCGGCCCTGGGCTGTTCCTTTCTTCAACGTCACTACCTCGTGCGCAGGTAGGTACCTTGCGCTACGGCGGCCAGCCCGTGGTACCAGTCGTCGCCCGCCAGCCGCCCGCGGCCGTGGAGGTACCGGGAAGTGCGAGGCGCAAATTGGTTGACCTGGTGGCTTTGTGTGTCTCGATTGACTTCTTGACTTGCTCCCGGAGGCGGCCATCCTATAAACTCATCTCTCCCCTCAGCGCCCATTCCTCCCTCTGCTCTACTTGCTTCTGCTCATTATTTTCCTCGTCTTCCCTAATCTCATCCATCCACTGCCAACCGTCACCCCCAATTATACCCCCGACGAGTCTGTAATATATCCAAAATCTTTGTGATACCCCAGAATTATCCCACGACCTCATATCCTCACTCACCCTATCATCTCGACATCAATACTACCGACATTGTCTCGGAGAGTACCTCTAATACCACTGCTTCTTCCGTACTCGCATTGCCTTAAACGCGACCCGTTGCGTCAATAGCCATCACCTCAACATCAGTTCACCATGGCCAACGTCAACAAGCCTGTAAACAAGGAGCAGAAGGAGGCCGATGTTAACCGGAAGCTCCAGCTCTACGGTATTTTCAGCGCATTCCAAAATGGAAAGGTCCCATCGGTAAGCTTGCGAAACCGCCAGCCATCGTTTGTTCTCAGACACGCAACTGACACGGCCAATGATCCCTAGAACGAGCAAATCGATGTCGCCCTCAACAGCTTCCTCGGCTCCCGGGCTCTGTCCCACCCTTCTGAAAAGCTTTCTTCCGACGGCAAGGTCCTAGTTGAGGACGTTAGAGACGTCGTCAAGGAGGCCAAGCTCCTGTTGCTCTCCAAGAACGAGGGCAACTTGCTTCAGGACTTCATCTGGCAAACCAGCCACTGGGACCCCAAGAGCGTTCAAGGCCCCAATGCCCCCATCGACAAGGATACCGCCAAGCGTGATGGCGACGAGGCCCTCGAGGGTCTGCGTACCCTAGGAACGCTGCTCATCACCAACGGCCAGTTCCGAAAACTTCGTACGTCTTTCCCTGTCCTTAGTATGTGCACCAGACACTAATTGCCTGAGCAGTCAAGGATGCCACTGTTCTGCTACGAGACATGGCTGGTGACGCCGCTACCAACGCCGCTACCAAGATTCGTCCATCCGACGAGCAGCTCCAGGAAATTGACCGTCCTGCCGAGGATAACACGTGGCATGACGCTCCTGATATCTCCAAGGATACCATCAAGAACCAAGCCCGCGCCGTTTACGGCGGTAATCTCAAGAAGGACGTCCAAGATGTCGCCCGAGCTGGGGCCGAAGGCGGCAACGTCGACCCCCAGAACCCCTCGCGCACCGATCCGCAATCCGTTGACCACCGTGGCGGCCCCAGCGCTGCTATCAACGCCGCGCAGCAGAAGTTTGAGAGCAACGTCGACGACGAGGCCAAGGGTGAGGTCAAGGACACCAAGGAGCGGGCGAAGCAACGCAAGGAGGAATACCGCCGCCGGGCCAATGAGTACTTGGACAAGAAGATCCCCCAGGAGCGCAAGGATCAGATCATCTGGCGATTGAAGAAGATGATTCTCGAATGCCAGCAGCACCCCGACTACATGGACGCTGTCAAGACTCTTCTCCGTCTTGCTGAGACCTACGGTTCCCACGGACGACGCGTGGGTCTGGACTCCACTGGCACTGCCAAAGAGGCCCGCTCAGGACTCAGCGCTGCCGAGCAAGACTTGCGCACTCTTATCGAGCGCTTCGCCAACGGTACCTCGACCGAGCAACTTTGGGCCGCCATCAACCAGATCTACAAGGATGCCGACCAAGATGCCGAGCTGAAGAACTGGTTCAAACATATGGACAGCTACATTCGCCGCTGCCTTCTTGAGCAGGGCTACATCCTGGAGGAGGAGTCTACCCATGAATGGGACCAGCTCTACGATCACGGCCGCTACCTCCTTCGCGACAGGTACCGGGGTCACACTGACCGCATCGTCGATGAGATCAAGTTCCTGGCGGACCAGTTCGACCAGGACCCACGAAACAAGGCTTTCGGCAAGGCCGTTCAGAAGTTGTTCCTGGATCTTGGCAATGACAAGAACGGCAAGGCCGTGTTCAAGCCTCACCTGATCAAGGATCTGACAGACGTTATCATTCCTGCCATCATGGAGAATGTTGCCTACATTCCCATTCCCCGTATCGAGTTTTCCGACCACCAGTTTGATGCCATCATCGAGAACTTGGTCCTTGAGAGCGACAACTTCATGCCCAACGTGGCCGAGGTTGCCAGCGAGAACTACTTCCGCTGGGGCCGCAAGAGGATTGCCAACAAGAACAAGAACTCGGTCGAGCTCAAGGTTTCGGGCATCCAGATGGATCTCCGGGACGTGAGCTACCACGTCAAGCGCAAGCAGGGTTTCCCCTCGCTGACCGACACTGGCGTGGCCGACATCACTCTTCCCGGAGACGGCTTCTCCTTCAAGATCAAGATGTCGACGGCCGACAAGAACGACAGGGAGAACTTCTTCAAGATTGACAAGGTTGATGTTGACGTCAAGAACCTCAACATCAAACTCATCAAGTCTAAGCACAAGTTGCTCTTTGGTCTGTTCAAGCCCATCATGCTCAAGGTTCTCCGCCCTCCTATGCAGAAGGCGGTTGAGAAGGCGATCCGCGACCGCTGCCACCAGCTGGACAGCCTGCTGTACCAGGTCAAGCAGGAGGCGGATCGTGCTGCCGATGAGGCCAAGGCCAACCCCGAGAACGCCGTCAACATCTACCAGCGCTACATCAACGCTTTCCAGAAACGCGCGCTCCAGGGCAAGAAGAAGGCCGAGGCCATTGCACAGGACAAGAAGGTCAACGTGGCCATCACCAAGGAGGACAGCATCTTCCCCAACATCCACCTGCCAGGCGGCATCAGTTCCAAGGCCACCGAGTACAAGGAGCTTGCCCGCAAGGGTGAGAAGTGGGAGAGTCCTGTCTTCTCCATTGGCCACGCCAGCAAGAGCACTGATATCCCAAGCGCTCCCAAGATTGAGAACAAGCCTCATGCTGTGACAAAGCCGAATATTAACACTGGAGCTACCAATGGCCACACGAACGGCCACACTAATGGTCACACCAACGGCCACACCAACGGTGCGCAGCGCCTTGGTCCTGGTGCAAGTCTGGCGGATCCCTCTTTGCCAGGACCTGGCTTGAACGTGCCCGGCGTCAATGCTCCCGCTTCTGGCATTAGCACGACCGGTGGTAACGCCCCCAGCTTGGAACCTACCTTTGACAAGCCTACGGCGACGGCCAACAACGGCCTCGGCACCAATGCCAACAGCAACCGCCTCGGCGCCTACTAGTCGAACGCTCAGGATGAATCAGACACGACGTTGTTGTGGAGGAGGGAAGAGGACGTGCAGACATTATACCCGGTTGTTTGATTAAGACGTCTACGGACAAGAATACGGAAATTATTGAATCTGAAGTAGTAATTGGCAGAGTAATACCACGAAGGGGTTAATGATTGACAGGGAAGAGAGGGTGGTGGAAAATGGAGGTGGTCGTGAGCTTGGTCAATGCTCTTTTTCCTTTGTCAACCTAGTGTTACGTTGTTATTATTATGATTGAAGATTGGTTACGACGCTTATATTTGATCCGATTCGTGTGACTGTCTTTTAAGAAATGTGGTCTTGTACGGGTGAGGTTGCAAAGTAGCATGGCAATTAGTACCATCCTTGTAATGGCTGCCGCTCGATTGATCCGCTTTTAATCAAGGTGTGCAAACAGGCAAAATGAGCCTTCATTCACAGTCGTTACACAATGCAGCCGCTCCCCACAAGCGGGGCCTGGGGAACGATCTGTTTGCCGTTTACGATAGCCGGAGGACCCTGCATTTGGCAGTACGGGGCCGAGAAGAGATGTTCTAGAAGGACATGAAGCGCGGCGCAACTCACCACACCATGTAAACTGCCGGCGCGACGGCTGGGTCAAGCGAGTCGCGTCAGAAATTCAAGCTTTAGGTTCAGACAGCGATGTTACCGGGACGAAGAGCGATCCAGGGCCCCTAGGGCGTTTCACCACAAGGCGATGCGCGGTAGGGCTAGCAGAGACCGTTGCGGGTAGGGCTGGATTGAGCAAGCTGCTCGTGGGGGAGGAAGATGGCTGGTGGGATGCGTTTCACAGCAATAACATGGTGGGTGGGTTTTGTTTGGTCTTGGGGAGGACGGGGGAGTTGAGGGCTGGCAGACACCGTGATTTGGGTCTGGCGATGGTGGGTGTTGGCGGTTGACAGGAGGTCGAGTGAATGGACTACCTTATGCGGCAGTGGCGGAAACGGGCTTCTTAGAGGGTCCGGAGCCCGTCAAGCAACCGTGTTTCTGGAGCACAGGCGGCCGTCATAGAACTCAGGTCGGTTTTTGGCATGTCTGTCTGGTAGTAAACTTCGGTAAGTGGCACTCGTCATAGAATTGAGGTATTGATACCTAAGATGGCTACTGCATCTGCATAGTCCGTTGGTGCTTACATCATGGCTTTTGTGCGAGAATAGTCCCGTGCTTATATTTGTTAGAGACACAAGATATCTTACCTCACATTGTCGTGGATCTTTTAGCAGTGACGAAATACTTGCATTCCATATCTTCAAGAGAGAGCTGAGGCAGCAAGTCAGCCCAGCGGTTCTGCGTGGACCAGCAACACCGCGCTCCCGGGACCCAGGGCACGTGCGTTGAAACATTCTTGGGGTGCGCGGCTCCCTTTCACACCACCACTTTTTGCATCGGCCAGCCTAAACAAGTCCAAACAGGCGAGAACGAAGACGTGGGACTCTAGCATGCAACAGGCGTCGTTTCATTTCAACGAGCCTCTTTCACATGCTGCGCCGTCGTTGAACACCAGCTCCCAGCACCAGCAACAGCAGCTTTCTCGCCGTCCGTGGCTCGCATATATGGCGGCGTGGGTGCCCAGCTTCGACGTCGAAAGAATAGATTCAGAGCAGCATCATTTGTCTTGGCCTTGTTAATTTGATACCCCCTCCTTCTCTCTCTCCACGTTAATATTTACTCTTCCTACCTGACGCTCCACCTCCCGTCCCGTCCCATATAATCGTCGAGGCCGCGCCCGGCTTGGCTTCCTCTATATCCACATCATGGCTTCACTCACCCCCGAGCAGATGCGGGCGCTGTTCGACATCCTCACCCACCACGAGACGTACGCCGAGATTGAGAGCTTCAAGCGAGGCGATGCCGCCGCCAACTATGGATTCCCCTTCGGCCCCCTGACGCCGGACGCCAGGGCCGGCGCCTCGCCCATCCTGCAGACGCTCATGGCACGCTTCGTCGTCGCCCTGCCCGCCCTCCGGGACCTGCCCCAAGACACGTGGTCGCGCGGTATCCAGGGCCTTCTGAGCCGCCTGGGCGACGCCGACCTCTCTGAGAGCTACGACAAGGGCGCCATGGGCACGCGCAAGACGCTCGCCACGGGGTCCAGCGCCCTCATGGAGATGCTGGGCCGCGGTGCCCTGGGCGGCGTCAGGAGACGCCCGGACGCCGGCCGCTTCGACCGCTGGAGGACCTACGACACCGGCAAGGCCGAGGATTTGGAGGCCGCTTGGGAGAATGTCCTTGATGGCTTGGTGTACGGCACGCTTATGGATGAGCTGTGGGACCATGTTGGGAGGACGGACGATCTCGAGGGCCACTCGCCCGCCGCCAAGGCTGCTGTTGACTACATCATCATCCAGTGAGTTTATTGTCTCGACTCTCCTTCTTCTTTTTCTGAATATTCTCATCGCTAATTCTCTTGACAGCCTCGCCACCGCCATGCACCACGTCTTGATCCTGTCGCCCGAGGGCCAGTACGTGCTGAAGCTCATCGAAAACGTCCACAGCCTCGTCCCCTACAAGATGGTCAAGCAGACGCTGCGCCTCGGCAACGCCGCCACCATGATGAACGCCATGATGCGCCTCCTGCTCGCCAAGCTGAGCGTCGCGGGCCTCACCAACTGGGTGCGCCTGACCAACACGGCCGACGACGGCATGAACCTGCTGCAGCGCATCATCTCCCTCGTCCTGTCCTGGGACTCGTCCGAGTTCAAGAAGACGGCCGAGCGCCTCGAGAAGGAGAAGCCCAAGAGCCGCCCCTCGGACGAGGTGCTCAAGGCCATCCGCCAGCACGTCAACGCCGGCCGCCAGCAGCACGAGGCCGTCCGCGACCACTCCCTGCGCCACGGCCAGTCCGTCGTCACGGCCATCCTCGGCGCCGCGGACCCGGCGCTCCTCGAGGGGCTGACGGACGAGCGCCACGAGCAGTGCATGCAGTACTACTCGGCCCTGCTGTCGGTGCGCGACCGCGACGCCATGACGGCCGCCATGTGCCGCCAGTCGCCCGACCTCTTCACCCAGACGGTCCGCGAGCTCATGCAGTCGTACGACCCCATCATCCGCGCCGTGCACGACAAGATCGACCTCCGCGAGCACTTCGACACCCAGCAGGAGTTCATCGACGACCTGATCAAGTCGAGCAAGGTCAAGGACGGCGAGCGGCCCGGCGTCGAGAGCTACGTCGCCCTGCTGCAGCGCCACCGCGGCAACCTTTACCGCTTCCTCCACGCCATCTGCTCCAAGTGCCCCGAGGTCAGCGACGACTTCCGCAGCTGGGCGCGCACCTCGCTCGACAAGTTCAAGCAGGACACGTCGGGCCCCGCCGATGCCGCCGGCCACCCGCAGAGCGCCATGGAGCGGCGGCTCACCGGGCTCTTCGAGTCGCTGGCGCCGGGCCCGCGCGCGTCGGTGCTCCGGGCGGTCGACGCGCACGCCGGCTACCTCGGCGCCCTGGAGGCGCAGTCGCGCGCGCGGCTGCAGAACGTGGCGCTGACGACGAGCATGGGCAACGGCGTTGGCTACAGCGGGCAGCGCGCCATGGCCGGGCCCGGTGTGTACCTGGCGCGCTGGCAGGCGCTCATGGACCGCACCCTCATCACGCCGGCGGCGGCGGGCCGCGGCCCCGTGCGCTTCGGCGTCGACGTCAAGCACAACGTCGCCCAGGGCAAGACGACGGCCGCCAACGGCGCCAAGGCCAGGAAGGGCGAGGAGCCGCTGCCGCCGGTGCACGTCGAGGAGGGCCCCGCGGCGCCCGACGTGCGCGTCGTCGTCAAGGAGATGGGCCGCGGGTTCCGGAACATCCTGCAGGAGGTCGGCGGGCCGGACAAGACGATGATTTAATGGGAGGCGCTCCCGGAGAGAGCCCGTTTTCTTTTGTGGATATACCACGATGTATAGAACGGAAAGATAGATCGGGGATAGATCAGAGGTGCATTTGACGACCAGGGATAGGAAGCTTAGATTATACAGCGGCAAGACGACGGTGCATTTTGGCTTATGGGTTTAGCATTTGGGATGTGGTAATACGGGGTTTTCTTTTTGCATCTATGTATATGATGACTTTCGAGAGCTATGTTCAAGAGCTATGGATATATCTAGCAATATTGCATCTTCTGTTCCATCTTCCACCACGTTTGAAGGATAAAAGCAAGTGAAATCCCATATAGCTTGTTCTTAGTGATGTTGCCATGGTAAGAATGACTCTTCTCCAGAGTAACCACTGCTTCTTCTCCATCCGTTATTTAATTACGACGTCCTCCGCGCCGGGATCTCCACCCTTATGAACGACCTCGACCCCAGCGCCGTCCTCTCCCCGGTGGTGGACGAGTACAGCCTCGGCGACCGCTGCCTCGTGCCGGGGATGTCGGCCGGCTGCGACTGCGGCGGCGATGGCAGCAGGTTGGGCGGCGGCTCCGTCACGGGCGTCGGCGGCAGCGGCTTGCTGATGCTGCGGGACGGGCGGGGCCCGCGGCCGCCGGGACGCAGATGGAGGATGGCGCGGACCAGGTCGAGGGTGGCGGCGCGGGCGATGAGCGGGGCGTGGGCGAACTGGCCGATGCTATATGCCAGGCCGTCGAGGTATTCGTCCGATGCGTGTCTTGGGATGCTGGGTTGCCGGGGAGGCGTGTTGCCGGTGTCGTCGGGGATGACTTGAGGCTCCTCGGTGCCGTCATGAATCACCTGGGGATCCTCTACGGCGTCGCCCACTCGCGGCTCGTCCTCGTCTATCACTATTGGCTCCGAGCGCCGAGCATCGCGAGTGAGGTCGACCATCTCCAGCTCCCTCACCTCCCCGCAGACCGTCTCCTCGTCCGAAGCGGCCTCGTCATCGGACGTCAACTCGCCCAGGTCCACCATCTCCTCGACATCCACATCCGCACCCACTTCGCCCTGCCTGCTGTTGTAGGCCTGGCCGGGCCGTCTATCAGCTTGCTGGGGGTATTGGTAGCGCCCGAGCCTGTGCCTCCAGCGCAGAGCGATGGCCACGCCCGTCATGGCCTCGAGTCTGTTGATGAAGCAGAGGCAGTTGTTGCAGTGCTTGCGCGAAAAGTAAACCTCGAAGGTTGGCCGCGAGCCGTCCTCCCAGTGAACGTTCCGCAGATGCTCAAGATGGTGCCTCATCACCGGTATAGAGCCGTCTGCTATGTTGAATGTCTTGAGAAGCACATATATAGCGTGCACGGCGAGCTTGACCTCGACGTGTGAGCTTCGATAAATGCCTCTGATCTTCCTACCGCGATTGCCGCTATGATTTCCATCGTACATGCTGGCCATGCTCATACCCAGCAAGGCTCCGATCTTGATGGCCCGTCTCGTCCATAATGCGTTTTCAAGTATGCCACGTCCGGCGTCCAGGAGGTCGCCGGTACGTCCAGTGCCATGCCCGCTTTCGGCCCACGCGAGCACAACTCTCTTATTTTCGGGCTTCACCAGGGCGAGAAACCCCACGGTCTTTGCCTCCAGCCCCTTCCTCAAGATCTTCCGGCTGAGAGCTGCTTTTGCGCGACTATGCCTGAAGGTAGTCTTGATGTTGGGACCGAGTACTTCGACATGGATCGAAGCCTCTTCGGCGTCGACGGCGTGATGAAAGTAACAGAAAGGCGAGGAATGCCTGAAGCATGGATCGAATTCGGGCATGAAGGACCCAAGCGACTGAGGATCTGACATTTCATGAATTTGCTACGTGCATGCGTTGACAGCAGTCTGTAAGTGAGGCTGTGTTAGAGATGTTGAGAGATGACGGCCCGGGAACCCTCTTACCTCAAAACAATAAATCTTTTATCAATGAATCGTAACAACACATTGATCCAAGTTTTTGAGATCAAGCATGATACAATAAGCTCCAGCTGTATTTGGAGAGTCGGTGGTGTTGCTATACCGGCCAGCACTGGCGATCCGAGTCGGCGTAGACTTACTCCCAGGAAGTACTACGGCGGCTGCAACAAGGTCGTGTACGGCTGCCCGAAACGGTAATGGGTTGCCGCAGATGCAGAATAAAGAACACTGAGTGCGAAGAACTGCTTCAACTCAAAAGAATGTAATCGGAAACGAATATCTCGAGATCATCAGATATTTTTCATCAGGCCGCTCGGATAGTGAGTTGCGATGAACAGCTAAGGCCCGAATCAAAGAAAATGCAGATATGAATGATAAACGAGGGTGAAGAGCATCATCGATGGATGAAAGAGTGAAGGTTAAGAAAGCCGGGCGAAGGCAGCATGCAGATAGCGAGTAAAGTGATGAAGAAGGATTCACATAACCCAGAGGCTTCGTATAGAAGCCACACATCTTTGATGCACACGAGCCACACACGATGGGGCATTACGAACAGTCAATGCGGTACACGGGTCGGACAGTTGCAATTGAGTAAACCGAATGGCCCAAGGTTCTTGGGGATATCTCATTCATACACGTCAGAAAATCAAGACCGTACGCCCAATGCCCATGCTTAACCCGCCAGTACTTTTCTTATGCCCAAGCAAAGTCTTGATTTACTCGTCATCCTCGTCATCCTCCTCGGCCTCAGCGGTGGTCTGGGCGATACGGTCCAAATCACGCTGGCCGGCCTGGGTGATGCGGCGGCCACCCTTCTCCTCGTCGATCTCGAGGACGCCGATCTTCTCCAGGGCCTGCATGACCTTGCGGTCGACAGAACCGGAGGCGTCAACGTGGTGGGAGGGGCGGTTGCCGCGGTTCTTGGCGGTACCGTGGACGCGGCGGAGGCGGCCGACACCGACGGTCTTGCGGAGGTAGACGTGGCGGGCGATGGAGGCGGCGCGGACGTAGAACCAGTCGATGTCCTGGGGAGGCAGCTCCTTGGCGGGGCCGGTCTTGACGGTGTCAACCCAACCTAGAGGAGAATAAGTCAGATGGCGGTTCACACGCACGCGCGGCGCAAGGGGAGGGTCAACGTACCAGGGATGGGCAGCTTGCCCTGGCGCTTCAGGAAAGCCGAGTAGGCAGCGATGAACTTTTGCGCCTGCGCAAGAAAAACCCCATTAGCATGATTCCGTCATCAGAAGTCTTTCGACTCCCTCGCGCCTGCTCCTCAATCAATCCCAATGTAGTACCATCGCCGCGTTGCCGAGAAGAATCCAAGCGAGCCGTTCCGCAGACGGGGTTTTTTTGTTTTTCTTTCGAGTCAATTGTGAGTTGGAATCAAGAAGAGAACAAGAAACCCGACTGCTGGACGCGGTGACGTTTGTTTTTTTGTATTCCTTCCTTTCGAGCGGGCAAGCGGTCTTGGTTTTTCGTTGAAAGATTGTTTGCGAGTTTCGGTCGTCGAGAGGTTTTGGAGAGTTGGAGGAAATCCCAGGCAAGATGGTTTCTTGCCGGGCTCTCTTGGTTTTTTTGGTTCAAGGAGGACCTACATCGACATCGCGAACTCCAGTGCCACCGGTCATTTTTGCGGTATTGAAGGGGGGGTTTGGTTGGGTGGAAGGGTGGTACGGCTGGTGGTTAGTTGACGAAGCGTGAGGATCACAATACGTGCGTCTTTGGTGTTGAGGTTGGAGCTGGTCGACTTTTTTCCCACGCTAGGGTTTGTGGCCCTAGCGGGGAATTGTGCAGCAAGGGCTCAATTACAGTACATAATTACAGTGTTTGTGTGTTGACACTGTACATTATTCCATGATCGGTCTAAGCCCGTTTCGGCTATCAGCTTCTTATCTTATCTAGGTATGTCCGAAAGTGATGTCTCATTGTCCGTTTATCGTGAAGTTGCACAAGTGCACGACATTTCACGTGGCAGCGGCTGGAGTAAACCAAATTAAGCGATCGTTGCTCGTAGTTTCTAGGTTCATACCACATATGTACTGATCTCTAGGTATTTTCAGCTCATTAAGGAATATTTGTTTGTTCCATTGAATCCTATTTGAATATCTATACCGCTCATCTACTCCTGCTGAGTTCCCGCCTACGCCCACTTCGCCAGCAGCGCCATGACAGCAACGCCGAATGCAACACAAGCAAACGCGAACAGAATGACTTTGAGCGGCGCCCTGCGCATGTGCGGGTTGAACATGAACTCGTGCGCGAGAAGCTCCACAAGGCCGGTATACATGAGAATGCCGGAGCTGATGGCGTCGAAAATGCCATTGATCAGCTTCTGTGTGTTTGCGTTCGTCGGCCGCGCACCGATGCCGGCTGCAATGCCGACTGGCGTCGAGATTGCGAACAGCAGTCCCAAGAAGTAGGGCAGCCATTGCTTGTTCTTGGGCCACGGGACGGTAGCCAATCGTGACCCGAGACCGAGGCCCTCAAACATCTGGTGGAAGACAAGGACGATCAAGAGGATGACAACCTCGTCCGTGGTGCCAAGCGTAAGTCCGATGAACACACTGTGGAAAACGACGCCAAACTCGAGGATGAAAATGGCCGTCAATTGGCTCGCGAGGGTGCTGTATGAGTCGCCTTCGGTGTGTTCGTGCGCGTGTGCGAAATGATCCTCGCCTCCAGGTGGGTAGCTAACATCGTCTGGTCGCCCTGGTAGCTGCGACCGGCTGACAGACCTGTCGACGGGAGAGCCGTAACCCTGCTCGGAGTCGTCGATGCCCACGGCGTCTGCTCCTGCGTGGCCTACCAAGCGAGAGGTCTTAGTTTCTTTGCCTGGGTGGCCCTCGGAGCCGAACGCGCTGCCGTGGTCGTGGGCGTCGGAGTCGTCGCTCAGTCTCAAGGCGAGCATCTCGACGAAGAACATGACCATGACCGTCATGAGTCCAATCGCGAACGCCCAGGGATAGTCTCCCAGCTGCGGCTCCAAGCAGGGGTCTCCGAGATTATCGGCCGCAGGCTCCAGCAGGTGCATCCACGCCGTCGCTATGATGACGCCCGTGCCGACGTATTTGCAGATGAAGAATGTGAGCTTGGGTACGTGCATCTTCTCCTGCCGGGCTAGCAGGACTGGCATGAGCGCGCCGAAGAGCGAGGCGACTAGGATAATGAAGATGGAGGCGATCCGAAGACCCTGGTGGCTGAGGTCAACAGCATCGCCGCTGCAGCTGTCGGCTTCAACGTCCGCCATGATTACCGTGTTTCGTAGTAGACCTAGAATGCGCTGAAATTCGTAAGAGCGAAAGTTGCTCGCCGAAGATTTCGAGTGAGCGGCCTCGAGTAGTGAGCGTTGATGTATATGCTCGAGCTCGCGTCCGATGCAGTTGCTTGTCACTCGGGGCCTTTTTGCTGATCTCACAGCGCGGGCTCTATACTTAAGACGCAGCCAGATGACGATGAAGCACGAGCGACGCCTTGTCTCGCAGCACGCTTTCCGGGTAATCGGTCAACCTTGATGGCAGCTCACAACGGGGTCGGTCCCACAGCGAGGCGGGCTTAGAGCGGGATCTAGTCGATATTGGGGCCGCCTGGGCGGATATGAGATGCCGAGAGTCAGGGCCTGGCAGGTAGATGCCTGTCTGTCCCCTCTGCACCGAGGAGATGGTCAGCCTTCCCTCTGTTCTATGGGAAGCACCTCGATGCCTGATAAGTGATGTTGGAAGGGCATTTCAGCTGGCGAAGAAGGTGCAGCGGGAGGAACGGCAACTGGACTTCTTAAAAGGCATCCGCACGTGTATTTCATGACGCTCCTACCGGTTCTCGCCCGTTCCCGCCAAAGTTTTGGCTAGAAAGATGGCGCAAAGCCATGTTTCGACCTAAGCAATCTAGCATTGGATTTTTCACAGAGGAATCCAGGAGTCAAGACGCCATTATTGCGAAGACGCAGCCCTATACCGTTGCCGATGCTGGATTTCCAGACATGGCGGCAAACGGTGTGCGGTACGGGATCACAGACGCATTTCTTGGCGATCGATTGTTCCGAGCCTTGGCGAACGGCCCGCATTGCACGTCGTTGCAGCAATTCTTGCATTCCTCTCAAGTCGATGGACAGTATCTGTCGACGGTGATGGTTTCGCGCGAGGAACAAGCGCAGGAACCTTGATGGTTAAGCTAAAAAGCCTCGAGGGCTTGCGTGCCATTCCCCACGTCACAAAAGGGCCAATAGAGGTCATTACAAATAGCAAGTGTCATGTCTAAAGTAAGGTACCTTTACCTTAGTGAGGGTAGATAAGACTGGCCGACACTATCGACATTTGAGTGCTGCTGGTTCCTTTGCAAGGCACGATCAACTGAGGTACCAGTAGAGCCCCAGAAGCGAAACGCATGGCCGGCTAGCGGCCAATTGCCGAACATGGTTTCCGTAGATAGGCACTGTATCCCTGAAGCACGAGCACACCATTACCATTCAACCGGTTGCTGTTGTGAGGGACATTTTGTGCCAGCAATCGATTGTGGTTAGTCCCAGCTGCGAGCCTGGACGAACTTCCAAGCTACTGCACACGGCGACGGAGACTCTCTGTCCATCAGGGTTCTCATCAACGCGTTGAACCGGATGCCACGGCATCGCCTCCCCAAATGGGAACATGAATACAGCAGTTGAATATTTGATCTTGGTTGTTTCTGACAAAAATTGTACATGCTTCACAGTTCGGTCATCTCCATGACGCCGACACCAAAATAAATATTGGGGAGCTCGTGGGGTCGTAATTGTCCTTCAGTTTACACTCTACCACCGCGCTCATCAATGGACCAAATCGAAGGCCAGGGCGGACTCCGTAAGTGGTGATAGATCGACATGCCGGCGCTCACCAGCTGAGTCTTCGAAGTGTGTTCGGCCTGAGCCAACATGCCAGTGTCGATACATTCTTCCAAAACCAACAATTGATGCGAGCTATGTGACGACCTGCCAGGCACGCCATCTAGGATGTTTGTATTCGTGTAAAACCAACCCAAGGGGGGATGTATACGTGAAGATGCTCATGTTCATGATGAGAACTGGATTTCCAAACCAAGTGTACGAAATGGCTTGTCCAGCTTCCGCAGGTCAATACCCGTGCCCAAGCTGAACAATAACGACTTCACCCTTCCTTCCCACAGCAGTCCGATTCTGAGGTTCTGGTCCAATCGTGTTTTAAGCACACCGGCGTATTCCTCGGCCTCCTGGGCTTCTGTCTTCGGGAGTTCAGGGGCGGGTTCAGGAACGACCTGCACTACGGGCAGTGGCTCTGGGTCATCCAATCGCCATTCCAGCTTTGCTTGGAAGCTGCGCTCCTTGCGCTTCGGCTTGACGGGTGGCTCCTCTGTGACCGGTCGCGTGAACGGCTTCCTCCACAGCTCCATGCCGACCGCCCACGCGCTCTCGTAGCTGAACATGTTGAACTCGTACCGCGTGGCGAGGCTGCAGTGTCGACCTGCCACCACGGCATAGCTGGCCGCGATGTTGCCCATCAGGGGGTTCAGCGTGATTGTCGCCGACAGGGGCGTGCCGTCGTGGGTTGGAAGCGTCGCGAACCTCCCTCCTAGGCTCATCCCGCCAGATTTGTTGAGAGTACCGTAGTAAATCTCTGCGCCTGTGCTGAACCGCCCGTAGATGCGCTCTCTTTCGCCATTTCCGTTCTCAGGAGGCGAGGTCGTCGAGTCCTGCGCATCTCCGCCGAAATTGTACACTCCTCGTAAGCCCAGGAGGCCACCATCCGACGAGGCAAGCCCTTCGATGGCATATTTGCCCACGTCGTACTGGGCGAGGCCTACAGCCGTGCCGCCATTCCTCAAGTGCTTTGCCGACACTGCGCTAAACTGTACCTGCAAGGCCGGCGATATCCTCCGTACGACGAGTGCTTCCAGCAGTGATTGAGGCAGGTATAACCGGCCGTATAGTAGTGAAGATTCGGGCTTGTCCTCCGGGGTCTGTCGAAGGTCGCCTTCGCGTCGCGGTAGTGGCGCTAGCGGTCGGTAGGATCGCAACAGGTCCGGCAAGGGAACATTTTCTGACTGAGGCGTGAGGAGGACTCGTAGCGGGACGGATGAGAAGAGGTAGGATATCGAGCCATCGACGACACCAACGGAGCCGAGCTGGTACGACGTCGCAAAGTTCGGGCTCGCGAGTGCGGAGAGGGTGAGCCGCAGGCCCTGGGGGGTTGGAAAGTTCAAGAGAGCTGTGCAGTACGACCGTTAGCACATTGCGCCTGCATTTGCCGTGGCGATCAGAGGCCTTTTACCATCGGAGGTCGAATTCAGCGCTGCGTACGAGTTCTCGCGGTTCCAGCCCGTCGCCTCGTAAAAGGCACTGTGGACATAGTCCATGAATTCGCGCATTTCAGCGCGCGATAATCATGCCCCTCGCCGTAAAGAGTGTATCAGAGTCCGGGCGCTGCTGTAGACGGGGTTGGCGCAACAGGAATTCACAACTGGTCGTCATCAGTGAAGCTGGAATACTTCCGCCACTTCGCGGTCTTAGTTGCCGCCCAAAGCCCCACACCTACCCGGGACCGGGAATGCTTGTTCGACCAACTTCCAGCATTATAGTAGCATGGCCGAACAGAAGAGTTTCTATTTATTTTCTTGGAGGGTATTCTCGGAGGCCTGGATGATATTTTCGATCGTTCTGGTTTTCTTTGCAGGATTGGTGGTTGCTGTCTGGTTGCATGCTCTCAATTATGCCTATGTTATCCTTCACTCATGTCCAGAGAGTACCGCTCATGATGGGAGATATCATTATTTATTGGGTATCTGACCAATTGTCGAGCCTCGACTCAGCAGTTTCGACCTTGATACACTGGGTCTCTGCGCTGCCTACCAACCTCGTGATGTCTGTCTACGGTAATGCATAACCACACTAGCTCATCTGACCATGAAGCATCACAATACCCCTGGATATAACTTTTGTCCCGTGATTGCGCTCACCGCGCTGGCCTGCGAGACTGATCGATGCAGCTCGAGCGCAGATCCTCAATATAGCGCTTTTCATTCATCATTTTCATGACTAGTGCTCTCCTCAACTCGAAAGGTTCTGGATCAGAGAGACGTTGTCACCCTTCAGCAGGATTTGGCCTGCCCAGACTTGTCAGCTTCATCCTGTCATACGGCTTTTGATATCATACCTAGCGGCCTTCGCTTCTCCGTATCGTTCGTCTTCGTAATCTGGGTCACCTCCACGGCGTCGTCGATGACAAGGTTCATGAACTCGTCAAAGCCCTTGCGACTCTGTTAGTACCAAGATAGTGCGATGGTAACGGATAGCTAACCCTGATCTTGCCCTCAATCCGGATGGAAAGCTGCTCATACAGCCAGACGCTGACCGTAGCATGCTGAAAGATAGTTAGCACAAAGGATCGTTGATCGCCCAAAGTTCGCGGTTCGATCGTAATGCCGTTGACGCGAATCAGCCCGCCCAACCAGCCAGGATATTTCAGATGCTGAAACCAACAAACACAACAGGCCGGCACAAGTCCGCCAAGACTAGCCGAGCATGGTGCTTCAGCAGCATCTCCATGTGTTGCACGAGATACAAGATTCGTCAAGATTCGTCAAGATTCGTCAAGATTCGTCGGGCGGTTCGTTCGAGGCACTGGTTTCGGAGGCAAGCAAGAATTGCAGGAAGCACTCACCGTCTGGAGGAGCTTGAAGATCATGTTACTGCGATACCATTAGCATTCCACTGTCCACGTCGCCGCATGCCTCTGCTAATGGTCATGCGCCAGGCACAAAGCTTACATGGGGGGGAGAAGGACGCGGCGACCGCCGCCACCACCACGACCGGTCATTTTGGCTGGAGCTGGAGGGTTGAGATTGGATGGTGGTTCGAAAGGATATGCGATGGCGTCGAAGAATTGAGCGTGCGCGCCTGGTCTATCGGATTGTGAGCTCAGGCAGCTGGAGATGGTGCCGCGAGAGTCTGGTAGCTCGGAAAACCTGGCGGATCTGGGGAACTTTTTTCCGGGGCTTGCGCTACAGCTGGGGACCACTCACAACACCATCACCATCAACCCCCCGTGAGGTAATCGGAGATGCGAACCAAGTATGAGCAATCTTCAAACAAAAAATGTCACTTAACATGGTATCTGTTTGTATTTGGTGATCAGTTGAAATGGTACTATTCTGGCGGTCGAACACAGCGTTTGGCCACGAGATCATGGATGGCCCAGCAAGGTGACCGTCGTGAACTAAAATGACCCATATTTGGCTCATTATGTAGTTCTTATTCTGCTGTGAATGCGCTCACTGGCAAAAATCTTGAAATGATTACTGAAATATACATTATCTGCTAATATGAATTTTCTAATCATGGTACTCCTTCATACTGATAAAACGCTAAATCAAGATTTGCTTGGTGGTCCAAATATTTCTTAACCTAGGCCATAATCTTTCAAGCGAAGCGCGAGGTTCTTGTGTGCCTCGACATTTTCAGCTGGGAACCTAGCACTGATGGTGATGTGAAGCACCTTCTCGGTATCGTCCCAGTGCGCCGATGTCCAGTCATGATGCATTGTCTGGGGAAGGGCTCCGTTGTCGTCCCTGTACAAGTTCTCAACAGTGGCAAGCGCCATGTAACCCAGCACGGCTCCTTTTATGTCCGCACTCGTTCTGGGATCTGCAAGAGACATGGCAAGATCAAGGATCTCTGATCGCAGCTCCAAATCCCGGCACTCTCTTGCCAGGTTGACCGCTGCAAAGCATAAGCGCTCGTAGAGATTTCTCTGAAATTCTTGCGAGGGCACCTTCATTGACTTCACCTGCCTGATCTGGCGGATAACGTCTCGGGTATATTCGTGCTTTGCTAGGGAAACGCGACTTAAATCTAAGATAGCAATAGCCGATACGTAGCATACCTTTACTCCGATTTCGAGTAACTGAAGGATCAACGATTCCTCAGGGCTGTGCTCTTGGTTACCGCCCCAAGGTCCCGAGGCATTCAGACGCTCGCGAATCGCATTGACCCAGGATGTGATGCGAGATATTATTATGGTCTGCTGAGATCTCAACAGTGGATCTGTTTCGACAGGATGACCCGATGCTATTAAGTCGGTGACTCGGTGTAGCCACAGCATGACTTGGGTTAAGAAACGCAAGTAAAAGCTCTCGAAACCACGCAGGTTCTGGCAATCATCTGGCGGGCTCGGGACCTCGGCGTAAAATCGGTGAAGTCGAATAAGGCTTTGCTTACTCTGAGGATATAGGGGTGCTAATAATGACGTTATAACTCCTTGGCGAGTGAGATATAAGGTGGCATCTTCTACGCCTTGGTCGTCTAATGCAGCCACTCGAACGGTCGCGCCGCTATTGCTCTCAGGAGTGGCGGTGTCCGTAAGTAGGAGAAGGGCTTTCGCTCTGAGAGCATCGACAGCCGATCTATTCCCCTGCATACTTTCAAAGACAGTAAAGAGCAGAGTAGATATCAGAATATTCCTCTGGGTTGCGGAGCCTGTAGACTCCGTGGCGAGTAGGTGGCGATACCTTGCGAGCGCCCTTACGTAGTGTCTAAGAGCTTGAGAGCGGTGTCTCTGAGAGACATCGTCGTAATGCGACATTGTGGCACCTGATGACTTGACGTTTGTACTTGATTTGATAGCTTGAGACAAGGCGCTGATCGCAATGACAGCGTCGAGCACGAACCTGTCCTGCAGCGCGTCGCGCAGAACTGTTCGATGCCAAAACTCGGACACGCCGTATGGCTGTGCAGCGAAGTCGCGAACCAGGACGTTCTGAAAGTAATCGTAGTACTGGGCTTCAATTACGGCTAACTTGCAGTACGTTGGTTGCGGCAGCACGGCTAGCGTGCCTTCTACTGCCCCTGAAGGATAGATGTGATGAATGGCCTCGAGGGGCATTTGCGGATCGGGATAGTCGCAAGCGTGCCCCAGCCGACAACAACGGCTACAGGTTGGCTTCTGCTCTCCACATTTTACATGGCTTTTCCTGCAAGAGAGGCACCCTTGAAGTCAACTGTAAGCAGGCGGGGAGCTCCTCAGGTGCAGGAAAATACGTCGACCTACCAGTACGAGCCCTGCTTGTTTTTCGCCGCCTGCGCACTGCACCAGGGTCAGGCATTTCTGCGGCCTTTTGTTCCTTTCCGGCTGATGATGAGCACAGGCTTGGCACTGATCACGATTGTTGAGCGTGCAAGAACTCCGCTGACTGCGGGGACGAGAGTAGGAGGAGAAAAACAGTTTTGTGTCAGGAGCAGCAAAGAGGCAAATGGTGGGGGATCACCGGAGTGTACCGGTACTGAATTTGTCGTGAAAGCCAATTATGTCATGGGTATGACTGCTTCGGGTTCTTTTCATAAGGATCAGGGACATGGGAGACCCCAATATCGCAGGATCCCGCTAGACGGGCAGGGGTGCTCAGCTTGCGTATGATATGCTGTCTCCTATGGCTTCACAAGGTCATTAGATTAGAGAACTCTCAAGACTACCAAAGTAATCCGCCTGCGACATTCTCACCTAGTAGGCATCATAAAATGGGCTAATATATTCTTGAAGTGCAACCAGGAGCATTGTACGTTGGGGGGCGATGGCAGAGCATCGGGGACCGGATTTGGCTAACTAAGGCTATCATAATCTGACATCGTGGGCGCCACGTCAGACCAGGGTTGTTAATAATTCATTCGGCGGAAGAAGAATAAAAGTAGATCTTATTACACACTGATTTATACATAAGCCTCTCCTTCAACTCACGGTTTCCACACTCGGTCTCAAAACCTACGCGTTGACGACCAACTCATCGACCAGACCGCCTACGATGATGCCATGTTTCAAAGGCAGGGCATCTTTTTAAGTCTTTGGGTGAAATAATTTAAGAGCACCGACGCGAATATGCCTGTTATGGACGCAAGGATTTCACAGTGTTCGGATTGAATCGCCCTAAATGCTTCGGTGCCTTCATCGCGAACCGTTTCTTGCAGCGAAGGAGGGCCCATAGCCTTATCATTTACTTAGGTCTGGTTTTGAAGCTTCGATTTTGACACCGAAACATGAAGTTCTTAAGTAAAGGCCCAATTCAAATCCAGAAAGTTACACAATAACAACGGCATGCAAAGCGATGACGCATTTATTGAAGCGCGTACATCCACCGGCCTCTTAACAGATCTTCTGCTGTTGGTCTTTCTTCCGGATCCACCTTCATCATTGATTGCAGAAAAGCCACGATTTCCTCCCGAGTTTCCTGATCCAATCCTGGGAAAAACTCGGCTGATGAAAGAATAGGTCTGTCTGGGGGGAACTGAAAGTCCTTGACCCTTCCATGCTGGTCAAAAATGTCATCGATTAATTCTTGATTTGCCCTGTTCAGAAAGGACTCAGGAAACGGGCCGAAAAGGTGAACAATTTCGGCCAGATGCTGCTTCAGGGTATATTGCCCTTGAGATATTCCAGCATCGAACATGCGAATGGCGCATAGTAATTCCAATACAACCGCACCAAGATTCCACCAGTCAGTGCTGGCATCCCATGGCGCACCAATTAATACTTCAGGCGCGCGAAGAGCAACTGGTTGTATAACCTCTGTAAGATGATTATCAGCCCAGCTTGCAACACCCCAGTCACCGACAGCGATATCAAAGCCCAAGAGGTTGTCTTCTTTGTGGAAGTAGTCGTTGCGGAGTGACCAAGAGGGGATAACGGTGTAAGTCTCCTCATTCTTATTTTGATTCGGAATAGGAACCTTCTCTAGATATCCAGACTCAATGAGCGTTGGGTCTCTTATTTTCACGAAAATGTTGCTCGGTTGAATATCTAGAATTCAGGTAAGCATGTCCACGTCTCAGATGGAATGATCGTTATACCTGTGTGAATCACATTGTGATCGTGGGCAAAGTCCACCCCAAGTAAGAGTTGAATGGTAAATTTCCGCATGAGATCAACGGGAATTCTACTCTCTGGAAACCAAGCACCAAAACTACGAAGAGACTCTCCCATTGCTTCGAATACAAGGCACACATGAAGCCCATTGGGACCCCGATGCTCAAAATCATCGAGAAGGTGGCAAATCTCTGTGTATCCTGCCTGATTAGAACATCGACTCCGAAGGTGTTTGAGGATTTCTCGCTCGAAGATATTCTTCTCTCCTTCGTATGCCTCGGATGAGAGAATCTTGAGGGCCACGTACTCGTGGACAGCTCCGGTCCTAACAGCAATAAATTAGTAATGCACCAATACCATGACATTAATATGAGCTTACAACTTCGTAAGATCGCGTACAAGCCAAACGGTAGAGTAAGCACCATATCCAAGCTTGTTCAGCACCTTATACTTCTTGTTAAAAAGGTCACCGATGTAGACAGGGTGAAATCCGCCAGGGCGGTATGCATCTCGCCCTTCTTCAATATCCTTCAAGTCGCTAGTAATCGAGCCTGTGACCATGATCAAGTCCTCTTTGGTGGATCGTGTCTTGTGATGCTTGTGGAGTTTGATGGGGCAATAGGTTCTGTTGGTTGCTTCACTTCAGCACAAGAGATTAAGGCCAAATGCTGCGGCTGAATTGGTGGGGCGAGGTCGCGCGTTGGCCTATGGAAAGCATGCTGGTTCCCAGCCTCGAGCCTCAGGCTTGTTCAGTGTTACCGTCATAGCCAAGCTCACCCCCGAGCTCGGAAATCCCAAGCCTTGCTGTTCAAATCGACAACTCCCTGGCTAATTGAGTGCACGAGCACGTTCAGGCGTGCAAATTGTCTGCGCATGAACACAAGAGTACACTGGAAAAGTCACGAAGCACGTATAGAAAACCGTGTTAGCGCAAGCAGAGTGATATCAAAGACGGTGCAAGTGACAAATACTGTACTACAACAAGACTCTGCCCCTTCCAAACCACTTGAACACATGCCAATGAATGCCGCAAGGAGTTCCCCAAGAGCCGAGCAACCAGCCGATTAAGCAGTATTGTAGTACATATCAATAGACCTGATCTTGAAGACAGCATCTTGGGCAGGAGGTCCAGCACTCCACCCAATGTCTCCGTTCGACCAGTTGTTCCACACCCAAGGGCCAGAGACAGTGGGTACGTCTCTGTTCGTTTCCCAAACTTGCCGGCCATCAACAAACCACTGAACCCGACCCTCAGTCCAGTCGATGCGGTACTCGTGCTCAGTGGTGGTAGGATTAGCGGGAGGATTAATGGCCAAATACGTCTTGCCGTCGCCATTAGTGTCCTGGTTAGTCAACCACAGCTTCCGAGTTCCGCCATTTGAGAGGGATCTAGCATCTGACAACCACTCTATGTCGGTCTCCTGGGTGTCAGACTTGTAAAAGAACATGCCTAAGCCGCGGTTGAGAGTTAGGTGCCAAGTGTGTCAGCGATGATTTGACATCGTACCATTGCATACGCCGGGCGTTTCCGTCAAGATGGCGACGCTGCGCACACTAGCATACTTGATGTTCCTCACAGCGGTCGTGATCTCACCGCCGGCATAAGGCCGAGCTGAACCACCGGAAACAATGAGCTCAAGGTAACCATTCCGCACTACAGCGTTCCGGGCAACAAAACTCCTAATGTCGTTGATCGGATAGTTGCTGACCTGGAGGCTTGGTGGAATGCTGTTACCATTGAAGTTCACGGTCAAACGATTGGCGAACTGGGACTGCCGGTCCACAACATATTTGCCATTCTCAAAAGTCGGCTCAGGCGATCTCTTCAGAACGCTGGGAGCAGCCAACGCCCCAAACTGCGAAGGCGCGAGAATGGCTGCCGCCAGGACCAGGAAAAATTGCATGGTGAAAGCAATGAAGCAGATTTGAATCAAACTACTGTAAACGGTTCTTTGTTGTACTGCCTCTTTGCTTTATATCTCTTCCATACGAAGAATCCACCATATTGGCATCACGCACGAAACTGCCGACACCCACTTAGAATAGGATTGTTGCTTATCTTTACCCAAACTATCGAGGGGCTACGTTCATAACTTCTCCTCCCATGCTCCACGTTGCAACATTATGGTAGATCGGCCCTTTTTAGGCTTTTTCGCCTGCCTAAAAGAGCATTCGCAGTGGCTACTATGTCGTATCATGTATTATTGGTGACCTAAGAGTGCCCTCCTGACTTTACGGCTCACCATCCTTTGTTCAAGAATAAAAGTAACGTTGCAACAACACAAGATAAGACGTCACCTTCGAACAACGGACTGTGAGGAGTCTGTCCAAAGACGCCTAAGCGCGGAGAAAGACGCCATAGCAGAGTATTGACATGTCATAAATGCTTGAAGGATTCCCCGTGCACTGGTCAGAGCGCCATGAACGCTGCCGTCTGGGATTTGACATCTTAAGTCGTTTCCTTCATCCTCTGACTCTGCCATCGCTGCCAAGAATACAAACAGGCAACACATCGCCTGACATAGAGAATAGGAAGAAAAAGAGACATGATGCGTACAAGCTGAATAGACGGTGGCCTTCATTGCAAATTGATGTCTGAAACCATGATCAACATTTCATACACCAGTGAAAGCTGTAGCCTGAATGTCATGTGCTCTGCTGGGTGGCCTGTGGCCCCTGGCTCCGTTCGGCGGAATAATTACAACTAGAAGAAAAGTGCGCAGATAGCTATTGAAATAAGGGACAAGAATTGAAACCGTCATCCAGAGCAAACTATCTTGCGCCTCGTAGCATATTGCTTGCCCATTCACTCCTTCAGGCATTGCTGTATCTGACCACCGAAAAACCCGTATGCTGGAGGCCAGAGGATGTTTTTGGGGATCTAAAAGTATTACAACCTTGTGTTTGTATCCAATAAGCCAAATAAAACGACTAAAAATCGGTGCGACTGCAGCTCAGCACCTCATACCTGCCAGATGGAGCATACCGTAGCGTCATTCTAACCCTGGGCACACTGCCTTCCGCTTACCGACACGCACCATTAAATCATTAGGCTGTTTCCAAATGTAGTCCAGATATAAACTTTTCACATAGAAATTGCTTACAGGCTACTATATATACAATGCGAAATGCATGATACTGCAGCCCAAAATAGGTTATAATGACATAGTACTTGAAACCTATCAAAGCCAGATGAGTTTGACTATGCTACCTTATGGATACTGTCCAGCTGGATCCCCTGATTCTTTGATGAAAACAACATGTAAAGTCTTGTCGTGGCAAGAGTAGACTTCCCACAAGATCGTTGAAGGACCGAGTCTTACGTCAAACAGTCAGCTTCACACTGCATCGTCTCATGCCACAATTCCGTATTTCCGGTACGCGTTTATTATTACCAACAAAATAAATCGACCGGATGGAGGGCATTCAATTCTCTTCATGTCCTGGGGTATCGCACAGCCCAAGGGCTTGAGTAACATTGCCAACAACCTTTGGAGTAATGGGCATCAATTTACCCAATTCTTTTGGGCCTCAAGGTCTCTACGAGCCTACGCACCATCTGTTGGGTTTCCGTCTGAGATTACGTGGCACTACTGCATACTCGTCGCTTAAAATAAAGCAATTTGGAAGCTATGCATGAAGAAAAGGACAGGATCAGACTTGAATCAAAGGCTCTGAACAGTGATTGATTGATAGTATCCTTAAAATGGCACCGTAATGTTTGTTTAGCATGCCTTAGTGTCTGTGAGTGTTTCATTGCACCATGCACAACGCACAGTCGATCATGGACACAGGCATGTGACGGAAACGATTCTTTGTCTAGAACAGCCGTGGTCACTCAATCATAATTTGGAGCCCTTTCATTCAAAAGCGGCCTTGACAATGATTAAGTGTAGTCTCAGCCAGTAGCCTTGAATCAGGAACAAGTTTCTCGAAGATTAATGATAAATACCAGTCAAAGTTGCCATGTTCCGAACATTGAGCACCCTCTTTTCTTCGACATATCTCCACTGAAAACGAGAGAAAGAATACGGCACTTATATTGCGGTACTCTGGGCACTTGCTACCCTTATTCGTTTGCACTGTGCTTGAATGCGGTGTTTTGCCAAGATGGGAAAACAACGGCTGGGTTCCGAGAAAGGGCCTTCGAGCTTGGTGACACTTCCCAACGAACTGTTGACACAAATTCTGTGGGAACTGGACTCCGACTCCCTTATTCAGGTGGTCAAGGTCAGGCCTTTCCATGAGATAGCTACTACTGTCCTCTATCGGATGGACGCCAAGCTGGCCCAAAATGCACCACTTGTGCTTTATCATGGGACGACACGCTCGCGCATTGGTGATGACTTACACTCCCCGAAAGAGAAACATCATTGGGGAGTAAGGGCGGTTGCATGGGCTGCTTGGCGCAATGACATTGCGCTGATAAAGAAATCGCTGGCGTATGGCGGTCAAACAAGCGTAAATTACAGGGCACCTGTGGTGAAGGGCGGACACTGGCTTTGCACGGCAACACCGCTGCACATAGCGGCAATGAATGGACATACAGATGTTGTCAATTTGCTGCTCGACCATGGGGTAGACGTGAACAGCCTAGCCATGCATGATTGCAAGCGGCGGCGGACAATCATCACGCCTTTGGGGACTGCCTTGGCACATGGCCAAGATATGACGGCTGTGATGCTGCTTCGAAGGGGGGCCAGCCAGGAGGTTTCATGGTTTCACGAGAAAAGCGATGATAACCTGAAGCGTACGGCACTGATGGCAGCAGTCGAAGGCGGAAATGTTCAGTCAGTTGCCGAACTTTTGACCACTTACAATGTCAACGTCAACGCGAACAATATGTACCGTGAGACTGCGCTCCATATGGCATCTGTGCTTCTCAAAGAGACGGACATCATGCCACAATTGCTGTCTGCTGGTGCGAATCCTCATGCGACTGACGACAACGGCGAAACGCCTTTGCATTGGTGCGGCAAGTGCAAGGCTCCGAATGTTTGGGAATACATTCGATTGTTGATCCAAGCGGGTGCGGACATCCACGTACAAAACCGCCAGGCCCAAACGCCGCTTAATGTCGCCGCGAAGTCCCGCAATGCCGACGCTTTGGACTTCCTCCTCAACATTCACCAGGCCGACACGAATCTGGCTTCCCAATCATGCGTAGGCGCTTGGCGCGCACTGGCTGGCAACTATCACGAAGGCCTCGGAAAGGCATATGAAGAAGTCAAACCTTGTGTCATGAGCTTCATAAACGCTGGAATCACGGTGACTTGGGATATGGTAGCTACGTTTCTTAATCAGAACTGCTATGATTTACCCTCATTTCTGCAAGAACACATCCGCGAGCCAGTAACAAGCAACAGGTTGATTGCCTCATACGAGTCGCTGGTCTCGATGGAGTGCGAAGTAAATCTGAGCATCCGATTTCTGTTAAAGTTTTACCCTCCGCCACCTGCGGAAGTAACAATGCTTTGAATTGGATGGCAATAATCAGGAAGCTTTACCTGACTACGGCGATTAATGACTCACAGACCGTTCGATTGCTGATGCAGCATATCAACTCTGCAAACCTAAGCACCATTGGCGAAAACACAGCGATGTGCTTGCTGCAAAACAAACTTTATGATTATCACAAACACAATCAGTTACTCAGACACCATTTCACATCCGGAATTGATACTAATGCAAAAGATAAGTTCGGCAGCACTTGCCTCCACTACCTAGCAGGTAATGCTAGCATCACAGGCGAAACGTTCCAATTGACGTTGGCCCTCCTCATCAACCACAACATCGAAATCAACGCGCAAAACGGCTTCAAGGACACTGCACTGCATCATCTGGTAAGGAGAGGTTGGCTCGGCGATGAGGATGTCCAAAAAGTGGGTGCTTTGGTCAGCAATGGATCCAACCTGCGCCTGAGGAACAGTAGTGGTCATGCCCCGTGGAAAACCTTTGAACAAATCGGCAGGGATGGTGATGGACCTGAACTTGAGATTCGCCGGCTGCTGAACGTGCCCATGCTTTGATTGGTTAATTTGACCGTATATCGGAGCAGTCATCTTCTTGATTTGTTGCTGGGTTGATGAAGGGGATCCCAGGTTCTGTTGTGGCATGTTGCTAATACCTGGTAAAGGGGGTTGGGGGGTTACAGTACTTTCGAGGCTAGATATGACCTGGTGGTTGGCACGCTTGAGCCAAAAATCAAGAAGAGAATAGGTACATGAATGAGAGCTTTTGTCGTGTGCTTATCACTTTAATACGAAGAAAATGTGAGGATCGATAGATGTGCGTTTCAATGGGATTACCAACGATTCTATGAGTATGTTGGACGCGCCCTGGATTAGGGAAAAACATGTTTCCCTACTTCTTTAAATTTATGTTCTGATTGAAGCTTATTGGGATTATGCAAACCATTCCAACTTGACTCAGGGAACCTATGTCTTGATTCGAAGTCATTGGCGTATCTGTAAGCATGAGTATCCCTCACACGCCACGCCCCTTCGTCAGCTATCTGCTAACTAATCGCTGTGACTGCTCTACTAAGCCCACTATTCCCCAGGTAAATGATTTCTTACCGTAGCATTTATTCGGTACTATTCGCCGGGGGTACAACAAAAACTGAAGAGATTGCTCATGCCCGAAGTCGAATCCAGTTCTTCGTGATTACGAGTTAAACAGCCAGCATGAGCCAGCTGATGACCCTCCCTGCTTTGGGAATATCCGTAGATCCTTGGAGGCTCAATAGCTTTTGCATGTAGTTGGACCGGATCCATGTACAATACACCGTCGGGCCTCCGCACAGACAAACAGATTCAAATGAGCGGTCTAGAGTCGGCTCGTCGGCTCTTGAGTATCGCAATGAGAGATAATTGGCGGATTTATAATGATCAAATTATGCCGACAGGGCTATGTTACAGAACCTGTCAGCTTCCACTGCATGTCCAAATCAACCTCCCTTGTTGCTACTGCTGTGCCGCAGTGGCTGACTGCACATGTGCGGCGTGAATAGTACCTTTGAGAGCGACTTCCGATGATTTAGAAACTTTTTCAGCTAATGGAGAACCGGAAGGAGTAATTTAGAGTTCCATTGCATGATAATCCGTAGAAAACTTTGTTGAGATGTTGTTTTCCGTCCAATATTGTGACGTCAGTATTATCTGCACACAACCTATTGGAGGAGAAGCCTGTGAAGAGTCCCCTGAGTTTGCGGCGAAACGCATCCTTCAGTCTTGGCACAAGCATAGCAATTGGTTTGGTAGAGACAAACACGTGAGTCCTCTTGGACGGCCGTTGAATTGCCACGAATTAAATCACAGTATTGCCGCCATGCGATGCCGGGTGTGTCTTTGGAGTCTGTCACCGGGAAGACCTCGACGATAGGTTGTTGTTGATATCCCGAGTCAACTCATACTACAACCAAGGTGACACAAAATCGGAAGATGTGTTGGATGATTGCTGGCACAGTGAAATAGAAGCAGTTCGTTCTAAGACTGCCATGTCGTAGTGTGTAAGCGACCTTCGAAACTTTTGGATAACGCATGGAATGCTCAAAAACAAGGGCAATGAGGGGGAACACCACGCCTCTCAATATCCGTCAAGGATTTCATGCAACCTCCCCTGTGGTTGTGGCAAGATGCAGCCTTTGCACGGCCGTCCAATGTGACTTTGCATGCTTTACCACCAAGTACGTAACAGCTTATTGACAAGGGAGTAGAAGGAGATGAGACAGACTTCTTCTATATGGAAGCTTGTCATGAGTATAAATATGTCCTTTAACCCACAAGATGGAAGAGCTCAGACAGCAGCTTCAAACACTTTCAATAAGCACCATCGGACTTCTCCAAATACTTTCTATCTTACAAAATGATCTTCATCAATTCAGCTTCCCTCCTGCTCAGTCTCGCAGCTGTGGGCCTTAGCACTGCCTCTGCACTGGCCCCTGAACTGGCCAGTCTTGACCGAGGCTGCAAAGAGGTCGATTACCTGACCTTGATGTCGTACACCAGCGTTGACCGCAAGCCCAAGATGGGCAAGCATGGCATTTATGCTGATGTCGACGATGGTTGCGTCTACGTCGATGCAGGTGCCAACTCAACCTTCTCCCAAGAATTTCCCGAGATCCACGCGAGCTTTGTCAGGCTCGCCACCGCAGTGGTCGCGGAGAAGCCCATCATAGGCTACGATTTTCTTTCATCTGACGAGGCTACTGTTCAGAAACGCCAGCCTGTTAGCTATTGTCAACAGGATTGTTCAGCCACCCGTTGCGTTGAGTGTACCTGCAAGAACACTCACATTTGGTGCGATGTTTTCCAATGCTACGGAATTTGGGAATGTAAGCCTTAGCCGGCAGAACACCAGAGTGGATTGTGAGGAGGGAAGGAGGACGACCAGTTGGAGAGAAAGACGTACAGGGTTTACGGAGGCCATGTTACAACAATCTCTTAAAATTTTGTATGGCTCTCTCCAGGCAATAAAATAGCTCTTCCCACGCTCTCCCGGTCTTCCAGTGATGACGTCTAATCTCCCACTGTAACCGCGAATGGCGCCCTGTGTATGTAACGTATACTCGGATGGATGGAAAGAGCCTTTATGGAGAGGTTAAATATGTTGAACATGTTCCTGTAACCGTCTACTGCCGGCAATGTTGTAGAGCTGATAAGTGACATTTGGAAAGAGTTACGAAGGATGTACTAAACTGCGCTGTAGCTTCTCACGTCTAGACGAGTGTCACACGCTCCACAACGATCCCTCGTCTCTTCAAACTTTCAATGGTGAGGCGAGGGTCTCCGACAACTTTCTCCCCCGTCATCTTATTTCGATACAGTTGGAAAGAGGGATCTCTTCTTTGAGATTCCTCGATCAGCCTATGCTCCTCAACTCCTTTCACAGTCTGGTGCTGATGCCGAAGACGGTGGTAGATGGCAGAAGCATTGTCGTCAAACACCTTGCCCGTCACTTCCCAGTCCACCAAGGAGCTATCGAACCGGGGATCCGATGTCGTTATCTCACCGGTTTCGGCGTTCTTGTAGAGTGGTAGCGAGGAGGAGACTTGACTTTCGCTTGAGGCGAGCGACCATGGCGTGGTCACGGGCCCCAAGATAGCTTCGCCGTTCATGTAGCCTTTGATATAACAGTCTCCTATGATCTGATACGTACCGTCGATCTTGGGCCGTAAAAGCAACGGAACGGGACAGCCAAGCACGACGTAAGCCTCATCGCCTGTTTGAGCAGTCAGCGTAAGCTCTCGTCCTCGTTTGCCAATTTCTACTGAAACGAATGGTGCTGCCAGAGTGAAAAGTCTACTTGCCTGGACAGATTGCGGCCTTGTCGCCCCTCACTGAAGCAAACGTGCACCCTGTTGATGCTGTCTCGAGAACGACGAAGGTCCGATCTTTGCTTGGACCAAGTATGCGGGAAAGTACCGCTCTCTGGTCGCTGTTGGTGGGAGAATCGTTTGAGGCCGGAGTGCTAGCCAGGTGGCGCAGCTGCTCCATAAATTCATCTGGCCGCAGATTTCTAAGACTAAGAACTTCAGGCAGCGCATAGAGAAGACCTGACTGATGGGAAAGTTTGTGAAAGACCTGCTGCAAACTTTTCTTGTCTCTGACCTCCTCAACAGACCCTTCAAGCACCGTGCCTACTCGCACCGCTGCTACCGTCAGTCTATCCGGTGCCTCATAGGACATGTCGGCCACGCAGGAGTGGCTTGCCCCGGGGTTTTCAAATATGAAGTACGTGTCGGTTCCAAGACTCTTGGACCAATCTGGAACCCAAGAAGCCAGGGACGACAAACTCGTAGCAATACTGCAGCCACGCCAGAGACTGAAGCGCTTGGAGAGGTCGCTGTACGCTAGGAAGACGTCCCTGTATAACTCTTTAAGGGGCAAGGAATAATCAATGTTAATGCGTTCAGCTATTCTTGGGTGAATGATGCCGCGTATGCCGTATATTTTATCTCTTGTATCTGTGCATGCTCTCAAACGTACTGTCTCGACGATATCCCTGAAGGAGTAGTCGGAAAGAGGAACCGCAGACCGGCAGATCGCATCGAGACGACTTCTGACATCGTCAGTGATCGAAACGGCCCAGTCAACAAAAAGAATAGCACGTCGAAGAAGGCCCCAGCGAATTGTCTGGTTGCCCCAGTAGAACAGTGCTTCTGACGAAAGCTGAATCTCTTGGAGAGTCCATACTCGTTTGAACCATTCGCAATCAACAAAGCTGCCGAGACCTGTTCGCTCAGACATGTCCATTCGGACGCTTCTGGTGGCCAAGTGCCCCTGCATCCAAAATGTGCAGAACACTGGATGGGGGTATATGATTCCGCTTTTGGTGACCTCGAACTGTTGACCGTTGCTTCGGAACCGAGTCATGATTTCGCTACCGCCTCGACCCAGTGGGCCTAACCAGACAACAACACGAGTCGCCGAACGGTAAATTGCACCCATCTTCCGGACTTGGGCATTTCTTTCATGCAGATCAGACTGATTTATGCAGATTGCGTCGACCCAGAGAGTCCTTGCATGGTCGGCATTCCGCAGATGTCGTAACGCCTCCCCTAAGTTCTGGCCCAGGCGAATGGTCCCGCTTGATGAGGGGGACGCTCTGTCTGTAATGCGGACGAGGCTACCATTGGCCTCTGTACCCCAGACATAGGAGACGGCCTCAAAGGAAGGCGGGCTCTGCTTTTCTTGCGCCTCTTGCTGTTGTTGAGGGATTTGATAATCGGAAAGGTTGAAGCTGGAGTTTGGATGGGCATAGGTTGTTTCTACGAGATCTTTGTCCTTTTGGTTCTTTGCATAGAACAATTGACCTTCCAGGTTCACTTCGACAAGCCACCCAGGGGGCAAAGTTTTGCGGATATCGTCCAGCTTGTAAAGAGGCGTTGTGTCCTTTACCTCGCTAAGAGGGGTTGCCCATAGTTCCAACTCGATTTCGTCGTCTAAGTTGCCTGGCGCTAAGGAAAGCAACCGAATCTCATCGTGTCGAAGCTTTCGAGCGTAAGCAAATCCATTGCTCTGCTTCGCAGATGCAGCCATGGTGCGTTGGCTGAGGCGCCTCTGCGAGTTGTCTATTTTGCGATGATGGATCCATTTTCATGAACCTGGTTTGCATGGTACTTTGGTTGCTGTCACACGTGACAGGGGCATCGGATCCTTCCATGAAATCTGTCGAAAGAATTGTTCAACCTCGTTAGATTGAATCACTAAATGCTGACAAGCTCATCCACTTGCTGAACAAGATGCCAATGCAAGTCGCTGGAAAATAATGAGACTGAAGGTCGCTTGAAGAAGGAGCTGGATTGACTTTAGTTGCATTTTACCACCTACAATCGTAGCTATATGTACTGAGCTTGTGCATGAAATAATTACTTTCCTATTCAAAAAGCATGCCTTTCTTATAACAGAATTCATAGCACGCAATGCAATCCAAAGCTTTTGACTTTGATGCGACAATCACTTGGTTGCCATGGCTGGGTGGATGTAAAATGGTGGCCGGAAGTGGCGGCCGGAGGTGGCTACCCCGGGTCGGCGTGCTGCGCCGAAGGTTTCCGGCCGGCACCTCGGCGGAGGCTCAAATGCACGCGGAGCCGCATGGCGCTAAATCAAGGTGCAGAGCCGCCTCGAACTCCAGGCACGCTTGACTACGGCGATCTAGAGAACTTAACATCCGAGAAAGTTGTCCCGACGGCCCATGAGCGTATAGTCTAGTGTGTCATGTATACAGCGTGGACGAGACCGCGCTTACGCTTAGAAGCGCTCTGAACGGTGACGATGTGGGTATTCTGTACAAGAATGTCGGCGACAATTCTGATTCTACTCTCATCTCGCTAGTAGGTAATAGTAACCGGTCGAGATGATTCGAAATCTCACGCGATGATGGCGCGAGGAAACCTGGATGGACGGGTCCTTCGTGAAAACGGAGATGGGGCGTGGGTGCTTGACTCGGGATCACCGCGCGTAGCCGCGATGAGCCGCCGGACCCATCACCAGCCCGGGCACCAGCCCCATCGAGAGCCTTCTCAGAACAATGGAAGTTTGGCTGGTAGTGGATCCGAAAAAAGAGCGACATGTCACGGAATGCAAGGGGCCGAAGCACGTTTTCCCACAGGGCAGGGCAGCCCGTCAGCGGGCCCTCCACAGGGCGCTCAGGTACCCGGCGGTGCTGTTGGCCGTGAGCAATCCGTTACGCAAAAGTCAGCTTTGCGACTGTGCAGGGATTACGGTGGCCCAGCTGAGCCAACCAGGCCAGCCAACCAGTCCCGGAACGGGTTACGGGTGGGAAACGTGCTCGAGGCAGTGGATGGCATAGGGCGCACCTTGTAGTTTGTGGTTTAGGTAAGGGCCGACTGCGGCGGGTTCGAGCAGTTATGCTTACGTATTTTTGTGGATTTATTGCTTGATGGCAAAATGGTGGTTTGATGGGTGAGGTAAGGGAAATGGGAAAAGTTGCAGATGGAGTTATTGCCGGCGGCTTGCGTAGGGCGTGTCGGAACCCGCCGAGACCTCTGGCGACTTTGGTGCCCTTCTCAAGTCGAGGTCGAGTCGAGGTGCAGTAGCCTGGTTTCGGTGAGTGGGAAGTGGGTTCGTCGCTGAGACGAGCGAGCCCCGGCGAACCACCGACTTCCAAGGAGGTGAGGTGGACATGCACGTTCGGGCATCGAAAACACTGGCAACAGAACTGGAACGACCTGGCCTGCTCAGTATAGAAAAGCACAGGGCCAATTGAAGTGCATTGCATTATTAACGGGTTTCATGAGGCTTGACTTGTCATACGTAAAGGGTCGCGTGATCGAGTCGCGGCCGCGGAGATGCAGCAGAGGCACGATGCGGGGGAACAGCAACCTGGGCGGTGATGGACGAGAGAATGAGCGCCCATGACGTGACGCGGTGTGGGATATTTAATGTTAGTCATTGGTAAGGGGCGAAAGATGGGAGCACTATGGTACTACAGTAGCATCTTGACAAGTCGGCGGAAACCCATGACGGCAAAGCTGTCCAATTGAACGCCTTGTGGACGAGGATTTGACTCATTGGGTGACTTGAGGGTGTCGTTGGCAATGAAACTAGTGCTCGCGTCCGATGGTCGGAAGGGCCGCGCAACCGACGCAGCGATTTCTCAGCAACCGTCACGAGGTGATGGAAACGGACGCCATAAACATGTCAATTGAAGGGCTTGCATTCAGCCTCAGCGCCCAGAATACGGGGTAAGCGGGTGCGCGGGTGAGCGGTTTGTGGGTTCCGCGAACTGAAGCCTGGGGAAGCAGAGCTGGAGGCGGCATGCGTCTACGGTTGATAGAAGTGCAACCCAAAAAAACACCGAGGGGACCTTGAGGAGCAAGATGCCGAAATCCCGCTGGTCGTCCGAACGAAGCAGCCAAGCAGCACGCAGCGGACGGCACGCCGTGTTGGTGCAACACTTTCCATTCGAGTTAAACAATGATGCTGCTCCTCAGGGCCCCTGGTCGCACTGCATTAAACCGCATTCTGACCAAGGAAAAGAAATTTTCCCAAGGCGGCAATAGGCGTTGGATGCTGGCCAATGACGAGCTACGAAGGGGGCGTGTGTGTGAAAAGTTTTTTTTCCTCCTTTTTTTTTTTTTTTTTTTTTTTTTTTTCTTTGCTGGGAACTCGCCAGCAAGCAACATGGGGGATCCACTGAAACGTTGGGCCAGGTGACCTTGAATGCTTGCTTGATGGAAACAAAGTGGATATTTTTTTCCCTCTATTTTTTTTCTTCTGGCTCACGAGGTGTCACGTACAATGGACAAAGGATCGTGTAAGTCGTGGGCTCCATGACGGGGTTTTTGGTTCAACGGGGCCCCATTTGCACCCGCCTTGAGCCGACGGCCCATTTCCATGATGCTGTGACAACAGTTTCGATGCTTTGAGTGCGTACTGTACCGGTCCTAGGGGTGAGCCAGGGGCCATGTGAACAGTGCAGAATCGAAGACGTCGCTCTTGCATGGGGGTGGCTTCCCGTGGAAGATGCATGTGCTTCCAAACCGCTTCTACGCCGATCCCCCGTATCTTCCAGCAAATTCCACCATTTCGCACGTCAACTTTTGCCCTTCTGCTTGTTGTTACCGCCCGCCCCCTGGTCTACCCGAGCCGGCCCATGCCCGGGTCACGGCGGCAGACTTTTTTTTTCTTCCCTTCGGCGACGGACTGACAAGCGGGTGGGGCCCTCATTCATCGTCCAGATCGAAAACGCTGGTGACCGGCAAGGCGTAGCCAACTTGTCTCGCGGGAGGATCGAATCGGATCCGCAAACAAGCCTGGAAAATAAAAGTGGAGGAGGTAAATTCTCCTGGATTGTTCTTCACATCCCCCGTGCCCGTGGCCCACCCCGGCCATGCTCCGCGGGTTGTGACCATCTCGCGCGAGCTTGACACACACCGCTTGAAAAGGGGGAATGACGAAGGACTTCAGATTAAGCTGCTATGATGAGAGACAGAAACTGAGTTTAGGGATCGTTATGAATCTTAGGGCTCAACGGTTAAAGTTTTTCACATGGGCCCTTCGGGTACCTGTCCAATAATTAATTTAAAGAATGCAAAAAGGGTGCCTGTGCTTCCGCGTTCGACTGGTGAGAAAGCCACAGTCCTCGCCAGATCGGGACGTGCATTGATGACGCGGGTATAAGGTGGAAATGTGCAGGTCCCAGATCCGGCGCGGGCCTTGCTGGCCTACTACCCTTGTGGTCTCATCCCAATCTCAGCTTATTTGTTGCGCAAGGGCGCAGTGCAATCCCCGAAGACGCCATTTCTTTCGTCATTGCAGTGCTGACTACGAGATGTGAGAACGGGCTGATTATGGTGGTGGTGGAAATGTCACGGTCAATGTGAGCGTTGGCTTGAGACAGCTACTGTACAGCGTCGTCCCTTTGACAATTACTTTTGGATGATGCCAGCTCTGACCTCAGAACGTGCGTCCGCCTGAAGGGAAAATTTCCATCGATCCACCTTTTCAAGAATGAAAAAAACCATGGATGTAATTATTACAGTGCACTACATTCACGCAGCTTCACACGTTTGCGGCCCAGGCACAACGCCAGCCAACGGTTTACGCACACGCCTCCCGGCTGGCCACTCAGATCCGGGCATGGCGACGACCGTGTGCGCCGGCCAGTGGCTCTCGAGTCGCCAAAGGCCTTGCGAGGTCGCCTGTAGCGCGCTGTAAATGGGTTTCGATCCAGCGGGTTCCACTCACACCCCCCTCCCTCCTCTCGTAAGGTGAGTCGGTGGCGCCACATTTAATTTTTCCCAGTCTTCTTTTTCTGGCCCTTTCTCTTTTCCTTGGCTGTCCCAGTCCCAGGAGTCCCAGTTAAATCCCACGGCTGGCCCAGCGACTTGACTACAGGGCGCGGCGCCGCTGGGCCACTTTTCCCCGGGCCCTGCTGACTATGACACATAGTTTTAATGCTTGCTGCTTTCGGGGGGTGGGCGACGGATGCGAAATGGCGTGCAAGCTTTTTGGGCGGCCATTGAAGTACTTGTATATGAACGACTCGTGACGCATCTTTTTTTGTTCTTGGTCCTGGCGTTACCGTCTCATCTCGCTCACGATATCCTCAGTGTGCTTCTTTGTTTTTCGGTCCTGAAGAATTCAATCCTGCATTGGATTCGCTTTGCTCTACACAACACAGGCAACTAAACAAGCCAGACTAGACACCAGACATCAGGCCAGCCCAAGCACAGCTTGCGCAGCTTCACTTACAGCCAACAGCAACAAGTCATCCTCCGTGTGGTTGGACATTTCATCGCAAAAAGGCTATCCCTGAGAACATTCGTCATTGGACATTCTTTGCAAGGAAGGGATACAACACTCCTGGGCAAGCCAAGACATTCCCGTGCTTGGACCTCTCGCAGATCAAGCGTCCTGCCTCACCCACCCACAGCACAACCAGGGTCGCAAACCAAGGCGAGGCCACCTGACGTGATCACCAGCGACATCACATCACATCCTAGCGCTCGCTCTCCGAAGAACCCCAACCCAGGACTGAACAGACGCAGACGCAGACGCAGCCGTCATCCCGTGGCACCACCATTTTCCATCCAGCCAACCTGCTCGTGCAGCGCTGGCACTCTCCGGGGGATCGCCCGCATCCAAAACGCCGCGAGGGACAGGACATGCCTTAGGCCATTCGTCGCACCAACCTTGTCTTCCTTGGCAACGGACGGTTTTCCTGCATCCTCTTTTCGCAGCGCCCAGTTGACCCTTGTCCTGCGCGTCGACCACCTGCTCTACCAAAAACCGCAAGGGGGAGGGGAAATCGGGACTTGTCTCTCTTTGCCCTTAGCCGGTTAGACAGACGCAGCCATTGAAAATTAGCGACCTGCACCCCGGATCCAAAGAGGCTACCCAGAGGCTAGAACAAGGCGGGGTCCTCGATTCGAGCTCGACTTACACAACTCCGAGGAGCCTAGCGACGACAAAAACGTCACCTGGCCGCCGCACTCGACGCCTCACGGTTCTTAAACCAATCAATTTCCCTTTCTCTTTTTACCCCGATATACCAAATCGTAGCAATGCCTCACCGAGTCCCTACGTTCCTCCGCCAGGCCTCTGGCCACGTGCACACCAAGAAGACGACTAGCTCGCGATCACGGCACTCGAGCCCCTACGCGTCCGACGGCGAGGACCACTCCATCGCCGTCAAGCTGCCGGACCTGGCCGACGCGCTCAAGAAGCACCACCGCCTGTCGCTGCCATTTGCCAAGTCGTCCAAGGACCACGGCAGCCACCATGGCCGCCGCTCCCCCGTGACCGTCTCCTCCGTCGCCGTTGACTGCAGCGTCGAGAGCCCGCCGATTGTGTTCCACGGCAACCCCCAGGACTCGACCGGCGCGCTGGTCTCTGGCCAGATGATCCTCAACGTCAAGGACGAGGTCGTCGAGGTCGACGCCTTCACCGCCAACCTGAACATTCACATCACCCAGAAGCGCCCCTTCCACAACCACTGCTCCGAGTGCCAGAACCAGTACACCGAGGTCAAGAGCTGGCAGCTCCTCGCCCACCCTACCGTCCTGCGCCGCGGCGTCCACCAGTTCCCCTTCTCCGTTCTCCTGCCCGGCCACCTCCCAGCTTCCGTGGACACCCCTGTTCTGTCCATTGCCTACGAGTTCAAGGCCGAGGCCCTTGTCGTCAAGAACCCAGCCAGCGGAGCCGTCGTGCCCGTCAAGTATGAGCGCACATTCCACGTCAAGCGATCCATTCCGGAGCCTGACCTGCCCCACCACTCCATCCGCGTCTTCCCCCCTACCAACATCAAGGCCAGCGCCCACTACTCGGCCGTCATCCGCCCCAACAGCGTCAACAAGGTCACCCTGAAGCTCGATGGTCTCGTAACCCACAATGAGCGGGTCAAGACGGTCGACATGTGGAAGCTGAAGAAGCTGACCTGGCGACTTGAGGAGACCATCAAGACCATCGCCCCGGCGTGCAAGGCCCACACCCCCGCCGCCGCTGCCGGCGAGGATTCTTCCAAGAAGGGCCTGCCCAGGAGCGAGGTCCGCGTGCTGGGAGAGAAGCACATGCACGACGGGTGGAAGTCGGACTTCAGCGGAACTGACGGCACTGTCGACTTCGAGTTTGACTACCATGTTGACCAGATTCGCCCCAACGGACGCCAGGTCAAGCTGGCCTGCGACGCCAAGTCCCAGGACGGCACCGAGATCTCGCACTCGCTCGTCGTCGAGATGATCGTGTCCAAGGAGTACGCCCCCGTGGGCAAGCCCCAGCTCGCGACGCAGACCGGCACCGGCCGCATCCTGCGCATGCACTACGCCGTCAACATGACCGACTACCCCGGACTCGGCGTGAGCTGGGACAACGAGAGCCCGCCTGTCTACCAGGACGTTCCTCCCAGCCCACCGGAGTATTCCGGCGATTGCCCCATCGAATACTGCGACCTCGAGGCCCTAGACGCCAGCCGCAGGAGCAGCCTGCTGCCGCTAGATGCGAGCAGCAGCGCCGAAACCAGCGCAAGGACGAGCGCCAGCAGCAGCAGGGCGCAGTCCAGGGAGAGATAAAGTTTGAAATTGGACCCTCGGGTTACCGACCAGCATCGACTTACGACTTACGACGGCATCGTTTTGTTTGTTTCTATAGAATATACCCCTCTCAGCGTTGGAAAGGAACCATGATACCGAATAGCTTATTGCGAGCAGTTCTATCTGGATAGAAAATGGAGAAGCACACGTGTGCGATTAGTCTGGTTCAGACATGTAGCAGATAGGAGCCATGTTACAATAATAATGAATACTTAATCAAGTATAACCTCAGCATGGTTCTATTGCTTGTGATAATGTGTGATTTGGGCGACGTATTGCGGGGATAACTTGATATATACATGAGTTCCATGCAAGCAGCACAACAAATACGAATTCCTAATCAATCGCTAAAATCAATTCATGATATCTAATTTTGTGCTCCCCACCCCTTCATCGATCAGGTTTTACTGAGAATAACCCTGTTGCTTCGCGAACCTCCTCGCGTTCTCCGCCAGCTCAAAGTCGGGCTGCATGCCCAGCGCCTGCGCCCTGCTCGTGTCGAAGCGCGCGGGCCAGGTGCCGACGATGGCCTCGATCTTGGGGTCCCGCTGCTCCTTGACGAGGGCGACTGCCTTGGCGCCGCCGACGGACTCGAGGGCGTCGAGGATGTCCTGCACGGTGACGGTGATGCCGGGCAGGTTGACGACGCGGCTGCCGCCGAAGCGCTCGGCGGGCACGTCCTTGGCGAGGATGAGGTTGGCGACGACGGTGTCCGGGCTGCACACCCACATCTCCAGGCCGCGCGAGACGGGGAGCACGCTCTCCTCGCCCTTGAGGGGCTCGCGGACGATGCCGCTGGCGAAGGAGCTGGCGGCGGCGGATGGCGCGCCGGGCCGTACAATGATGGTGGGAAGCCGGACGATGCGGCCGTCAAGGAGGCCACGGCGAGACATGTCGTTGAGGTACGTCTCAATCATGAGCTTCTGCGCGCCGTAGCTGGACTGGGGCAGCGGCGTGGTGAGCTCATTGGTCACGTCACCCTGCTTGCTGGGCCCGTAGACGGCAAGACTGGACGGGAAGACGGTGACGGTGCCCGGGTGGTGCGCGCGCAGGTGATCGATGGCGTAGCGGTGCGAGTCGAGGTTGACGCGCCAGCCGAGCTCGAGGTTGGCCTCGGCGCCGCCGGACATGAGGCCGTGGAGGAGGTATACGGCGGAGAAGCGGTCCCGGAAGAGGGCGGCGACGGCGCCCGGGTCCGTCAGATCCGACTTGACGCTGGTGATGCGGTCGGCGAGGTGGGCCACGCTGGCGGGGACCGGGGGCGCGATCATGTCGCTGAGGGTGAGGCGCAGCGTGGACGGGGAGGAGGGGTGGAGGAGCAGCGCGGCGGCGAGCTCTTGGCCGATGAAGCCGGCGCCACCGGTGATGAGGATATGCGAGGGGGAGGACATGCTGCCCATTGTTGGGGGTTGGTTGTGAAGAGGAGGAGGAGGAGGGAGAGTGAGGGGGTGTTGGAGATGTTGGAGATGTTCGGTGACCGGTTCTAAGAGAGGACAAATCAAGCTCTACAAATGGCAATAAATGCACTATAGATCCGAGTTGAAAGCTTCCTGTTCAATTTTGTCGTTGGAAAATTAATGAATGAATCAAGATTGTAAAGAGAAATAGCAATGCTCGATGTAGAGAGCTTTCACTCAATTATCTAGATTGCATTCTCGGAGATCTCAACGGCCTTGTTCCGGGATCCACCACGCTCCGGCTTCTCAATTTCCACCTCGGGTACAGCTGTCCCTCTACCCGCAACCAGACTCGACTCACAAAATCCCGATTTCCAGCAACGCGGCAGCGTGACACGAGCTTGAACATCGCCATTGGCGGATGCGGGACCTGAATTGGATGCTTCACATGAGCGGAGGGGCTCGGCGCGCAAAGCCGGTGGGGTGCGGGGCGGCGAGCTGTCGGAGAGAAGGCCGACATGTTCAACGCTCCTGGTGCTTGGCCCTTATTGGCTTAGCGATGGTTGCTAGGCTTGATTTGGGATTGTTCAGTCGTCATTTTGTGGGGGATCGTCTGTCAGGGTCCTCCTACTGCTGGTGCCCCGCGTCTTCACATGCGTGTTGTTGTGTAGCGAGTGAGTTGAAGCAACATTCACGGTGATGCTTGAGTGCAAGGCACGGGAGAAACTACGGAGTCACTGTGAGGTCTGCAAGGAGTGAAAAAGGGACGCAAGAATGACCGCTTCGACATCGCTGGAGCACGTATCAAAATGTAGAATCTACTTGAACGCTTGTATTTGTCTATAAACTCAGGATTGTGACATTGCAGATTGCGCCTGTCTCATTGCGCCCTCCAAGACTTGACCAGCTCATACAGCGTATCATTCGAGCCCACATTGCCCGGGAACACCACGTAGGGAATGCCAGCCCATTTGGATGACGGCTCGTCGCACCTCCACAGCGGCACGCCCGATGCTGCCTGGCCTACAATCATGGCGCGCTTGAATCGCAGTCCCTTGGTGGCCATGTCGGACGACGTGATGCCTCCCTTGGCGATGACGTACCGCGGCCTCGTCTGCAGCCTGACCAGGAACGAAACGAGCACCTTGGCCACGGTCGCGCCGATGTTGAGGCTCTTTTCCTCGTTGTCGCCGACGATGAGCTCTCTGCTGGTCATCACGAGCACGTCCTGCCCGCGCGCAATCTCCGCCTCGCTCGTCCTGAGCGCCGTCTCGAGCTCCCGCTCCGCCGCCTCGGGCGACTCGAGCAGGTTCCGCACGTTGAGCTCCACCGTGGTGAGGTGGCCGCCGCTGTTCTGCCGCAGCGAGGCCAGCTGCGCCGTCGTCTTGGGCACGTAGGACCCCGCGATGACGAGGCCGCCGACCTTGCTGTCGAGGTTGAGGGTCGCGCCGGAGATCGGGGCGATGGGTGAGATGCCGAGGCGCGCGGAGACGAAGGCGGCGCCGGTGCGGAAGAGGAAGCGCTTCGCGTGCTTAGAGGCCTGGAGGAGGGCCAGGATGACGACGTCGACGTCCTCCTCTGCGGCGGCGTTGACGATGACGACGGTTCCGCGGGGCACGGAGAGCAGTTGCTTGAGTACGGCATCTACTCCGCCGGATCGGATTGTTTCAAGGCTGAGGGAGTCGATCTGCTCTGCTGAGATGGCGCCCTTGCTCTTCTCAACCACGTAGTCTCTCAGATTCGAATTCTTGTAACCGAACGTCGCGTCCTCGGCGAACGGCGTCTTCGCAGCCGGCATCAGCACATCGCCGTCGGCGACGTAGTGCACGTCGTTGATGGTGTAGCGCCCGCCCTGCAGGAAGAACGGGCAGAGCAGCCAGGCGTCGACCTTGCCCAGCACCGCCTCGGTCGCGTCCGCCTCGAGCGGGAAGTGCCCGCGCAGCGTCGAGTCGCTGCGCAGGACGACCTCGAAGGCGGTGCGCGCCGCGGCCGACGCCTCCTTGAGGTTCTGGCAGATCTCGGTGATGAGGGCGCGCGCGGGCTCCGGGTGCAGCGCGCGCGAGTTGGTGAGGATGAAGAAGCCCCCGCCGGGCGGGGTCCTCTCGAACTCGGCCGTCAGGGTCGGCACGTCCCAGACGGTCAGCACGGGCACGTCGTGGCACGTCTGCGTGCCCGTCGGGTCGTCGTCGAGGGCCACGAGGATGGGGACCTGCTCGTTGCCCGAGTTGCGGAGGTGGTCGCGGACCTGCTGGCGGAGGCTTTGCGACGGTGGAGGAGGGAGGGACTGGAGGGTTGGCTGGAGGTAGATGGGTCTTTCTGAAGTCATTTTGTCGTATGTTGCGCTGTGAAGCTGCGCTGGCAAGATCCGCTGCAATTGATTATGGTAAGAACACTGGAAAAATAAACAACAATGCACTCGCCAGCAAAAATCATTGCATGCGACGAAGAGCGAGGCAATGGTCAAGTACAATCTAAAGTGCATTAGCCGATCCGCCTCCCGATCGGATACCGGGCTGGAGCCGGCTTTGCCTCCGAGCGCTCGACCCCGTGGGGAATCCAGTCCCACTACAGCCAGACAGCTGTCGCTACTCTACCGGAATGAACGCCGAGGCTATTTTTGGGTCACTTTTGTGTCTTGGTTTTCATGTTGCTCAACTCTCTCCGGCTTTGTGAGCCAACAAATCCGCTGTGGCAGCTCAGTCACTGACACGATTGGCGCCATGTTCCTCAGCAAGCAGCACACAAGCCTGACAGAGTTTGCAACAATCACAACGTTTATACAAGCAGTAGCTGGAAAGGGCAATGCGTCCCAATTCAACAACTCTTTTTGATGGATCCTCAACCCTTTACCAGGCTGAGCCTACGCTCGAGCACATGAACAAAACCCTCGAAGTAAATGGACCCACGGACGGATTTCAGGCCATAGCCACTCAAGAAATCTTCCATAAAAAGAATGAACCTCAAAGGTAATCGTCTGTTACGAGGGGGAACCGGTTCCCATCGTGAAGTGTCATTCTCCGGTATTTGGAATTTCACGCCTCTGTCAAAGAAGAACTCCAGTCCGCTTCTTCTCGCAACCCTTTCTTCTAACGGCAATTTTTGAACTGACTTGACGTATTCCAGCAACGGCGTCTGATTGAAAGGCAAGCCTGGTCCATCGCCTTCCGAAGCAGGACCGCCGGTCGGCTTCTGTCGATTGTAGAAGGCGTAGTTGATATCAGCGCCAAACTGCAAGCACATCTCCATCATCTGAGTCGACCCAGTCATTGCCATGGCGCGCGCGGCCGCTAAGATCGGGATGTGTTCGTAGTTTCGGTAGCTATTGACACGGCGCTGGGGCTCACTGAATACTCCCTCCGGCTGGTGAATGTTGGCGCCGCTTTCAAGCAAGAACTGGACCACTTCCGTTTGGCCAAGCTCGATGGCTTTAGACAATGGCGTCTTGGATGGTTCACTCGAGAAGCCTTGCACAAGATCCACTCCAGCTCCAAGGTCCAGTAGATGCTGCAAAATGTCGACCGGTGCACTGGCTTCTACGTAGGACTGAAGGCAAAGGTAAGGACGTTTGATTATTTCACGACCCATGCCCGCACTCAAAAGACGGCGCAATTTACGCCAGTTCTCCTCCTCTTTCAATTTTCGAGTTAGAAATCTCTGATCACGCAGGGTCATTCCGTCGAGTCGAGCCCCAAGCGTGACAAGCGTTTCCAAAGCGTCATCATGGTGCCGTTGTGCAACCAGCACCAGCGTGAATATTCGCCTTTCTTCAAATGAAACGCCCTTGCGGCGCTTGGCATAACCCACGGGATTTTCTGATTCAGCAGCACGTACATAGCTCGGGCTGGCGCCGCGTGCAACACAAGCCCGGATGACCTCGCTATCACCTCTTTTGCAAGCCCATTTCATCGTCCTTGCCAGCCTTGCACGATTGCCGTAGAGGAGGCGTTCAGCGCTTGGTTGGAAGATCCTGCTACATTTCGAAAGATTCACAACGTCGACGATCCGCAAATTGACAATGATACCGTCAATCAATTCTCTTGGCAATGCTGTGAGGGTAGCCGACATGTCATCGGTGGCACAAGACATGACACTGTTTGTGTCAGGATTCGCTGGCAACCATACTGATGTCAGCTTTGGGATTTATGCATTGGTGGGTTCAAGGGTTTATTAGAATGATGCAATTAAACATAGACTGCATCTATTCACTTAACTCCGTATAGGAAGACTTTTTCAATGTGGTATTATGCCTAAATACTTCATAATCGGTAGTCATTAAATGTGAAGTCGCTCGACCTTTTTGCACCTACATGCGTACAATGAAATCGGCAGGGGTGTAATCAAAAGCTCAGTCGCCTGATTCAGGTGGCGTTTGCTCTTCCTTCGTCCCTTCGCACGATCCATACGCTTGGTAGAGCGAGTCCTCCGGCAGAATAAGCCATTGAAGCTTGAGATGTCGGATAATGCATCCGTTTGTCTCGCACAAAGGCTCATCCGCGCTGACTTGTAGTTCGTGCCTGCCACCACTGTGCTGATCCGCAACCTCTTCCCAGCCCTTGAGCACCGCATCCTTCGATCGCCACCGGGAGATTCCTCCCCATGCAACCTTCGTTCCATAGTCGTTCGTATCATAACGAAAAAGGCAGCATTCTCCGAAATTCGAGTCCACAGCTCCATTGTCTCTAGCTTGGGCATGTTTTTGGCGGCGGCAGCGGCAGCCATCACCAACTGTTCCACTTCGGTATCGGAGCCGAAGAGTAGGTCGCTGCACGTAAGGGCTATCGTCTTCAGATTGCACCAAGTCAAGCAGACATTCTGGCGCATAGTCACTGGATATGTGATGGGCCAGAAGATCTCGAGAAATGCCTCCCCACTGACCATGTGTGCGAACGACAGATGCTCGCATTGAACGCTGGCGTTACGCATGGTCTTGGCGATCGGGCGACTGACGTTTCGGCTGATCCCATGTCTCGTACTTATACTATCTCTCTCGTGATACGCCGTGTTGAACTCTTCGAAAAGACTCAAGGTCTTGACAGAAGGTGGCAAACCTGCCGCTACCACATTGCCAGACATCGCACGCGCCACGAGCGTTGACGTCTCTATATTTAGTCGCATATCAGCGTAGGGAATTCCACATGTCGTCGTGGCTTGACTCACCATTATCCCATCTCTTATCGCTCTCCGAGTTGGCAAAACGCCATCTCTCGTAGCGCACTTGCTCGAGATTTGAGAACCTGCAAATGATTTGGCCAATGGTTCGAGGGCTAAAATTACGATAAAACTCCAGTCGAATGAGGACGGCCGTAACGACGTTCACCTGGGGTAATTTCGGGAACCTCAAATCTAAGCACTCTGGAAACACTAGTTCGATGGGCCAGTAGCCCAGCCGATCACGGCATGCTCGGCGCCACGAATATTTGCCTCGACCGACAGGCTCGCTCATCATTGGCATATAATTCATGCGTGAATCATAATGCGGAGCAGATACTAGGCGCCTCTTTCTTGGATCTTGCGAATGCTGGCTCATTTCTGTTGTGTCTTCCGGCAAGGGTCGTCCACACGGAGAGGGTGTAATTCCGCCAAATTCAAGAACCAGACCAGCGTGACCGCCTGCTCCTTGTGTGTCCCAAGTAGCGAGTATCTGCATCAGCTCACGTAAAGTTAGGGTGAATATGACGTTGCCTTCTATGACTGGCGTTGGTGGGTTGTTGTCACCATGAAAGCCGAAGCGGTGTCGACGCTCATGAGCGGAAACCTGGACTAGGAAGAGAATGTGGCGGATATACTGTTGTCTTCGGGAGTTGGCGACTCGTGAGAACTCAAACATATCAGAGGAATCCAGAATTAAATGCCGGAAGGTCTTGGCTTCGAAAAAGTCTCGCCAGTCAGAATTCACGCAGGCATATTGCCCAAGGTGAAGCGTTGACAATTCTGAGAGCCATTCCCATGTCTGAAGCTGGATTTCCACGGGAAAATCGTCCCAATACATTGTTGCCATTTGGTTGCATGATGGAGGACTTGGAAGAATCTGTGAGTCAACGTCATGGGACGTGACGGCAGTTTTATATTGCGTGTACGTGCGCCATCGGAGAAACAAATCCTGGTCATAAACCTTGATTTTTACCCCGAGCATGACAACCAGCAAAGTGTGACTTTGGGTCTATCCATTTTGGAATACACTGGTTGTACATGGCCTATTATCACAGAAAGGTTTCTACCTTAATTATAGCGGGGACGTCTCAGTAGAGCCTTGCTCAAAAAGAATATCTAACATAGATGATGTGGTGAGCAGACTACAAGATCAGCACTACCTCCTTCTTAAATTACATGGCTATCACGGAGTTTCATGTCTTGGTGTACAATAGGCAACCCTGGCCACAGGGTATGCCACTCGAAGGTTATTTGTCCGAAGCATTCTGTCGCCTCCAAACACAGCACAGGCTTTGACTCACACCCCAAACATAGCACAGGCTTTGTCTCATACCATTATGTTCTCGAGACAATTTATACTTCAAACTGCGTGAATATTTCGAAGCTAATATTTCGAGTCATGTTAATGCGGTCTTATCGACAGTTGTGAACTATGCATAATCACGTTGCATGCCATATTTCACCAAATTCTGCCAGGGCTCCACAAAGAAGGTCACCGTTTCCATCACCTTCCTTCCACCGATGGCTCTTGTGTCCTGTTCCTTCATATGAGGCTGTTTGAGCATACCTGCCTCCTCATCGGTGAGGGTCTTCAGAGGTGGGTATGATAGGATCATCTGGCTGTGAATGAAGTAGGACGACTCATCCAGGCTCTTCCAAAGGGCGAGCGGTTGGTCGAAAGCACTAAGTAGCTTCAGTTTGGCTATATTCTCTACTTTCGACCCCTTTCCCAAGGTGTTGACTTAGGAGGGGGTACCTCTTCCTCAATTCCTTTTATCAGCTGAGTCCTCTCCCTGTGTTGTGTTCATGATCTAGAATTTAAGCCCCAGACCATGTATTACCAACATAGTTCATGATTCGTAAGGTCAAAGTCTAATGAGTATTTATTGGTAGTCCATTTTCAGTATTCCTTCTGCAGGATATGCTAAGCCAACAGAAACATGGATTGTGGAGACTCCCGCAACTCCAAAATGACGGCACTTCCGCTTCAAAACCCCCTCGAGCCAACAACGACTAAGCAGCTTTGGCCACGTTTCATTTTCTTTTCTCTGGTCACGAACTAGAAATCTGACTGGAGTTTCCGTATTAAAGGTCTTGCTTTTTGTCAATACTAGTACAAGTCTCGAGATGCAGCGCCCTTCAACCGTCGTCACAGTAAGTAAGACCCGCGAATCTCGGAGCTCTAGTAAATCGAATAGGTGGGAAGTTCCCTGTCAGGGCTCATGTAGAGCATTCAAACCAAACGGGCTTGGTAGTAAAGTCATCATCCTTGAGCTGGAGGCATCATCAGAAAGAAGTTCTCACTCTGCCGGCATTGCTTTTGGACCGAAACACAGTTCCCGCAGGCCTTGTGCACTTCGATGTTTGTGAGCGGTGCCAAGACCGCTCGAATCGAGAATATGGAGTATCATTTGCATTCTCAAGACAACTAGTCCGTTCGTGACTAAAATCACTGATGTATTTTGCCCTCGACGGAGCTTACAATGGACGCATAATTTGGCTGGGCGAGGTGCTGGCAGGCTTCCGGTCTAATATCGCTGTTGCCACAGACCATGCAGCTTGGCAGTGTTTGTCCATGGCGCAGTGTTGGAAAAGGGGAGTATCCGAATCATCTCTGGAGCTTGATATTCTTGCGAAGTTGAAGCGCATGTGGCTGGCCATTAGACTCCTGAGCATGATTGGACAAGGGAAGCGGATGTTCTTCCTCGAGACGGCAGTTCGGCACCTCATTTCTGTTGTCAATGCTATGTTTGGTAGGCTATGACCAATTACGTACTGCTACAGCGTGAATTTTGTTAGTTCAAGATATCAAGTAATGACTTTGTCACCGTGCACCAACCATTGGCCAACTGTTCCTCTCTCATTCAGCCGGAAATTCCATAACCGAAGACTTCAAAAGTTTGGTTCGTTATAAGCTCACTTATTTACATCGCGTTCAGATCCGGCAGTTCGACGAACCGCTGCTAATAAAAGTGAGGCTGCTCTCCATGGAACATGGCGAGCTTTTAAATATCAATAACAGGAGATAAGACTAGTGTTCGAAGTCATTTGGTTTGAACTGGTGTAGAGCATATGGTGGAAACTATTGAGATTACAATGCAGAGCTTTTCGATTTCTCGTTCTAAGGAGATAATTTTGCTTCTTACAGCAACCGTGGCCACTCATCGACCTCGCACGTGAGCTGCACGATGTTTCGGTGCCATCTCACGGTTAGGCAGCAAGGCTGTCTTCAGCAATGTACCCGATGGCGGCTAACTTCCGAAAAAGATTGAAAATCAATTAATCAGATTGAATACTTGCTAATCGCTTCTCCATCACTATAGCAATGTCTGGCGCCGAAGCAATTTTCGGCATTGTTGCTGGTGGGGCAGGCTTGCTGTCTCTCAGTATTCAACTGGGCGAGAGCGTGAGAAAGCTGAGACAGATCTATCATTCGGCCAAGGACATGCCGAAGACCATTTCGAGAATTACTTTCGAATTGGAGACGATTGCGATAGCTCTTCAGGAGCTTGAACAACAGCGACAACAAAGTGGGCATCATGGGGCGCTACTCCTCCGTTGCATTGTGCAGTGCCAGCAGAGCAGCACCGAAATACAGCAGCTTGTGGATAAGATAGAAACCAAGTTGTCCAAATGTACGAGATTTGGGAGGAAATGGAACGCCTTACTCAAAGACCCCGAGATAACAGGCCTCCATAATAAACTTGCCGCTGCCACAAATTCGTTGGAGCTCGCATATATGATATACATAATGGACCAACAAAGGCGAGTATATGAGGCTCAACTACAGCAAAATATGTCTCAAGGCACTCAGATTCAAGCTTTGAAGAGTCAGGTTGCTGCAATGGATGCGAACATCATAAGGGAGATCGCTCTGCTCAAGCAGCAGCCAGAAACTAACCAAATCTTCACCGGACAGGCAACAGTGGATGCAAGAAGGATCACTTCCCTGACAAGAAAAGTCCCTGAAATGAAGAACAAAAATCTATGGGAGCGAGAAAACGAAAGAAATGATCATCATTACCTTGGTAATGGAAAACCAAGGAAGTGGGAGACAAAGTTCCGAGCGCGGCTTCGTTTGCCAGTTTCTATCTGTGGTCTAATTTGGAACCTCGCCATAATCCGGTCTCAAAATTCGTGGTTTATGCATCTTCACTCATACAAAGTTGTTCCACAGAACTCCAGAGTCTTTCAACATTGCAGACGAGGCCAACTGGACGAAATCAGAAGAATGTTTGTGGACCGCGAGGCATCACCGCTTGATGTTGTTCGTAAAAATGGAACGGACTGGACTTTATTAGAAGTAAGTGAGAACTTTCAGAGGTCCAAAATAAAATCTTTAATCCTTCTTAGGAGGCTGCGTACCACGGCCAATTGGAAATCTGCCAGTACCTTCTTAGCCAAACAACTCAGCCGGACATAGACACAAAACTCCATGATGCTCTTACTTCATTTACAATGGGAAGCAACAAGAAAGAAATTTCAAGAGAGATCTACAATCTCTTCACGAATCAACACGAATTCGAGGTTGATTTTGAAGAGGACATAATTTTCGGATCTCAAAAGTTTCGAGATGTGAGGTGGCTGCTTTGGTGCCAAGACAAAGAAGTCCTAGAAGTCATCCTGCACAATGTGTTTCCCGGGTTTAATACCTTTTCTCTTCAATCACGGTTCGAATTAGCCTTCCAACTGCGCTTCTTGAGCGTACCTGGATTCCTGATGTGCGTTGGACTTGAGTCGTCCGATCCACAGCTCGCCTTGTTCAGGACTCCAAATGGAAATTCAGCCCTTCATTGGGTGGCCAGGAATCTCGGAGAAAATAAATCAGCCGCTGTGGATATCTCGTTGGAAGACCAAGCCGTGACATATCTGTCTCTCTCAGACCGGCATCGAAAAGAACTGTTGAACCTGGGCGCCCGTTTACTCAGGAATGGCGCAGACCCCTGCAATATGAGACGAAACCGCGAGCATATGAATCATTTTGACATTGTCTCAAAGGGACAGGAGATAGATTTACGGAACAAAATATTTCACCATGAGCATTTTAGCGGGTCTACGCCTCTTATGGACTGCTTGGGATTTGTGTATAGTCCCGACTCGTGGTACAGGATATCATCTACCAAAACTATTGCGGTTGCCCTTCGAGCCTGGATTGAGATGCTGAATAGCGCCCAGGTAGATCTATTTTCTTATGGAGTAAAGGAAAAGCAACTTTGGGAGGCGTTCGGCACCCGACCACCAGATCACTGGATTTATAAAGCCTATAAACCAGACCTTGTTTTTGGCCCGAAGCCGGCAGACTGGAGTCTGAAGCTCACACATAATCAGTGCATACAAGTTTACATTGTACGAGCACCTACAGGTTCTTTTCCGACAGAGAGACGCTTACCATCCCAAGTTTTATGGCGACCGACCAAGCAAGAAAAGTCCGAAGGTCTCTGGTCACTAGTTGGGACAAAAGAAATATCCCCAAGAGAGCTAGACGTTCGGGATTGTGAAGATCCTGGAGAGTCCTCAACAGAATACTCATCAATATTTGAGACTCTCATAGACAGTACACAAGATGACTGTAGCCCTGTTGTACTAATGCAGTATCATGCATCCCGAGCACCAAATTCCACGATAAGATCGTACAGTCAGCCTCCTCCACTACGGCGACGTGATCGACTTTACTATCCGCTACGAACATCAGAAAAAAGACGATGGCTTAGCGATACCACCTTGTCCCTTGGACTCCAGATGGAAATTTAACTGTGTCGGTGGCAATCGGAGACATGTTCACTTGGCTACATCGGACGAAGTTGAGCCTATGATACTCAGTGATTGCGAGCAGTACAGTGTTTTTGATATTCGAAGCTGTCTCAAGGGCCTATCTTCAGCTTGTTCTTCCTTGCAAGAGTCTAATGGTTGGCTGCATTGTAGCTTTCTTGCTGAGATAGCTAATTGCCGAGACAATAACCCTCCGAGGCGGTGGTCCACAGATTCGAAACTACTCCGGCACACTAATACCCCCGAGTGTGCTCAAGGTTGCGCAAGGACCCCACTGCACCGTCTTGCTGTGCCGAGACCTTTGCGGGACTATCATCCACTCAGCAAGTTTGAGGCTATAACTTAGAGAGCCGAGAGGAAATATGCTGTAGCTTCAATTCTTTTAATATCACTCTCTATCTCGCATTTTCTTCCTCCGCGTCGTTGGGGTGCTACACAAGGTTTGGAGCCGAAGTAAATGCTCGATAAGGCTTTTCAGTACGATTGTGGCATGTGTCTGTATGGAACCTGGTGTGGGACTGAATTGCAACACTCTGAGGGTTCACTGTTGCTGTTCGTTAATACATCTCTGTATAACTAGAAGATTGATCATAAAGGAGCGATGAGCTCTTGAAATTTCAATAGAAGAAAAGAAGCGGCTATATTTTGATACATGAACTTGGTACTTTCTAAGCCTTAAAGCTTGTTCCTCCATAGAACTTCTCCTATAAACGGCTCACCAGCCGCAATGATATCCAGTACCAATACTTCTGTTGTAGCAAGCTCATTCTTAATCCACCAATGCCCCTACAGAATTCCGAGAGGATAGAAGAACCTCGCTAAAAACGAACTTGCGCCAATTCTCCCATGACGAGAGCCTTGTTGCACCCGCCGACCGCTCGAAGTCTCTCTGCAAAGCTAGTCTTCTGTCTTGCTGATAACTCTTAAATACCAGTTGGCGGTTTTTTGGGGTCTAGGCTTTGCAAGGATCTAAGCTTGTTTTACAGTGATACGACGTCTTGAACGCCGTTGTTGAAGCCAAGCCCTGCATTCGGCGTGAACTTGTGAGCTGCATCACCAACCAGCACCATTCGACCCGCCCATGACATGCGCTCAACAACTCCTTCTTCCAGATCTGACATGCCAATGATGGCCGGTTTAGATCCGCCCGCCAGGACGTCTTTGACTTTCAGGCTCTCGGTCACATGCCAGTCGGCAAAGCTGTCTAAATTTCTTGATACTCTGTTCATCATACTTATTGCGTTTTGTCGGTGGTTGAGAGTGTTTTCCGTAAAGAAAAATCCATCCTTTCCGCTGTCCTGCCAACAGGCCTTGCGTACGAGTTTGGGTGATTGGTGGGGCATACGAAGAATGTGGTCTGAGCGATTTTGTTGACGACGCACTCCAGGCGCAAGTCGAGGCTGTACCCATGTTATATTGATGGCGAATCTGATCTTGATACGGATTAGCAATACCTAGCCCTATAGCAGTTTCCGCTCAGCCTCCACCAAGTCAGACTAAAGCATCCTGGCGGGTTATTTGAAGCGAATCATGTAGCCACATTAGTTGTTGTTCTAAAGACTTGCTCGAATTCGACTTCAAGTAACGGTATGGCGTAGTTCAAGCGTGCTCGCAGTTTATGATCTATTGAAGCTGGAAATAAAACAAGCACTAAATGTTCTAGCTACACCCATCCCCTGAACTTAGTGGCTCCCCTGCGTTCGAACTGTCCGACCGATCTTCAAGATTGTGGATGACGCACCATTTTCAGGAGCGAATCTACACGCGTAAACAAAACTGTTCAGGAAGAACAGCTTTTAGTGGAACCGAATCCAAACAATCTTCTCGTTCGCCTGCGGGTGGTCAGCGATAAAACTGGCTACATGCCATTGGTCATGAAAACTTGCATCGTTCACGAGCCGCAGCTTCAAAGCAGGACAGCGTCGTCTGAAACGTTTTCAAGAAGATCCTTTTCCGGCAAGGCTGAGGCCGGCGAGAGGGAAAGGCCCGTTTCGGGCGTGACACTATTAGCCACCCCCGCCGGTTCCAGGAAGCTCATCTAAGGGAGAGAGAATGATGATGGCTAATGCCGCCCAAGACGTATGTGTTGGTGTTGAACAAAAGTAGCTAATTACCTCCACTGGCTGAGTAGGTCTAAAAGGGAATTCTGGTCAGAGTAATTTCAATATGACATGACCATGCTTATGAGTTGCGCGACGAGCTATTCTTGCTTCGGGATTAAATGATGAAGTGGCTAGTCATTATTTTGATACTTGGTATGGGGAGACTGGCATGGGACAGCCTCCTTACTCTCTTTGTAAGATGAGAAAATGGTACAATGGCCAACTATCACCGTTACAAGTCTACCAATCCTTAACGTGACATCGATTCCTTCAAAAAGAAATTTTTAAAAATTACACTAGCCATTCTGCTACACCCTCAGATATAGGCTCGGGTACAAGAACAGAGAGTTGTCACGATACTTAACTACCTAGCAAGACTGAGTATCAGATCATCGCCCTGTTGTATTCCTGTTAGACCCAAGCGATCAAAACGCGGCAATATGAAAACTCAAAGGAGGCTACGTACGAGCAGGTGAGGTTTCTGACATACCTAGGCCAAGTGCGCGGAGCCTCAGGACCCCGGGCAGAAGCGTGATATTTGCCCTCCCCCATGGGCCAGCCTGGCTGATTGCTGCCGTTGTTGGGCTCTGTCTGAAGAACATGTAGCTTGTCCTCCCGGTAGACAGCCACTTCCACAGACTTCCGAATCTGAGTTGTCGCCCCGTTTTCTGTCACCTGTACAGAGTTAACCTCTTTCCAATGCTGGGAATCGCTCAGCTCCATGTCGTCTATCATGTGCGCTTCACTCTCAGCCCATGTAACATTGGTGAGAGGGTTGGCGGTGGGTGCGCCACCACGCCGGCTCGAACCACCTCCACCCCCAAACGTGCGGATGACCCTAGGAGCGCTGTTGGACGACTTCTTGTACGAGTACACACTGCTGGAGATTGTTGTGGTTACCGGGCTGAACCACGCCCTGAGTAAAGGGAAAACGATAGGCAGGTTGGTTGTCACCACGGCGACAAACCACTCCCGTACGGCCCATGAACCCGCTTGCATGGAGCCATTTAAAGGATCCTATTCTGATTAGCCACTACTACAATTCTTTCCACCCGAGGATCCAGGTAGGACATTCGAAGAAGAACCGGGGGCATCTCACAGACACAATGTAACCAACTCGAAGACTGGTACAAACAATAACTAAAGCGCCTGCGCAGCAAAGAAATATGAGAGCGAGTTTCTTTGGTGTCGGCAATCGGGATTGCCAAAGCATTGGAAGTGGAATGGCAAGGACATAGAGATCGGTGGCTACGTTGAATACCCAGAAAACCCAGATGATAACGTTGGATAGAGCCGGCTGACAGACGTCTGAATGAAGGAAGGAGCCATGATTAGCAACGAGTTTTGTGTCATAGTTAAAAAGATAGACTTGTAGAATCTTACTTCCGGGATTTGGATTGATCTGCCAGTAGTGGTGGAAGGGGCGACAGCTCAGAAAGAGTGAAAGGATTGCTATAACAGGACTAACGAGAACGAAGGCGAAGCCGACGTTGATGTGAAGCCGATAGCTGCCCTGAAGACCACTCTTGAGAAGATATTAGACAGGACTTGGTGGATAGATTCGATATGGGCCTCGCCTTACAGTCAATCGTTTATAGAAGAATAGCCAGGCGGCCTTGAGGGACCACATGCAGACCGCGCAGGCAGCATAGCCGCAAAGCGTAATGATGGAACCGAGCTGCCGTAGGCGGTACTCTTCGCTGTCTGGTCGTAGAGCTGCCCTATGAGCGTCGGACATTCCGTTGTTCGCCAGTCCCCGAGCGATGCTACTTATTACATAGGCGAGTCCAGTCTCAGCTGCATATGCAATCTGCTAAAGTCAGTCTGATCCCATGTAACACTGCCACATGGTTTGCTAGAGATACTGACAAGTCCCAGCCAAACCAAGTAATCGTCTGGCTTAAGCCTCGATACCCCCACTTGTCTGATTCGTGCGTAGGTGCGAAGAATAGTGACCATGGTGCCAACGCCCAACAGAGTCCAGATCTCGATTGCGAAATTCCTCGCCGCTGTAGCCATGGCTGCCGCCTGCTCCGGTGAAGGAGGCGGAGGAATGGCCGAGCTGCTCATTGGCGAAAAATAGATGCAGCTGAAATATGGTATAAAAAAGAAAACAAGATTTGACCCGAAAAGCTGGGAAAAGCATCAACACCTCCGTCGGAGCAGGGAGAATTATTTTATTACAATAGGCTTGCTTTACAAAAGAAAAGGAGTAACGAGTGACTGTTATTGAAAACCCCCCGTACAGTAATGTTGTTCCTGGCCCACCTGAGCTTTGCGCCCGCTTTCCTGTTTTCAGTGCGCCACCAATCCTTGACATTTTAGCTCTTGTACTCATCAGAATACAGGTTCATACCATAGGCTTTTTTCTGTAGGCTACAGGGTCTACCAATGGAAGGACTCGGGTGCAACGGGACCACGTATGGTGGTGTCCCCCCGTTCTCCGCCGGCCCCTCGAATAGCTACGACCCTGCCCCTGAACGCGGATCCGTGGCGCAGAAATCTGCCTCTAACCTACCGTAACAGGATTTGAAAGGATTCTGCGAGGGATCTTGCAGTGCTACGGTGCCCTGAAAGCAGGGGGAAACGGAATCCAGAACGAAACAGTCCTTTTCGCGTCTCATGGGTGATTAGTTGTTTCTACTCCTGACCTTCTTCACCCTTTTAAGATTCTTCTTCTCACACTGACACGGACAGTGTTAGAAGAATTCCCGTTGTTCATAATATTTGATGATTGTCATTCCGTTACAATACAGCACGTGCCGTGATATTATCTCGTCCTACGGGCTATCCTCATGTACACGGGCCTTCCCATGAAGAATACCGGCAGCTAGAAATCCCGTCGCATTAAAGACCCTCCATCTTTCCACATACTGCTTCAGCACGTCGAAATTGCGACATTGTCGAAAAATTCCGCTGCCGAGGAAGCCGTCAGTGTTCTCATCGGCCTCAGAGGGCTCGATGGTGCTGTCAGCCGAACACACAATGGTTTGCTTTAGGTAGTCAAAGCAGTGCGCCACGTGCAGGGTCCTGTTCTTGCCAAAGTCGAATGCCTCGAGTTCATCCTTAGGCTCGGCCGAGTAATACGCACGCCTGAGTATGTACAGACAGTGTAGCTGGTGAAATGTAGTCGGGATGGAGACGATTGGGGCCAGAAGACCGTCACGAAAGTAACCTAGACCATCTACATTGATGAGTTTCATTACGTTATGGTTAGTTCGCTGGACAGAGGATATGGTTAAAGTTGTAGTTCATGCCTGTGAAGCAACTCACTTGGCACCAGTGAATCCCATATTGGCTCAGACTCTTCCCCTGATCCCTCCCCTTGAGGGGGCTCTAGGGAGAAGGGTGAAGAATATACAAACTTTTCCGAGATGTATGGTATCGGAATCCGAGGTGCCGTGGAGGATTCCATGTATCCCAGTTTGTTAATGCTTGTGCTCTTCCGCCCCCAAGCTGCGCCCGCAAGAAAGCCTCCTGCGGCCGATAGAAAGAGGAGCAACGTAACAGCCAACAGAGACCATTTGGGTAAAATCTTTCCTTGGCCCTTAGTCTCAGAACAAGTCTGCTCCTCTTCATCATTTGTGAGTCGCCGATACTCGCCTCCATGGGCTGCCATAAGGACGCTGTCTTTGAAATGAGCAAGCGTACAAGTATGCGGGCAGGACAGTATAACTTGTAGGAAATAGGGAATGGGAAATAATAAAATAGAGATATGCAGAGTGGCTGGAAATTGTACCTAGGTAGACTCTTAATGCAAGTTGGTGTGGCAAGGGAAGTGAACATGCACACATCAGGGTGAGTTTCGAGGGAGTGAGAGCATGAATGGTGGTATTGTAGGGTTACGGTCACTGGACATATCGACTTTACTCCCATATTTCTAGTAGCATTACATGCTCGTAAATTTCCAGCTTCCGGGTGCCTCGTATCTGGTAAGAAGCTCAAGATGCACATTTCTTTTCTCAACTGGGGAGGCACCGAAATCCCTGGGCTGACCCCCCACAGTGCGAAAGAAATATACAAAAGCAACGAGGCGTTGGTGAATGACTTGGGAGCTATTGGTAGATCCTGGCAATGTTACAATGCACATATTGCCACGTCGCACATTCTCTTCGCACGGGATTGGTTCCACAAACATTGGCACAGGATTTCTGATATATGAGGTGTGCCGCCTTATCACTTGGCAATGAAACGGTTCCAGTGCATGACCAAAGTCCCAAAGCACAATAAAAATGGTGGTTACACAAACTGCAGGATAGACTTTCTGGTATATGAGGTGTGCTGGCTTATCACTTGGCAATGGAACAGTTTCAGTGCATGGCCAACGTCCCAAAGCACAACCAAAGTCTCAATAGACACCATGCCACGTGCAATGGTACAGCAGAGACGGCGCTGTGCCCCTTCACTTCACTCGATTCAGTTCGTTGCAGCGACTGGGTGTGGCGGTCAGTTAAGTGGAAGTGGAGATTGAAACCTCTTGTCCGACAGCGAAAGAGATATCAAGCCCGCCTTAGGCGCTAGGTCTTTCAATAATGTAGGCCACTTGACTTTGTCCTAAGGAATTATTTGTTGTTGGGTATTATATTCACACTCTTCAGTTTCTCCACGTCCAGCTTAGCCCTCCCAAGTTACTCAAAAGCATACAAAACCAGCAACATGAAGGTCGTCGCTATTCAGAGTATTGTCCTTGGGCTGTTCGCCCTTGTAGCTGCTCTTCCAGCTGGTGAGAATGTCAATTAATTCCTGAGTTAGGCCGCTAATCTAATGTCCACGATTAGTAAAGTCTAGAGCTGCCAGCATCCAAGTCAACGAAGGTCACAAGCGCGATGAGATGGAAATCGATGTCTCCGAGGCCTTTAAGCGTGACGAAATGGAAATTGAGGTCTCCGAGGCCTTCAAACAATGAAACAAACAAGCTATCTCGAGGAAATACTTTTTGCCCATGACGTCTTGCGATAACGAGAGAATGAATTGGATGAATAGATTGGTAGTATCCTAAACAAGCTTCTGTCTATCAACTTCAGTCATCTGTATTCGTAATTTGCGTAACAGTGCGTCTGATGGTTTACCAAATAACACCAGTACCACATATCGGGAACGTCTCAAGTGTTCAACATGAAGCCAATCTGAAATGGAACCCTCCATCTGGTGCACCCACCACGAGACGTTGTGCTTATGCCACGAGCCAAAGAGTTTAGGAGCATGGTAGCATTAAAATAATCTCCACGCCAATGAATGACATGAATATTCATCATCCAAATTACGCACCCATTCCCAGCTCGCACGATACTCAGTGTTCCTCTTCGACATATCCGACATTCTCGTCCGGCAGGCCTACCATGAACTCATCCACTGGTACGTAATCGTCCGTAATAACATATCCACTTCCTGGCGGGCAGTGCTTGAACCTGTCCAGCCTCTTCGGTTCGTCTGACTCTATCCCGCCTGGGCGCTTGTAGCATGCTGTGTGACGCTTTGCAAATGCCTCCAAGGCGTCCCAGCTGCGGCACATGCGATACTGTCCGAGCCCGGCTACAATCTCGGGACGCCGCTCGGTAGCACGAGGTGTGTCGTCCGCATCGCAAACGATCTGCCGCCGTAAAGTGTCGAGGCAGTGGCTGATATGGCCCCATGAACGTGACTGCTCGACGCCGTGACGATGTTCCCTGAGTGATATGTAAATGTTCTTCAGGCAGTGGAGGTTATGAATGCCATGAAGGACATAGAGACCCTTGCTGTGGTCCCAAGGAAACCTCTGGGCCTTGCGCAGCTCGTGGGCGGCGGCAAAATCGTCTGATAGTGCCACTATGGCTAGATCGTCGTCGATACCCATCCAGGCCTCATCCTGAACAGTCTCGTTGTCTGCGGCATATTCTGTTACGTAGACATAGGGCGTTTTGTATGTGCGACCTAGGTGAGCATATGTTGAAGGTGGCTCCTGATACTTGATGGGAGCTACCGGACGGAGAGATAAAGACAGTTGGGCAACATTGAGGACAAGTGATACCAACAGAATGACCAACACCAGCCAGTAGTGAAATGTAAATTTGGCACAAAGCAAGTGTGCTTTTGAAGGTGGCTTTTCGTCGTAGCTATCAGTGCCTCGATAGCGAGACAATAGAGCTTCATGAGGCTGCACATCGTCGACTGATGAAGGCATCGTGGCATGTAACTGTCGTCTTTTGCAACGAAATCCCTACTTGCCTCGAGCCAAAGTTGGGTTGGCTCGACATGGGACGGGCACTCTCGCAGTGTTGGTCAAGGGCCTGGTGGCGGAGCATCCAGTTCTGCCAAGGTAACATTCAGACTCCACACTCGGGCGATTCTGGGAATGTATTGTGGGTGTCATCCATCACCTTTGTGAGCCGATCATTGACCGTTTGTCGAGTGAGACCTAATAAGTCCAACGGACATCACTACCCAATTCAGCAAGGTTCTATTTCTGGCTACCTCGTAAGCACATGTAGCGTTGCCCGACTGAAGCTTCCTATCTACCTGCGGTAGCTAATTGGTAGTAGATAATAAGGTATCATGAGCAAGAGGAGTAGCACCAACAGAACTGATAGATATGATTTCGCACACTGTTGGGTGCAGCGGCACAACCAACGTCACTTCTAGGCGAGCACCCCCTCTACCTGTGCTGTGCCACCTTGGCCTGACCGAAATGGGATTTAACAACCTATGATGTTGCATTGAAAGTAAATGAAGGGGTACTTTTGTATCACATCCCACGACCGAGCGGAGAAGGTAGTAATTGAAACCTGAGGGTGTTGGGAGGGTCCTGAATAGGATGAGTACACCACCCTCAGCTGACTCGAAAGGATGGGGGCTGAAATTGTTGGTACCCTTGATTCAATACTCTGGTGGACACAGAGAGCTTGGGCGACATGCTGTTTCCCAGGTGAAGCACTGTGCGGAAAAGTGTTATTTGGGGTACTCGCTGATTTGACGTGTCGTCTGGCCCAAGTAAGTCCAATATTTATGCCAGTATTTAATCTCTGACCTCTGCAACTCTGTATGGAGAGCTCTCCATGAAAAGGCTCTAATCCGATTCGTGTTTCACATCTCTCCCCACTTGATAACGAACAGGCCCGTACAGCATCATGTCCTCACGCACCCCTCCGCTTGTTCTTTATGGAACAGCTTGGAAGGAGGGTTCCACCGCAACACTCACAGAGACGGCCATCAAGAATGGTTTCACAGGCATAGATACTGCAAATTATCCAACGGCCTACGACGAGTCTCTGGCCGGTGATGGTATCGCCGCGGCAATCAAGGCTGGGATGAAGCGTAGCGATTTGTTTGTACGTGATGACACTCGCCAAGATGCGTTTCTATCGCGGGGCCTATGTTATTTGAGTATTGATGGGACTAACTCGTGAACTTTCAGATCCAAACAAAGTACATGCCAATCTGGGGCCATGCCAAGGATAAAATCCCATTTAACCCTGATCAGAGTATTGAGGATCAGATCAGAGAGTCGGTCAAGCAAAGTCTTGAACATCTCCAGGTCGATTACATCGACGTACTCTTTCTGCACGTCTTCTTCCAGGACGAAGCTGATACCCTCGCCGCGTGGAAAGTCTTCGAGTCATATGTACCACACACCATTCGGGCTCTTGGCGTTTCCAACTTCGACCTCCCAAAGCTCAAGCAGATATATGAAGCTGCGACTGTGAAGCCAGCTTTTGTACAGAACCGCTTCTATAAAGAGACGGGGTTTGACTCTGACCTAAGAGATTTCTGCATAGAGCATGGGATCACCTATCAGGCATATTGGATGCTGAAGCATAACCCGGACGTCATGGAGTCTCCGCTCCTCGCATCGGTGGCAGAAAAGCTTGGAGTTGAAAAGGAACTTGCCTTCTACGTTCTCATCTTGGGCCTTGGAGGCACGCAGGTTCTTAATGGCACGACTAAGCCGGAGAGGATGTTAAAGGATTTGGAGACCATCACCAAGCTATTAACAGGTGAGCGCATTATGGAAGAATTGCAACCAGATATTGAAGAGTTTCGGAAGCTCCTGAAGGAGCTGTCGGGATGAATGACATAAAATCTGTGTGTTTGGTTACCAGAATGGATTAGACGGTGGCTTCGTCAACTTTCCAATAAATAGGAACACAAAGACAGTTTCATCTACGCAGGTGCGTTCTCTTTAGCATCAAATACCAGATCCTGGTCTTCTGCAATCATATACTCGATAAAAGTTAGATGCACAAGAACAGCTGCCTATCTTCTTCGACTGCTTCGATCAGTAGGAGGATCATGTTTTGCGCCTATTCGTTGAGTGAGTGTTAAAATCAACCGTGCCCTACCATCCTCAAGGCTCAGTAGGATTACATGTATGTAAAGAATGTTGTAGAACTCCTTACATTACGTACATAACGAGTCTTATGTATCAATACATGCAGTGACAATTACAGGAGGCCAATGGCAAGGCAAATTATCTTGATCCTTTTTTAATATGCTTGCTGTTTACTGCTAGTAGAGGGGGGTGTAACGGGTGAGGTTAGGGGGTGGGAGAAGTCAAGTGTTACGCATTTTGTTTGATATGACGTGAAGGCTGCTGAATGCAGCTGAATGAAAGACGAATATACTGTAGAAAAAGAACCAGGACGTTACAATGTGATCAATTAGTCTTTGGTGTCTCTTTATTTTGAGATCCCTTTGCCAGCCGTCCAGAAATCTATCCCGCTACTGCTTTGATCACTTATATGCTGGCCCGTTGTCTCAATCTTCATCAGGGATTGTGTCACACGTTATCTTCAACCATGAAATAACCCAATGTACCAACCTATTCGCGCGAGATACGTTGGTATTTTCATGGACCCCGGAAGCGCCAAGTCATGCTTTCAACTGAAGGCATTTAACACTCTCTCAGAGAGACCCTGGATGTACGGAATTTTTGTCGACAACTTCAGCGCTTAACAAAAATTATCCCTGGTTGGAGGGATGAAGATCACTCATGGTAGAGCTTTTGCAACTCTAACGATGGCCATTAAAATGGCGGGAAGCTGGGTAGATTATTCTTCAGCCCCAGGTCGAGACGGGAAGGATCTAGGCTCGCTGATTTAGGAAGTTCTTTTTGGGAAGGGAAACCACATGCAAGCATCTCAATTTTTTATGGAGAACATGCTCACGTGAGTGCACACGGCCTTTTCAAGCTGTCTTTTTTGCTGGTTTCTTACCAAGTTCCAGTTTCATGCGCCGCACGGGAGCCTGGGCAGATTCAATACCTCTCGTTCCGCAACATGATGCTGCTGAGAGCTTGATTGCGCAAGTCCCCCGCAACTGGCCTAATACTTAACAGGGTTTCCCCAAATGTCGATAATGAGATGAGCGTCATCTCGAACAATCAGCTCACAGTTCGTGGGTCGAAATCATGGTGTCTACTTGGCAACTCCAAGAGGCACACCAGCCAATGGAGGATTGTCAGGTGTGCATTTTCTTGTCATGCCCAACCGATCCTAACAGTGAAGGCTACGTGTCCCGGAGCATCAAGTACGATGAGCTGCGAGCATCCGCAATTACTGAATGCTCAGGATGCATCATTCTGCACGAGGCGTGGACTTCGTATCTTCCAGGCATCGAACTGCGAGCACGTGCTTTCATGACCGTTACTGTAGATAAATGGGCTGAGTTGGAAGTCAAGCTCTTTTGGAGGACTCCAGAAACACTGAAACAGATTGAATTAGACATCTTCACTCTACCAGGTAGGACAAGTCGATGTGGCTCTTTTTGCATCTTTTTAATCAAAAGAGTAGATCGACCTCGTCTCAGAAATGTTCGTTGTGCTTCTCTGCTCCCAGAGAGCACTGCATTGGTCGACAACCTCGAACGTATGAAAGACTGGCTTCATGCGTGTGAGAGTCGCCATGCGAGTTGCCGCGAAGCATCGGCATTCTGCCCACCACGATTACTTGACATAGGGACCAAACATGAAGACCCAGTTCGCCTGGTCACAACAACAGGCGCTCGCTACGTTGCTCTGAGTCATTGTTGGGGGCCGACGAAATCAAGGCACCTTTCTACTTCGCATACACTCTCAGCGAACGAGACAAATATTCCTGTTTCCGAGCTGCCAAGGACAATATTCGATGCCATTGAAATCACAAGGGAGCTCGGTCTTCGCTATATATGGGTTGATTCATTATGCATAATACAGGATGACCAGGTAGACTGGGCGTACCATTGCAAAATAATGGGGGACGTCTACAGGAATGCCTACTTGACGCTTGCCGCAGGAGCAAGCTCTGGGGATGAGGAAGGGTTTTTCGTGGAGCCCGATGAGAGTGTTGTCAAGCCACGTTCCTGTCATATAACCTTTGGAGGAGTAGTTCACGAAGTTTACCTGCGGCGTCGCATAGCCCACTTCCGTGGCAGGCTCCCTCTTACAACCCGGGGCTGGACTCTTCAAGAGCATATTCTTTCGAGGCGCTTTCTCTGCATTGGAAGGGACGAGGTATTCTGGGAATGCCGCGAAGACGTTTCTTGCACATGTTCTGTAACGCAGGGCCCTTTCAATGATCGCACCTATGGGCAACCAAGATTCATTAACCGTTTCGCTACCAGGCATTTGTATGTCAACATCGAACGGCTCGAGCAGAGGGAAATAGCTCGACTCTGGAAAACTATGGTCACAGAATACTCTCTCAGGAAATTGTCGGTCAAGACAGATAAGCTTCCTGCCCTGAGAGGTATTGCAAACAGATTTGAGGTAGGAGCCTGATCTAGAAAATACGGGTAGCACTTATAGCTCATCGCTGACACAACTAGGAATGCCGAGAAGGCAAATACATGTCCGGCCTCTGGTCCGATACACTGAGAGAGGATCTGCCTTGGAAACTCGTCTGGCATCATGGCGGCCCGACGGCCAGCCCTCCTGGACGACCAAGGTCCGGCCCTTCGTGGACCTGGGCATCGGCCGCTGATCATGCGGTCAACTGGCCAGCAATTGAGTTACACCCCTCTTACAATGTTCAATTTACGTCAACCGAAGGCCAGACTCCTGAACTTTGTGGAACTGAAGTGGAATATGGCCAGGCTCTGAACGTGTCGGGTTTCTTGGTCCCTGTGACGCTGGAGCTGGAACTGAATGAGCCTGATGCAAGGTTAATAAATGATCCGTCGTTCCTTTGGGACTGCAAGATCAAGATTCTAGATGGCTCCGTGCCGCATACAACAGCATTACCCAAGGAAGACGTATCGGCTCCATCAGACGGTAGTAGTTCGTCGGAGCCTGGCACATCGGTTGAGAGAACCAAGGGAACACGTCCCCTCAATGCCTTCACCGCCGACTTTCGCTTCTGGAACTCCGTGGCAGACCTGAAAGAAAGCCTACAAAACGTCATCTTTTTTACGCTCGGCACATTTGGGTCAGCGTCGCCCAAACAGGAGCACGTCTGCGAGGCTGGCCTGGTCCTCAAGCACTCCAAAACACAACCGACCGAGGCAAATGGGCAGCAATTTCAGCGGATCGGCTTCCTTTTCCGTACCTCGTCAAAACCCCCTGCAACCTGGGAGCCCGAGGGCGTCAAGACATGCTTCCAACTTGTGTGAAAACAAACCCCATAAATGTAATGCCGTTTCATCATTTCGCTAGATTATATTGTGTCATAATAATACAGTAAACCTGGCCCAATCTCAGTTCTGGGCCCCGAACTCCTCCACATCCTCCTCGTCGAACTTGAACAGCCGCAGAATCGCAGCCGCCACCTCGATGCCATCGTGCTCCAGGTGCGCCGTCTCGGCCGCCTGGTCCGCCTGGTCCTTGTCCTGGATGCCGCCGCTTTCGAGGCGCATCTCGATTTGCCGGCGCACCATGTCCTCGTCAAAGGCAATGTGCGCCTGCGTCGTGAAGAGCCGGTTCGGGATGTACAGGCCCTGGATGGGCGTGTGGTCGGTCCAGCCCCAGCAGTGCACCTCGGTGCCCGGCGCCAGCAGGCCGTCCGAGGACTCGACCGTCGGCGCCTCGAGCACCTGGTCCTTGTGCATCTGGTGCAGGTAGACGGCGTCGTCCTTGGTGCGGAAGAGCCGCTGGCCCGTGGGCGAGAGGAAGACCTTAGTGTGGGCGAGCTCCCAGTCGCCGCTAGGGGCTTCGCCGACTTTGCCGCCGAGTAGCCGGGCGAGGAGCTGCATGCCGAAGCAGACACCCGTGAAGCGGAAATCTGGTCGGCTAATCCATAGTTCTTAATTGGAAGTCAGTGTTTTGTTATTCGTCAGTCACTGAAATGACTGGAACTTACCCTTCAACAACTTCAACAGATCCAGGATCCACGGGTCATCCCCATGCGCATCATACCGACTCCCCGTTATCAACAGGCCATCATAGCCTTCGAACTCTTCCGCCTTTGGTACCCTGCCTCCCATCTCCGTCACAACAAACTCCTGCTCCGTCTCCACGCCCAGGGGCGGCTTGTGTGCGGCACCAGCCTTTGCGAAGTGGTGATGCAGGATCTCCGCGAAGGACTCATTACGCTCGGGGTGCGTCTCATCAGTCTCGAGCACGAAGACCTTGATGACGGACGCGTTAATTGTGGGCTTGTAATGCTTCGCCATTTTGATTGCTGAACTGTTCTGTATGCTTGTACGCTTGACGATGTCTCAGGCAGAAGGAGAGACAAGCTCATCTTCTCTCTCAGATGAATGACTCGTATTGTTATGCAAAATGTCGACACTGACGTCACTAAGTGCCCATTCCACGCATTTTTTCTAGCCTGGCGGCGAATTATCGCAGGGTCAGTTATTCCTGACATCGAAACTCAATTTCTATGAGCTAAAACTATTTGCTGTCTGGCTGTATTTGCCGAGCGTTCGTTCTTGGCGCCCGCGCGGCTCCGCAGCTATGGGCCCATCCCGTCATCACCTCGAAAGAGGCGCTGAGCGGCGACTCAGACAATGGCTTGCTTGGCGGGCTCGGGAAAGACACGCCAGAACTGCAGGTAACAGGGAAAGCAATGGAAAGGGAATGCCGTTTCTTGCAATTGGAGGGCTTGGACACCAGGCAAAAGGCGAGCTGCCAATGCTGCATGGCATAGCCTAGGGCTGGGCTGCGATCATCCGCCAAGCCGACCGGCATGCATTGTTCCAAGTTCCTTACATTGGTTCTAGATCGATTCTCTCGGCTGACTTCACAGGGCAGACGACTCAGGTGGCCTCCACGTGTCTCAAAGGCTGCGATCCGGATTTTTTTCCTTCTATTTGGCCAGCTAAGCGTACTGGGGTTGGGGGTCGGGGCTGGATCACAGCTTGGCTCCCCAGTAGTATGTGAAGATGTTGACGCCCACAAACGCGTCGATGTAATTGCCCGTTGCCTCGCCGTCGTTAGCCGCGCCCGCGCACACCAGTAGCGGCATGAAATGCTCGCCTCCATGGGGCGGGTGCATCTCATCGGCATGCGGGAATTGCCTCCATTCCTTCAGCTTCTCCGCGCGTTCGGCCCTGGTGGGCTGCCCAACGGCGCTCGTCAGCGCGTCGTTCCACTTGTCTGACCTTGGGCGGAAGGCAGCTCGGGCTTCGCTTGCGCTCATCAGTGACCGCATGGTGCCGAGGTTGTGAAAGGAGGCAAAGCCAGAGCCAACTGTAATAATCACCCCAGTAATCAGTTCACGTCCAAAGTCATCATCTTCATTCCCGATCCGAATTCGACCTACCAATTGCAATGTTGGATTCTCGTAGCTTCGCCAACGCGGCGCCCATCCTCAGATGCGTCTCCGGATCCTCCGACTCCAGCACCGACACCTGCACGATCGGCACCTTGGCCTCGGGCGCGACCAGCATCATGGGGATGAAGACGCCGTGGTCCCACCCCCGCTCTCCGTCCAGCTCGGGCTTCAGCCCTTCCCCCTCCAGGGCGGCCTTGACCTCACGCGCCACGTCGGGCTCGCCCGGTGCCGGGTACTTGAGCTGGTACGCGGCGGGCGGGAAGCCGTAGTAGTCATACAGCAACGAGTGCGACTTGGCAGACGAGATGGTCGGCTGCGCCGTCTGCCAGTGCGCAGTGATGAGTACAATGGCTCGTGGTTGTGAGGGCGTACCGAGGCCAAGGAGCTTGGGAACGCGGTTCTTGAGGGAGTTGGTGATGGATTCATGGCCGGGGTCACCCAGGATGGGCATGGGACCTGTGCAAGTGTAAGTCAAATGAGATCTTTTCGTATGTCCATGAGATTGGGTGCCCATCTCAGTAGCTGCCATGTTCGACTTACCACCTCCATGCGACAGAGCAATCACCGGAGCCACCGTCATTTTCGAAGTAAATGTTCTCGTCAATGTGGTCTTCAGATCGAAATTCAATCTTTGGCTTCGTTTGAGTGCAAAGATCATGCAGTGCGCGCAGTTGCCCAAGTAGTGGATGTGCAATTCAGGAACAAAGGCGGATTGCGGGATCTGATATATACAGAAGTGCACCCGTGAAGCCCCACCTTGTGCCGGCACCAGTCGCTAACAAAATGGGTTTCTCTTAACGTTACACGACTATTTCCGTCTTGGGAATAACAAATGCACCGCCCGAGGCTGAGACGAAGCGCTGGAGAATCGCACAAATCTCGGGTATCCCACATTAGATTCCGGGCGCCGGCTCATGTGCCAACAGGCCCAGGCTCTTTTCGCCTAGATTGGTCATACCCGCGCGGGAACCCATTTGTCATCACTAACGCCAACGACGCTGATTCGTTCAACAACAAGCTGCTGAATCGCTCAACAACCGGCCTGCAGAGCGCTGTAGGTTCAATTAGGAGGGGTCATGTAAGCAAGCTTGGCTGGTTTCTCTACACAGGATATCACTCGTCCTTGTGGAGCAAGACCAGCACTATGCTCTAATTTGCTTCCACTTTCATTACCCTAGGTGCACCAACTACTCAATGTCTTGGCGGGGTACAAACGCGTCGAACGAGATCGTCGGATGTAGAGTTATGAAAGTCATACCTGTGCCTGCGAGTTGTCAAGTTGGCAGTCTGCTTCACCCATGCAGTGCATTTTCGCCGATGCTGGCTGCAATCTCATCGCGAAGCTTATTTCTCGTTAGGTTCTTGTTAGCTACGTTTTTGATGCGTTTTGCTTTCTTTGTCACCGAGATCCAAACAGGTCTAGCCTTCACCGAACAACGCAACATCCGCGTTGTGGTTCGCAATAGTGGCCGGGGTCATTTTCGCAAAGGAAATGGTGCAGGTGTGCTCGCCATTCCCATAGTCCAAAATCCACCCTCTTGAAGCTCATTAGCAGAAGTATGATGAAGTAATCTTTTCAAAGCAAAGGCGGGCATTGGATTTGAGAATTGGAAGGAGCAGAAAGATGGCCGATTGCATGAGGTGTAATAAAGGCATCACCATGTAGTAGGTCCGCTTATAAGGGAATGGAGTTTTTCGACGAGGTGCCTGACAACAGAAGGCGCTTAATCTAGGACATCGTCTTCATATGCAATTCGCGGACAAAACACTTTATACGCCTGAATTGCTAGAAAATTCGTATCAAGCGTGTTGCTCTAGCCATCGTCTGATCTCGAAAGTAACTCTTTCGGGTTGGTCAAGCATGATGAGATGGCCAGCATCGGGGATTGTCACAAACTCTTTCACCCTACCACCTATAAGATGGGACAATTTCTCCATCTTTGCAAGTGGGATCCAGGTATCACCTGCTCCCCACAGGATCTTCACTTCACAGCCAACGCGACCAAATGCATCAGTATCGTGAAGGTCTGCAGTGTCTTGGTCGTTCGATTGCTTGATCTGCCGAACGAAATTCTTTTGCGGGTCGTATTGGAGCGCTGTTGCATCGCCCAACCAGGGACGTACAAGCACGTCTGTCCATTCCGGACCGAGGCCCGATCCTTTAACTCTCGCGCTCTCAATGATAGCCCTTAAGCAGCCCTCAAAAACATTGGCTGGAAGCTCCTCAAAGACGAGCGGATGGGAGCGCACAAGATTGTATAGTTTATCCCCCCAAGGCAGCGTACAGTTCGTATCCAGTAGACATAAACTTTGATACTCACAACCGTGCAGCAGATGGGCTCTTAGAGAAATCACCCCAGCAATGTCATGCGAGACGATTTGAGGTTTACGCGACCCATCGCGTCCGCTGAGTTGGAGATGGTCAAGCAGTGCGGCCAAAGCTCGTCCTTGCAGGTTCACAGAAGTATCTGGCACCTTTGCCTCGGAAGAGTCAAAAACCTGAGACTGACCATAGCCAGGGAGGTCATACAAAACAATGTTGAACTGTTGTGTGGCCCATAGGGCCTCAGTCAGAGGTCTGAAAACATCCGAGGACCATGGAGTGCCGTGCACAAAAACAACCCAACTCTGCGCGGTTGCTTGCCCGCTCGTTGTTTCACGGACTGAATATCTGATAGTCCAGCCATTATAATGAAAGGCCTCCGGTAGCTCAAAGGGGGCTGTAGTTGACATTGTGATTATACAGTGAGGAAAAAATACTGCTTTCACGATGCACGTGAGATTGGCAGGTAAGAGAAAAAAAAGAGCCCAGTAGATGATTGGGAATCTTTCTTACTTCCAACTGACAACCGCAATCGTCTACGTCATGAAGGATTGCCCCGCAATGCCAAGGAACTGACGAACAACCTGGATCTTGATCAAATTTCACGGCTTTTCTGCTGTCCACCTTTCCATGGGACTCAAAGGGCAGCGAAGCCAAGGCCCTGATTGGATAGGATAGATAGCTCCTGATTGCAACTAGTTACATTTTTTGTGGGAAGACCAATGAAGGCTTTCAAGTAGGCATTTCATGATGCTATTTTGTTTATAATAGTAGAAAAATTTGCCACTTGAAACTGAGTCGCTGAGGTGGATTCTACTTTTAATATCATATATGTTGCGATGAAGGATCACGTGTAGAGAAGACCTTCGATTTGCTACAGACGTGATTGGCAAAGTGCGAAAAGGGAAGAAAGTGTAGTGCGTTTTGTGGACAAGTTGACACTAGCCTAGAGGATATGTACGACTCAACTTGTGAATAGGCGCGAATTGGAAGCAAAGAGCGAGTGTCTGAGAGGCCCAGAGTCAAATACTCAATATCATTGACCGCAATAAGAGTTTCATGGACAATGAAATGAACACTGGGCTACATCTGAGAGGTTGCTACACTAAATGACAAGAACAATTCAATAACAATTCAGGAAGAATCTGAGAGCAAATATTCTCTTCTCATCATCTGCGACCAAGAACAATAGGTCAAGCGACGCCGCCCTCGCGGCATCTCGAATTATTCGCATTGAAGTTAGAGCAGCTTCTGATGCTTAGCCAAGAGAATAAAGGACAAATCTCATCATAAGTCCTTCCATTTGCTACCATCTTCTCTTCCACCTGACCTTCATCTCCCTGTCCGGAAAGGTTGCAACTGAAGTCGAATATGTATCTTCACCTCGAGCAGGCCTGTCTGAAGGAAACCCGTCAGGATTCAACCACCTGATGCTATCAACGTCCACGTCGAATCGTAGCACAAACATGGCAACTGTCAGCAGCACCTCTGATTTTGCCAAATTGCGCCCTGCACACATGCCGGCACCTCCCCCAAATGGAAAAAAAATCTTCGAGCCTGGTGCCACAAACTTCAGTTCTTTTCTCACGCGTCCGTCTTTGTCCTCTGATTCAATCTCTTTTATGTGTCGGTAAGCCCAGAAATCAGAGGCGGGATGATTTGGAACTGCCCCTGCAATCGATCCATTAATTATAAGCGATCGGCTGGTAGTCAAGGAGGTGACTTACAGACTGCCTCGTCTTGATTGGCCGTCTCTGTCAATGTTTGTACCATTGTCCCTTTACGAACAACATACCCGTCATCTCGACGTCTTCCATACAAGTACGCATCAGAATTACGTTGAAGTGTAAACGCAGAGTTTCGGTGAACAACGATTGTAGCAAGGGCATCGAGGTGAGCCTCTGAATATTGAGCGACCTATCAGTAGCATGCTCATTGAGGCATTGTGAAGCCTCTTGCCTCACTGCTACAAACAGCTCGGGGGATTTGATGACTTCCATTAACATCCACGAAGTTATGGCAATAGAATTAGCGTGTAGGCCATAGAGGAATCAGTAATCGCTGTGATTTGTATCTTAGGGTTGTGACTTACCCAAATAACATCAAGCTGTAGCAAGCGCCCATAGTGTCAATTTGAAAATCGAAAGATTTGGCCCATTCGCGTAAACGCCTCGAGAAATCGGACCCAAACGCGCGCTGTAGATCAGTATTTCCAATAGTAGAGCCGTCATTCTCGAGGTCAAGCCGGGTTTCGAGCTCATACCATTTCCGACACATAGCACGGAATTGGTCCCTTTTCTGAACGGCCGGATTGATCCACTTGGGTAGACCATACACCAGCACCTCAGCGACCTTTTCATAGTCCCAAAAAGCTTCGGCAAAGCCCGGATTGACTTCCATGATTCGTGGGCCCACAATTGCGCTCGTCGCTGCCGCAAACATCCATTGTTTGACACACTCGATTACACGACCGTCCACCCAGTCTCCGTCTCGAATACTTCCAACATCAGACAGAGACAGCTGGTCATCAAGATAAGTTTGGTAAGCAGAACCCATGTTTGCCACCGAGCCCGCGTTCAGGAGATCTTCGTGGTAAACGTGGTGTAAATTGTACCATATTCGCCTCTCAAGCGGAATATCATGACGCCGGCGAGGCTTCGTGGCACTTCCCGAAGTATCGGCGGCAAATTTGGCAACATCAACGGGCTCGTAACCTGCGATGTTGCCAAAGATTGAGAGCATCATGGGGTTTGTGCAGAATGAGCCGCGGAACAAGGTTGAAATATTGCTACCACCAGAGACGAGATATATTGGTACTGGCCCCATTTGATATTGAATGATGGGGTTTGTCCTCAGCATTTCCCTTTGCATTTCATGTTAGTGGTTGCCACAACTGAACATTAAATGGGGTAAAAGATACTTTGAACGCTTAATGAAGCGTTTCTTGTTCCTCAGGAATTGCCAGGTATTTGACAAGTAAGGAATGGTTTCGCCCAGGCGTGGTGGCCCATTCTTCTGTCTCTGAAAATGACTTCGGATGAAAAATGTAATAAACACGGAAGCAACAATAGAAGCCGTCAAAGACGGCCAAAAGTCGTGTAGCAGATCTTTCATACCTAGCCCGGTTGGCATCTTAACTGCCCCGAACATGCTTTGGAGATATGTTGGTTGTCAGAGTGGATGTGGAGATTTGACAATACCAACATAACGGGATGGCGATGTTCCTCGTTCTTAAAGTGTGCCAGCTTTGGAAAAGTTTGCGTAATTGCATCTGCTGAAGCGTTACCACCAACAAGCGGAATGTTGGTTGAGCTGGCATCTTTTGAACAGCAGGTATAACGTGAGAAGAGGTGACGTGTACCCCGTCGCGCGACAATGGATCTCCGGCCCCCAATCACGCCAATGCAATTTCACGGCCAACAGCATCACTAGAAGGGGAGGTAGTAAGGGCCCGTCTCAACAAAGGCGCAGTGGTACGGTCGGCTGCAATAGGGCTGCCGCCCTCAACGCGCAGATGTTACAGACCGTTGGCTTGGCGACGACCTCATACCCTTTTCTCTATCTCCAAGTAGCTAGCTTCGTCAGGACACTTCAACCAACCGCAGTAGATGCGCCCGTTCAGGGTCTCCTCCCGCACTCCTGAGAAAAATTGGCGTCATCCGTTGCTCCCTAATTGCAATCGTATGTTCTTCTCTGTCCAGCCTACACACGACTCGGATTCTTTCCCTGCTGCTGCTCCAACGCAGTCATGGCGCCAATCATCGCTTTAGTCGTCGGCGGTTTGAGCGCCGTCTACTTGTTCCTGCGGTTGCTTCTCTTCGCCACGCAGCATGCGAGAGAGCCGCCCGCCATTGTGACCGAGCTTCCATTTATCGGACCTCTCATTGGCATGATCAAAGAAAAAGAGCGATTCCACTTGCGCTTGAGGTGCGTGCAACTTTCTAGTGGGATGCTTTTCGCGATGAACTCACCCGCCGTGCAGAGACCAATATCAGCTCCCTATCTACACCCTGCGGCTTCCTTTTCAACGCATGTACATTGTCAACGACACGAAGCTCATCCCTCCGCTTCAGAAACACTGGCGCCATGTCAGCTTCTCGGCGATTGCTGCTGACGCCGGTGCCGTCGTTGGAATGAGCAAAGAGGCTGTCGACATAATGCATCAAGGGCTATCGACTGAAGAGGGCTTTAGTGTGAGCTGGCCGCGGTTTATCATGGCTTCCATGGGCCCGGGGCGAGACCTCGATGCCATTAATCGGTCTGCCGTTGGGGTCATAGCTGCCGGCACTGATCAGTTACGCTCTAGGGGCACCCATAAGATTGCATTGGCTCAATGGTCCCGTCAAGTAATGACTGAAGCCACGACAGAAGCCGTGTGGGGTCCGCAGAACCCATATCGCGACGCAGCAGTTGCAGAGGCTTGGGAGTGAGTCTTTTGCGACACACGCACCTACAACCATGCGCTAACAGAACGATGCAGAACTTTCGAGGCCGGCTTTCTCACTCTATCTATGTTTCCTGGCGCTCAGTTCCTGTTTCCCAAGCTCACTCGCGCACGCGAGCTTGCTGCAGCTGCATTGATAGACTATATACAGAAAGGTGGGCATGAGAAAGCGTCAGGACTTGTACGCAAACGCTATGAACACCATGTCCAGAAGTTCGGCCTGAGCCATGATGATTTTGCCCGAGGAGAGCTTGGCAATACATTTGCCGTGCTGGGAAATACCGCACCCTGTTCGCTCTGGATGTTATGGCACGTGTTTTCGGACGAGCAGGTTCTTGGAGATATCCGGAAGGAGGTCTCGAATCTGGTTCTGGAGCAAGAGCCGGGAGTCAATTCCATTGACCTGAGTAGTATACGGGAGTCTTGCCCAATACTCCTCAGTACATTTCAAGAGGTGCTACGTTATCGCGCCGTAAATCCCGGCCCCCGCGTACTACTTGAAGATGTGGAGTTAGACGGGAACTTGCTGCTGAAGAAAGGCAGTATGCTTCTGATTCCGGCTCCAGTCCAGCACACCAGTGTCGCGGCATGGGGTGACGATGCCGGCAGCTTCAACTATCAGCGGTTCCTACCCAACTCGGAGCCTGGCAGAAAGAAGTTTAACAGGGTCGCTTTTCGTGCGTTTGGTGGCGGCCATCAACTGTGTCCTGGACGGCACTTTGCGAGCACGGAAACCATGGCGTTGGCAGCATTACTGGTATTACAGTTCGACATTGTCCCTTTAGCTGGCGGATGGAAGGAACCAACGTGGAAGAACTCTCCTATGCAGGCTGGCTTCCCAGTACCCGACGAGGACATTGAAGTAGAGCTTCGACCGAGAGAACCACACATGAAGTGGAAAGTCACATTTTCGGGATCTGACGCCACAATGGGAATGGTGGCCGAAGATCTTTTGGTTCAGGCCTAGCACCGTCAAGGCATTTCATGAAAAGTTTGGTCTGAACTGCTGTAGGTAGTGCCTGACGGCTTGTATAAGTTGGCTTGTATGAGTAGCAGCATCTGCTGCGATCTAGCGCAAGTAGCGCTGCTATAAAAATCATGCATGGTGTCCTCCATGTTGTCTTTTGAGGCATTTAGTCATTCTTCACGACTGCTGAGTTAGCCTGCAGTTCAACGGGCTTAGCGTCAGGCGCATAGAAATGGGGTTCAGTGGAACATATGAACGGGGTCTCAGCATGACCGCCCACTCAAGGTGTTGTCTTGCGGCCATGGCGTGATAGGCAGGGTTACACCGCGGGTGATTAGTCCCTCGGATAGTGCCCTCGCGTACTGGCTGGACGTCTTCATACTGTGAGTATCATGGTTGGGTATGATTGTCTGGCTTCCCAAATGTCCCCTGCATCCAGTCTGGGATGCAGGCTTGAGGAAATTGGCGAAGATGGATTATAGACGTACACCATGTCACACAGATGCTGGACATTGCATGATCGTTGGTTGCCTTGATGCATTTTATTTTATACCATGAGCATAAATGATTGTCTCCAGCTTCGATTCCTTCCTTAAGCAACTTCATTACTTGCAAAGACAATCTGATTGCTACAACTCAGGGAAAACACTTTTTCGCAAGAAAAATGGCTCAATCAGTTTTGGGCCGCCAAACACCTAAACGAGGTTGAAACAAAAGACCTTTTGGGACGATCAATCAAGTCCCTCCAATTCTCAATGGGTGGTCGTTCAACACATTCTCCCCCATACGGTAGGCCAAGTACAAGCCTGCGGAGAAAGCTCATACTCTCCCTGGTCGTGCTTGTACTGGTGTAATACTTGGTTGAACGAGTTCGGTTGTTGATACTGTCTTAGGAAGATAGAGTGATTGACTTGTTTCATTGCTAAATAAGACTACAGCTATGGGCCTATATCTAACGTTAAGCCAGGCACTCCCACTCATTCAAAAACAGCCAGTGTGTCCCGTCCCGACGCCACAGCCTTGATCCTAGACCCGACGTCTAATGGGCTTCCCTCACTAACGATGAAATGCTTCTTTGCAGCGGCCTCCGACACCTCAACGCCAAGTATCTTGTAGATGTTAGCACCAACAAGATCGAGCGCTCCTTTCTCGCTCAGTCGACCTTGGCTGTTTTTGTAAGCCGTGCCGGCGGCGAAACCCAGGTCTCGAATCTGCCAGTCTTCCAACAGGCCGATGCCAGCCGTAACACCAGCGTCAAGTAGTGCGTCAATGGTTGTGCCGTTGGTCAATGGTGCACCAGAAAGTGTTCGGCGCGAGTCCCATGATGCTCCCTCAGACTGCAAAGTTAACAAAATGACTCCAACCGAGGCATCAGCCAATTCCTTTGCCAAAAGGTGGGACTCGGCACCACCAACAATGGCCAGCTTGATCTTGTTTCCTTCAGAAAGGAGGCCTTCAACATCCGACTTGACACGAAGGGCGGCAGCGATGCCATCCGCGCTATTGATGGTCAGGGCAAGTACCTTCTTTCCCTCTACCACCTTCTTCAGATAAGCGGCCTCCGAAAATGGATCCACAATTGGCCTCTCGTCCGTCGAGGCAAGAATGAGTTTCTGACGCAACTGTCCGAATGCAGCCGAATAGCTGGTCGTTGACCGCACACTAAGATCGAGAGTATAGTGGACCGCAGCATCCTCTGCAAACACAGCGTCCTTCGAGAGACTTGTCTTTGCGGAGGTTCGGAAACCCACACTGGTGCCATGGTGGGTTCCACCTGATGTATACTTGGGTGCGGAGATGGCTCTTGTTACACCGTACTTGGCGGCAACGTGCAACTTCTTGCTATCGAGTAGCAGTCCATCAACGGCACGCGAGAAAACGAGCGGGTTGGCCCCGTTATCGGTAGTCCACTCGTTGTCAATTTCGTTAAGGCCGATGGTTCCGCCTACACCTGTAAATGACGCTGTTATGTAGCCGTTCTTCAAAGCGATCCTCTTGAAGCCGGAGGTGGCGACCTCTTCATCGCAGGTTCCGATGCAGGTAATGTCTCCGTTGATGATGACGACGGTACTGTTGTCTGCAGTCGCGTGGCTCTCTCCGTTATCCAGCAAGATTTTGGTGACGCCGCTGAAGATGGCGCTTGCCAGCTCAGTAGGCTCTTCAACTACTTGAGACAGAGACTGATCAGGCTCAATGGGGCCTTTAAGAGGCTTCGACAGCTCAAACGGTTCCTCAAGTTGAGCAGTGCCGTCAATCCACACCTGCAAAGGGGTAGCGCCAACGCTGAGTGGGTCACTGTCCCAGACGACCACATCCGCATCGAACCCGGGCTTGATCTTGCCGAGACGCTGACCCAGTCCCAGTTCGTTGGCTGGCGCAGTGGTGACACTAGCGAGGGCGGCGTGGTACGGCAGGCCATAGTGGTAACCCTTGGCTGCTTCGAAGAGGACGTGCTGGGCGTTAAGCACAGGGTTGTCGCTCACGTAGATCGGAGTCAGTCCCTCATCATAGAGATACTTGCCGGCAAATTCGGAGCCGATATACGCCTCCGCCTTGTAATACATGTTGTCAGCGAAAATCGCTGAGGAAGGAGCTCGGCCACCCCATGTTCGGTTCAGAATCTAGTACATTCGTTAGCGAAGTGTCTTGAGCCACGTTAAATAATTATGTACCTCGGGCACCAAGAAGGTCTGATGAGCATGATGGAACGCGCGGATGGCGAACTTGAACTCATTGCTGTGGTCTACCATTGCCTCGAGATCGGGAACCGTGTAGCAGTGGGTGTTGATGTGGACCTGGCCACGGAGAGCTGCTCCAAGTGTCTCCCAGAAGATTTCCTGTGGCAAATATTCCTCCATGTTCTCTACACCAATGGACTCGGCCTTGCTGCACCAGTCGTCTTGCTTCTGGTTGAGATTCCTCGCTTGCTCGAAAGCATGTCTAAACTCGTAACTTTCGCCCAGTCGGCTGAACGGCCTGCCGCCGATGTGACCATAGATGCGCTTGGGGTTCTCACCACAAGCCATCTTCATGTAGCGCCAGTTGTGCTCCGGGTCAGCTAGCATGTCGCGAGCGCTAACCTCGCGGCGGCCGTCAGGTTTGCCCACAGCATGCTTGAAAACGAAGGCTTCACCGCCGATGTTGTTGCCGGATCCGGGCAGTACGAGAGAGGTTGTCACGCCTCCGGACTTAATGACTTGGATTTGGTGGTCGAAAGGGTTAACGCCGTCAATGGACCGTGCCCATGGGGTGATGTTATTGGACAACTCGTTGGTGTCATCGTTGCCGTCCAGCTCTGGCAAGCTATCGACCCCGGCATGAGAGTGCATGTCAATAATGCCGGCAGTCAGCTGTCGGCCCCGGGCATTGTAGAGGATAGTGCCTCCTGGTAGGTTACTCGAAGATATGTCAGCCTCCACCCTCTGGATCAGTCCTTTTTCAATCAAGACGTCGGCTTGAATCCACTTCCAGCCGTGGCCCGCTCGAGCGTCCTTCTCGCTGGTTCCCTCAACCGGCTCACCGACCCAGACGGTAGCATTCTTGATCAAGGTTGCCGCACCTCCGTCGATGTATCTCGCATTCTTGTCACGGCCCGCACCGATGGGGTCCTTGGGCTTGGTGTGGAGCTTCTTGCACGTTTCCAGGTCGGCATTGAGCTTCTCAATCGACAGCTTCGGGGCGGATACGTTGCTCTGCCAGATCTGCTTCCACTGTGCCAGCACAATCAGGCCCAGGCAGGCAATGGCGGCGAATTTGATGGCTCGGGAGCGGCGCACGCTTCGACGGCTGCGAAGACGGTAGCTCTGGGGAGCTGTGGTTGCCGCAGCAACAGCAGCATACGTCGGCAATCCGCCCTTCTCGTCCATATTGGGCGGACGATGAAGATGGTGAGGTAGTTGATTGAAGAGAATTGGTGGGGGAGAGGAAGGAAGAAGCTCAAAGGAAGGAGCTCGGAGGAGAGCTCGATGTCTCAGATAAGGGTGGAGGAAGCTCCGGATAAGGCATCAGTCATCATGGCACTTTTGGAGATGCGTCTCCAGCAGGCCCCCGTTGCGGAGTTATCGCCATCAGTCCCCTGTCGGCCAGCGGGGTAGCTCTGGGCTTCCAGGGGCGTTCCGCCTATAGTATCCGGTGCTGCTACCCCAACTTTTGCTCCGAATCACGCACTCAAGCTTCGGTCCCACTGGCTCATTGGAGCTAAGGATGGCGATATCTAGGCCCAGGTACCACGCAGAAGTTCCTGGGGCCGAAGATCCGGATATATTAGTGTTGAAATACAAGCATTATCAATTGGAACTAATAAGCGCAGTATTTGAGCCACAAGGTTGTTGTTTTTTGTCTTCTTTTTTCCTATTACGAACTATGTCCATTACCCGTCATATATGTGCTTGGGCGTTACAATTGACAGCAGCAAGAATGATACCTGACTAAGGTAGCGCATGTACAGAATTATTAGGTACCGATCATTTGGCTCGAATGAAGCTTCAATCCTACACGCACAAAATCCAGACGACAGTCTTAGGCTTTAGCATGGAATCGCGTGCTTCACATCTTCGCAACAATCTTAGACGAACAACAAAGCCAAGCCACCCAGAAGCGCGGCAAAGCTGAGACCGTTGACAGCAGCACCACCAGTAGGGATGGGCGATGGGCTATCTCCTGAACCCGATCCAGATCCGGAGCCGGAGCCGGAGCCGGAGCCCGGGCTGCTCTGGGTAGGAGTTGAGCCAGCGCCAGCAGAAGTCTTGGTAGCGGCCCCACTGTGTGTCTTGGTCGAGTGAGGGCCGGTGCTGTTCTTGGGCGGCACGGACTCCTCATACGCGGAGCAGGTAGCGTTGGGGGCCAGCGGGCAAGTCTCCTCGTCGATGCAGATGGACTGCAGCTGCGGGCCCTGTGCCTCGATGACAGTCGTGGGAGGAGCGCAGCGGACGTTGAAGAGGGTGCTCAGCGCGTTGGCAACAACAGTGATATCGTCCTCGGCGACGCCAAACGACGCAGCCGTGAGGCCGACCTGCTGGATGAAGTAGGTCACCTCGGCGAGGTTCAGGTCCATGAACTTGTGCACCTCGTACATCGAAGGGTCGGCCTGGTAGGCAGCGAAGCCGGCCATACCCTGCTGCGAGCAGCCGAGCAGGGAGCCGAAGAATTGGTAAAGGTGGGTGAGGAGGAAGCTGTTTGAGGTCAGTCAGTGCCTTTGATTCATCAAGGGCCTTGCACAGGAAGGTTAGAACATACTATTGCGAGGACTTCTCGTCGTTGGCTGGCATATTCTTCATCAGGGGCTCAGCGGCGCCGCCATCGAGGAAGTTTACAGACACGCCCTTCTTGCCGCCACGGTTCGTCGAGGCAAGCTCTCCGTTGAAGTATGGCAGAAGGTTCACTTCCGTGCCGTCGACGGTACCAGGGGCCAGGATGCCGGGAACCTTGACACCGACGTTGGGTTGCGTGTCTTGACAGGAAAAGTCAGTTCCACGAACGCTCGAAACATCGTGGACGATTAAGACTTACAGTTTCCGATGACCACTGTGTTGACGATCAAGGTCAAGAGCGTGGCCTGGTTGTCTGCAGTGTTCTCCTTCAACAATGCCGTGGTGTAGTAGTCACAGATACTCGTCTCGGAGGGGCGCTGCGCCATAGCACCGAGAACGGCAGCAGCAATGGGCAACAGTCTGACGGACCACATCTTGAGAAGGTGATGTATTAATCAAGCAAAGGGAGTCGGGTATAGTTGGAGTTGAAAGAGGGACTGCTTGAAGAAACCTGACTTTGGAGGGCGCAGATGGTGCCTTTATGAATACGGTACACCACCTTTTATGGGTAACGGCCGCCATCCTGCCGCACGACCAAGTGTCTCGCTCACTTGTGCTCGCTCAGGGCTTGGACAGTCGTCTCAACCGTGGCATAGCCCCCTACCTATGACGCCGCTTTCTTTTTCGCCAGACGGGTTACGGTGGGCATCTGAGCGATCCTTCCGCTCTTCATTTAACCCTGCTTGCGCTACCAGTCACAGCTCAATGATTACAATTGCTCGGAGATGGTCATCTCACGATGATCCAAACCAGCATGGAGCGAACGTCCCTACGATCGTCCAATGAGCAGGTGGAAAGCAGCAGTAGCGCGCCGCTTCACGGTCTCCCGAGACAAAGCACGCTAAGCTTCGGACTCAATCGAGCTACCCAGAGAAGAAGGCGCATGGGAAATTGCCTCGTCCAATCTCCTCGTCCCTATTCATAATGCTCCCGACTCTCAGCACTGACACTTGGCCAATTGCGGTGGCGGCATCCAAGACATGCCTGCTAGTTGAGCTCCATTTCAGGCTATTCCCCAGATCTACAATTCTGGGCTGCGAGGCCGAAAGGAGCCTAGTTTGCCTGCGGTCTGAGCACAACAATGGGTTGGGCTCGGCCGGAAGCTGAAATTCCCGACGGAAAGTGCTGGTGCCGGCCTGCTAGGCTGTGGCTCTTTTTCCAAATTGGATCGCAGCCGTGTCGAACAAAGACACAACCCCTGCAGTAGCTTGGCCATTTTGTCTTTACCAAGTCATAAACTGCCGCTATTTGGGCGCGCTCGCTGGTCATTGTCAGTCGGTGGGCAGCGACGCATCGCCACGTAGCTCGAGAGCGGTCCGTTCATCTGCCGGGCTGAGATCTGAGGATTGTGTCTGGTCCATCCAACTTGGTCCCCTCGACGCCACCGACAGCTTGGGTATTCTTGATAACGGTGCTCTCGAAGCTCTAGTCCGAGGCTGGCATCCTTGTTCGGTCTAGTAAGCAATGTTGCGGCTACGAAATTCTCATGCTCTTTCCGGCATTTTCTTGCTAGACACTGGGTATGTGCTTCACAGAAATCAAGTTACTTGATATTCTCTCTGCTAATGGCCTTCACTCGCAACCTCCTAAATTGGCTGAGACTCGCTTTTCCTCACAACCAGTTCCCCGATCACAGTGATGGGCGTGTGACCCATCAGCTCAAACACTGCTACTTGCGCTTTGAAATCATTGATAAACCAATTCCGAAGCTCGATCGCCATCAACGAATCCACACCATAGTCCGAAAGAGTCTTTTCAGGCTCGATATAATCCTCTGCAACGCAAAGGGCGCGGGCCAGCTTCGTGACGAGCGCATTGACGACGATTTCTTGCCTCTTTTCGGAGTTGGTCTCTTGGGTGAATAGTGACATGTGGTGGCCAAGCGTCTGCGCCCCTTTCCTTCGCTTGATATCCAGGTTTCCTGTCAAACCCGAAAAGTTACGACTCTGTACTTGGAGAATGGGTGTTTCTCCTCGCGAGAGGAAAAAAGCTGGCGTGGTTGCTCCAATGAGAATCTGGCCTTGGCTGCTTCGTGTCTGCTGCAGCTGAAGAGAAGGATCGCAGCACAGATCCAGCACGGTAAGGAGTTCTTCATCCTCGATAGGCAGCATATCTCGTGCTCTGAGTCTGTTTCTTTGGTACTCTTCTGTTTCGGCGATAATGCCGATGGATCTCATCCAACCTATATCGAGTGATATCGACTTTTGGCCTTGCAAATTACGGTGATGAGCAAGGGCATCCTGGAATGTGCATCCTGCAGCATAGCTGGACAAGGAAATATTCCCGTAGATCCCAGAAAGAGATGACAGGAGAATAAAGAAGTCTAATCCTCCGGGGAGTAGTTGATGCAGGTTCCATGCTGTATCTACCTTTGAACGAAGAGTGTAATTCCATTCCGAAAAGGTCATGCTCTCAAATATGGAGTCCTATGTCAAGATAACTTTAGCGAACATCACTTTAGAAAAGTACAGCTACCTTACCTGTAGTGCCATAGCAGCATTGATGCAGCCTTTGATTGGAGGCATCGTTGTCGCCCATTGCTCAAGTGCTGATTTAAGCTCCTCCAAGCGAGAAGCGTCGCATATAGGGGTAATAATGCGTACACCTTGTTCCTCCAGTTTCTTCATAGCGGCGAATGCATTTTCTGACTTGACTCCTGAGCGTGAGGGCAAGATGAGGTTTTTAGCTCCTCGATCAACCATCCAATCACAAATGGCTCGGCCTAGTCCTCCTAATCCTCCAACGACCAGATAAGACGCATTGCTGTCAAATCTGGTCATGCTTTTATCGCGGAGAAGTTTCTATCAAATTATTAGCAATCCCCTTGCATGTGCTTTCCAAAGATTTACGCACTGGAACCACCTCTGAAGGATGAATGTTGATCAGTACACGCCCAGCACGATTGCCGCTCTGCATAGCTCGAAATGCACCCTCGACATTCGACACTGCAAACACATGTCGAGGATAAGGGTATTGGATGGCGCCTTGATCAATAAGGTCTCGTACCTGGTGCAATACTTTGAGAAGGGAATCCATTTTGGTCAGGGCCATGTGATAGAGATCAACAGCGAAGAAGCTGACGTTTTTCTGGAAATTTGTCATCGGCAAAGACGTATTGGACATGATATCAGCCTTTCCAATCTCGATAAATCGACCATATGGGGCAATACAGTCCCAAGATGCCCTGAGACTTGCCCCGGATAATGAATTGAGGACTACATCAACGCCCAGACCGTCTGTCATGCGAGTGATCGCCTGGGCAAATGTAGTGTTTCGACTGTAAAAAATGTGCGAGGCCGGTACACCGAACTTTTCAATTAGCAACTGCTTTTTTTCCTCGTTACTTACGGTAGCAAATATCTCAGCACCACAGTGCTTTGCTATCCAGACTGCCATCTGGCCAGTTGAACCTGCGGCGGAGTGGATTAAAACTCTCTCGCCTTTTTGCAAGCGAGCAACATTGACCAAGCAATGGTATGCAGTGCAAGCAGGATTAAGGAAAGATGCCGCCTCCTCGAATGAGGCTGTTTCGGGAATTCGAAAAACGTTCTCTGAACTGGTCCGAATATGCGTCCTCATGGCTCCTGGTGCTCCAAATCCAACGCGGTCCCCTGGCTGGAACTCACAACCAGCCCCGGCTCTTGTCACAATACCTGCACAATCCCAGCCGAACTCTTCGTCCTGGAGTCTACCAAGGGCAACGAACACGTCACGGAAACTTAACGCCCATGTCCGTGCCTCGACCACAAGCTCATTCGGGCCCAGTTCGTCATGTGGTGTGGAATCTTCAACAAACTGTAATGTATCGAGCATACCCGGGGTTCCTATGGACAGCAATGTTGGCTTTCCAGACCCTATACTGTCGTTTCTGAGCTGTGTTGATATCATGCCATTCACTTTCTCGTCAACTTCGAGGTGCTCAATGACTCTGCCGGTACTGAGATATCCGTCTCGTACGATGAACTCAACCTCGGGCATCTCAATTGTTCCTGTGGAAGCACTCAACACCTTGAGTACATGCTCAGCTACTACCTCTGGCGTCCACTTGTCCTCGGACTCAATTGAGAGTGAGAGAAGCCTTTTTTCAATAGCCTCCGCGCGAAGTGTTCTCAACAAGCCACTGATGACGCCGTAGTGAGAGTACTTTACATCTTTTTCAGATGTCCAAGTTACCCATAGAAGATTCATCGCCCTCACGAGCAAATGTTGCACATTTGAGAATTCACTTTCAGTCATTGCTGCCAACAATGGAGATCCGATCTCGAGTAAACAGATGATCGTATCTTCTGACCTCAGCTCTGTCGTCCGTATCTCTGATAGTTTCACAATGGTACTTGAGCCCATCATCTGACTCAAACTTGTGGCGAGGCTGCTTTGGTCGTCGTCCGCATCGTTGACGACCAGCACGAGTCGTGCCCCATCAATTTCCTGATGCCAAACCTTTCCGACGGCTGTGGAAACCATTATGGCCGAAAGGTGACATTCGGTATCCTCGTAATCCTTTAGAATAAGGTCATTACCTGAGAAGCCATTCTCCTTAAGTAACATATCCCACTGGTTTTCCGTTATTGAAGGACTGTTGATTCTGTCCTTGTCCTTGGAAAGCCACCAGCCTGGAAGCACACCAAAACCAACGCTTGCGTGGATGCTCTGTGGATCAATAATCTCAAGAATAGCCAGATGTCCGCCAGGCTTCAAGAGCTTATGCACGTTTCGCATTGTCTGCTTTAGGCTGGCAGTAGCGTGCAGAACACCGCCAGCAAGAATTAGATCATATGTGCCAGCCTCAAAGCCTTGCGTGACAGGGTCTTTCTCGACGTTAAATGTACGAAAGGAGATTCGGGGATCACTAAATTCCGTGCTTGCATTGTCGAAGAAGCTGGGCGAAATATCGGTATAGATGAACTCCTTGTACCTTGTCGTGCCGGTGCTTTGCTCAACTTCATGAAGGGCAGACAAGACGTGCCTTGTCATGGCTCCCGTGCCAGCACCTATTTCTAGAATTCTGAGGCCTGGGTTCTCATGCGAGACCAAGTTCAGGAATATTTGGAGGCGGTGGTCGCAGCATTGGTCGAAAATACTTCTATAGAAAGCATCCGCGAGGCCACTTGTGTAGACAAGATCTAGCGCGTCAATCTCACCTTTGAAGATGGCACTGAGATTGCGAGCGACGTGTGGAAATATGCCCCAGCCAGTTTTGTCGTACTGCGCTTGGGCAAATACTGCACGAACTTGATCTGGGGACAAGCTTTGGGTTCCCGTCTCTTTTCTGTGCCAATCGATTTGATCACGCAATGCTGAAGCAAGTTTTTTCAAATGAGCTGGGGTCTTTTCGATTTCGGAAGATGTGAGACTGTTCAACGCTTGCTCCGCCTCCTGCGCCAGAGCAATCCCTAGGTTCCTGTAGAACCGAGGCATAAAATCATCATGCTCGGCGTCTCTCCCAGAATTGCAGAGCTCAGTGAGCTGTTGTGGGCTTAGGAGACTCAACTGTGGCTTCCAATCAACCTCGTGGATGAGTCTCTGCTTTCGCTCTGGCCCCATTGTTGTTTTGTTATTTGATAGTGATGCAATTTCAAGGCGCCCAATTGTACAAAGGGGCTTTTTTTCATCCGACAGCACATGGATTCTAGCGCATGCGCCAGACATTTTAACTTCAATCAATGATGAAGTCACGCGTGGCAATGAATCTATGCAGCAGTTCCAGCCCTCAGCTGCGATCCACGTATCGAACAGTTGGTGAGGTACCATGGTATCCATCGACTGAGACAACCCTCTCGAGAGCTGTGCGAGGCTGAGATGGAATGCAGCATCGAGGGTGGCTGGGTGGGCGAAACTTTCCGTCTGGTAGTGTAGTGCAGACCCATGAATCCTTGCGGCTGCCTTTTTCTGGCCATCCCAGCGGATGTCACGGAGAAGTTGGAAGCTCTCTCCATAGTCAAACCCATAATCACGACAATGCGCGTAAAACACCTGGAAGTCGATTGCTTTCGTACAATCTTGTGTGGCGTTTTGGTAAACTTGTTGAACTCGAGAAGCTTCCAAAGACTCCTCCGAGTCTGAGGAGACTTGCAGTGTTGTCTCCTCGTACTCGACGTTGATGGTGGAAGTGAAACACTTATTCCAGCGTTCTTTGTTATAAGAGTAAATCACAATATCGAATCCTGTGACCTCCTTTTCGAACACACTCTGAACTGGACGCAATTGGACCATGGATTCTGTAGCCTGTGCCCTCGACTCACCCACCACCACCGGATTTAAGAAGTAGGCTTCTTTAACCCTAAAGCCTAGAAGATGACGGCTTTTTGATGCCATCTGTCTCGCAGCCTCAATGGCCATTATGAGCATGCCAGTTCCTGGGTAAATCACAGTATCATTGATCTGCGTTCTCTTTATTAGTACTCCGAATGACACACAGTAAACCCCAGTCTTCCGGCACACGAGAACACGGCAACTTGAGGTAGGCCGAGACAGTGAATGAAGACCAGGACTTACCTTATGATGCCCAATCCATGGCATCGACTCAACACTGAGCTGATTCCTCCACCTTGGTTCCAAAGGATTCCAGTCGTGAGCGGAAACCCCGAGACTGTCACTCGGCACAACCTTTCGGAGTCGATAGTCTCGTGCGAGCCTAGATTCTGCCCAATATTTGCGTGTGTGATCAAACGGATATTTAGGACCGTCATTCAAGAATGGCAGTGCCTGGCCTGTGCGTTTTGCAGACTGCTGATTTGCCCGTGGGATCGAGACTGCATAGCCCAAGCAGAACAAGTTACCCAGCATATTAAGAATCATATGCAATGGAGATCTAGATCTTTCCAAGACCGAATGATACCTCGCTTCGCCGCCCTCAGCTAAGATAGATGCTTGAATATCCTTTAAAGGCCTTCTTAAGGCTGGATGTGGTCCAATCTCAACGAGGTCGGTAATGGTAGCACAATTTGGATTGGCCTTTAGTAGGACGAGGACGGCTTCGGAGAATTTGACTGGCGATGTGAGATTGTCACACCAGTATTGAGGGCGTGACAGACTTTCGTGAGGAATAATGTCACCAGTAACTGATGAGATCATTGGAATCTGTTCGGTGCAGATCCCCTGGCTGAGAAATCCTAAAGAATGAACATACTCATGCGCGATGACAAGCATGGCTGGAGAATGATATGCTACACCAGTTCGAAGCTTCATCGCGAATAACTGATCTGCGGCCAGCTGTGATATCAAACCGTCAATGGAGGTTTCTGGTCCCGACAGCGTGCAGTTGACCGGACTGTTGATACAGGAGACGTGAAGTTTGCCAATCAGATCTGGAGCTGCTCTTTCGAGATAATCTTGAACTTGTTCCTGGGGAAGATTGACAGAGACCATTGCCTCGGCCACAAGCGCATCTGCTTTGAGTTGGCCTACCAATCGTCCCCGGTGGAAGGCAACTTTCATTGCCGATGGAAGGGAGAGCGCGCCAGCTGTGTATCTGTTGGAGAGGTCAGCAAATCGGAAGAGCCAGGTAGAGTAACGGTCCAAGTTGGCCTTACGCTGCAGCAATTTCCCCGGAAGAGTGCCCAGTGACTGCTGCTGGAGTCACACCCATACATTTCAACAGTGATACAAGCGCTATTTGAACAGCGGTGCATAATGGCTGGCTGTATTGTGGCAGATTGATGTGATCTTCATTAAATAGCTCATCTAGGTGCAGTTAGATATCAACCTTGGGGGATGTTGCACAGATAATTACCCATAATTGACCATTGGCAGCCCAGCTGCTTGATGGCCTCGTTACACTCTTCCAGAGTGTTTCTGAATTCTGGATATTTCACGAGCTCCCAACCCATTGTGGCGTATTGTGCACCTTGGCCAGTGAAAACACAAGCAATATTTCGTCGGGTAAGTATGCGTGCTGGTTTTGAAATGGCAAGTGCTTTCTTGAAGGGCAGCATATGGGCCCCGTCGACGATCCCAAATGCGCGCCAATCCATTGTGGTACGTCGAGCTGCGAGGGTATATGCAAGATCGCCAAGTTTTTCTGGCTGAATCTGAAATCTTGCATCATAATAACCCTCATAGCCTTGAATTACGCGGTGAAGCGAATCTTCGCTGTTGGCAGACCAAACGAGCAAGTAAGGGGAAGTCTTTGTTGTTGGCGAAAAGACTGGTGCCCCCCTGCTTCCAAGTGAGAGCTTCTTGTCTGCTTTTTGGGCCGTGTCAGTACCGTTGGCTTCATGAATTCCATTGGTTTCAAGGTTTCTGTCAGATTTGTCTTTGGCATGAGCGGTTTTGGTGGCAACTTCTGAGTTGGTAAGCAAGCGCGTTCTTCTCGGATCCAGCGACTTGGAGCGAAGAAGTGCCTTGAACTCTGGACTCTGGATGTAATGTAGCGTGTCGTCGAGGATAACGTGAGAGTTGGAACCACCGAACCCAAATGAATTGACGGATATCCGCCTCAAGCCTTCCTCTGGCCACGGCATGGTCTCTTTTGGAACCTATTCTCATTAAATTTGATGTCATATCTATCGACAGAACACTTTAACTTACGGCGGCTACTGATTGTGCCCCGCTCAATTCAAGGTTGCCGGTTTTGAAGAGAGCGTTGGGTGGAATCAAGCCTCTTTCGAGTACCAATACTGATTTGATGACTCCCGCTAGGCCACTGCCGCCTTCTATATGCCCTATATTACTTTTGATAGAGCCACTAAATATTCGAGGTATCGGATGAGTCAAAAATGCAATTTCAAGGAAGCTTGGTGAAATTAGACTTACACATAAACCGGGGATTCGCAGGATCGATCGTTCTTGAACACTTTGTTGATTGCCTGCAGTTCATTGCGATCTCCAATGACTGTTCCTGTTCCTGTTGATGTGTGTAAGCTGGATACTGAATTAAATTTCCCAATGGCGCAAGAGCTGACTTACCATGTGCTTCGATATAACGAGTTGAGTCAAAATCTAAGCCAGCCTTTGCATAAACGTCCCTCATCAACTCTTCTTGTGCCTCAGCACTTGGCTGAGTCAGGCCCACAGTATGGCCATCTTGGTTTGACCCTGTCGACCTGATAACAGCTCGGATGCAGTCTCCATTTTCGAAAGCAGCAGAGATAGGCTTTATCACTAGAGCTACAATGCCTTCGCCTCTGGCGTAGCCGTTTGCTTGGTCGTCGAAACTATGACAAATTCCGTCAGGAGACAAGAAGCTCATGTTTGCCAACTGCAGTGAATTCTCTGGAGTAAGCATCAAGCTAGATCCAATCACAAGTGCCTGTACATCATATTAGCCCTAATTCAATGGTTTCGCTAGAAATAGGGGGAAGTAAGTATATTGAACCGTGGAGACTTACCTGTGATGCATTCCCGCTCGCGAGTGATTGACAAGCAAGATCCAATGCTGTGAGGCTGCTGGAACAAGCTGTATCAATGTGCATGCTTGGTCCTGTCAAATCGAAGTGCCAGCTGACTCGATTTGCCAGAATCGAGAAGGTGGTCCCAACAATTGTCATGCGTGGCATGGTATCTGGATCCTTGGCAACAAGGCGGGAGTAATCGTCTGACATAGACCCGGCAAAAACAGCCGTTCGAGTACCGCGCAAGTCCTCGATAGGGATGCCAGCTACAACTTCGAATTAGGACTGGATACACGTTGCAAAGTCTTCCTGAATTATTACATACCATTCTCAAAGGCATGGTAAGCTGTTTCGAGAACCCATCGCTGCTGAGGGTCCATGGCAGCAGCCTCTTGAGATGTGATAGAGAAAAATGGAGCATCAAAAGCGGCTGGATCTTCAGAAATGAAGTGACCTTTAGTCGTCGGAAGCTTCAAATACGTTAGCATTTGGTCGAATCTGAGTTTATGTACATGTAATCACCTTGTTTAATGGAGCTTCTCTTCCTCCATCGAAAGCTTCAATAGCCGCGCGATCTGACGGCCAAGTCGTGGCTAGGTTCTTCCCGGAATCAAGGACCTTCCACAAGGACTCATCGTCCACAACATCTTGTGGAAGTCTGAAGGAGAAACCGATAATAGCATTGGGCTCCATACTTGAGAGTGAAAAGCGCGTTACGAAGCAAGGCTAACATAAAGCGAGAATCAGATGCTGACAGAAGACTGTAGTCAATGAATGATATAAGGAGGGTCCTACAAAGACTTAATAGGGCATATTCTTGTTTTAAGACAACATGGTGAATCCAACCAACCCCTAGACATGGGCCACGTCAGCTACTCCGAGGGAATACAGGTTGGTTCTGCTCTGGCCGGAACCAGGATTCCATTTAGTCACAATCCCGGCAGCTTTTCGTTTGCACATTGCATTGCAGCAATAGTCTGCCATTTTCGCAAAAAAGCTCAACTGTCGAGCTAACAAATGCTGCTCTTCATCAGGGATATCAAGGAAACTGCGGCCGTTCCGGATTACTACCTCCAATCACGATACAGCTTTTTTCAGTGTGATTGTTCATGCATAAGTAGCCAAGCTTATTGCCACAGATTGCTCAACTGAAATGAGGAGCTTGCCTTTTCGCAGTAAACTGGCGCGCATGATTTTCATACCAACTGCATGATGTAGCGGTAGGACCCCAACAATGTAATGCTGACCGACAATCTACCAACACCTGTTAGCCTATTACAACCTCAATTAATGGTTTGAGGATCTGGATGACATGATTTAATGAGGAAAAGATCAACCTCTCGTCCATTCCGAAAATGTTGTCCACATCAGTTCGCATCTGTCGATAGTTCAAACGCAGTAAGCTCCTTCAAGTCGCGGTGTAGCATTGCAGATTGCGATCCTGATACACGTGAATGACAGTTTACACGTTTTTTTCTTTCAGACCTACAATTGAAATCGTAACACATGTGGTTTTTACCGCCTGTAAGTGGAACGATGAATAGCGGCAATGGTTAGGGTTTTTGCGCATGGTTGCATTGGAAACAAGGAACGAGGTGATGTTATGATACTGAAGCTCCAGGGTATATAGTCCGCTCAGTGAACTCCGCTCAGTAATGCATTAGCTTTTCCAGCCAACTTGCTGATGCCACCCTCTGACGATCTCGGGCTTATTCTGTGGGCCTGAGGAATAGCTCAAGCACAGTGGTTATCGCAGGAGGGCCAGCAGATCCTTGTCAAGGCCGCTGATTATTTGATTTCTTTTGTCAAGCATAGATAATAGACTCAATTTATGGAGCTGCTTGAAAACAGTCTATGATGATCGATGATGCTTCCTTGTTCTAGGCTTTCCCGCAACCTGGTCGGAAGTAGTCACCGGCCATGAAGGTAATGTGCTCTAGGGTAGCTGACCCCAGATGGTTCGAATGTATAGAACGGAAGGACGGGCGAATTTTAGGTCCAAGAAACCCGGTTCCTCGGCTTGCTTGTCTTGGCTAGCACCGTCCCTGTGTAGTGCAGCAAATTAAGCCAAATGTTGTGTTCTAACAATAGACTCCAAGTCCAATGAGCCACTTCGCATTGAATTGAGAAAGGGCAAATAGAGATGTGGAGTTGAGCTCGACGATCGGCTTGGCTTGGCTGGACCATGGAGTATTGATTGTATTTAGTCCTCATTCTGCACATACAGTTCGCGGACCCTGGCCCTGTCAGAGGCGGCTTGCGCCACACTCAATACGTCGGTCGCATTGAGCCATGTGCCTCGGTAAGGGTCCCCTCCAAACGAAACGCATGGCATGGGCCGATGGCCGATGCTCATGCGGAGGCTCACTCGTTGTCCTGTCGCCACGCTGACGGCTCACCAACACCCCTCACTCGCGATCAACATTGATCATATAAAACACATTGCGTTGAGCCGGTCAACTACCCGTTCGCAGCCAGACTCCCCCACAATGGCATCCACTGACCCCAGCGGCTCAGCCGAGGGCCCCGTCCTCGTCGTCGGTGCGGGCCTCGCCGGCCTGGTCGCCGCATTCGAGCTCTCCGAGCGCGGCGTCCCCACCATCCTGCTGGACCAGGAGAATGAGCAGAACCTGGGCGGCCAGGCCTTCTGGTCGCTCGGCGGCCTCTTCGTCGTGGACTCGGCCGAGCAGCGCCGCATGGGCATCCGCGACTCGCGCGAGCTCGCCCTGCAGGACTGGATGGGCTCCGCGCGCTTCGACCGCGAGGACGAGGACCACTGGCCGCGCCAGTGGGCCAAGGCCTTTGTCGACTTCGCCGCCGACGAGATGGAGAGCTACGTCAAGGCCCGCGGCCTCGGCTTCCTGATGAACGTCGGCTGGGCGGAGCGTGGAGACGGCAGGGCTGACGGCCATGGCAACTCGGTGCCACGGTTCCACATCACATGGGGCACGGGGCCCGAGGTGGTTCGCGTCTTCGCAGAGCCCGTCAAGAAGGCCGCCAAGAAGGGCATCGTGCAGTTCAAGTTCCGCCACGCGGTGGATGAGCTGATTGTCGATGAGTCGGGCCGCGCCATCGGCGTCAAGGGCCGCATCTACGAGACGGACGACACGCCTCGGGGCGAGTCGTCGTCCCGCGTCGTCGTCGACACCTTTGAGCTGCGCGGCTCCGCCGTCGTCATTTCCTCCGGCGGCATCGGAGGCAACGTCGACGCCGTCAAGGCCGCCTGGCCTCTCGACAGGCTGGGACCCAAGGTGCCGGAGCACTTTGTTGTGGGTGTTCCCGCGCACGTCGACGGCCGCATGATTGGCATTGCCGAGAGCGCCGGCGCTCACATCATCAACCGCGACAGGATGTGGCATTACACCGAAGGCCTGCACAATTGGAACCCAATCTGGCCCGGTCATGGTATTCGCGTCCTGCCTGCGCCTTCGTCCCTGTGGCTTGATGCGACGGGCAAGCGACTTCCCCCGTTCCTGTTCCCTGGCACCGACACGCTGGCGACACTAAAGTATATCTGCAGCACGGGCTACGATTACACCTGGTTCATCCTAGACCAAAGCATCATTGCCCGCGAATTTGCCCTGTCCGGCTCTGAGCAGAACCCAGACATCACGGGCAAGTCCATCTGGCAACTTCTCACCACCCGTGTCTTTGGTAAGAAGGGCACTGTCCCTGTGCAAAACTTCCAGAAGAACGGCGAGGACTTTGTTATCCGCGATAATCTCGAAGACCTCGTCGCCGGCATGAACGACCTCGCCAAGGCACGGAAGGGGCCCATCCTTGACGTCGACGCGATCAGGAAGGTCGTCGAGACACGCGACAGCCAGATGGTGAATCCGTACTCCAAGGACGCGCAGGCCATGCTCATCAATAACGGCCGAAACTACTGGCCCGACCGACGCAGCCGCATCGCTCCGCCGCACCGCCTGCTCGACACGGCGACGCACGGTCCGCTCATCGCTGTGCAGATGAACCTGCTCACGCGCAAGACGCTCGGTGGCATCGAGACAAACCTGAGCAGCAACGTCATGCGCGCCGACGGCTCGCCGTTCCCGGGCCTGTACGCCGCTGGCGAGGCGGCTGGATTCGGCGGTGGCGGTGTCCACGGTTACAACTCGCTGGAGGGAACTTTCCTGGGCGGCTGCATCTTCTCTGGCAGGACGGCCGGTCGCGCCATTGCAGATGAGCTGCTTGGTAAGGACGCAAACTACAGTTCACAATCTAGCCACGGCAAGGCAAAAAGCCATCTGTGAACCTAGAGCGTAAGCTGGAAGACCGTGTTGCCATACACCTTAACGGAATATTTGTGATGTAATTAACACAGTGTCATGTACATAGCGGTATGATAGTGTCAATTCAGTGAAACTTTTCTATAAACCTTGCTCCATATTGTAAGGGCGCACCGTGGAAGCAGATTCCTTGTTGTCGGCCACGTATTCGCTAGAGAGGCCTCCTCATATGAGACCTTTGCGAGAAGGCATACTGGCGATTACGGGGCATCCGATCCCGATGGTAGTCTGGGTATCACAGCGATTGGAGGGCAAGTCTGTTTCGAGGCTGATTAACTCACATAACCTCGTGCGAACCTAGAAAGCTTCGATATCATGTTTGTTCATAAGATGATGCTGAGCTATCGAAACAACCAGGTGTTTCATGCTGATATTTACGGGATACGTCTATATGCGCAGTAAAGACTTACAAGAAATGTGTACAGGTAACGCATGCTCTGCATTCAACTCAGCTAGTCCTTGAGCCTCATTGCTTCTCCTCCTCTTCACCATCTAAGAAGACTTCGTGCCCGCTTCCTTCGTGCATTCCTAACGCAGTAACGCAGCACAAAGCCGAAGCAGAAGCCACTCCCCACCATCCCCAGGCGATCATGCCAATATCCAGCCCGTAGCCGTACCACCAGCCACCAACGACTGGCCCTACAGTGCGGAACCCCGCAGATACGCTCTGGCCGAGGCCGTGGATGGTCCCCAAGACACTCGGGTGAGGGCTGCAGTTGTTGAGAAGAATGATGCTGGCGGGGAGGGTGAAAGTACGGGCCGTGACTTGGAGGAGTAGTACAAGAATAATGCCTAGCCAAATGAATAGTCCAGCGGCCGGCTCAGGCGGTGATGTGGATGAGGGGGAAATGGAGAGGTAAGGCGCCACGAAATAGGCAATAGGAAACAGAAACAAGAACCAGCGGAATGATCGCATGGTGCCGAGTCGGGCTTGGATGGGCGGGTATAGGGATATTTGCAGGAGCATGCCTAGCACGCCCAGGAATGAGGTCGCGAAGCCGACCGTTGACGCCGGCATACCTAGGCCCCCCGTGAACAATAGGGGAAGATCGCGACGTTGATGTGGCACTTCAGGCCCAGGGGCTCCGGGACGAACGTATCGAGGAGTAGACAGGAAGAGAGACCAGATGTTTGTAAAGGCGCCCAGGTGAAAGTCATAGCAAGCACCAGTGATAAGAGTAAAGATGACATTTCGCGTCCAAATGCGGTGGAAAGGGAGGCGTCGGATTGGAGCATTCGACTTGCTCGCTGCTGTAGGTTTCTCACTTAGGGTTCTGCCTGATGGTTCGCTCATGGCAACGTGCTGGTAGCCGTGGCATGTTTGACTCCCCCAGATGTATTGCTTGATTCGAGATCCGAGATACAATCCGTAGTCAAACTTTTCTCTTCGTTCGACAGAGGTCTGCAAGTCTTTAGTCACTCCTTTACTTGAGCACACAGCTGGGAAACGAACCTCCTCCAGAAAAAAGTAGATGATAATGGTCGCAATCGCGAGGAAAAGAGCGTTCATTAGGCTAGGTAACGCGAATGGGTATTCCTGAATCCACCGATAGCCGAAGATGGCGCCCTCCCCGAAGACATTTGGGAGTGTTTTTGCAGGCTCTGCAAGCATGCCGCCCATGACTTGTTGTTCTCTAGTTAGGTACAGGCTCACAAAGAAGGTCATGCCGGGTTGAGATAGAGCTTACTGGGACCCAAAATACCTGCGACATTGAAGCTCATTGGCAGTAGCAGAAATGCTCTTGACTGATACTTTTTCTCCTTTGTGATCTCCGCGATCATGGTACGACTTGCCGTGGGTGTGAGTCCATGTTCGCAGGATATTCGCATACAGTATTGCAGACTTACATGATACCAACAGTGCCATTGATCGCACCACCAAAGGCCCTCCAGAATGCGGCCCAGAAAAAGGTGGTCGCGAACCCGTAACCCAGACATGACACTGCAGTGCCGCCGAGGCCAATAACCAGCACCCACTTGCGGCCGCACCAGCTTGCGTCGGCCGCCTTGCCCCAGAGAATGGCCGTCATGACCTGCGCGCCGGTGAAACAGCCCTGTAGTAAGCCAGCCTGCTGGGAAATGACCGTGTCGGAGACGTCTTCGTCCATGCTTTTCAGCTGGTAGAAGACGTACGCCTGCAGCGATGCAACTTGAAGGAAGTCGACGAGGCGCGACATGAATAAGATGGCGAGCTGGTCTTTGCGCGGCAGCGACATCCATGTGACAGGCCCATTGGATGCGGTAGTGGATGATTTTCCACCGAACCCTCGCGGTGTCAGCGGTCGCTGAGACTCGGCATCGAGGTCATCTTCAATCAGCCTCGCCATGGTGTCGCTCTCCTCGCTTACACGTCCCGTAGTCTCGGGCCAATGTCTGACGGCGTGCAAGCTGGATCTGTTAGGCCCGCGTAGCTCTAGAGTCGACGTCCCCGAGATGTCATTGCTGAACGATCGCGTGTGTGAAGGCATGACAGCGACAAAGGTCCCGCCTGGAAGGCGGCGAGTAGTGAGTTAAAAAGACAAACAGGACTGTGTGGAGTGTGATGTTTCGTATCTAATGAGCGTAAAGCAAATGCAGTGAAACGCTTCTAGCTCAGATCTATATAATACCCAAATGAGGAGCAGAAAGGGAGTCTCGCAATTTACAATAGGAGTGAGGACAAAGAATAGACAAGACTCAGATGAGTGTCATGTTGGGGAAGGCACTAAGAGGTCGAAGGATTGACTGCCATATGTTGAATAGGTAAGAAAAGAGAACGGTGGACAATAAATTTGCCCAGGGAAGAAGGCCAGCGAGTTTGGAGATGTTGCAGGAAGTGGACAGGATCCTGAGATGAATGAACAGGCACACGACATGGCTGCGGGTCTGTCTTTGCCGTGCCTGCCCCTTCTGCATAAACTCGACAGAGAGCTCAGGTTCCAACAACAAGGAGCCGCGACTTGGTATGAATGAAAGGATTTAGCTTATTGGCAAATTGCCTCCTGATGGTTCCCTAAACAACTCTGCCGAGGCGTTACAGTGGACAGATCGGCGCCGCTCAAACCACGAATCATATGTCTTCATTGCTGATGCACACAGACTTCCGCCCACAGCTGCAGCGTCGATCGCAAGCAAGGAAGTCGGTGCGACGACAGCCCGAGGGCCGCCCGAGCCGTTGGGACGCAGCCATCCTGAAAATAGAGTGCTCCAAGGATGCCGCTCCCGGGGTCAATGAGGATGAGACGCAGCATGGGCCTGGGGTGTCTACGCTGTGGGGAGGCAATGCCGTAGCGGATTGCGCGTCAGTGTGGACACAAGATGGGCCGCCATAAGTTATGGACTTACTAGCAGATCCTAGTGGGTATAGCAGCCCTGATCTACAGGGGACTTTGGCTTTGCCAGAACACTTCTGTGCGATGGGCCGCAGTCAGGCGCACGAGGTGAGCCGCTCGACAAGGAGGGCGTGAAGACAAGGCACGCTAATGCCAGGGGAAAGGGGCTGTGAGCAGTAGCTATGGCACCCTACATTGCATTTGAAGCTTATCGATTTCAATGGATGCCTTATTTTGCAGATACTGGTCCCCATCCATTCGGGCCATCGGGTCCGCTCCCTCAGCGACGTTTCCGGGAAATGAATGCTTTCTCATCTTCCCGACGATCCTCATCTTTCGTAGGTACTTATGAGTATGCAATTGGAGAGATGCCTAGAATAGCGTACAAATATGCCAAACATTCAACACTTGAAACACAATCCCAAGCATTCCCAATGGTCCTTACGGTCTGTGAGTAGGAGAACAACGCGGCGCCAGCATTTTCTCTGGCCTCTATTGGCATACAGGGCCCACTACGATATCTTTCTATTCAATTTCCCTTTGCACAAAATTCGCCTTGAGCGAGACGCACGTCTGTTTCACAATAGTCAGGTGTTGAGTACACAGAGAGCCATTCCCGCTGGATTCGAAGTGCGTTACAAAATGCCCCGGACCTAGTCGTGTACAGTAATTGTCAACGATATGTGATACCCATATATGCTGCTGAAGCAAAATGTGGGGAGTTGGGACCAGTCTGCGTAGATCAGCTTGACGAAGAAGTTGGGATGGACAAGCCAAGCCCCGAGCACAACAGATAGGGAAGGCGTTCGGAGCAAGCGACAGGACGAGCATTGCAGCCATTCTCCGATAATGTTCATGCCATCGCTGCCGATCGTTCCTTAAACCATTTCCCCAGGGACGAGGTTTCGAAGAACGATACCCTCCAATCAATGCTCATTAACATTCATTAAAGCTGAGCATCTAGCTACTGTGTACTTCTGATGCGGTTGATGACGCCTTAGGCAGCTGGTCTGCCCTCCAGCACGAAACGTTCGCATCGGCCCATGGAACGTCGGCGAGGTGACATGAAAGTGAATCGTCATGCTAGGGCTGTGCCGAGAAAGAACCTCAGCTCCATTCATGGGGTTCAGGAAACATCAGAATGAAGCATGGCTTCGCTTACATGCTCATTCGAGCTTGTAAATATAGACCAAATGCTGGCTCGGCGATGTTACAAAAATGGTGAAACGCCGTCAATTGGCAGATAAGTGGACACACAATATACAGGCAACTCGCGGAAAGGAGCATTGCCCCTGCCACTTGTCCGTCTGAACTGCTGGCACTTGTGACATGCAACCTGCAACAAGCCCAGTGCCAAGAATCCTATCAGCACAGCTGCTCGTTCGCTTGTTGCAGTACCGGCTGTAAGCCCAGAGCCAAGGTGACCAACCGGGTCGTCGGAGGGAGGCTTTCCCCCACGTTTGAACAGTCTAAGCACTGATCTTGCAGGGCGGCTCTCCAAGCCTGTTCGCTAAGGATTTAGTGAAGATCAACCTCAACCAAGCCACTGCTCACTAGCCGGTGGGGACACAGAGGCCACTGGCTTCTAAGAACGGACAGTCGGGAGAAAGAATGGAGACAATTTTGTTTGATCTTGGCAGGGACTGCCAGGGAACCAACCAGGCCGACGAGCCGAACAAATGAGCATTACATGTAAAACCTCATCTGTGCTAGACGTTCCCTCTCTGGATGATGCTACGCGCTGGTTATCATGCTCATAACAAGGCGCCATGCCACGATAATGCTTATCGCTTCGCGTATGTGTACGTTACCACATGTCAGACTTACATGCACAAAAGAGGAAACTTGACTTTGTCAGGGGTCATACACCTATGCTTGACCCTTGACTAAGAACACGCGGATCTGCAGTCCTGGAGGGGGGGTGCAACCATTCGTGGGAACGCACCCTTGAGAGGACCCATCGGGTCGTCGCAGTTTTAATTACTGACAGCGACTTAGGATCTGGCATTTTATTCGACAGCCAATATCTGGATCTTGATGGATCCTTCCTGGTAATACTGTATTGCTGTATCTGGATCATGGATGAGGCTAGGAGACCGTGCCCAAGATGAGCTCAAGTTGGCTCTTCGCTTTTCCCAATTCAACGTGCCTCAAGCAGAAGCAGAAGAATATCACTATATTAATGAAACGACGACTATCGATTACGAATGGGATGCAGGTGGTGTCGGTGTCGACATGGCACAAGAGGCCGGCAAACCTGGCATTGTTAAAACCACCACTACAGTGTTGCGTGGTCAAGAACCATAGTACCCTGGTTTGATGTCCTTCCTGCGGTCAATACCATCCCCTATTACCCCTGTTACTATTTTCTTTCGCGGTGTCGATCCTTTGGTGTGTCTGATTCAAGAAATCAGTCCTCCTTCGAATTCGGCCTGCTCAGCGCCTTCCCAAGTTCACCTTCTGCCAGAGAAGCATATATCAGGGCTTCCGCTCCTCAACCGTGTATGCTTCAGATTGCTCGTCAAAGACATATTCATTCTATCATATCGATCCTAGGACAATTGTGTTTCATTGATACCCTATTCGCGTCCTTCATCTTCCTACACCATGGCGTACTCCGCAAAGTTCAAGCCCAAGCCCATCACCGACATCTTCAACAATGATACCTGCATCAACCGCCGGCAATGTAGTCGACAGGTTCCCATGAAGGTACTAATCCTTGGCCTTGGTCGTACCGGTACTGCTTGTTCGTCACCTCCTACTACCTCTCATTACTTACCTCTTCTTGGAACTAATTGCGTTCTCAGCCATGCGGGCCGCGATGAAGCAGCTGGGTTACGTCGACACATACCACATGATGAACTGCTCCATTGAGAACCCTCCCGACGCTCTCATGTGGATGGACGCACTCGCAGCAAAGTACGACGGCAAGGGCAAGCCCTTTACTCGCGAAGACTGGGACCAGCTCCTCGGCAACGCCCAGGCCGTGTGCGACTGGCCCGCCATCGCCTTTGCCCGCGAGCTCATCGAAGCCTATCCCGAGGCCAAGGTCGTCCTGACCAACCGCGACGTACACTCGTGGCATGCATCTACCATGAAGACGGTCTATTGGCGTGTCACAGACCACGAGCTGCGCTGGCTGTCACACTTCGACTGGGCCGCCTCCATGTACTATCCTATGCTGAAGAAGTTCTTTGACACGTTCTTCCACGGCGACTTCCCCAACCGTGGCAAGGAAGTCTTCGAGCGCCACTACGCCGAGGTCCGCAGTCTGGTTCCCAAAGAGCGCCTGCTGGAATACCGTGTCACCGACGGTTGGGGCCCGTTGTGCGAGTTCCTCGAGCAACCCATTCCCAAGGGAGTGTCTTTCCCAAATGTCAACGACAATTCGGACTTTGTGACTCGCTCCCGTCGCCGCAACCGCAAGCAAATGTACAACGTGGCGGTCCGCTACTTCACGAACCTCGTCATCTTCATCCTTGCTGCTGTTATGCTGTGGCGGTTGGTGTCGACCTATTCGCCAGCCTGAGGTTCGCGGTGGCAGCGGCAAGTTCATCTGTTAGGGGCTACGCCTATCAATCATTTCTCTTGTTTATATCAGTTCCTTTTGTATATAGAATGGCTTCTTTAGGGAAAGAGCTGGTTGCTCTCCACGGTTGGCCTAGGACAAGCCCTTAGCAACGATGACTCTTGCTCTCACAGGGAGCTTACGGGTGGGAAGGCGTTCAAGGATAGACTGTTGCATTTGATCATTGAATACTGTTACGAAATTTCCAGTAATAAAGCATGCTTCGTAAGAGTGGCGGTATGACTTCAACGTGCACCAATGACACCAGTACGAGGGGCAACTTGGGGTGGCTATGGAACGTATCAAGCTATGCTCTATTACTCTGCCTTGTAACCTATATGATATGTTGGTTGTTCAAGCCAATTTTTGTCTGATGGATTGATCGATTATTAGATCATGCGCTGACGCAACCATTCCTTTCGTCGGAACATTCTCACGCACTGAACCAGAGTCGACATGATGGAAGAGAAAACGACAAGCTACTTCCTGACAACTTCTCCAAAAAGTCTCGGAGCGCTCCTGTGCTATAGTGGACATGCGTCACAGTCGTAATGGTGTTGATCACGATTCACCAAAGCACGAAGATAGGCTCAGGATGAGGAGCTGGCAACATGGGTGGGAGTGTTGACCGTCACGAGGTTATTGCAACCCTCATAGCCTGTTCGCTATCGTCAGACTTCATCGTTGGAGGTCTATTTCACCCCATCCAAGCAGTAATGGCTGGGTTGGCTTACGTATATTACCTCTCGAGTATGAGAGCGATGAGATGGCAATCTTGATGGCTACCTCCTCCGAAACCATCTCTGGGAAGTGCAGTACCTTCAGGTGAGAGAGGACTATTTGACATTTCGTGCTTCAATCAATGGTGTAAACAGGCGCCTTTTCTGACAAGGTAGAAACTTCATGGTGCTAACTCTCAGCTTCGCACGTAAACCAACCCGAAGAGAATCAGAACAGCATTTCTGCATTACTCCTTCACACAAGTTCTCTTGTTCATCCATACGAAGAGACTTCTGCTGGTATCTCAGTTCATCTGTTTCCCTAGTCCTGCTGCCATGATAGGCAGTCCTTTGCTGTCATGAGCCGAGTCTTCCAGCAAACGTCGGGCAGAACCTCATTGGCGATTACGAAGGATTGCATCTCACCTGAAAATGCTGCTTTGAGCATGCATCAGTCTGCATCCGTATACCGGTAGCATACGAAACTCGCCGGTCTTGCCTCGCCTCTATTGGGCCACGCAGGCAGGCTCGCAACGCTTGTGCAAACCCCAGGATTATTGCACAAGTTGGGTTCCTCTCGCTTGACTCTGCGAAGGCCTAGAACGCCGAGCTCTTGTCCCATGGTCTTGGTAAAATGTCTCATCTTGATCCTAACCTGATCTTGGGAAACACACCGAGCCACGACATGTCGTGCCCAGCTCCATCCGAGGGCATATGCATGCAACCTAATTTGCGATCTTGGTCCAAGGACCTCCTGCCCTTCGCGTCGCTCAGATCTGACATGGAATGACACCAATCATGGCTGAGGCGGTTGCCGTCGGGCACTTTCGTGTCATAGCGAACTCGTCCCAGCATGCTGCCTAGGAGCTGAATAGGAAGGAGTGAAGAGATTCGTGGACAATTTGCTCCTATCACTTGGGTCAGTGTTACATCACAGCTGGAAAGTGGTGTCCATGCCAGGGCCAGGGTTCGAGAATGGCCACTGAACAACCTCGCCTGAGAGAAGCGCTCAAGTAATAAAACACCATACGTGTCTTTCATTTGTGCTCTTCAGCGTTCCTTGTTTCCAAGTACGAGGGACGCTGTATATCGTTGAGACCGCGGCATGTTGTTTGTGGGACTGGCTTCGACACCGGTGACGATCTAGATGGTCGCTTGCCCTTGACATGTCATTCTTTGACGCGGCGATAATGAGGCCAAGGTATTTCTTTGGTCGAGGCCACGGAGACAAAACTTCCTGTGACGAGGTCCTGCATGGAGGGTCTGCAGCTTCAGGGAGCTGTCAATGCAGAAGAAACCGGATCAAGAACTGGTTGCGACTCAAGTGTTAGCCTTGTTCCTCAACCTCGGTCATCTGGATGTGTGGGTAAACACCGTGGACCGCTGCGGTGAACCATGGTCATCACATCACAGAGATATTAGCATCATCAAAGAGAACCAAGAGAAGGCAGGTCTCGTCCTCAGAGACGATAGGCTCACCAGCACGACTTCCCCGCTCTGGACAGCACGCTTCGTTCCGTTCGGTGGCCGGAGCCAACATAGCAGCAAGGATACCCTCGCCAGATCGTACCTTGGTTGCGTCTGTCGGCCCTCGCGCGCTGCGGAGAGGTTCATCAGGTTTGCGACCCGGTGACCCGGAGCGACCCGTTCCAGCCTTGCGGTCGCATCGAAGGGGACCAAGCCGGTGAGGGACCGCAAGCACAAGGCGCCTTGCCAGCCTGCGATAGCGACATGGGACATCGACGTGTCCGCGAACAAGGGCAATCCCGGGCCCTTGTGCGTCGGGCCCATGTTCCGCTGAGCGCTGGGCCCCCGGTCGGTTCAGGACAAGTTGTTCACAGAAGAGCTCGAGGCAGGCCGAGACTCGACGCGGTCAAGCCATTTCATATCCACGCAATATAGCGTACATGAATAGACCATCGTGAAAGGTCGCTTAATGCACGGCCGTTGTAACTCGACGCGGCGCTTACGGCTCAAGCGAGCCATTCGTTTGGCTACGGACCCCGGATAAATCCTGTCGGGTATATACTGCAATGCATCCCCCTCCGCGTCGAATTCATCTAAGTAGATTAAAGCAGGTGGTCTCAATCCGTCTGGAAACACCCAGCAACCTGCAGTCCTGGCCATCAGCTGAGGATTCATTTGTTCACAAGTAGTTATGACTCCATTCATCTGGCCAAGGAGGGGGCGAAATGCCCGGCTGGACGACAGTCCAAGGGTCCTGCAGCGACGGGTATATAGTTGTTGGTCCAGACCACGATCCCAGAATTCGCGTGCGCAGCAACCTTGATAGTTGTCAGACTACGGACGGCTCTCTACCTTCAACATGCGGTCCATCACAGCGATCCTCGTCGGGCTTGCGGCCCTGACCGAGGCCCTCCCAGTAGGACAGGATGCCTCAGAGCTTGCAAAGAGACAGTTCACCATCGGCCCGCCGATTGTGGGACCCATCATCCCTGACCCAACGATCCCCGGTGGCCCTCTGATCCCGGAGTCGGTCACGCCGGGAGACATCATCATCGGCGAGCCGATCACCGGCCCCATCATCCCGGACCCCACAATTCCGGGCGGCCCTCTCATCCCCAGCACGAAGAGGGACATCATTATCGGCAAGCCGATCAAGGTCGGCCCCATCGTCCCTGACCCTTACATCCCCGGCGGTCCCATCGTCCCCAGCACGAAGAAGGACTTCATCATTGGCAAGCCGATCGTCGTGGGCCCCATCATTCCCGACCCAACCATCCCCGGGGGTCCTCTCATCCCCGACCCAACTATCCCCGGCGGCCCCCTCATCCCAGACAAGCCTCCCATCAAGGTTGGCGAACTGGAGCCCGACAACTAGGTTTGTGCCCGTCCATGCGTGATGATGAAGCGCTCCTCGAGGCACAAAGGCTAAAACAAGGTCTCAGTAGGAAAAGCTAGCTCTTACCTTTGTCTAAGACATGTTCCGAACCGTCAGGAACAGGCTGGGCAGCGGGGTCGGGCATGGAGTGTACCAAGACAAATGTGAGGAGTGAAATGCAAAGATGGAGGCAGCTTGCGTTAACTAGCAAAAGAGATGTTGAGTCTTTGAGAGACGGAGGTTACACTCCCTCGGCGAGTCATGAGGTGTGATGTCAAGCGGAAGGCTCACGGCGCCTGTCACTCTCACTCTATCATAGTTCAACTGGCTTTAATGGATTTGAAGATCATCGTATCCCCGCTCTCATTCTTGCTATTAGGCTTCACCATCAGGCCATTATGGTATTATCGTATGAGAGGCCTGACTCGTCGTCCATCGCCGTTGTGCTTGAGGCTCTGCGCGCCAATGTGGTCACGCCACCACGGGATGTGTAGAAGCAGAAACGGAACAAATTGCCCCTTGGATCCCCCCGTTTAAGTTTGCCTGGCAAAGCTCCCAGTGGGCTTCGAGAGTCTAGGCCATGTTTCGGGGACCCACGCAGCTTCTTCCCATGTTATCACCGTGTAACGGCCGTGGCTGATAGTAGATTTCGCCAGAGAGAACAGACTTTGAGACTAAAACGGCTCCAACACCCGCATTCCACTCGAAACAGGAGGCGCAAGCCATGCCCTAGGTGACCTCGAAAACGGCCGTTCGCGCATGCTTTCCACTAGTGCAGCCCCGAACAGACTTCCCACTTTCCCGCGGACGTTCGCGGCGCCATCCCGTCAACTCGCCGGTCAGCTAACGACGAGAGTTAGCAGCTGGTGGAGCAAGGGAAGCTATTTCTGGGGGCAAAGTAAGTCTATTAGGCCTCGTGGACGCGTGCGGTCATCAGTGGAGCATAGAGTTTGTGGTCAGACACTCGCCTTCTACAGAATTCGATGCCCAGCGAAGCTTACAACATAGTAGAGGGTCTTTGCTCCCCCCCTGCTTCATCGGGCACTCACGTCATCCATGTCTATTTGAATCACCGGGCTTGAAGGAGAGTTGATTTAGCTCCGGGGCGTTATAGAACCCGCGGCCGCCCCTCCGCCGAGAACCGAACTATGAGTGGCTAGTCATGACTCCTGCGAGCATTCGGCCGGTGATAAGGCTCCGGGAGCGTGGACGCCGCAGCAGGCCACGCAACTCTGTTTGCTCTTCTGCTGGTCCATAAGCGGCAACCCTCTTCAAGTAGGAACAGAGATCGTCGATACCTTGCCAAAAGACAATTGGTCCTCATCTCTCAGACTTCCCTCGTGTCCTTCGGGAGAATCTGACAGGGCCCTCCAACTTGACAAGCTTTCGCCACCGGCAAAAGTATCGTTCGTTTATGCCGTCAACTCGCCTGTTTCCTCCCGCCGTCAACCAACATAGTCTCCGCCTGCGGCCGGACGTGCCATTGTCTGAGAGCGACCGGGTTGCTCCACTACAATGCACCATGCCGCAACGGATTATTCGCCTTATGCAGTCCCCTCAGTTCTAGGCACTCGGTAATCGCCTCGCTCAGCGCCCTGCATATTCAATCTGGCCCCCAAGCCTTCAAGCCGCCCGTCGGGGCATGCTCGGCCAGTTTTTTTTTTCCCAGCCGTTCCTTTGTGCAAGAAGGAGCCTGGGGTAGGATGTGGCGGTTTGCTTTATGCCGGTTGACCAGGCCACCTGCAGCTTTCCCAGGCTCGGGGTCTTGGCCCAAGAAGCAAGCCTCTTTCTCCAACTTTTGCCCGCGCCTCTTAGTGCAGGACCTTGTGGCTGACAAAAGAAAAAAGCGTGACAGCTTTTGCTGTAGTCCCGCAGGTCTAATGTGCCAGAGCCACCTCTTTTGCTGTGGAACCTTCCGGGTCTGGGACCTACGTGGCGGTTGAGTATGGCGGATTGTTCCCTTGGTTGAGGCATCAACAGCCAATGATCTTTGATACGGCTGGGAGTAAGAGGGAGGGGGTCCAGGTCGGTCAGCCACTGTCTGCGCATAATGCATTGGCACCGCATGGTAGGACTGCAGGTGTAAGCAGCAGCACAAGCAGCCAAGACCCGTATGATCCGGGACCGTGAAGATGCGGCCTAGTCCGTTCATCCACTTGAAAGAGGGTGCATGACTTTCAGCGATGCATGTCTCTGGCAACAAGCCACGCCATGTCACCATCGCCCTTCTGTCAGAAAAGAGGGCACGGTCTGTATGGTCGAGGCTTTTGCAGCACTACATGCAAAGTCGCATTCTCCTGCAGCCCCCCTTTTTTCGTTGCTTTTTACAAATCCTGGCGGTGAATAACACAGTAACAGGGCATCTGGATACTACCGTACTCTGTACAGTACAAGGAATCGTGCAGAGGAAAAAAAGCAAATCTCCAAGATCGTGCTTAGTTGGATCGCTTTGCTTTCTTTTTGCGGTCTGTGGTTCGGCCCCATTCCTCATTGTCCTTTTGTCCATGTGCATCTTTTGACAAATCCCTGTTATTTGAGTCTCATACACACACAGAGAGAGAGAGAGAGAATAGCATCCAGCTACTCTGTAGTAGTCAACGGCTTAGACAACGTGGGCTTGAAGCGGAGAGTGCCGATCTCTCTGCCCCAGCCACCACGCGAAAGATGAAGCCATAGAAGAGGAAGAAGAAATGACCAAGACATTTGCTCATCGAGGAGGGGATATGGATAAGGCATTATCGGTAGACTCAGCCATACTAGGTTGAATTGTGCATGACCTCCTGCCGCCCATCTCCGATCGCTCCGTCAGGGAAACAGGAGGTGAGCTCGGGTGATGCTCCTTTGGTCATCTATCGAATGCGCCTGCATTTGCTGTAGCGCAGGTCTGCGATTGTCCAAAGGCAGCGAAGGGGTCCGCTTCCGTCTGCCGTGACTCGCGATGCCGAGGAAAGCTGTTGGTCCTTGCTTCCAGGCTTGACGTAGTGTGTGCCATGTAATATCCACCCATACACACTCCTCGCGTGCCCAGATACAGAGTAGCTGTGGCCGCTTTGGCACTATCAGCGACACGCTTCTTTCAGAGGCTTGCGTCTGTTGCCGGGCGCCCAGGCGGGCATTGGCATCGGGACCCGTCCGGCAGCAAGACGACTGAGCAGGCGGGACGACGTGGTATGGACCAATGTGTATGGATAGATACTGTGCATTATGCTGAAGGAATGTGAAGAGGGTGGGCACCATGCCTCCCCAATGGGCGCATCGCATGAGGTGGTGCGACTGGCTGCATCACCAGCCCAGCGGAAAGCCATCGTCACCAACAGAGCCATATCACCTCCACAGGCACGGATTATGGGTCTTGGGTCTGGCGAGCGTCATCCCGTGCTGCTCGTCCATCTAAGCTCCTGGCCAGCATCGCCGGTCGCAACCCCAAGCTGTCATAGCTGTGTCAATCATTCCACTTACACTCTCCGCCCGGGCCACTTCCGTGTGGCCCATCGCCCCAATCATCACTAACGGCAAGCTCGTCTTCTCCAAACCATGGGGTCTGGTATGGTGTAGGACACTGAGTGATCGTCTCTCTCCCTTGCACCATGCACGCTACAGTACCTTCTCGACAAACGTCTTCCAAGCGATTCCCTGCAGCTCCCCCCCCCCTGCTTCCCTCCTCTTGGCCATCTATCATGTGTCCCGGCGCCCTGCCCGTTCTCTGATACCAAAGAGGAATAATCCCCATCAACAGCCAAGGGGGGACAACTACTGTAACAACTCCCACCTTTTCACTCAGTCGGAAACAAAACAGACAGAACCTTCTCAGCCACCGGCCTATGTCCTTGCCAGCCCGCCCTCCACCACGAAGCGGATGCAGCTTAGCTCCCATCAAGCACGGAAACAAAGTGCGCCCAGGACGAGGAAACCCAAGGCCAAGCCCAATAGAGCACACGTCCACCGTGGCTTTTTCCCCTCTCTGGACGCTAATGCACCTGCAGGCGCACCATGCAGACTTGCAACCACGCGAAATGCAAAAATGCCCGCCTCGTGCTATCCGCGCTCCATCATTGGGTCTTTGACGGCTTCCCCCCCTTGCTTGGGCTGATCGCCCTCTCCACTATGACCTTCTCTCGCCCTGTTTTTTTTCTTTTCGCTTTCCTTCCCTTGTCCCCAGGGAACTACGAGTTAGCTAGCCTAGCGAGCGATCCATAATCCTTCCGCAGTTGGTTTCGTTCTGACGGGACAGACGGGGGCCAGACTCGCACCAACACTTCGGGTAGACAAGAATCGCACAAGAGGCCAAGGCGCCCGGCCCACTCTGCAGAGTGAGCAACTTGGCTAGGGTCGTAATGCCTGGTGCAGGGGAGGGTAGCACTGCTGGCTTGCCGGACTCTCATCCCAGGCGATATTGCAGAATTGATACTGACAAATTAGATAGTGCCTGCAGATCGCCTGCGCAGAGGAAATTAGGGCGTTGGCTTACCGTGGTCTGGAAGTTGACCGTCGTATTGAGCCTGCGGTTGTTTTAGTTCAATCAGAAATGAGGAAGCATGGGGGACCAGCTGGGGGGGGACACATCGTTTCACCTAGAGCGTTCAATCATGACTTCATCACGGGTTTCACTCGACTAGCAAGCACCATGTTTCAAGGTTTGTGAGGGGAATTCAACGTTTTGTTGTATTGCAGCTATATGCCAGAACATGCCAGAGGCTATGCTCGTCCTCTCAATTCGTAACAACGTATAACGGCGCTTCTTATGACGGCGCATTGCGAGTGAGGGCTATTGAGCCGACTACTCTCTCTAATCTTTCCAAGAATCAAAAACACCTTTGATCCCCAAAACCTGTTTTCCGTTGACCCAAACAAAATCGTGACAAATGTCCAGTGGAGGAACCTCGACCGGTATCCTCCCCGGTCCCAAAAATGAATGTCTTCCAACCGGCTCCACCCCACCCCAGAGGAGGTGACTTGGTGAGTCGGCTGCGTGCGTCTCTTCGCAAGAGATGTGATGATTAAAGATGTTGTCTTTCGTGAACAGAAGGTTGTTTTCCGCAAGCCATAATAAAACCCCGATTCGCTCAGGCTGCTTTCCTTGCACATAAAATGAAGAACACCAAGCGTCCTGTATAAGTGGTTCCCGCCCTCATATTTCCTTGCGCCGTTGTGTCATGCCGTCTTGCAATAAAAAATAGTAATCTTTCGCCCTCCCGCAAAACAATCATTAAACTCCTCGCTGGTGTTAAAGAGTATACGAAATAAGGAAGGGTAGTGACAATGAAGCGAAGGTGGTTGTGGTGGTGTTGGTTTCCAATAGATACACGTTAAGAAAATGACCCGGCATTTTTTCTTTTGTTTTCGGATTCCAGGCAAGGTTGAGTTGCGCCGGAGAGTGAGTAGAGAGATGGTGGACCATCGTGGTTCGTTATTGGTGGCGTGGTATAATCCAGAGTTTCCAATGATTAATAGCAGCCGTGGAATGATGGAAGGAAGTTCATCTGGGGATGAAAGTGGCCTGGATGTTGCATGATGGGCACCTGCTGGACGTACTTGACCATGTCCCACAGAGGAAGATAGGACTTGGGCTGGCATGGAGCCTGCTGCACGGGAGGCATGGGCGCCTGTACGGGAAGAGGGACCTGTTGGCAGAGCATGGGCTGCTGAGGCATGGCCGCATGGATGGGGACAGGTCCAGTGTACTGCTGGGGCACAAACTCCTGTCCGTGGTAGACTGGGTGGTGTGTCCTGGGCTCCTCGGGCTCATAGGTCTGGGTTGTGTACTCCTGGCGAGTAGCAACATCCTGCTGTTCCTGGATAAACTCCTCATCAAGGTCATCAATGGTCGAGCCGCTCGAGGTGAGCGAGCCCTCATCAGATGAAGTGGAAGCGGGGGAGAGGGGCGAGTCGTAGTCGTACTCGTCCACAATGGCGTCCTCGGCGGTAACGTATTCAGTGATGTGATCAGGGGTAGCTGGGGGTGTCGGTGGGGCAATGGCCTGCACAGCCGGCACGGTGAAGCTGGAGCACGCCATGATCCTGCTGCGGAGCTCCGGAAGGGAGATGCGCTGCTCAGGGTTGGCGTTGAAGATGCGTCCCAGGATGTTGTTCAGGTCATCCGAGAGGGGGAGAATCGTCTTGAGGAAGTCCTGGGAGCGGGTGTAGGCGCGGTAGGTGGAGTCCTGGTAAGAGGCCTGCTTCCACGGGTTGCGTCCACAGGTCAGGTTGACCAGGATCACGCCAAGACTCCAGACATCATTAGGGGCGCACATGTAATATGGGCTCCTGGTGGAAGGGTCCAGACATTCTGTAAGGGAAGGAATAGAGGTTAGTGGATGCAATGGGGAAAGAGGTTGCAGAGAAAGAAAGAGTGAAAATTTACCTGGACTCATGTAAAAGGTAGATCCGCATCCGTAGTCCTCGGAACGGTCGTCAGAGGTGGCCAGACCGAAGTCTGCCAGCTTGACGGTCTCGCCGTTGTCCGTTACCAGGATGTTCTCCGGCTTCAGGTCCCGGTGGTAGATTCCAAGGTTATGGCAGTGCTCGACGGCATCCAGGATCTGGAGGAAGATGTTCTTTGCAAGCTCATCCTTACCGACGTATTGGCCGCGCTCCGTGATATTCAAGAAGAGATCACCCTCGGGGCAGTACTCAAGAATAACATAGATGCAGTCAGGGTCGTCCACGATCTTGAGCATCGACACCACGTTGCGGTGGGCGGATGCCATGTAGTGGAGGCGAATCTCCCGCTGCTGGTACAGGACCTGTCGGCGCTCCAAGGGGGTTCCGTCGGCGTTGAACTTGCTCAGGCACTTGACGGCGTACCGGGCACCAGTCTTGATGTCGACGGCCGAGTAGACCACACCGTAGGCACCAGTTCCCAGGATGTCCGTCAGCTGCAGCTTTCCCTCCAGGAGGCGTCCTAACCTCTCCTCAGGGGCGAGGGGGATGCATCGGGGCTGGAATCGTCGCGGCGCATATGCTTGCTGTTGTTGTTGGGGGACTGTGTACTTGGAGTTGTCGTATGCCGGGGAAGCCGGAGGCGTGGGGTATCCAAAGGCGACATGGTGCTGCATGTTATGCGGTTTGTGGTTCCAAGTGGATGGGAAAAGGAAACACCAGATGGAACAGAGCAAAAAAGAAGAGCAAACTGGAAAACACGGAGATGAGTTCCACGGAAGGCTCAGTCCAATCCAAAGTATGGCAGCACGGGTGGAGTATCAAAAAGATGTCCTGTGGGTCGTGGATGGCGATGTGTCGTTGGGTGGTCGTATTAGTCCTGGGGGCCGAATCAACGGTTCAGGAACCAGCTGGGGGATATATGTACCGTCGCTGGGCAGTAACAGCCAGCCAGAGACAGTAAGCGTAAGGGTCCAAACGGAGAGTGAGATGTCGCCACGGGACCTAGAGGTATGGCAGTGAGAGGTGGAAGAGTTGTTGTAGGACGGGTGAGAGTTGGCGAAAGTCGTGGGAGGTCAAAGGATAGTAAAGGAAAGTCGTGAAAGATGGCGATGTAGTAGTATTCTAAGGCCAGAGCCTCGGTCGGGCCACGGCGGGCATGATGAGGTAGATAACGGCGGCTTGGTGGTGTGGATGCGTGGAACAAGACGAGGCGGGCGAAGGTACGTACCCATGCGCCTCGAACTAGGATTGCGTGGAGCATCCACACGCTTTTCCTCTCGGACTCACGACACACCTTCTAGCCAGAGCAAGGACCCACAGGCTTCATCAGACCCCGGCACTGTTGGAAAGATTAATGACATGGGGCGCTGTCTTAGCCCGGCTGGGGCTAATGCAGCACCTATTCTTAAACCGCTCCGTAAGGTTCGCCTGCCTTGAGGGGGGCGTCGACTAGCGCGCAGGGATCCAGCCGGTGGTGACGCTGAGCAATATACGAGAGGCAAGGATAGTCTGACACACGAAATAAAGTGGTTCGCTGTGTCACTGTTCTCCCCCCCCCCTCCACCCTCCTCCGTGGTCCTTGGCCCATGGCCGGCCCTTGGATGCTTTGGCACTAACACCCACACCAGCCAGTGCAGCCAAATGGCCGCCCACTGACCAACCAACTGTAAGGTAGGGATGGATCGAGCTGGCGCCTGGGAGGAGTAGGAGGTGGGAGGGGGGCGAGTCACAGACCAGTCACGGCGCCAACGGTAGGCTGGTTAGATGAGCCAAAGGCCGAATGGATGGTGGTCAAGCCGTCCTTCCCTTCCTGCTGCCAGTGCTGCTTCCTGTCGCCAAGGAGCCCCAGCCAGCTTCAAGCCAAGTGTATGGACAGCCACAACCGCTGAGTAGCCTGTTCCGCTGACACCCTTCCTGCTCTGCTCTGTTTCTTTTGTCGCTGTGCGCCGTTGCCAATGTTCCTAACCGTGCGCGCTGTTGCTTCCCACCCACCATCCAAAATCGGCGGCGGGTGGAGGGCACATCGTCACAATCGACGGTCCCCGTGACAGACGTAACTTTTCATTGCTTTGTTCATCCTTCTCTTGTGCTTCGCCCATCATTCCGTCACTTTTGTTTATGATTCGCGAACATGCTTTTTTTGCCGCTCCTGTTCTCCCTTGTTTTCGCTTTGACCCCAAAAGCACCACCTTTTAGTGAAGGTTAACATGTCAGCTAACCCCGGAAGCGTGACGCGAACGGGATAAGACAGTGGTAGACAGGCTGAAGTAAAGTCACACTGGAACGCCCGCCTCGGACGCACGCAACACATCAAAAAGGCGACGCAAACAATGCGCTGAAGCTTTGCCTTGGTTCGAGGTGGCCACATACGCCTCTAGGTTTCCGGCATCAAAGGTACACTAGCTAGCGACAAGCAAAAGCCAAGCACAGTAGTCACAGTAGTGGTTTGTTTGCACGACTCGCCGTCCAAGGCTCCTCTTTCGAGCGAGCAAGAAGAAACCTTGGCCTGGGCTGGAATCTTGGTGGAACACGACAGAAACCGAAGCCCAGTTCGACCCACTGATTGGCCCGATAATGGTTTAGCTGACGGGGATCACTGTAAGAAAGAAGTTTTGCCCATCATGCTTGTTCAAAAGCCAGCCCGTTGCGTGTGTGCCTTTTCCCGTGCCGGAATGCATGAAGTCATGGAATCGGTATGGTCAGAGGGCTTTTCCTTCCCGTCCACCGTCTCATGAGACGGGCCAGCCACTCTGTTGCAGAAGCTGCCTGATGAACGCCCTCAAAAAGACTCCCTGCCGGCCCCCCGCCTTCAAGCACACCCATGTCCGTTAATGCCACGAGCTACCGCAAAGGCAAGCTGGCACCAGTAAGACGACGGCGTCCGGCGGACGTGCGGTGCAGATCTGTGACGGGCGGCGCGGGCAGCGAATGAGATTGAGGGAGGCGGGGGCCAGAACAGGGTGTGGGCCGTCCGTAAGATGATGCACCGCATCGTGGTCCAACGAATGCAAAAGAGAACGGCACACCCAGATACGTACAGGCCTGGGGGGGGCAGCCCAGATTCGCTTTTCCATCTCTCAGCTAGTGCAAAGTCCTATACAGTACCGATCCTCTGCATAAAGCTGGCGCAGCCTGCTTTGTTTATCGTTCAACCTCTCTGCAAACGGCCAATGGCCATCGGCCGGTGCCCGTAAGTTATGCAAGGCCTCACTCCACTGTGAAAGATCGTCGCCATGTTTTTGATGCAGCATGAGTGGCTGGCTTGCTTTTGCTTTGCCTGCTTGCGTGGTCCTTTTTCGTTAGTTTCTGACAATTGAAGCGTGACCCAGGCCGAGGGCCTGGCCCAATGAGCGCGGCATCACCCCGTTCGGGAGTTGAGAAATGTATGCACAACCGCATCTGAGTGAAAGGACGCTGCGCCGGGTTGTCAGACAAAGAGAGGGTCTGAGCCGAAAGACAGGTTCATTCAGCCTGGTTTGCTCTGAACGCCCTGAATGAGTCCCCACGATTAATACACATTGTTTAAGAGCCAGCAAGCAAGCAGTCGGTAAGTAGCCGCCTGCGGGTCATCAAAGAGGCCGGCGCCAAAGGGGAACGATGGGAGATGTGAGCGGCGTCCAGCCGAAAACGAACAGAATGGCCATGTTGGCCGGCAGAGGACGGCACGGGCTGATGCCAAAGTTCAGCGGTTCGCGAAATTTGAAGGCATCCCCAGTCAACGGTGATCCTCCTTCACCAATCTCGTTTCCATCGCGCTCCCATCGTGTTCCATCCAAAGGGCAACAAGTTGGGTTGGCAAACGCTGGCCCATGCGCCCACCCACACCACTCTCCCACCACTCGGCTGTTGTAAACCTGGGCCAGTGGTTTGACCGGGGGGGAGGGAAGGAGGCAAAAAGGGAGAATGGGGACAAAGAAAAAAAACTGGGACGCCCAGCACGTTCTTGCATGAGGGCCCGTACGCAACGGGGCGATGCCCGATGGAGAGACCTGCATGCGACAGTCGCCGCCTGATTGGCGCCTCAAGCCAGGCGCCGGCAGCCGACCCTGGTCCGTCGTCCCTTTTTTCCCTGCACGAAGGACATTCAGCCTCGCCCAACCCACCGTGAGTGGCTAGTCCTTTTGCTGCCGAACAAGTGAGGCTGTTGTCCGTGGTGCGTTGCCGTTGGGTTACAGAAACAAGAGGCGTCCAATGGGCAACTTTTCGAGGTGGCAGTCCACGGGGGCCACCATGGCACGCATCCTCATGCACGCAGACAGGCCACCCGCGCATATTCCGTCCTCGTTCAATCCAACCGCTTAGTTGGTCGTGCTTCCCGCTGGGGGGACGCATTACAGGGCATTTTCCAGGGTTGCGAGCAGCGACGGCAGCCGCTGTTGCAGTGGTGCAGTGGTAGCAGGATCGAGACCTCCATTCCATTCCCACGCTTCTCTCATGCGCGCATCTCACACGGACAAACGACTGTGACGGTAACCTGGGCGTCTCGCTTCTGCGTAGGCTTGTTCAGGAGCTTGACGCTGGGTGCGACTGTTATGGTGATCGCTGATTGTTTACGTTTCGTGGCCCCCCCCCCCCGACGGGTCTCCTCCCAGCCCAGCACACGTCTCGGCAGATCCAGTTGGGTATAACTCTTGTATCAGGCCAAGCGTTCCCTTTGGCTTGTCTTTGATCCGAGAGAGGAGACATGTTTCATCGCCGTGCGAGAGAGAGAACGAGCAATGCAAGTCCCCCATGTCTCATTGCAGGGCGGCGAGTTACACTAGAAAGGCGGTCTGTCATTCTGTCTGTCGCCCATGCAAATTCTGAGGTGCCAAATGACACCCACCTTCAAAAAGTCACGCGCCGCTAGTCCCCCCTGGGTCTAGTCGCGATCGTCGGACTTTTTACCTGGGACCTTGACAAGGACCTCTGACCCATGCCTACCCTGCACCTGCATTCTACATTCTCCCATCCCTGTCTATTATTGATTTGATTTCCTGCTCTCCTTATTGTTGCAGCAGCCGTCGATGGGTGGCGCAACCAGCCCGTCCCATCATCGTCTCCGATAGCATGTTTCGCGTGCATCAGATTCGTCACAGTCCGCCGTGGACTAAACACCAAGTGCCACACCCAAACGGCGTCGATCCCGCACTGTTGCTGAGGCGCGGACTCGTCCACCGGCGTACAGTAGCGGCACCATGGCGCAGACACGGACCAGCTCAGCCCGCGCGTCCGTCGCCAAGTAGTACGTCGTATAAGCCTTGGGTCTGGATCCGCGGAAGCAACGGCGATCTACCAGCGAGCACGCACGCTCGTGGCACGTCCTGCTAGTCGTCCAAGAAATTACGTAGCCTATGTCATTAAACCTCCAACCATAGTTTGGGGTGAAACGAACAAACCACTAGCTTCTCTTTGATATTGCAAGATCGATGTTCCACCACCTGGACAAGAACCCAGCCAAGGGCCCTGTCCCAATAACTCATCAACCATGTTCCCCCCCTTCATTTACTATCGACAGCCATCTCCACTATCCATCTCTTCAACCCCTGCCCGCAGACGAGGGGGGCCCGATAATCACACTTAGTGCCGGTATCAAAGCGTAATCGACAGGTGAGAGGGAGGCTCGGCATCCCGAGTGCGCGCTCCTCCAGAGTGGCCGTGCTCGTTCTGGAAGAGGCATGTGGGTTTCTGGCCAAAACGGACCCGTCATCAAATAATCTTTTTTCGCTTGGTTAGTTGAAGGCGCCGCCTCTGGGCGGACATGACCCCATTGGCCGGCCCCCGTCGCGAGCCCGTCCAAGCCGCAAGGCTCCATCCTTCCGGGAAACAGAGCAAACACGCGGCCAGGCGCAATCCTAAGGAGAGGACCGCAGTATTCGGCGCATGTTGCCTGCTAGGCAAGTGCATAAACAAGGGCCCCAAAACCAACACCTGGGAGAGCCTTTGTGCAAATGACAGACGCCACGAACCAATAGGAACCTTGCCCCGGCCACATCTCTCATCACATCAACATGTGGTGAGATTCCTACGCAGGCAGAATGTCACTGCCAAGCGATCAATGCTGCTGACTGACTGTGGGGGAGGATGGGAAGATTTTCCATCGGGCATGTCATCGACTGTCCGTGCTCCCCTCCTTCTCTCTCATCCCATCATCCTGCCTCGCTCATCGCGATGCCCCAAGTGCAAGCAGAGGACAACAAAACTCGCCAGTCCTAGCGTTGGTACCGGGGAGGGCCGCTTATCCCGAGCGCATCCAGTAGCGCCCGGACCAGCTGTCCTAAATCGAGGAGAACATGTGGCCATGACGCCCTCGCTATCCCCTGCCGGCCAACACCCTTTGCCTTGTTTGATTGCCCGGGCACTATAGTTACATACCGTCCAAATGCCCCAGACACGGTTCAAACGCGGCCAGGAGGCGTTGTTTGAGAAGCTTGGCTGTAATGCAAAAGCGAGGGCCTTGTGCAGACGGTGTCATCGGCAGTTGGCATCCTGAGAGCGAATTAACACAAATCGTTTCACGCGAAATACGATGAAGCATTTGATGTATCCTCCAGCGTAGCATCTTAGTCTATTTCTCATCTCATATCGAATGTTGAAATGAGAGATTGTCTGCTGATGGTGGTACCCGCAGATGCCGTGCAGGTCGAGCGTTGCATTGCATCAGCCAACCCACCCAGTGCAGACAACCCAAGCCAACAGATTTCATTTCCCCCCTACACCCTACACCGAGTGTTCTCCCCAAGGAGAAGGCGCCGACCGACGAGCGTCTCGCTGGTTGCAATGGTGGCGATACCACCAGGTCACCGCTCCGTAGGACTTATTCTCCCCCTCCACCTTTTTCACTGAGCCACAATTTCGCCGGCTCCCATTTGCCAGCGTTGCGAAAAGGAAGCCTACTAACGCCGCAGGATGGGATGTGGGAGGGAATAGGCTGGCCAGCCTGAACCCCATCGGGAAGGATGGCATATGACCAACATCTGGGCTTTGTCTTGCTCATCGACACGATGCCGCTTGCCGTGGTGCCTGTCTGCTACCCCCATCACGAGCGCAAGCCCGGTCACTAACCACGCGCGCCGTTGGCCCTCGTCTCGCAATCTAGACCGTGGTCCACAGCGACGCTGGCGCTGAAGTGGCCGACGCCCAGCAACAAGAGAAAACCTGGGCAGGAAACTCCTAACGCCTCGCCCAGCCCTGCTGTGTTCCTAGATTACCGTGTTTGCCATGCCCACCTTTCAGCCATGCAGGCGTTTTCCTCCCAAATTCCGGTTTTTCTGGAAACCGTGTATGTCCATTGGCCTCGGGGCTACGTCCGCCCACTATGCTTTCCCCTAACAAAAAGCCGGTTTGGAAAGCTGGCGGCGGGAATTTCAGTCCTAAGCCCCCAGAAGCCATCGCCAAAGGCGAGATGGAACCTCGTGGCGCCAGTGGGCTCTAGCGGCGGCGGCATCTCGTACGAGTCGCGCAGCAGAGATTGCCTTGTAATTGTCAGATCCGCTGAGGGTAACGTGGCGCCACGGTCGGAACACCCTCCGCCGGTCTGACCAAAAACCTACACTGCGGCCAGTCGCTTGGATGGACACTGTCCGAAATGCGTGGAAAGTGGCCCACGCCGCAACCTCCGCCGTGGTCCTCCGGGATCCACTCCGGAGCCGGGGTTTTAAGGCATCGCGAACCACAAAATGCTGCCGCCATCGCATGTGAACGATGGTTTATTTATGTAGATGCGCATGCGAATTTTCAGATTTCCGTATATGTTAATGAGTGACAGACTTTGTAAGCGCATGTACACGACGGCCATTAACATTTTTCAACACGCATCAATGCACCTGAGTTTCTTGATCTATGTAAACCTTGCGCTGCTACGGGACAGATTGTAGGAACAGGTAAGGCGTAGCCAGCCCTACAGAACTTGGGCAACTGGACACCAAGAATTCAATAGCCACGCACATAAGCTGTCGATCGCATCGAGCATTTGAAGATGCGCATCTCCCGAATCCTCAGCCTCCTCGCCCTCGGGGTGACCAGTGCCTTCGCGAGCCCGACGCCCAGCACCGCCGCGACCACGACAGCAGCGCCTGCCCAGGCCCCATCGACCATCGGCCAAGCTGGGGCAAACTACACCATCACCAACTCGGACTGCCCCTGCGACCGGCACGCGCGGCAGTTCTGCACGCTGTTCCGGCGCGAGGGCGTGAGGGACTTCACGTGCCACCGGGTATCGCGGCCCGCCGTCTCGATGCGCGTCCTCGACGAGACCATCGCCAGAGACAACCGGCTCATGTGCACCGCCTTCGAGGGTGACGCGTGCGACGGCAAGTCGGCGCCGGACCACTCCTTCACGGACAACACGCGCTGCGGCGAGCCGACTAGGCAGGGCGAGAAGAGCAAGCCGTGGGAGTACAGGTCGTTCATGTGCCATCATCCCGGCTGGTAGTCTACGGTCTCGGCACGGCAGTAGGGAGCCAGCCGCCTTTGATTCGCTTTCTTTCTTACTTTTTGCGGGCTCCTTCTATCATTTCTGCTTGGACATCCTCCACACGGCGCCTTGTTTAAGACTGGCATTTCGAGCTTGCTCATCTAATTTGCTGCCGGCTGGCATTGTTTGGAATAAGGGTGGTGGACGTGTTTCCAACAAAGAATTGTGTACGTCAGCATGAGATCTTTTGCAAGCACAACAGCTCAAAAGTAAAAGACATCACGAGGCTCTCGAGCCATCCCTTGACACGCCCCGACGGCCGAAACAATTCCATCTCACGAATATTCTAGGCCCTATTGTTCCCGGCGCTCCTTGCCGTGTCTCTGTCTTAGACCATTCGTTCAATAAGCAGCTGTCTGTTCCATCACGCGACCGGCTGGACCTACCCTGAAGCCCGCACATACCAAACCCCCCACCTGGTGTCGGACACATTTGAACACGGCCAGGCCGCCGTGGATTGGCTGGGGATCCCTAACCATGACCTGGACCTGGTATGAGACGTGACCCGCCAAAAGGCGTTCCCAACATTGGACCCTGGAATCGTTTCGCATAGCAAACCCTGTGGATCCCTTCTAAGTTGAGAAACTTCGGCCGTGCTTCTGCCCCCCCCCCCTACTCTGTCCAGCACGCTGCGTTTCGTTGATGCGGACATCCCTTCCTGCGTTTGCATCATTACGCATGATGCCGGCTAGTATTTGGAAATCCTGCGCCTGTGCTATGATGACCAGCTGAACTCATCAAGGGATCGCAAAGGAAAAAAACCCGTCCCCATGTCCCGAAAATCCTTTCCATGCAGAGTGCACAGCTGGCACAAATGCTTGGCTAGGTCCCCGCATATGCCGAGCCGCGGAAGCCCGAAGCGGCGCGTCCTCGCATGACTGTTCATGCCAGGCATCGGAAGGATGGGCTCACGATAGGACCTCGTTTCCCAATCTCTCTCGCCACCCACCCCGGAGGAACACCTAATTAACTCATGAGGCTGCTGACGGGCAGAATTTTTTTTCTTTAATCGCCGTGATGACCGGGGGCGCACCCGTGACGCAACGCCAATTCCAGCTAAACAAAATCTTCTTGGACACGTATCGCAGTTCGAAGCGCAGAAGGTGACTCACGGCAGTCTAGTCAGCCCTTTTGCCCATCTCTTAGACCGAAATGGTTTCGCCTTGCTTATGATGCCCGCCGTGACTTGATGATCCACTTCCACACGACCATCTCAGTAGCTGAAACGGGCAAAGAAAAGTTCGCTCGGACCAGGCGGCGACCATTTCGCGTTTGCTTTTTTTTTGTGCTCTACGCAATTGACACAAATTGAGCTCCCTTGTTGATCCTCGCAGGCCGCAACCCTGGACGCGGACCGAATACAGTCAGGCTCGGAGATGCGACACGGTTCTTCAGGGAGGTGATTGGCGAACCCGTGATGGGCCTCGTTTATCGACAGCCTCGCCCCGGGGGTTGTCGAAAAACGGTTTCTGTCGCCCGCGACATAGATTGCGTGTCACATGAGCGAGCATCATCAAGACGATCGCATTGCTGTCCTTCCCCCCCTTCCCTTGGCTTGGCTTCTCCGTCCACTCCGTCACTGCTGTGCACACGTCGTGCAGCTCCTGCAGGCGGACGTTCACCATGACGCTGGCCCCTTTACATCTACACCAGTAGAAACCATCGATCCCTTTTAGTGACCGCAACGACATCATCAGATCGTCGTGCAGTTTCGAAAGTGCCCTTTGCCGAGATAAGGCGCATTGTCTTCTTCCTCCGTGGGGACTATTGTGGTAAATGCAGATAGATACCGGTCCCGTCATGACGCCCATCATGACGCAGCGAGCGTCGGCGATCAATCCGTCGCGAGACTGGTACTGTGTAGAAATCCTCAAACTGCCCAGAGTAATGCCGGATTGCACCAGCCCGTCATCATCATCATCAACCGAACCCCTCCAGTAACAACACACCCCCGGCCCCAGTATTATGCCGTGCTGTATTGTTTCGCTGCCCCCAAGAGCCCCCCACACAATTGCTTATCCTCCAGCACGATCGTCCAAGGGACCTCTGTCCGCGGCCCCTTTGCGTCTCGTCGAGAAAGCTGCCGACATCATGCAGGGGGGGGGAAAGGTTCTTTCGCAATCACAGGATACCCCAGCTCACCGTGCAGTCCTGCGCCGCACCGCATCAAAGAAGTGTGCAGCGAAGATGCTTGCTCGCTCGCTTTGCACTGCTGAACCCTTTTCGCGGGGCTGAAGATCCCGAGGCAGGACCCTGTCATGCGGAATGGCCCCAGCGATGATGATGATTATGCTGCTTCTGGGATCGTTGCATATCATCTGGAGTCGTCAATGCAAACGCGAGCAAAAGCGAGGCGAGCGAGCCAGTGAACACGGCACAGACTAGAGATCGAGCTGTACACGGGCCAGCCTATGCCCATGACGTCCCTCGTACGCACATCGGCTTCCATGTTCTCGACTTTCCTAATTCTGCCCCATGGTCCGCGGTTGCTCATTGCAGTACCACTGTAACTTGTCACGGGATACCGTGCACAGTCAAGGACTGAAGCTTTGTGGTAGATGATTCCCATGTTGGGTGAGGCTTGTCCTGCGCCCCAATTTCCGCTCCCTCGCCAATTGTCCATCCACAAGCGAGCCCCAATTGTTGACGTGCCGGCAGCCACCCACTGGCCCCAGTATGGCAGTTCGACCTGCGTTTCAGGTTTTGCGAGGTGCCTCTCTCTGTGTGAATAATCTTATGCAGCCATGGAACTGTGTCCGCCCTTGCTCGACGTCTACGTAGCAGTCGGCATCGGCCATTTGCAAAGGCCTTCCTGTATGGGGAAACAATTCTACAGACACAACACACGCAACACCACACAACACAATACAACCCTTCGACAACAGCTGGGCCTCAAACTTGCATACCCGCCCGTCTTGTCTTGTGCTCCAACACGTAATACCTGTAAGACGGGACGTTCCAGTTTGACAGATCTCACCAACCAAGGCTCTGATGTCCTGCTTCCGCTTCAGGTCTCGAACAAACCAACAGAGAGAGGCACCGTCTCATCCTGCCGGTAGCCGCCGACTCGTAGGAAAATGATACCCTACCCCGTAAGCTGCTGGCAACAACCCGCCCCGTCATGACACCGATGGTCCGGCTCTCCGTTGGCCAAAAAGAAAGCGCCAAAACAAAATGCACACCACTGAGTAAGAGCCTGTGGCTTATGGGCACCGTTGGCCCACCAAAAGGCCCCCTTCGCCAATAGGCCCCATGGCTGTCGACCCGCTACCCGGCCGATGACCTTGACAAGCGCCCAAAACCGTCCATCTATTCATAGCAACTCCCCCATCCGACAACCTTAAACACACATCTGCAAGTCGCTGATTCAAGGTGGCCCATCCTCAACTGCCGCCCACTGCAACACCTGCTGCATGCAGTAGCTGCGGCATACAGATCATAACAAAAGGCCAGAAAGGCAAACTGCCCACAGCAGCAAGCCTCTCTCCGCCAACAGAGCCAGCTGTGTCTCTTCCTGCCGATGCATCCTGCGCGCTGCTCTGCGCCCCGTGCGCCAACACTCCCTTCTCCCTCCCTCCCCGCGAGATCTCTTGTGTTCACACAGGTGTCGCCTGTTCCTCCGTCAGCGGCTTCTGTTGCTTCCGCGGTTGCGCCCCAACCCTGAATCCAGCGCGCGCAATCGAGAGCAAACATGCAAGTCCGCTCATCCTCCTCCGCCTCACCGGCCGTACCATGCATCCCGCGGGCGGCTATGGGGCGGCGTGGCGAGGGACGTGTCTGTTGCTGAGGCCGTGGCGATGTCACGCACAGCTCGCTCGGGAGATTTGTGCCGTGATCCTGTCAGGACGATGCACGACTTCGCCTGCCGAGCTGGAGATCGATGGCGGGTGTTACGTGAGGCTTTGGACGTGGTGCTACGTGAAGTGTAATGGTGATTCAACCTCATACAATGTCCTCAGCCGAGGACCAGCAAAGAGACATGGATCGTAAAGAACAGACCTAAAACTGGAGCAACGTAGACCGCAAAGCTCAGGAGCCTGAATGGCATTGCCAGTTGGCTCAGCCCTCTTGCGATTTCGCAGACAAGGACGGCAAGGAGCCCTTCGACCACCAACGCCGCAGCCGTCACCAAGCTATGCCACTCCCCTTCCTACACCGATCTTCCTCAACACTTCACAACGATCAACGTTGATGTTGCACAGAAGGAATAAGCACAAACAACATCGTAGCACAGCACGGATGCCACGACGTCCTACGGGCAAAGGGCTGTTGCATGGCGTATCTGAAGTGACCACACCTGGATCAACGCAGCAGCCGCCCGAGCTCCTACACAAAGGAGCGCAATGGCTTATTGGTGGTTGTCTGGGAGTTTACCTCAGACTTCAAGAGGCGTGGGCATATGGAGACTACAGATACCTCAAGCCCATGATTCATTCGCAGACATGTTGGTTGCCTTCAACATCATGGCAGTACACCTGGTAGGCTGACTGTTGGCAATCTCTTATTTGAATACAGTATATGGATGATGGTATGCTGGCCGTCTAACGATGACATGTACAACTGGCAGGCAGACCCGCACGATGTAGATACAACCTGTGCTCCCGTTACAGCAAACCCAAGGATGTAGCCTCCCAAACGCCTGAAAAATCCCATCGCTGTGACGTAAAGTATGTGCCCAAAGTTTCCATCTACTTGCACTGACGGCGAGTCCACCGTCAGCTCTGATTTGGCACTTCCACAGCCACCTCACCGTCGTGGCACTCCTGCCCTCGCAGTAAAGAACGGATGCTTTAGCGCATCCGCCGGTTTCATCCTCTTGTCGGGGTTGAGCGCGAGACAATGCTCCAGCAAGTCGATGAACTGATTAAGCTCCCGCGTCTCCGAGTCATTCATGTTGGTCGATGCGGCCATCAAGCGCGTGCGCAAGTCCCGGGTTGGCTTGACCATCGGAAGAGTCCGAACAGCAGTCTGTGATAGGATTCACGTCAGTAACAGAACTGGTATTCACGGCAGATCCGAGGATGAGCAAGATCCCTGCGCATAAACAAAAAAGGGTAGTAACCGGATCCCGGAGGATGAGATCTGCTTCCGGCTCAAGAAGTCCCCGAAACCCAACGATCTGACGGTGCTAAGGCGGATTCCAAGCGCGTGCACGAAGGATCACGGAGAATAAACGCGCCAAGTTTGGGGCTAAGCAAGCAAACAGCTGAGCCGCGAGCACCCAGGCCCGTGGGGAGATAGCCAACAAACGTAGCGCGCTGACGGCCGACTCAGACGAAACATGGCGATGAGCCTATCCCTAACCCACGATTCGAGCTTGCATATGCCATAGTTGGCCCCCACAGATCTGGCATAGTGCCCTAGTGCTTACCGCGGAGCCTCCTCAAATCCAACCGCAAAAATAGCAATAATGAGGATAAGCGGTTTCAAAAAAGGCCCACTCATGGAACAGGAAGATGGGGAAACCGGAACGCAATAGGAAATGTGATGAAAGATCATGAAACGAAAGGAGAAAGATCGTTGGCTTACCTTTCCTAGGACTTTGTCTCGCTCCACACTGACGAACTGCGCCTGGTCGTCGAAGTGCATCGCCGCAAGCTGCCCACGCTTGTAGACCTTGGGCGTGATTTTGCCGCGGACTTCCATGATTGCCTTGAGCATTTGATTGTTGCTGTCACCCGTGAACAGTATCTTGCCGGTGTACAGCTCGTACAGCGTACACCCGATTGACCACATATCGACGCCGTAGTCGTAGGGCATTCCGAGGATGATCTCCGGCGCTCGGTAGAAACGACTGACGAGGTATGGCGTAATCTCCGTGTGTGCCGTTGCAGCGTCTGAACGATCAATAGCAGTACCCAAGTCGCAGATCTTGAGGATGTTACGAGTCTCGTTGACCTACGCATCAGTTAGCCCTGCTACCAGTAACCCACCCATCTCGCGTCAGCTTACCAAAATATTGTCCGGCTTCAGATCTGCATGGACGATGCTGCATTTACGCATATGAGCCAGAGCCACGAAGATCTGGTAGGCATACGTCCTCGTTGCACCAAGGTTAATGCCGACGTTGTTGCCGAATTTGCGAAGAACCTCTCGCAGGTTCATGCTCAGGTTCTCGAACACCATGCAGAGATGGCCTTTGTAGTCGAATGAGCGCTCAAACTTGACAATATGCTTACGGTTGTCCGGGTCGGCCTCGTTGAGCTTCTCCAGGATTGCAATTTCAGTGTAGCCGCCCTTGCGAAGAGCATCGTTGTTGCGCATAAGTTTGATAGCAACGAGCTTCTTTGTGGTGATGTCCACAGCCCTTGCAACTCCCGAGAACATGCCGCGGCCCAGTGTCGCTTGGATTTGATAACGGCCGTTGAGAACTTCACCAATGCGGAATTTGTAATAACCGTCCTTGTCGTCGCCTTCCAGAATGCCTCCTTTTGTGACTGCTTGTGCTTCAGGTAGCGCATCTCCCGCTTCAATGGGAGCCATTGACTGCACGGGTTTGGTAGCATACTTTTCTTCGTCAAAGTCTTCTGCAAACATGTCAAACTCATCGTCATCGTCAGCGGCCTTCTTCTCTGGTTCTGACTCCAAGGCTGGCGGAGACTGCTGATTCTGCGTCGGATTCGAAGGCCCTTCTACTGCATGCGACTCTCCGTGCAGGACAACTTGACCATGTCGGAGCTCATGTCGACGCTCATCTTCCTTCATGTCGACCGTCGGATCGTAATCGGCCGCAGATGGACCATCATCATCCAACAACTGTCCAGCGCCATGAGAATTTCTTAGAGCATTCTCGTCAAGTAAATTCACGCCGCCTGGTGACGGAACATCTTGGGAGGCCGGCGAGCGAGGCGAGGCGACGTCTGAGACGTTAGCTGACGTATCACTTCGTGATTGAGCCGTGAACGTACTGGAGAGCGGTGTACGAGGGGTCTCCACATCAGATTGATATCGGATCGGGGTGTTCGGAAGGCTAGATGCTGGCGATGAAGCACGTGTCTTGTCAGTAGCCCCGACGGCATGAAGCAGGAGAGGGGTGGCCGAGTGAGACTTGGCAAGAATCTCCTCGCGTCGCTTCCGGCGTCGCTCAATTTCTGCATCTTCGTCAATCTGCTGCGGCTCTTCCCAATCTGGCTCAGGTTGAGACTCCTTTTTTGCTTCGCTTTTGAGATGTCAGTTTAGTTCAGTGGTGTGAAACGGACTGCCAGCTTACCTCTCTCCCGTTTTGTTGGATGAGCCAACTCCGTTGAGGTTGTGATTTGATCTTGAATCGTCTCTGCGAGACTGAGACTTGGAGGCACCGTTGGTAGTATGCTGTGACACTGAAGGCTGCGTGTGCTTCGAGCTTACATGGTCTTTGGAGTTGCCGCCCCGCGAAGCGCCATCATGCCTGTCATTATGACCTTCTCTCACAAACTGTTTGCCGTTGTTGCGGTCGTCGCGACGTGAGCTGTATGGCGACCGGCTGCGATTCCGAGGGCGCTTATCTGAATACCGGTCGCGGTTGTCGCGAGAGTACCGATCCCTGTCGCGACTTCGGTCCCGATGTCGGTTGCTGTCGCGGTCGCGGTCACGGTCCGAGGGCCGACCGTCGTAGCTCAGTTCGGAGCCGCGGGACACAGGGCGATCAAGATCGTCGTATGACACTCGCGATCTGCGATAGCTCTCATTGTGTTGGTTCGGGTAACTTGCGCGGTAGTGCCTTGAGTCCTGGTCGCGCCTGTCCCCGTAGTAGTCCCTATCATCGCGTGACCGCTTGTATCCGCGCGGGGAGCGGCTCCGTCGTGCCGAGTTGCTGCCGCCGTGTCTGGCCGCAGAGTCGTGCTCGGGGGACGAGTGTCTATTGCGAGTTCTGTCTCGAGGGTCAACACCGCTTCCTTCAGTGTACGACAGTGAAGTTGCCTTCAAATCCCCAAGGCCACCACTATTCTCACTGATTTCGCCCTCGTCCGCACTGGACGCCATGGTGACCGCGCGCTGGATCCGCAAAGGGATCTTTATGGGATTGAAGGAGAAAAGGTCAGCAAGGTGACTTGAGGAAAGGGCGCGTAGCAGGAATAGAGTCCAACCAGATCAGCGTTGACTCGTCTCAAGCTCAGATCATTTGCGAACGGGTTGCGACAGGAGCAGGAAAGGTTGTCTATGAGCACGAGCAAGCAGCGTCTATCAAAAGGAGCAGGCTATTGGATAAAGATGCTGTGATTCAGAGCTTGATCAGTTACCGACTGCGCCAACGAGAGTGTTGTCGAGAGGTATTAACGGAACTGTAACGTTGGCTCCGGAAACAAAAGGTTTGACGTAACTAGATGGTGACCCTGATTCCGGATGCATCGCAAAGTCAGTGTGGGTCCTGCGCTGGGGCCCGGAGCTGTCTTACATAAGGAGAGCTAAGCCATTCCCAGTCGGCACGTCCATTATCTGCCGCATTCACCGCCCGCGGACTTCGGCGGCGGCAACTTTTTGTCCCTGAACATTCCGCTTCGCGATCTCACCCATCTCCCGGAGAAGGCTAGATTTTCTGCTCCTCAGACTCATACACTCTTTAATTTTCTCCATCTCTTTCCCCTCTCCCAACTCTTACAACATGGGTGGCGCAAACCGAGAAGGTCAGTCCTTGCGCATGCGCTGAGAACCCCTCCATTCCATCACCCCACTTCCGAGACCTACGGTTGCTGACGATAAATCACCTCACAACAGGCGGCAAGGTCAAGCCTTTGAAGCAGGCCAAGAAGGCTGCCAAGGACCTCGATGAGGACGACCTGGCTTACCTCGAGAAGAAGCGCGCCGGTACGAACCCCACGATCCGCTCCATCAACACCGTTCCGCACCTGTCGACGATAAGCTGACAAAATTCGTTTCACAGAGGAGAAGGCCCGCAAGGAGTTGGCAGCCAAGGCTGGTGGCAAGGGCCCCTTGAACACCGGTACTCAGGGCATCAAGAAGAGCGGAAAGAAATAAGAAAGACGCGCCTGGCTGTCGGTCTCGGCAACTTTCCGGATGGCCTCGCGAAGCCACACGGCGTCTCCGTTGCAATGTAGCGTGGAGTAGCCCCTGCGTTCGGCGTATCTTGCGAGCTTCTGAAGCACTTTATATTGATGAATCACGAATATGTATCCTCACGCACTCCACGTTTCTCCAAAACCCACGAATACCTGTTCTTGTGCAGGGTTTCCTCCTAGTCTTGCACTGTTTTGGCAGCCAAGCCTTGTCAGCACAAACGACTTTGTCAAAGCGCTATACCCTTTGTATGTGCATGTCAAATTTTGTCAGCCGAAATGATGGAACCGTAAGCAAAGGTCCTTTCGTTTGATTCACCTGCGGCTCGCCAGCCAGGCTCGACGACAGAGGTCAAATCGCAGTCCAGTCATCGAGGAACTGTCCAATCCCCGTAGCCTTATCTCGGTGCACCTTACATTCCTTTGACTGCCTGACGACTGAGGATATGTAGCCGCCCCACAATGATATGCCAGTACACGAATTAAGGCAACTGCTGAAGCTCAGAATACTACCCGCGTAAGCTGCTTCCTATGACACTTGATGTACCTGACGATATACAGTAGGTAAGATATGGCAAGTCAGCGCGAGAGCCGTCTGGGCAAGGCCTGGCTTGAAGAGGCTACTACTATTATTGAAGTGATCCCCAAAGGGCTGGACTGAGACCTGGCCCGCAAAGTGTTGAGATAACTATGGTTAATTTACATGTAATATATCCAGTATAAAACGTGGGAAGATGCTGGTGCATCCATCATTGGTCAATTTACTGGGGCTTCAATAATTTGGAATTTACCCAGTTCCAACAGGTCAAGATCGCAGCCTCTTACGTATTCTGAGCCTTCGAAAGTCAAGGAGACATCAACTGTTGCATTAAGCAATCCGAACGGGGCTGATCAACAACTCGACAGTCTTTCGTTGCTTCAGCTTCCACTCCTAGCAGGCTCGTCTCTAAGACATAAACATAGAGCCTGGACCAGTGTCATACTCTGCTCCTTCTACTTAAAAATCGCCGTTAGACCTGTATCGATACTAGTCACTTAGAAGGAGAACCAGAAGCCCGCGCCTATTGTCCCTGCTTCACCAAACACAAACTGATTACAAACAATCAGCTACACCGAACGCTACTCCATGTTTTGGTCTTCACTTACAGCATCGTATTCTTCGACATTCCTCACAGGGCTTCCAACTACGCTGCGTGGGACAAGGTGGCTGCATAAATTGTGCACCTGTTCACTTGACAAACTAACGAAAGCGTCGCTGGCAACCTTGAAGAGGGCGCCCAGAATAACGCCCGCTTTTGTGAAAGATTCAGTCCTTTACTCAACGCACTCAAATTTGTTAGCAGATGTGAGACGGTGCCGGAAAATGTTGGCATCGAGTTTTAACATACAGTGGGAAGGATCGTCGAACGAGAACCCGCAAGCTTGGGTCTGCCTGATCACAAGAACATTTTCGAGAGGTCTTCTTGCGTTTGATGCCCTTTCGGGAGTCGCTCTGCGGGAGACGTGGTCATAAGGTAGCGTGTGTAAAATCACAACACGGGATGAGCAAAGCGGAAGTACCAAGACGAAACGACGATTCTTGAATCATCAATTACATTAAAACCTAGGGCTCTTTGAAGCAAAGTATAAGGAGTGTATTGAGAAATGTCGCAAGCTTGAACGCTGGCGAGAAGGACGACGTCGAAGATTAATCTAGGATGGTGGCTTATACAGGGTAACAACCACTCAAGTAAGTGGTTGAGAAGTCTTACCGTTGCAGAGTATAACTTTCCCCGACTTATCGAATTGCTACAAAAACAACTGGTCATATCCAATATACTTAATCTACTTACCAGAAATCTGCCCACCTCTCGTGGTATACGTTCACATGTGAATGCTCTCACTTGTTGTTAGGACTGACAGTGGGCCTCGGAGCTTCGGACCCGCACAATCGGCCTCACTCCTTGCGCCGTTCCCAACAAAACGACCACACCTAGACAAACCCAACCATTGTCGCCGAACAACATAAAAAAGAAACCCGGGATCCAGCCCCCTTTGTAATTGCGTTTCTTCATAAAAAGAGTGAGATAGAAGGCTCATCGCAGCAGCAATGACAGCCTCTCCCAAAACCGGCGGCGGCGGCGCCAACGGCCTCCGCCAGCGCCGCGCTTCAGCCGCCGCCGCCGACGCGCTCGTCCAGACGGCCAAGACGGTGGAGCGCAAGGTCGAGGACGCGCTGCTCATGCTCTGGGACGAGCTGCCGGCGTGGCGGCGCGACAACGCCTTCATCCTGTCGGGCTACCGCCAGTCGCGCGCGTCCTACCTGCACTCGCTGCGCTCCCTCTTCTACGTGCACAACGAGTCGGTCAACATCTGGTCGCACCTCGTCGGCGCCGCCCTCGCCGCCGCCGCCTCGCTCTACCTCTACGCCGTCGTCCGCCCGCGCTACGCCTCGGCGCGCCGCGACGACGTCGCCGTCTTCGCCTGCTTCTTCGGCGGCGCCGTCCTGTGCCTCGGCATGAGCGCCACGTTCCACGCCCTGCTCAACCACAGCGAGGCCGTCGCCAAGTGGGGGAACAAGCTCGACTACACGGGCATCGTCGCCTTGATCGTCGGCAGCTACGTCCCGGCCCTGTACTACGGCTTCTTCTGCGACCCCAAGCTGCTGACCTTCTACCTGGGCTTGGTGAGTTGATTCGCCCACCCTACGATTATCTAGTGGAGAGCTGCTAACACTTCTCAAGATCTGTACCCTGGGTGCTGGCTGCGGCCTCGTGTCGTGGGTTGAGAAGTTCCGCACCCCGGAGCTGCGCCACGTCCGCGCCATGATGTTCATTGGCCTGGGCCTGTCTGGGGTTATTCCCATCATCCACGGCCTCAGCATCTACGGGTACCAAGGGATGGAGGACCGGATGAGCCTTAGCTGGGTCGCACTCCACGGCGCCATGTACATCTTCGGAGCTGTTCTCTACGCAGTACGACCCTACTTGTTCGCCACGTGTGACAATTGCTAACCGCCGTGCTAGGTCCGATGGCCAGAGAGAAGCGCACCTGGATCCTACGACATTTGGGGCAACTCTCACCAGATCTTCCACATGTTTGTGGTGCTGGCCGCCGCAACCCACCTTTACGGCATGGCCAAGGCCTTTGACTACCACCATACAGTTATGGGATCGCAGTGCTTGATAGACTGAGACTGCTCTCAGAGTAATATGAATGGGTATCAATTTTTGACGTCACGCTCTATCCAATCCCAAATCCATCACTCGTACAAGACCTGAGCCCATGGCAGCGGCAGCCCAGCAGCCATATCCCTCATTCGGATTCCACTGCACGATCGTGATTCGTGTCATTGGATCATGTACAACACCCCGCGATAGATCCATTGAGCCAGCCTCTTCATCATTGTCGTCTGCGGCAGCCGCAGACGCCCCTGACTTTTTCGGCGTCTTGGCTTTCTTGGTGGCGGCCTTCATTTCGGTCCTGGGGTTGTGGTTCTTCTCCGTCTTGAAGCCCTGGAGAAGGCGTGTAGCGCCCCTGGCAGAAGCGGGCGAGTCCACTGGGAACAGCATGGCGGGGCGGTGCTCGTGCTGGAACACCTTCCGACGGTCGGATGGTTCGCGTCGCGAGGTGAACAGCTCGACCATCGGGTTCAGCGCCCAGAGCGACCCGTCCGTCATGCCTATCAGGAGGAAGGGATGGGTGCGGCCCACGGACAGGCACGTGAGGAAGCTGTCGCCGGTGAAGATCCTGCGGACCAGCGGGAACGAGGCGTGGTGCATGAAGCCAACAATCGTGTTGAGGGCGTTGGAAGAAGGGAAGATGGAGAAGAAGCCCATAAGATGGTCACTGTAGGCCAGCAGGTTGGGTTGGGGGTTTATCAGGAGGGACTGAGCGGCGGTCGTCTCGTAGCCGGGACTTCGTATGTCGACGACCTTGGCTGTTCCACCGATAGGCGTGCATGCTAGCACATATGGCATGGTCGGATATCCGGAGGCGATGTCGACTACCGCATTGTGGTGAATTGGATGCCGCGAAATGAGACGCTGTGGGTTGATGGACCATAAACCCACCGAGCCGTCGGAATAGCCAACCACGAACCGGTTCACGTTGATCCACGTCATTGCTGTTGCTTTGATGTCGTCCTCTCCCAGTAACTCAAGAACCGCAATCGGCTGCGTCATAACCTCTAGAGACAATATTAGAAAACATCCATGGCTGAACGAAACTGCACTTACCGTAGTCGTCATCACCGCCATCCCCAGGCCGGACAATGTAGACGTTTCCATCGCCGCACAGAACGGCCATGTAGCCCCCTATCGGACTCCATTTGACCCTCCGTGCACGTCCACAGTCGAAGCACATCGTCTTCCGAAGCTTCGGCTTCTGCGTCGACGGTCTCATGACACCATCTCCATCCCTCTTTCCGGCAAATTCCCACAGCTGCACCGCGCCAAACTTTTCGAAATCCGGCCTCGCGGACTCCTGCTCGAAGTCGTAGGGTTCCTGGTCGGCGTGGGGTATAATGGCCAAAGCCAGCAGCTGAGCAACATCGCCCGATAGACGCGGCGCCCAGTCCATGCCGATGATGAGACCGCCGCAATCGAGCAGCCACCCTGTGGGGATATTGGCGTTGGGGTCACCTGGGTTGACGGGGGAACACGACTGCGAGAGGGGACAGCTGTCGCCGGGATTGAACTTGACGTCGAACTGCTCCGGGTACGGCCCTAGAAGCACGGGCAGTTGCTGCAACGGCATGCGGTAAGGTTGTGATTCTTCGAAAGACAGAGTCGACCAGGCGGCTTCAGTTGGTACGATGCCCTTCATCCGCTCTAACCAAGGTCCAGAAGTCCGTGCCTCCTCTTCGGAAAAGTGAGGCAACCAAGGACTGATCGTGTTTTCAGCAGAGTCATCTGCCGTTTTCGGGGGCAAGACTGTGAAATCTTGCCACTGGTCGAGCATATCCTGCATCTGCTCGATCCGGTCCTGGCTGGGCCCATACCACGCATTCACGAGCACTTGGCCGCGAAAGCTTCTATCGTAGGGACCAGCATAGCCCCTCAGGGGATGGCCGTCTGTTGGCATAGGCTCAATGTCCAGGTAGCCCGTCTGCCGTGCGGCAGCGCCTGCGGTGGCCGGCTTGGCAGGTTTTGAGCGGCGGCGCGCAGCTTGGCTCTTTGCCGGCGCCTCTGCGTCGCTCATCTCAACGTCGGATACTGGGAGCTGAGAGGCATGCTCATCCTCATCTTCGTCGCCGGCACTCTCGGCGCCTACGGCCGTTTCGTCAAAGTTGTCATCGTCGTCGCTGGCGGCCTTGCGGCGGCGCCGTCCCGTATCGGGCTGGGCCTCATCTTCGCTATCGTCAAAGTCATATTTTTGCACAGTGTACCGCTTGCTTTGATTTGATTCTCTGGTCCTCATGGCGTCCTTGAGATCTTGACATGACGGGGAGCGTCATCAGGCGTGGTTCAGGGAGCTCTGAATGTCTCAAGAGTGAGATGCGTTTGTGGAGTGAGAGCGCAAAACGCTGAAGTTGCGTTGCCCAGTGGAGATCTTGTCCTTTAGCGCATTCTTGGGAGTGCCGTGCAGGTACAGGTCTAAAGAGCGCTGAAGCACAGGACATGGCGCTAAAGCCTACGTTTGATGGATGCATTGAACCACTTTGTACGGTAAATGGTGGTACTGATTGGAACTCCTAGACAATTGTCAATGACAACTGTTAATGAAAAGACGTATTGATAGCCGGCGACATAGTTTGTGCATTTAATTAATGCGACTCTTGGCCCAATATGGTAAACTGGACCTCCCCTGCCGATCCATCACGCAGCATTCATTCATGACATATAACAAGCGCTTTGAGGGTTGAGTGTCCCAACGCCTCAAGGCTTTGGCTCGTATCCTATAGCCTTGTTCAAGGCATGAACGTCCCAGTAAAACGCCCGCAGTTCCGTGATGACGCCTTTCTCCTTGTCAACGGTGAAGCTCTGAGCAAGTGGGTAGTAGAGCTCCTCGCCCGTCGCCTTGACCTTGAAATTGACCGTGGACAGGACGGCAATGCGATCCGAGCCCTCGCGCTCGAAGAACTCTGGGTTCTGCACGTCTATCTTGTCGAACCACTCGCCTGCCTTGCTGATCCAGTCCAGGATTCCCTGGGGGCCTCTGTAGATGCCCGCATAGGGTAGGCCGGACGTTTGCTCCAGCAGGACATCCGGGGACAGGACGCTGGCGATGCCGCTGAAGTCACGTTCCTCGGGGGCGGCGGTTGTGAAGGCGAGCTCCGCTTCGTAGAACCTGTTGACCACCGAGCGGGCCGTGTGCTTATTCGTGCTGGACATGAGGGATGCGACCGAACCAACAAGTCGAGCAGTTGGTGCAAGGAACTTTAGTAGATGTTGAGGTCGTGATGTTGTCGGTTCGTATGATGCAATTTAAGTCAAGTCAAGGTCCACGGAAGCACCCATCTTTGGCCTTTAATACTATATTACCCTGCCTTCTGAGCTTGGCACTTGGTCGCAGTTTGACTATTGGTCATGCTAGTAACGTTAAACAGGTCCGCTTTGGATTAGTGATGCAATCCGGATTAGTGATGTATCGGCTCGTCTGTGGAGCAGCAGAGGCTTGTTCTCCGTTCATTGCAGATACTGTATTGGTAGTTGCTGCTGCATACTGCTGGAGCATTTCGACAAGCACGTCCCCTGTTGGCTTCAAGTTGGCTAAGGCGGCACTCGGCTGACAAATTGGCAAGCCATTGACTGCCCGTCTCCCACCCAAAGTAAGTAACACGATTGCTTTGTGCAAGATCAGTGTCAGGGGAGGGCTTCCTCCCGCAGACTCGTCTTTAGGTCCAAGTACTCAGCTAATCCGTGAACTCTTTTACAAGCTACAACTTACGCTGTTTCACCTGGGGCCGTAGGGCCATCAAGGTTAGGCCTCTAGAACAGGTGCAATCTTGACATCTTTTCTGCTTAGCAGGACCAACATGTGCTAGTAATTGAAGACTCTGACCTCATCATCAGTCCGGACTCGAAATTTGCTCAGAAGCTACATCTGCTCGTAGAATTACGAGACGAACACAGCTCGAATCCCCCAGAATGGCACAAACAGATCAGTTCCATCATTCAGGTACCTACACACAATGAATGGACGTGGACTCCCGAGCTTTAGCCGCCACGCTGCGCGTCTCTACCCGTGGCCCGGCTTCATGCATCATCCGCAGTCACAGTCATGCACGGCACATCGCAGGTTGTAGCGGGAGAATCATGAGTGAGCCGCAAAGAACGCCGAGCCAAGGCCACTCAAGGAATAAATCATCCGTCACAAGAGGTGCGTGGTGAGCACGCCCTGCAATCATGTCTTGAAGCTCGCACCCCCACCTTCACTCTTGCGCGCGGAAGAGCCAGGTGAAGCTTCACAGCATCTGTGCGCATGACTGCTTGTATGCCAAAGTGGTTGCTAATGTTTGCGAAGCCACCAGACCACGGTCCTCTACGAAAGGGCCCCTGGATATTGACGAGTAAGTGCCTGTGAGCTCAACACTTGACTGTGAACTTCACTCACCCTCTGCTCCAGTGACCCCTTGACTGCTGCCAATGCCGCAGCAGCTGCAGGTCAGCTCAGTCCAAACGTTGACCTTCCCCGGAGAAGTGCCTCATCAGCTCGGGCACGCTCTGCCGCAACTTCACCTGTACCCCAATTAGGCGAAGTGCGGCCCAAAGATTTCTCGTTCCTGCTACGACCTGAGATTTATCATCCCCTCACGCCGCTCAATGTTCCTGCGGCGTTTCGCAACTCCCCCAAGCAGCCCGACCCTAGTCTCCCTCTTGAAGAACTCCTCGCCAAAGGCCATTTCCGTGCCGCCGCCATCGCTGCGGGCCAGAAGTTGACGAGCCCTGCTGGCAACGGGGGTGTGGACCCACAAGATTCGAAAGCCATCTTCGATCTGCTGTATACCCGGCTGGCATGTTTGACCTTGATTGACGCGACGCCGCTGGCGGCACAGGAAGTGAAGGCACTCGAGGACGTGAACAATGCCCGGGCATACATCGACGACGCCACCGGGGAGCATCTAGTCCCATGGGATCTTCGCGTCCTTATCGTCCGTTTGCAATCGCTCGGGTTTGGTGATCCGCGCCGCGCAGTCATGAGCTATCACGATCTTGCGCGGGAAGCCAGGGAACAGATCATCAAAGCCACTGCACTGCATGACAACACCGCCCGCGAGCTCTGGAAGGCCTGCCTTCACGACCTAGGAATTAAGGTTGCCGGCGCCCTCATCGACATGGACGACCTGTCCGGCGCGGCGCACCACCTGAGTACCTTGCGGGACCTGGGCGACAACAAGCTGACCTTGTCCAAGGCCCTGCTGTGGCTACATCTCGGAGACGCCAGTAGCGCTAAGCGATGTGCGTCGCATTGTGCTGGCGAAGATGGCACCCTAGAGCAGATCGTCTTGGCGCTGTGCGATATGGCCGACGCAGAATACGAATCTGCTTTGCAGCGGTGGCAGGATCTTAGAACGACGACGGAGGACGAAATGGTGGGGGTCAACGCGGCAGTGTGCTTACTATACCTTGGAAGATTACAAGAAGTATGTTGTTCCTGCGAGAAAGAACGAAAAGACGTCCAGCGAAGAAGCTAACCGTGAACAAGGGTCGCGAAATATTAGAAGGACTGGTCGGCAAGGGCATGGCCTCGCATACGCTGCTCTTCAACCTGTCCACAATGTACGAGCTGTGCACAGACAAGAGCCGAGGTCTCAAGATGAAGCTGGCAGAACGGGTTGCAGGGATGGACGAGACCGATGCAGGCTGGGAGAAGACGAACGCAGACTTTAAGCTGTAGCACCTATGCCTAGATACCAAAATTTATGTTACAATGCCAGCAGGACATCGGTTTGGTATGAGATAATGACACGACCGTAGAGACATTTGCCCAAAAGGAAAACATTAGCCACGAAGCCTCCAGCAAGCCTCATGATTGGATTTCCACATTGGTTGTTCTGACTAGCTTCAATTCCAACCAGAAGAGTATGCAATTCATAGGACCCCAGCAACTCGGGGATCCGGGGTATCCTACCCCACACAACTTTACGCGGGGAACCTCGGCATCGCATCCGGGAGCGGCTCGGTACAAGGCCACCCAGCTAACATCTTTCCCACTTCTTTCTTCATAAATGACCTGAGTGAGAACACCTCTCAAGAACGTTGCAATTGCGTAGACCTGCTGCATTGGAGAAAACACGAATAGAATCTGCCCATCATGACGGACAGAGTGGCGCAAATCGCCAACCACCTCAACTACCCCAAGGGCTTGCTGGCCGGCCAAGTCGCCATCATCACCGGAAGCGGCCAGGGCATCGGCGCGGAAACGGCGCGTCTCTTCGCCAACGAAGGCGCCAAAGTGGTCGTCGCCGACATCGACGCTAGTCCGTGACTCCAAGCTTCCTCATCCCCCCCGTGCCTCGCGTTGCACTAACACCTCTTGCTTTCCAGAGAAGAGCGCCGCCGTCGCCGATGCAATCAACAGCAGCGGCGGCAAGGCCATCGCCGTGCCGGGCGACATCCTCAAGGCCGAGTACGTCGAGGAGCTCGTCGCCAAGGCGGCCGCGTTCGGCGGCGGCAAGATCCACATCCTCGTCAACAACGCCGGCTACACCTGGGACGGCGTGATCCACAAGATGACCGACGCCCAGTGGGACGCCATGCTGGCGCTGCACTGCACCGCGCCCTTCCAGCTGCTGCGCGCCGCGAGCCCCTACTTCCGCGTACGCGACGGCGAGCCGCGCTGCGTCGTCAGCATCTCGAGCACCTCGGGCGTCCACGGCAACGCCGGCCAGCTCAACTACGCGCTGGCCAAGGCCGGCATCACCGGCTTCACCAAGACCGTCGCCAAGGAGTGGGGGCCTGCCTTTGGCGTGCGCGCCAACACGGTTGCCTTTGGGCACATCCTCACGCGGCTGACGGCGGCCAAGGAGGAGGGCGGCTTCGTGACCGGGCCCGGCGGCGAGAAGATCGCCCTGGGTATCCCGCAGAAGCAGAAGGACGCGGCGGTGGCGGCGGCCGGCGGACAGGCACACGCCGACATTCCGCTGCGGAGGGCGGGCACGGCCACGGAGGCGGCGAGCAGCATTCTGGCCGTGGCGAGCCCGTTGCTTTCCTACGTGACGGGCCAGACCATCATGGTCACTGGTGGGAGGAACATGTAAGACGAAGGCGTTTGGTAAGCTTAGCCTGTACACCAAGTATCATAATTGCGATTGAACGCAGGAATCGATTTGTGCCATTTGTAGGACTTCTCGCAAGATATAAGGTTTGTGGTATTAAGTAGATCATAAGGGCCAGATGTCTTTTCCGCCTCCAACGCCGCATCCAACCAGATACGCAAGCATTGCGTACTCGGCATTCCTCCAACAAAGCCGCACACTCTTCTCTCTTTCTTCTTTTGCTCTTTTACACCTTCAGCCACAACGAGAAGACGCCCTTGGCGTACCCGACAATCTCGTCTCCGCCGAGCTTGGACTCGCCGTACAGGCGGTCGACGAAGGAGATGGGCACCTCGGCGACGGTGAAGCCCATGGCCTTTGCGCGGACCATGAGCTCCATCTGGAAGCTGTAGCCCTTGCTCTCGGTGCTGGCGATGGCCTTCTGCAGCACGCTCTTCTTGTAGAGGCGGAAGCTGCCCGTCAGGTCGCTGACGCCGGGGCGCAGGACGGTGTCGGCGAAGAGGTTGGCGCCGCGGCTGACGAGCTTGCGCTTGAGGTCCCAGCCGAAGACGCCGCCGTTGCCGGCGTAGCGCGTGCCCGTGACGATGTCGTAGTCGGCCGTCTGCTGCAGGGCGACCATCTCGGGGATGAACTTGGGGTGGTGGCTGAAGTCGGCGTCCATGATGATGACGAAGTTGCCCGTGACGAACTGCAGGCCGTGGACGTAGGCGGTGCCGAGGCCCAGCTTGCCGGCGCGCGGCTTGAGGACGACGTGCGGGGAGTAGGCCTTGACGAGCTGCTTGGCGACCTCCTGGGTGCCGTCGGGGGAGCCGTCGTCGACGATGATGATTTCCCAATCGAGGTTGCTACAAGAAAAGGAAGTTCAGGTCAGCCGCAGGTCGTTTCGAGGGATCAACGCCAAGGGGGACGGAGGAGCGGGGAGAGCTCAGGCGTACTTCTCGGTGAAGGTGCGGTTCAGCAACCAGGTGATGATCGGGAGGTTTCGACGCTCGTTGTACGTCGGCAGGATGACCGAGTACTTGTTCTTGTTGGACTTTGCGGGCGCCATCTTGTTCTATTAGTCCCTAGTGCGAGCGGCGATTCGTGGAGGAGAGGCGAGGGTGCGGGCGTTGCGAAAGGAGCGTGTTCTAGTTGGCGTATCGCGGGTGATGCAGCCAGTCTGGCTTTCGTGGCATCGTCGTTTCCCTTATCGGCCGAGACGTGGTAGCTTTCAGGGACAATCGGCGGATGACTAAGCTGCCTTGACCCCTAAACAGCACAACCCCTAAACACCAGCCGGTCCAATCCACGCCTCTCCCCCACTACCACTGGACCTCCATCATCCACAGTCACTCATTCTGCACTGCTTGGTACGTGCTGCATAAGAAGGTTCAATCACATGTGAAAACTCAATTTGGGCCGCGAGCAGCAAATACGGGAACCAGGCTGTAATATTGACACGTCTTGAAAATTCTACCAACTCAAACTAATATTCCAGCTGTGGGCTACTGCTATGGCCGGGACAAAAGGCTACTGACAGCCCCTAGACTTTCAACCGTGCAGCTCTTCAGACAACATCTTAAAGTGTAACAATGACCTTCCGTGCTGAAACACCGTCCAACAAGAGGTCCAGCGCTCCTTGGATGCTCTCGAGGCCGTGGCCTGCGACCAATGGCGCCGGCACTGGTTTGTACGAGCCCGTCGCCAGAGCCTTTGGCAGGAAGTCTTGCCAACAAGCCTTTCCAACATGATTCTGCGCGATTGTGTTCGCGAAAACCTGCTTAATCTCGACGCCCGCTGGCGGATCGGCAAATCCTGGAATGACGGTTGCCACAAGCTTGGCCCCTGCTTTCTGAACCACCTCAAGAGTTGGTTGCCATGCCTCGCCGCCGTTTGTGTCAAATGCGCCGACGAGTTTCTTGCCCTTGAGAGCATCGATCAGATCTGCGACAACCGTCGGGCTCTTGTAATCGAAGGCGCTAGCTGCACCGAGGCCCTTCACGTAGTCAAAGTTCTTGGGTGACGCGGTGGTAACGACCTCATAGCCAGCTGCCACAGCAAGCTGGATCGCGTTGCTGCCCACGCTTGTCGCGCCGCCCCAAATCAGTACAGCCTGCCCAGTCGCCTCTCGTCTTGGTTCAGTTGGCAGCTGGAGGTTCAGGAAGTCCTCTTGGAACAGGGCCGCCGCCGCCGTGGAGAAGCCCAGTGGAACCACGACCGCGTCTTCGTATGACAGGTTGTCCGGGATCTTGCTCGCCAGGCTAGTATGGAGGTTGGTGTAGGCTTGGAATCCTCTGTCCTCATTCTTCTGCGTCGCGAAGCCAGAGACGAGACCGGCTACCCTGTCCCCGACCGCAAATCCGGTAATTCCGGGTCCGACAGCCACCACTTCGCCAGCAACGTCCTGGCCAAGGATGGTTGGATATTGCATTGGATACACGGCAAACGCTTGCAGCTTGGCGTCAATGGGGTTCATGGCGATGGCTCGATTCCTGACCAGAATCTCACCCTCACCAGGGACTCCAAGTGGCGCAGCCTTGATCTCGAGAGGTCTTGCCTTGGGAGCAGTGAGCCAAGCAGCAGTGTTTGAGGCCATTGTGTAAGCTCGCTGGGTCGGTAAAAGATTGGGAAATGGGGGTTTTGAGATGCTCAATGTGAGAGAAGTAATGGCCTTGAGCTTTGATAGAAGATGGATGGCTTTGGGATTGACGCTTCGACGAAGAATGTGTGACATTGTGCAGGACATTCGACATCAACGGAGGCGTTTACAGCCTCTTTATACTTGCAACTATCTTGTTCTTGTTGACCGGCTGCTATGGGATTTGAAAGCATGCGTAGCAGAATTGATCGCGCACAGCCTTGCAAACCTCTCTCTTCCATTCGACAAAGCGCAACTCTAACCGCTTACAGTTTCTAACCCTTTGACTTCATGCAGAGAGATTTGTAAGGCAGAGCACATTACAAACACAAGGGTCCTGCCGTGCTCCATCGCAAGTCGATGAGGCGGCGGCCGATACCCGTGGTCGCGATATCTCCATCTAGTTAGCGTTGCGCACTTGGCACGCTCGTCAATCGATCCAGAATCGCGGGTCAAGCGCAAGGCTAACCATAAGCGGGAACGCCCTCGGCACATCTCCGAAGACCACTAAGTGCTCCCACTTCATGGGACGACGCATCTTCATCAACCGTCTCCTAATTCATAGAGAGACGTGGCACAAAGGCTCGGATTACGCTGCTCAGCCGGATTACAAACCGCGACTAAATCCAGAGTCCGAGTCGACTGATTTCCGGCAGGGTTCTCCGGCCCCGCTGTCCGAAGAGCTCCGTTGTCCGAAGATGGTCTACCTGGGGCCCTCCCGGGGCTGTACTTCGTGCAAGCTCAGACGCAAGAAGGTAATCCCACCATTCATCAATGCCAGCCGCACTCTGACTGACCAGACCTCCGAATCTAGTGTGACGAGACACGTCCTGTAAGTGTACTTGCGCGGTAGTTCAGCACTGTCTCAATTGACTGTCCCAAAAGGGAATTCAAGCTACCTGAACAGAGTGCTTGGTCCAAAAGACGACTAACAGATTATCAGTCGTGTGAAAGATGTACAAGGGCCAACCGAGTCTGTGGGGGCTACGAAGTCGACTCGGCCTCCGCTTTTCGGGAATATGCAGTGCAGGACACCAATCAACCACCACCTCCAAAGTCCATTGCCCGGAAGTGCAGCTTGCCGACTCGTCAACCCACCCCTGGGTCTGACACGCTTCCAGAGGATGGCATACCCGTCGAAGTGTCGCTTGTCAAGAGCAAAGAGCTGGCAATAAGGTCGTTCTTGTATGACCATTGCACTGTCTCTGGCAACCCCAGTTTGTCCCGCAGCTATCTGAGCGGCCTGGAAAGGCTGGTGCGTAGCCTGGGACTCAATTCAGATCTCGCCAAGGCATGCTCAGCTACTTCGTGCGCAAGCCATGGGAAATCCAAGCGCCGACCACAGTTGGTCGATAGGGCTGAAGGAACTTACCAGGAGCTGCTAGGGTCGATGGCCAAGACTTTGCAGAACCCAATAGCCGCCATTCCAGCCGAGGCGAAGTACATTGCTTTGCTCCTCGGCTCTTACCAAGTAAGCATGATATCTTTCGGGGCATTGAGGGATTGTTCAGTTCGCAACTAACGTTTATGGAGATAGTGATGCCAGCTGAGAGGCCTTACAGCACTTATGATGCACACTCGAAGGGTCTAGCAGCGCTTATGGAGATGGAACATGCACCTCACAGCTTACTGGGATCTTCAAGAGGAAAGACTTCGAAGAATGCCAAGGTCAGTCTTGCTTCAAAGTCATCGATACGAGCATGCTCTGACGTGGACATCCTACAGTACTCTGGTGTCTTCAATGTGCCTGCCCTTACAGAAGGAGGCCTCAGCTTAGATACTCTGCTCATTCAAACAGATGCCTTATGGACAAAGTTTGAGAGCATAGTTGACGCCGCTGAATATGTTGTTCTACGACACGAGGTGAACGCTTTACATCGATTATTTGATCAATGGCAAGCTTCCCGTACTCCTGGTCTCCAGCCAACAACGGCAGGGAGCATCAAACGCCAAGAAATGCTCAAAGCCCCTCCAGCTGGGTTATGGAGTGGCAGGGTGGATACCTATTTCGATTTATACGTTGCTGGCACTTGGAACGTTTTTCGCTCCGCCCGTCTCGTGCTTTTTTACTTGTCTCACAAGCTGGCCAGCATCGTAGGGTCCGACGACAGCCGCGCAGCTCAAGCCCAAGCTGAACGCGTTGTTTCCGAAGACATTCTTGCATCCGTTCCTTACCACCTCGTCGATAACCTACCACTATTCCTGAGCGAAGCACAGGTTCTTACAGAAGTGACGGATATTGGGAGGAGACTTGGAGGGCTGCTTCTTCTCCATCCACTTTATATCCTCTCGAAGATGTCATTCATTGATGAAGACGTGCGAACGTATGCCAAGGCTTGTTTGAATTGGATTGATTCAGAGATGGGCCTCGGACAAGCTGCGTTGCTGGCAGAGGTATGTTGAATTAGCTGTGCAAAAGGGAAGTGACTAATAATCCACAGGACTCGAATATAGAGAGAAGCTACTTGGCCAGCTCGTGGATGATTATATGGTCTGGCTTCTTATTATAGGGACTTGAGGAGTTGGGATTCCAAAAGCGACCGTTTCTGTTTTGTGCTGATGGGAAGACAATCATGTCTGCAAACTATTGCAAGACATAGCATCTTGTAAATTCGAGGAAGTTATTATTGGAAGGCATTCAAGGCTTGTCTTTGAATCAGGAATATTGAAACCACAGGACACTACAATACGACCCACATACGGCAAAGAGGTCGATCTTTCATGAAGATATGCCAGTAATCCTGTTACTTAAACTGTGCACCAAATTACTTGTGAGGCATGGGATCAGTAGCTTGTGTACCATATGATTGTCGACGATGACTAATATCGCGTTAGATGATGCGTATTGCAGCCCCGAGACCATTTGAAATAGTGGAATTACATGACAACGCCAACCCCGCGTGAACATCACTCCACTTCCATTTCCGTGCAGTGTACTAATACAAAGACTCCCAGCCAACCACGTCAATATTGCACATCAGCATGTTTGAGGCTTTCGAATCATTCGAGGTTATAACCCAAAAGGACCCGGAAGTGGTCATTCGTGGGATTAAAAGTAAACCGACCAATTCGTCTCCCGACAACAGCCTCCCACCACTGCTACTACTCCATGGCTTTCCGCAAACCCGGCACATGTGGCATAGGGTCGCGCCGCAGCTCACAGAAAAGTATACCGTCGTGATTCCTGATCTCCGCGGCTACGGCGAGTCGTCCAAGCCTGACGCTGTCGCCGACTACGCCAAGAGCGCGATGGCCCGCGACTTCATCGCAGTCATGGACGACCTAGGCTTCGAGTCGTTCTTCATATGTGCCCACGATCGCGGCGCTCGCGTTGCGCACAAGCTCAGCGTTGACTTTCCAGATCGCGTGCGCAAGTTGATCATCCTAGACATCTGCCCTACCCTGGCAATGTACACGACCACAAACTTCGATTTCGCGCGAGCCTACTACCACTGGTTCTTCCTCATCCAGCCGGCGCCGCTGCCCGAGACGCTCATCTCCGCCAGCCCGCGCAGGTTCCTTGAGCTCTCGATGGGCGGAAGCGACGGAAAGGCGCTGAGCATCTTCGACAAAGACTGCTTCGACCAGTATGTCCAGGCCATGGAAGACCCGGCAGCAGTGCATGGGATGTGCAATGACTATCGCGCCAGCGCGACACTTGACCTAGAGGAGCAGAGGGACGACCTGAGCAAGGGTCGGCTGATACAGACTCCCTTACTTGTGCTTTGGGGAAAGTACGGTGTGATTGAGAAGGGGTTTGATGCTGTCAAGGAGTGGCAGTCTGTTACCGATGCCAAGATAGCGGTACAGGGCCATAGTGTAGAGTCGGGTCATTTTATTCCGGAGCAGAGGCCTGAAGATGTAGTTTCATCGATTCTAGAATTCCTAGTATGAGCAATCTAGTAGCTAGTTATAGACCAAGACCATTCTTAGCATACGGAACGACTTGAAAATAGCCATTGGTTGCCACCAAGACTGGGCATCGAATGCGTTCATTTACTGCTCTTGGCAGAGAAATTCTTAATTCTATATAAATATGTTACTCCAGACAGCTAATAGGAGACAATAAACCTAATGATGAACAGCGCAGGTGGCGAAGGGCCAATGCTGTAACGACCATGCATGGCTCTGCCCATGGACGACGGCAGAGCCACAATCCGGCGTGATCGAGACTGGGACATAGGCGCTATGTATATCGTTGCTGAGGTATGTTAAAAAAGAGCGATTCGGAAATTTTGGGGGCTCGACTAACGAGGTGGAGGATGAGGCTCGTTTTGCAGGCCACGGACGAGGAGGCCGTTAGTTCGGCCGTTACTTTAAAACTGTTTTTGTGGAGTCACGGAGAGAACGATGATGCGAACAATCGGCTTAATGCCATTGAGCTTGACAGTACTAGCACGAGTGAATCCGGGACAGAATTATTAGGGCGTGAGAAGCTGTGCGTGATAGCAGGCCTCACCGGCTAGTTCCGTACGACAGCCTAGCAAGAGACGAATCAAGCAGCGAGCATTGATGATCGTTTGTTTTTGCAATTCTCGAATGGTTTAAACCCAATTGCCTTCGTCTTTGGGCTCAACGCGATGAGGTTGACTGTCGTGGGCGTGGGCGTGGGCGCGGCGATGGATGTCGCGATGTTGACATCATGAACAGCGCCAGCCATCTAGGTATAAATCAATCGACGCCTCCCTAACGTACGTTCCTGAGATCTGGACGCAGATCGATCTCCGTAGCCCCAGCACTTTGCTTTTTGCCCGAAAATTCACTGGCCATCGAGCTGTCATTCCGTGTGTCATGACGTCAATGAATGTGAGACTCCGGACAAGCCTCTCCACCCTAGTGCTCGCGCGAGCACCTACCTCATCGATACAACTCTCGAGACCGTTTATAACGAAAGTACCAGCTGTGGAACGAGAATTCACCATGTCCGGCAAGCACTCGCGCCAGAACTCGAAGCACGACGAAGACCCGCCAAACAAGCAAGCCAAGATGGGCCAAGAAAACGATGGGCAGGAAGCCCACCAATTCCAGGCTAGCAAGACCACCCACCGTGAGGAAGACCAGTGGAAGCACAGGGCGCCGTACCGCATACACGACAAGGCCGAAGACTTCGATGTCAAGTGGAAGGGTAAATGCCACTGTGGAAAGGTCCAGTATCAATTGAGCAGAGAGAAGCCTCTCTCGAGCAAGTACTGCCACTGCACAACGTGCCAACGCCTTCATGGAGTAAGTCTTCTGGCCGCATTGAAAGCTAAAAGTCAAATTCATTGACCAATCTGAACAGGCGCCGTTCCAATGGGCCACCATCTTCCACAAAGAAGACATCAACTTCACCAACGGCCACAACGATCTCGGCTGGTACGACTCCCAGAATAAATCGACGACGCACCACCTCCCGTGCAAGGTGTCGTGCGCCTACTGCAGGACACCCATCATGGACGAGGGCCGCAACATGATTCTCCTGTTCCCGACGCTGATCGAGGGCATCAACACGGAGGAGGGACGGAAGGCGTTCAAGGCAGAATGCCACATGTTCTACAGCCAGAGGGTGGTGGACTTCCATGGGGACGGGGTGGAGAAGTGGAGCGGGATGCAGAAAGACAGCAAGAGGGTGAATGATGACGGCGAGGAGATTGATGATGGTGAGTCAAAGGAGGAGAAGGATTGACTGCAGGTGAAGCTGTAATCCATCCTCATATGACTGTTAACTGTAAAGTAGAATATCCATGTAACAACCATAACATCATCGTTGCCATTAGTAATTTGTCAAGTGAAGTTTACTTGAACCGCCCACAGCGTTATAATGTCGTTATAACGTCGTTCGATGAAAAGTAAATAGTTCCAAGCGGTTTTCATCTCAATGATTTTCCAAACAGATGGATCTTCCTTTGATAAGATTGTGGTAAATCATTATCGTGTTTCATTATTACTATACAAAAACTCAGCAACTCTGTATCAAGGCAGGACATGCTTCTTGTTCTGAAAAGTGCATCATCTAAGATCGCTTCGTATACCAACCGGCTAATTTCTCCCGTTTCCCTTTCCTTAAAACAATCTTAGTGCGCCAGGTGTTTAACCCATCAACCATCCAAAATATTGGCTACTTTATAAGTATAAAATTCCTCTTGTCGTCGCATCACATCGGTGTCTGTACCATCTCCGACGACCTGTGCCCAGCCAGGAGAGGACGTTGCTCGTCAGGGGCAATGTTTGACGACTGGAGTGACCGTGCGGAGCTATTCCAGCCAGCGAAATGAAGGTTCAAGCTTCCCAAATGTCCTTGAGGGGCATGTTCGTGATGTTCGTGATGCTCGTGATGCTCGTGATGCTCGCTCATAGGCGGGCGTTGCCTGTCGCGGAGCCAGTAGGTCACTCCTGTGGCGATGAGCACAAGCTGCATGGTGCCGACCAATAGGTAGACTATCCAGGCACTCCAGCCTTGGGCTCCAACGCGCATGATCATGCTGATGCCGAAAATCCACGTGTACTTGGGGCGGTTAGCTTAGCTACTAGCGACGGGTATGGGAGAAGGACTCACAGGTGCGCTTATGAACAGAGACACTAGACTCAAGCTGCCGAGACTCTTTAGGTGCCATGTTGTGATAACCTGCGGCACCCATTGGACACAGGCGAGCAAGGCAACGCCAACGCCGAGTATGTTGGCCCAAGTCTGAGCCACCCATGGGAAGCGGCGGAAGATGACGGCCGAGACGAGCATGATGGTGAAAGCAAAGCAGCAGACCACGACCAGGACGATCCAAGCACGGCGAGCTCGACGGAATGTTCGTTCAGGCCCGGACAGGGATGCTCGTCGCCCGTGAATTTCCGCGTCCGCTTCGTCCTCGGCGTAGAAGACGTACATGAACAGACTGCATCGAGAACCGTTAGAATATGCATCAGCCGGTTGAAATACGGTTTGAACCTACATGACCCAAAAGCAGGCGATTCCAAGAATCACCTGCATCATGCCAAGCATTCCATTAATGCATGCAAACGTGGAGTTTGTCCTGCAGCAGCCTATATCCACATCGGTCGAAGGCAGCACCAAGATGTTACCGACCGCGCAGACGCCCGAAAGCGAGCCAAGGAGAATGTACAGCGTCGATAAGCCTTCTGCCGACTTTCGAGAGGCTATCCGAGCCCATTGCGGGAAGTTCGCGGCGAGGACCCATGTCATAAGAAGACTATTCGCGGTTTAACAGTCAGCATGTTGGACTTTGGGTTCTTGCTGCAACGTGAAATGCTGCTCGGGATGGAAGAAATCGTGACAGACGTACAGGGAGACAACAAACTGCGGTATCGATGGTTTCGAAAGCTCCGCGCACCGCGGCGACGCATCTGTGATTTTCATATCCATCATATCAAGCTTCGCAGAACTAACACGCAGATGCAACGAGACGGTTTAAAGCTGAGACTTCAAACAACAAAGCAAGGGCAACACAGCCGCCGGACTTTTGAGGGGTTTTGCATCATAATAAGCTAGATGCCGGAAGCATGGATTGTGTAGGGGCCAATTACACAAGGGTCCCTGTTATCGCTACATGTACGTCATAGAGTAGGTGAGGCGATAAAGTGCCACAAGCGAGTGTCCTGATTGGGTGTATGCAATGCATCATGTCGTGATGGGAGCAAAATGTGCCCCGTGTTTCCCGGCCCGGAATGTCGCATTGGGCGGCGAATTACGTATCATGCCTGTGTTGTTGTGAAAGGTGTTTTACAGCTAAAGTTAATATTCTCAATTTATTGTTGTGAGCTGCATGGGGTCCATCGCATGGAAACAGGTGATTGAAACACGAGTCATTCACATGTAAGCACAGACAGTATGAACCTAGTGCAGAATTGGGATAGGAAAATCAAAAGAGTCTGAATCCCAAATATAGATTTCCTTTGAATACCATGACTGACTAGCATCACCCCTATCAACATCACCGAGAAAAGAAGGAGAGCGAAAATTGGACCCCAGCCCAACCGGCTTATTTTGGGACTCTAGGAAAACGTCCCTTCAGGGTAGCGTAACGGCGTCCGTGCGATTCCCAACCCCGGTCAGTAGAAGTTGCTAGCGTGACATGTCGTTTCATACCGGCGGCATTGACTGCGACGTCCTCAATGCCACCATCTTCTTCGCCAACCAGATTTCAGATATAGATACATCCACTATATCTTGAACTCGCTTAATGCCAACCCATCAGTTCAACAAACGCCTGATACTTGTACTTCTCGCGTGCAGCGGTAGTGGCCGATCTCCCAAAGAAACGTAAGAAGACTGCCGCGGCCCCTTCTGAAGTGGTAATGCCCGCACTACCGCCGCATGCTGTACAAGTTGTCTCCCCGGGTATCGGAACAGCTTCAGATGTAGCAAGGGCCTGCCGGCACTAGCCATTGTTGTGGACAGCAGCCCCAACGTCCTCGTTAATTTCCTTTCAGCCGCTGCGGAGAGTCGGCGGGTCTCGCATTGATCTTAGTGCTATTCGAGACAAACCATGAGCCGATCCTTGCAGCTATCAGCCAACCAATGTAAGTGAATACCATTGTGCCCTCGCAAATACCCTGGGTTCGGCTGGGTTGTCGGCACAGCCTGCATTCTCGTGTTTCTCGCATATGCAGCTTGGACCAGCCTGATCGTCGCCCAGTCAGATTATGAATATAAATGAGCCTTATGGCTTGCTTCCGAGTCCTAACATGTTGTCTTATTTCACCCCATACCTCTCGTCACAATGTTATTGCTGTTGAAGGCTCTCAGCCTGTCGCTGGCTATCGCACCCCTAGCCGAGGCATGGGAAGTCACTCGCTATGTGGTTGTGAGCTCCATCACAACGGGGATTTTGCCTGACTACAATATTTCTGAAACGGTAGATCTCACTGGGTCTCTTACCGTCTCGCCTACGGCTATCCTGACTGCGTACGGCGACGAATACTTCGCTGCCGTTGAGTCTGGCTTCGGACGAGCTGTGGTAAATGTCACCACCAAAGAATTCCGTCTTCCCACGTCAGTCGACCTCCCGACAGCCGCCTCTGATGCCCCTACCTCAGAAACTCCCGAACCGACAATCTCGACGGCCTACTACGTCCCCGCAATCGTCTCCAACCCATCGACTTGCACGCTGACCCAGTTCTCCTACACGGATTCCATTCGTGTCCGTGTGCCAACTCAGCTCGAGGAGCAAGCAACAAACTCGGACCTGGCCGAGTTTGTCACCACCTACATCTCCACCATCAGCACCAACCTTGGCGGACAGGCCGTTACAACGTCTCGATGCGACGTCTACTTCAAACCCGACGCCGTTCCCGTCATCGATGGGGATATCGGTCCTGACAACAGTGGGTTGGTCACTGAGTGCGTGGATCCCCGACCCAGCCTGTGCACTGGAGAAGGCGAGACGGCCGCCACGGGCACCCTTGGCTGTAAAGGGGCATATCCACCTACGGCAACAGCCGACAACGAGGATGCGCCCCCATCTTCGGACGAAGATCCCGACAGCAGTGCGCCTGGCGCCCATGGAGGTATCTGGGGGGAACAACAGAAATGGCTGGGGATGACTCTTGTCTGCTCTTTGGTCCTCTTGTTGGTTATGAAATAGGTCTCCTACCAAGAGATGCATGTCACAAATCAGTCTAATGCGCGGCCTTACAAACTCAATTGTACATCGTGATGATTCAACTTATATCTTGTGAACAGTCTGTGTTTAACAGATCATTTCTTGCTCTCAAACATGAGTTGACTCTTTTTAATCGTGGTGTTGATCGACTTTCTAGTGAGTGCTCATACTGACCCTGTGACCTTAAAGAGAACCCAGTAGACATTGAGAAGGAGCCAGCATATTCATTGTTCCTTCGGCCGAGCCATCCATCATCTCCATAAACAGGAATTCACATTCGCCAGGAGCTGTGGGCCTCCGGTCATCAATGCTGAAGAGCTGTTCCGCTTCCGAGAAGCGACTAGTGTTTCATTCAAGAGATAATGTTGTGCGCGAGCGCTGCATGTTTATCAAAACCATGGCGCACAAAGCCCCAAATATTGTATACCAGTTCCCACCAGTAGGCGCAAACATCCAGGCATACCCTTGATTTCGCAAGTCGCGGCTAGCAAGCTCCGCAGAATAGTTCAGCGCACTTCAGCCTTGCTTTGCGCTGTGTTGACCTTGTAAGGTTGAGCTGAACAGCCGACAATGGGGCAGTTGGAGGGGAGGGCCGAAGGAAAAACGTTGTCTCTAACAGTTAAGATCAGGCAGGGCAAGGTAAGGTATGGCAAGTAAGGAGCCTTGTCGGCGGGAATGGCACACCTCCTCGCAGCGCGTTGGTACTGGTGCACACAGGTAAAACCCCTGCTACGGACTCTCTTCATCTGTTAAATAGGGTCTGAAACTAACTCATTAGACTTCTACTACGAATTTGCATAATAGGAGCCCTGTATGGGAGGTACCGGTACCTTCGGTATTAAGACCCTTGCTTCGAACTCTGTACCTAGGTATGAGGGGATGGGGCACAGGAAGATTTCCGAGTCCTCGCCTTGGCATGGACACCAGGAAGGACAAATGCTGGTCAATAGCGATTACACCCCTGCAATGCAATGCAATGCGACATTCCGATCGGGCACTCTGTGGCACCGGTGGACTCAGCCTCGTGGCCCAGACAGTCCCCGAACCACGGCCAACCGATGGAGAACTGCGTGAGATTAAATAGTGTCCAAATGACCATTGCATTCACATGGACTACAAGGAGGAAAAGTATTGGGATTTTATTTCCCACAGCGACCAACAAATACCATCCGTTTGTTTCATTCCTTGACCTGTTACGCCCCTTTTGCTGCGCGTCCCAACTTTACCCCCGTCTTCGCATCACTTATGGCGCTCTCAACCGAAGCCGTCATCGCTATTCTCGGAGTAGTAATTAACCTCCCACCCCTCATTTTTATAGCATGGCAGCTTTGGGAAAAACAAGCAAGAAGCAAGTATTCTCACGTTCCCTCGAATAACCAATCCATACTGTGTAATCACTAACGTGGTTTTTTTAATTTTTTAAATTTAGAACACGCGTCATTCGCTGGCAGGAGGCATGCAGAAGCTGAGCTCCTCCAACCTTTGGCTCGAAGGACAGACATGATACTGTTGGTACGGTCCGTTGATAGCATCGTATGATGGCTTGAAAGGATATTCGTATCCCATGCTTTCATTATTGGGCCTGGGCTTACACGTATTCCCATGTGACCCTGGAATGCTTGTGTAAGGGGGCGGCATCTAGAGGTCTCTGGATGCGGTCCTTGACGATGTTATTTAACTGCATAAGGGGAAGAAGGAGAAGACTAGCTAGGTCCCGGGGGAGCGGCCGTTATATAGCTGTTAGTGGGCCTTGTTCCGGCGCCGGCTTGTCCGGTGCTATGATCCCAGTGTCTCAGTTACCCTGTAACAGCTTGTCTCTTATTGTTCATCGTAACTTGAACGAAATTCGTCACAACCTGCCCAAACATTGTGCCAGTCAAAGCCCTGAAGTCTTCCACGATAAAGATATTAAGGCTGAGTTCACATGTTTAATACTGGCGCATGACGATTGTCGCACCTCTTGGCTATCCCGGACGTCCTGACAATGACCAGTGACCATCTAAATACAGGCCTCGAGCCAAAGCAGTAAATTCGGCATTAGAATCCCACATCTTGACTCAGCATGTGCACAAGAAGCATGAGGTCTGGCTGTGACGTGAGACCCTCTACGAGCTCGACTGAGGCAATGCTGTGATGCAATTCGACAAAGTTTGCGCATGATGTATCATCGGATTTTTCCGATTCTTTTTTACGCAGCATTCGTATCGCAGCTCACTTTCAATGCGAACCACAGCGGCCCATAAACTGGGCACATTCCTTAGGATTGGTCATTTCAAGCGCAAGGATTCTCTACCGATCTCAACCTTGTACGATTTGTTTGGAAATGGGTTTCTGCAACTCAGTGATACCGAGAATTGCCAAGGGAGCCAACATCACTGTTGTTTATTCGGGCTTAATATTGTCATCCCCAAGTTGCTGTGGTACTTCGCCAGAAGCATTGCGAAGCGAAGCGTGTCCATGGCTGGAGCAAGTTTACCTCAGAATGACCAAACTGTCAGGAACGCTGACAACTGGTACAGTGAGGCCCCATGAATACTCCACGTGAATTTGTTGCCGTCGCGAGCCAGTTTGGGGAGACATACTAAGATGCAAATTAAACGAATGAGAATAAAGACGGCTTAGCTCATTGCATATCATAGTCATGTCTGCGCGCAAACGAGTCAGCCGCCCTATTTTTCCTTTCGCAAAGCAGCGTCCAAAGCTTGCTGTGAAGATTCAGGGGTCAAGGGTTGCTTGAAAATTCTTAAGATGAGATACTTGCAAAGATATGGATGTCAAGGTTAAAACAACGCAGTCAGCTTCAATTCCTCTCCAGAGTTAGTTAGTACACAAAGCTCTTCCATGATTTCTGCGAAGCAACATCTGAGTCTTCCCATCACACCTTACTCATTTCTTAGCGTTTCACAATAACAGCCACTAATCTTCCCTAATAATCATTTCCCAGGAATTTTGACAATACCCCAGGTATCCATTAGGTTTTCCAGCCTCCACGGTCGCTCCCAAATATTCAAAAGCAAAACAAGGATAATTTTGACTGTTAACGACCAGTTCGACCGTCACTTCCATTACCAGAGTTTTGAGAGAGCTATAGCTAGCAATGTCCGGATTGTCCGTTTGGACCCGCTCTTCACACACTGATAACATATTCCGTAGAAAATTCACAAGACGCTCGGTCATCTTGTCGTTAAGAAGTCTCCATGATCGACCAAGCCGGAATAAAGAGACACTTCGTGTCGAACAATAAAATTTGTCCAGGGGCAGCTTGGAAAAGCGAACTGAGATCCTTATGTATATCGGCAAAATTATGGCTTGCAAACGTAGTCCAGCTTAGGTTTGAAATCCTCCCTCGAGAAGGGAAATTCATCTTCAATGTTGTGAGTGAAATACACCATCATGAATAGAAAAATACGGCGTGTGCGAGTTTCGAAGCGGCAATGCCGAAGCGTCGCAAGCGTCAAAGATTTGTTGAGATGGTAAGATTTTGTCTTGACAGCTGCTCTTTCCATGATGGAATAAGCCGAGGCCCACAAATGCAAAGGGGTATGGACAAGGCTTGATGCAAGACACCGCCTTTCATCATCTTGATAATGCGGGTATACCTAGGGAATATAGTTCACTTGACACATTGATCAGTTGCAAACCGCTCATTCTGCGGCTATGAAAAATGTACCAGAGGGGAGCTTGAAGATATCCATTGCTGTAATGTCTGCTTGAATGTAGAGTGTTTGCGGAATTCCAGACATGGTGGGCCGACGACAGGCCTCGCATGAAAAAGTCCAGAGCACTAAACCACAGATGTTCAGTCATGCAATAGCTGTTTGTGAAGAGAGTGACATACTGCTCTACGATGCCAGATGCATTTCAGGCATGAGTTTTTTTACTTATTCCTAGTTCTTTTCTGAGCGTTTCTGTTTGTACTTACTCCCAAAAAGGCGTGTGGCACACCGCTTTCCCTCTCCTTTCGCAAGGTCAGACTGTGGAGCATTTTAGTACATCGCTTGAGACCGCTGCGGCGTCAAACCCGCTTGTGTGCGCGGCTTGATCTCACAATACCCCGAGCTCTGGACACGCTTTCGAATGCCTATCGATGCACTAGAGCGGCCCCAGACCGTGACTTTTTAAGACGCCTCTAAAAAGACCTTTCTCCACGGAGAGGCGAATTTCGAGGCGGATTTTCGGGGCCCAGAAAACGAAGTAACTGGCTGATACAACTCGAGAGAACCTGGTGAAACCCAAATCAGGCTGCAAGCTCTGATCCTGTCTGGCCGTGTCAGGCGGCAGTAAGAAGTCAGGCATCGGGAGAGCAGGCATGCCCGGAGTCTCTACTTATCTATCTAACTGACTTAGCGACAAGTTGACAGTTTGCCCAACAAGCTCAAGTAATGGGAAGTCACGCTAGCCCTATTCCTCGGCTCTTGAGAAGTGACAGGTCACCAAAGCTTGCGTCGCTAAAAGGCAGCTTGGTGGCTCATTGTCTTGCAGAGTGTAAACAGCGACCGGGAAATCTATGTTGTGCAAGTTTGTTGCCTCAATTGCAGAGCTGTTCTCTGTAACCATACCGAGATGTCGCCAAACCTGTCAAAGAATTGGTTAGCGATTATTGAATATAGAAACTGATCCGAATCCGGTTTATGGAAACCGACAGCCGTTCAAGAGGGAATCTGGGCATCAGTTTTCGATGTCTTGAACGATTCACAAAGTAGCCTGTGACAACAGGAGAGGTGAGTAGTGAGGACTTATAATTGGGTTTGAGAGTCTACGTATTATCTCAGTAAACCCAACCTAAGCTCTCGTCAAGCCTTTGTAATCTCATACAGACCTAAATCTCGCAGTACTTAGGTAGATCTTCAAATACTAAATCTTATAGTACTACTAGGTAGGTAGGTAGGTAGGTTCTTAAAAGACCTGCCTAAAATGCCCTGCAATACCTAAAACTCGTCCTTCGTCCCCTGTCCCTCTATAGTCCCCTGTCTCTCGTCCCCTGTCCCTCGTCCACTGTCCCTAGTCCCTAGTCCCTAGTCCCTCGACTCGTCCCAAATCATCCCAAATCGTCCCAAACTCCATCCCTCGACTCGTCCCAAAATATACGTCCCATCCCCGCAGAACATAACTACCTGTAGACAGCCATCTCACCGTGTTCCCTGTCAGTTTGACCTGCCCCAATTTGTTCCGCTACTTTAAACTAGAAGAGTCCAACACGAGGTCGCGCCAATCACTATCGCTGGATCATTCCATTTCTCTAATCTGCACACCCAAATCTGCCCTACTTGAGAGCCGCGATCGTGGCCATGCATCGGCTAAGCCTTGCGCAAACACTTCTACGAACAGCATCAACATGCAGTAGAGAAACGAGGGCCAGCAGGCGGCAGTGTCTTCACGTATTCAAGAGAACGCCTGCGTCCTTCGGCTACATATAATTATCTGCGATAGAGAAGCCCAAATCTACCGATAATAAGTATTTACTCAGGACTTCAGAGGCAAGCAAAAATCCGAAGGATCCGGCATATTCTCTAAGCATCATGGGCGGTGGCTATGCATGCATGAGCACGGGGGTCGTGCATGAGCAAGGGGTTGGTGCATGAGGATGTTGGTAGTGCTGTGCATGAGGGTGGTGGTAGTGCGTGAGGATGGTGGAAAGTGAAACTAATGGCGCCGACAAGTCATGTACAAAAATTACTGTGCATATAGAAGGACGGGGCCACGGGCCCTGATTTATCAGAACTTTCACCCTTCACTACAGCCTCACTTACCGGATAATCCTTGTTTCGATCGGTGCTTGAACGACCTCCCGACACATAAGCTGCTATGCACTTGACGAAGGCAAGGAAAATTCGGTCAAATCACTACGACCAATTCATGCCATTCTCCCCCAAATTCCTCCACAGTCTTCTGATCTAAAGACCTCAAATCAGTCCAACTAACTCATGGCGATCTCGACTGAAGCCATCATTGCAATCCTGGGGGTGGTCGTCAACCTCCCTCCACTGGCCCTGATAGCCTGGCAACTCTGGAGAGGAAACTTGATCCAAAGACACTCAAGAAGTAAGAGTTGTCAGCCACCAATACATGGAGTTCGAAGGTTGGATTAGTTCTAACTCGAAATCAAAAGATTACGATCTAGAGACAGGCAGAAGCCAAGCCGAATCGGAACCTCTCCGACCCGTTGCTCGAGGGACAGCCGTGATGGTGTTGGTACAATCAACCCCGTACTACGAATGAATATCCATCCAGGTCGGGCCGTGCATATATTTGCAGGAGAGTGTTTGGATTCAGTATACTCTTGTTGAAATCGCAGCGGAGTAATGTTTGACTGCTGTTCTTCTGATACGCACTTACTTTGGGCTCTTCTATCCACTCCTTACATTCACTCGACAACTGTGAGAAGTGCATGGGACTAGCACTAACATGATGAGGACTTTTGATCTTCCCGGAGTATAATTGATGCTGCCTGTTTCTGCATATCCGTCGCAGATTATTCCAAGTTTGAACTAGTAGATTTGGCATTTAATACCCCCATGTTTTGGTTGAAATGTCTTAACAGGACCGCCCGTTTGAGGGCAACGCAACTACCCTTTCAGGCGAATAAGCCGACCCATGGCGGGCTTTGGTTGTCACGTAGACTTGCCAAACCAACACTCGGAAAAATTCGACAGCATGTCTATCGTGGCGTCTCACTATGCTTGAATGGCCTTTGCCACCATGCGCTATTGTTCTCTTACTGCTGAGAGCATTGTGACTTGTAGACTACGCTCATACATCCGTGTCACTCCATTTCGTGGAAGACACTGCCTGCTGCGTTTCATTTCGCTAAACTTTTTTCCGAAGGCCTGCATCTGGGAAACCCTCGGCAATCTCCAATGTTTCACTGCAACACATCACCCTCAATGCTCAAATATGTGGCATCTCAGACAGGAAACTGAAGATCTGGATCCATGACATGACTATCTTGACAGTCTTCGATCGAGTGCCATGGTATTTTACTCGGCTTTCTGATGTTTCTCTCGAAAACAGGCATGTTAAAATCGAGAGGAGTAGAGGCCTTTAACAATAACTCTTTGATCGAGAGCTTTTGGGTGAATAGCAAGAGTCGAACGGGGAATGTTCCTGATCTGAGACATGAAAAATTTCTGTGGAAAAGAAGCCGCAGTCCCAGACCCCATGAGCAGCTGGTAGGAATGCCCATCGTACCAGGGGCTCGGACACATTCCAAACATGCATTTTTCGAATGTTGGTTGGCCCGAGCGAGTGTAACCGAAGAACAGTTGTCGTAGCTCCACAAGAACATCCGTTGTTGGATATCTTTTGATTGACGGTGCAGACTATAAAGGCGTCAGTCCCATGATCCAGAACCAGAGGCGGGTCCGGTCTCTGCACCAGCTCTACTAGGCCTTTTGCAAGCTTCAAGCTGACAGAATACTGCATTTTGAAAGCCATGATGCTGTGCCGAACCGTCCTATCGCTTGCCGCCGTAGCCGGCCTTGCTCTTGCGACCCCTCTCTCCTTGCTGGAGAGGGAGGAGACAGCAGGTACCAACAACTTTAGCGCAGCTTGTATGTGCATTCTTTTCGGCAATTTCTGACAATGGAGGGTAGTGGCGATCACATCTTCGGAACTAGATCGTCTTGACCTTTACGCCGAGTACGCCGGCGCTGCGTACTGCAACTACAACACACCGGCCGGACAGCCACTCAAGTGTGAATCGAACTGCAACCGACTTCTCACGGACAAGGGTGTCGTTGTCCAGTCATTCATGTATTCATTGCCCTAATCCACATTTCAGGCGACAGAACCCCAACACTAATGAATGGCATTCGACAGTACGGGGAATGATATCGCAGGCTACGTGGCCCGCGTGGACTCGCGGAAAGAAATCGTCTTCGCCGCTCGCGGTACCGTCACGGACAAGAACTGGGCAACTAACCTAGACTTCAAGGCCATCGACAGTCTTCTGGCCCCGGGGGCTTGGATGCACCGCGGCTTCTACAATGCTTGGAACGAGATCGCTCGGGACGTGCGAACCGCGCTGTTTCAGACCATCGTCAGCTACCCCAACTACAAGGTCGTCCTCACGGGCCACTCCCTCGGGGGTGCCATCGTTACGATCGCCGCGGCCCACCTGCGCGCTGTGGACGGCTACAGGCTGGACCTGTACACGTACGGGCAGCCGCGCGTCGGCAATGACAAGTTCAGCGACTTCATCAGCGGTCAACCAGGACGCCTCTACCGAGTGACGCACAACGGCGACGTGGTCCCAAAGGTGCCTCTGGTAGTTTTGGGATATGCGCACACATCCCCTGAAATCTGGCTCACTGGCACCCCGGCCGACCCCAACCGCTGGCCGATTGCCGACATCAAGACTTGCCTGGGCAACCAAAACTTTGGATGCAACGCCAACCTCTCGCTCCCCATCAGCATCACCGACCACAGTTACTACTTTGGAAGGATTAGTTGCATCAACGATACCAACCCTGACACGGTCAATGGCATCTACTTCCCCGAGGACATCCGAGAGGAAGTCAAGGATGATGCTGCGGCGGATGCTATCCTCATTGGCGGCACCGTACCAGGAGGGATCTTGTAGACGTAGCTTGAGCATAAAAGCGATGAACAATTAAAGAGTCCTCAATATGTAATATTTGCTGGCAAATATCTAAACCATCCAGACTAATGTTGCAAATTAAAGCTGTGGCCTCCAGAGGGGTCCAGGTCAAAGGGCGCATGCATACTACAAGTGTCAATGGACGTGTCGCGTAGATAGTAGCGTCACGATAAACCTGTCGTCGATACTGTAAATACTAGCGCCGGTAAGGGAGCTTCGCGGTCCAGAAGCTATCACCTTGTCGGTTCTATTGTAGGTGTTAATGAACCGAAATGGAGCTGTTGATTTGTTCGAAAGCTTGTATCGGAGCTAACGAGGTGACAGTACTTGAGGTGGCCCAAGCTTCCCCTTGGCTGACCTCTTTGACTTACGTAAGGCACATCGAGCGGAGCAATCACAGTGAACGTCACAGTGCAGCGCAATCGCACGGGACATTTACGGTACCAGATCGGGCTTCCCCGCAATTCACCTCTTTCCGGGTCATACCTTTACCGTACCATTGCAGTGCTTGCTAAGCTCCGTCAATCCGCACTGTCGTTCATGGGGACCTCTACCGCGAAGCACACAGTCTGTCGGTTTTCGGTGGAACATGTCGCACTCACGAGCGCGTCCAGCCTCCTCCATGCTCCCTCCCTCCCCCCAAGAAACAAGCCGGAAACAAGGGCCACCATGGCAGAGGCTTAACCTTCGGGGCTTATCCTACGCAAGGACTATTGGATTGGGACTGGACTACAGTGCCGCCGTCCCACCAGGCGGAGGGAGAGCACTGTGGAGCTAGCCCGTGTCTGGCAGGTTCCGCTCCGCAGGGCCATCACAGAAAAGGAACATCATCATCCCTCCTCACCTTGTTTTTTGCGCTGCGCTGAGCCGATGCGATGATGTGAGCTGCCGATGCTGTACAGTACGGGTGGCCGTGGCCCCCTCTCCCCCAGTTCTTTGGTGGAACCCAAAAATACCAAGGGCCTTCTCTCCCTCTCTCGCGCGCGCCCTCGCCCTGGCCCTCGCCCACGTCCTCGTGCATTGCGTACTTGGTACGGCTTTAGTAATGAGGGTTGAGGTGAGGTAGGGTAACCGCGAAGACCAAGCGAGACCTTTCCAACCTCATCCCATCACCTCTGCATCCTCTTGTCCAACCGTGACCACTGCTCTTCCAACCTCCCACCTCTCCCTTGCATACCACACCTGCAAAACACGTCGAGCAAGCTTCACCGAACCCTACGTCCTCGTCTCTCTGCTTCCCTGCTACCGCAGAGCTACTTCTACCCCAGATCTGGAACCGCCCCCCTTCCTTCTCCCTCTGCAAGCCGCTACTCGGAGCTGCGCGAGCTTCTGCGATTCCCATCCATTCTCCCCCGAAGTACCTGAGCTCACTCTTACGTCATCAACATGGCCGACGGACTTGCCCCAGCAATTGACAAAGGTATGGAAGCTGTCCAGCTGTTGCAATTGACGTCCTGTCATCAATTGAATCCAATCAAATAATTGTTTTCGAGATTGGCCTGCGCATCTCCTCAGCGGCTGCGCGTCTTCCCCGACCGTAGGCTGCAAGTACTTCGACATGCGACTGACCATGCGCTATAGTTGGCCAGCCTGCGCCGGGTGCGCCTGAAGCTGAAGCGGCCGCTCCCACTGTCCCTACCATCGACAAGCCTGAAGAGACGAAGCCCGCCGAGCCCCAGCCTGACGCGAGCAAGCTCGACGTTCCTGACGGCGCGGGTCCCAAGGTCAGCTTCCCCAAGCCCGTTGAGGTCATGTCCGTGCCCGAGACACCCATCAACGGCAACACGCCCGCGGGTGGGACGCCGCGCCCGGTCCTTAATACTATTGAGGAGCCCACCTCTGCTCCAGCCCAGGAAGAAGCCACAGTGATTATGGGCGTCGAGGAACCGGCCCCTACGGCGGCCATGTCCAAGCCCGATGGCGGCGCAGTCGTAGAGGAAGCCTCCGACGCCCCCGTCGCGGCTGTTAATGGCAACAGCAGCGCTGACGCCAAGCCCGACGTTGAAATGACCGGCGCTATCCAGACGGAACCCGAGACGGACCCGGCTGACGAGGCAGCCAAGACGGCCGCAGAGGAGACTCTAGCTGAGGACAAGAAGCGCAAGCTTGAAGACGTCGAGCCTGCCGCGCCCATCACCGAGGCCAGCGGTGACAAGTCTGCCAACGGTAGCGCCGAGGCACTGAATGGTGCGAGCGACGAGCGCTCTGAGAAGAAGGTTAAGACCAACGCCGGCGAGCCCGCCGCCACAGCTACGTCGCCTAACGGAAAGACGGTAAAGAAGGACAAGAAGCAAGCGCCGGCGGTAGGTAGGACGGCGCGCAAGACGCGGAGCCAAGGACCCGTGGAGGTCTAAGCATACCCATTCTCTCACACCTTTTTCTCCTTGCGGAGGAACATCCTCAACTCAAGTTCTAAACTGGCGCGGCTGTTTCCACTCGCGTGAACCCAGACACGCGGCCAGCGTAAAAATGGATGGGCAAGTAACGTGGGCATCTTTGATGGGGAATTGGTTTATGGTGAGACGTGGAAAAACGAGCTGATGTGTCTACTGATTTTATGGCCTGGGTTTACCTGATTGGTTTCAATGCTGTCTTTTTTTTTTGCCCCAAAGGTGGAATATGTACATTTCGGCACGGGCTTTCTTTTACTCAAGGAGTTTTGCAATTGAACTATTTCATCTGACCGATTTCACATGCGGCTGCTCGGGACCGCTTATGGGGGGACATTTCTTCAGCTCCCTAGAAATCCCAACCAAGCTTGCCTCGGTCACTGTGATGCTGCCAACGTGATTCTTCCATGGACATGGCAGCTAGACCGGCAGGTTCTCGATAATCCTAGCTTTTTTATTATTTTTTTTTAATTTTTTTTTAATTTTTTTTTAAATTTGTTTTGTTTAAGCAAATGTTGTTCTGAGATATTTGGACTTGAGAATATTGAGCCTACTAAGATCACCTCATCGTGACAATTGTCCTTCTGTGTAAGGTATCAGAGGCAGGGCACTGAGGTATGGTGTCTCAGCATCTGGGACTCGTACGCCAAAATTCGGATTCAACTTGGATTGAAGGCTGCTGATGCCCACTTTCTACTTCGTTTTCTCTCATTCCTTGGAATGTTTTCCCCCTCATATATACAGGCTGCCATCTAAGTCATGCCGCAATTTTTTCTCTCCCTTACACCGTACCACCATGTCCACCAACACCATATTGCGCCTGTGCACTGCGCAATGTTCGCTCCCATGGCTGGCAGCTCCCTGCCGCGGCCCGTTGGCCACACCCAAAACTTGGTCTCGGCCAGATACCGCACGAAACGGCCGACGGCCTCTCTGGTAACACCCTCACCGGCACTCGTCGATGCCTGTCCACCGGTCCGCATCGGCCTTGAAGATATTGCAGTCGTCAAGCTCAAGCGCACACGTTTTGATGAAAGATCGTTGACTACCATTTGGAAAATAGGCATCAAGGCGCCTGCTCCTCGTTCTTCTGGACGAAACTAAGAGACCAAAGTCTCCAGCTAGGTCATCCAGTCATTCTCCACCTCGGGCACTCGTGACCGTAGTAGCTCGAGACGGAGAGGTCCTCATTCATTACGCAGGCAGGCATGGGCGGGGGTATGGAGAACGTGAACTCTTGCGTTGCTGCTGCTGATGGTCGCAGTCTGGGCTGGATGAGGTTTAGGCTGAGAAAGTCATCGTTCTTGCAAACACCCGTGGCGGCGTCTCCTAGGATACAGCTAGGGTGGACGATAGATCCGAGGGGACCACGTCGGCTGTAGCACATCAGAATCATTGATACGTATAAAAGGGGGGTTGAAAGCTACTCACCCACTTGGATTGGCTGTAACCGGCTCCAAGGCTGGTGTGACTGCCCATCATGTCATCTATTTCCTGGCAGCGCCCCGTCCCGTGCTGGTATGCTCCTGCGATAGGTTGGTGTAGTAGTCTGTGTCGAGAATAGTTAACGGATGAGAAAAGCTTGGGCTTGCCCTGGTCACAAAGCTCTAGGGTATCGAGCGTGGACAGAACATTGCTGCGCTCAATATGCTTTTGATCTTGCACCCAGTGGACCTAGGCGCGTTGTGAGTTACAGCATCAGCGGCGTCACCAACCGCGTTCCACGTCTTATCGTTAAGTCCGAGGCGCGGCTGCGACAAGTCACCAACGACTGCGCCTAGCCTGTCGGTCTAAGAATCCTGCCATACACCAAACCCGCAGATGGATCCCTGGAGTCGCTCGCGGGCGGCGGGAACACTCTTGGTTCCACGAGCATGCGCGATTACGTCGACGTTCTTGCGTTCTTGCTGGCCACTTCACCCATTCTCGGTGTCCGGACACAATGTAGCTGACCAGTGTCGGTTCTTTATGCCGATTCCTTCGAGGTAGCGACTTGCATTCGCGGACCAAAGGAGGTCCTTTAAAGCTCGTATCAATTGCATCCAGTTCAACAGGGACAACTCGGATCCAGAGGAACCTTTTCCTGGCATAAGTGACGCACTGAGTCTCGTGAGTTCCGCTAGAAGGTCATTGAGATGCTGGACTGTTCTCTTGAAGAACCATTGGTCACACATGGCTAGCCTTCGATTGAGTTGCGCAACAACGGAAAGGATGCCCGCTTCATTTAGAGCTGCGTTACTCTTGGCCTGTGGTGGTTGTACATCTCAACAAGCGAACAACCTACTGCGTGGACCTGAAGTCAAAGCGAGCGGCAAGGAGACTGGGAGAGGGACACTTGCCAAGAGCCGAAACCATGGGTCCATAATGCATAAGGTAGCTTTACCAAACAAAATGAGCTACCTGCGGTGTTCGGACAAGAGGGAGGGATTACCAGAGCCACTTCGCGGCTCAAAGAAGCATACAGCAGCGGCCCAAGGAAAGATACGTTGGCAGCGGGACAAGAGTCGACTTGCAGCATGAGTCGGATAGTGATGTCTGCAACAACTTCATGCCCCTTCTACGAGGCCCTACGAAACATGCGTCAGGGTCTCAACGGAGGCCAGACTTGGAACATGTCTGGGCATCAAGTTCGATGGCTTAGGTAGTGAACACCACTTGACGAGCCGAGGTTCCTTCAAACGTTTGGCCTCCGGTTTTTCGTGAGCTGGCGCTCTGTGCTGGATTCGGCGGCCATCTTGATTGAATAATGTGTGCTCTGGCAATGGGCAATTGCGCAACCTCCGCCGTATGTTCCACCCGCCGAACTGGGACCTGCTAAGTTGGGGTCCTAAGCTGCCGATGATGCGGCTGGCTAGAACTCCATGCACACCTCAAGCACGAACGGGCTTACGCAATTGCAACAGTTACAATACCGAATCGTACTTACCGTCTCTAATCCCACGCTTGAGGCCGGGCCCTTCCCGCGCAAATCCATTCCTGAAAGACCAACCTTCGAGACATCAGCGCCGAAACCCACCTGACGTCACAATAGTTGAGTGCTGCGCCTCACCTAGCAGCACAGACTTTGACTGGGGAGGGTCACCGTCAGTGACACAATACCCCTGGTTTGGGGAAAGATCTGCCGGCAAAACGACTATTGTACTCCACTACAAATACGGTGCCAAGACAGGGTAGTAAAGAAGGGTTCTGAAGAAAAACGGTCGGCTGCTGGACCCCTGTCCGACGCCAAGGCGAGAAGGGCAAAGCTGGCGAATGCTTGGGGACGGGAGTGGGAAGTATCTGGGGTTGCCGATGGCTCCATGGCTCGTATCAAGCGAAAAATGCGATCTTAACAGGTTGGCATTAAGCATTGAACCAGCCAAATGGTATTCTGACGTGACCGAGGGTTCCGGGCAGCTCAGTTGTTAGTTCCGGGAGACGCGTCAGATCGATAGACTTTCGTTCAGGGGCAGGACCAGGAGCTTATTCAGTATACCCATCGTCTGGGACCAATGAAAGAAGCTCGATTGGACTACTATTGACCTGTTCGATCCCATCCATTGTTTGGTTTGCTGGCATATCGCCGCTTCCCGACCCTAGGGCTTTAGCCAAGTCTCGGGGCCTCCCCGGCCCGTCAAGACAGTCTGTGGCGAAACGGACAAAAGGTTCAAAATCTGAGACGACGAGTCCGGCCGATGGATTTCGTGCTTTGCAGGTATCGACGGCTCCAAGGGAGGGACCAGAACAAGCTCAAGCAAAGAGTGGACTTGCTAGGGTAGCGTCCTTAGATCGACTGTCGCCTCCACTGTAGAATTTAGAGAGAAGAGAGACATGAGAACAGAAACACATTGCTTTTCCGAGGGCACGGTTGCGCGGATGGGAAGGCTTGCAGAATAGCTCCGGCGATGAAGATTCTTCCTTTGTGTTTGGATGCCGCGCACGTCGCGTGGTAGCGGTGGGTTCGAGGAAGAAGCCGGCTTGTCAGCGTTTCACTTAATCGTCCCAAGTGGTCGCGGGCGAGTGGCGCCCGGAATGGATCGTTTCAAGAGGTTGTTAGCAACTTGAGGTACTGTACTCTACCGGCAACGTAAAGTAAAGCAGCTCAACGAGCTGGTTTCCAGCCGCTCTTTCCGGCTGCGACTGTACAGCTTACGGCGTGTGATAGATCGAGTAGCGAGTGGCTTTGTTTTGTTTATGCCATGCACTGTCTGCATTTGGTGCTTTCAAGCACACCAGTTCGCGTTGGCCGGAGCTGGGCTGAGATCCAACAACACAACAGCCACCCGCAGAACGCTGGTGCCACACCCATCTCACGCCATCCACATCCAGTCCAGTGCAAGTCGGTCCACTGCGCTGCACTGCAGTCGGCCTCGTATCCCGCGCGCACACGCTATGCCTGGAATGGACCAAGCCTCAAAGAGTCTCCCAGGCACACCACCCACCTAGCTCAAAAATAGTTCCCCTGACAGGGGCAGGTTCGAGTCCATGGGACCAATCAAGCCGGTGGGCCGCAGGGCGTCTAGACTCCCCACCCGCATCGTGTTTGCGCACCCCTGTTGCTCTTTTTTTTTCTTTCTTGCTTTGAGGAACTTGGTTGTTGGTATGCGTATGTCGCTTTGAACTAGCATAGCCTCTGCCACTCGGAGGAAGCCGAGAGGGCGCCTGGCGAGAAGGAAATGGATACACAAAAATGGTTCAGAGGCATCCGAACGGTCCACCAATGTCCTGAGCAAGATCCAGCTACATCGAATTCATCGATACCCATCACCATGGGTTCAGTGAGTGGGTGGCTGCTAAGACACGAGACCGTTCAGTCACTAGGCGGGCTTCCTTATTCCCCGAGTCGGTACTGCGTTGGACACCGTAGACTCGGATTCTGTCAAGTGAATGCCAGAAACGCGAAAGCCCCCTTCTTAACAACGCCATGATGGTTCTGCCGTACAGAAAATCGGATTTCTACAGGAATTACAGTATCCTGTTACAGCCCCGTTGAACATGATAGATCTGCACAAATCTACAGACAGCCTGCTCGACATTGCTTCGGTTGCAGGGCCTCGTCATCATCCTCCGGCTCCCGAAGACACCAGGTACCGAACCTACCCGCACGCTGCTCGGTGGACCAGGTACCGTCACCCACCACGCAAGGGGCGCTAGTGACATGCCCACCACCCTTGACGTGCAAAAATCATGCGTCCCATGTGTCCATGCAGCCATCGCCATCCCAACCCAGTCGAGTCCAGCCCAGCCCGGGGAGCGAGAGCGACGAAAAAAAGCAGGGCCTGTGATCTGAGCGTCACTGGACCCATTCCCAGTTCCAGTGCATTCGTCCCCTTGTCGGTTTTTTTGTGTCTTGTCCCTCTTTGGCCGCGCCACACCCACCCACCCCCCATCATCATTCCCTTAAGCCACGGGTACTGTGCTGTACCGTGCCTCGAGTGCTTCTTCCTTTCATCATCTTCCTCACAAGCGGTATCGATTTCCTTCTTCCTCTGCACCTATCCTACGCCCAACGCTCGCTTCGTCCCTCCCGCGCCAATCGTCCCTCGTTTTCCCTCCAAGCAGGCCGTCTTTTCTGTCCTCGGGCGCCGGAGCCTGCCCCTGACATCCCCGTCTTTCCAAACAACACCCCAGTCGAGCCGAACGTCGTCATACCCACCCGTTGAACCGAAAGCCAACAATCCGGTTTTAGACTCGCCGTTTTTAAGGGTCGCGTTTGTGTTCCCGTCGAAGCTACCACAGGCACAAAACTCTATCGACGCCGCCCAACAAAGGCCACCGAAAGTCAATCCTCGCTGGGAGACGTAACACGCTTCCCTTCGCCCTTTAGGCGAAGCATCTCCCCCCGGCTGTCTTCGCCATGACGAGCCAGGCTACGGCCTTCGAGGTCTTCGCTCGACAGGACCACAAAGATGATCCAGGACAGGAGTTGCTGAAGCTCCTCGCCGACCCCTTCTCTGGCAAGGTGAGCATGCCGCCCGGCTACTTGAGGGGACCGGCCTCTGGCCTCTTTTCCTGTGCCAATTGACACTGACCCGTTCATTCTCAACAGCTCGCAGCGACGTCCATTTACTCGGCTTTGGGTACTTCCCTTGGATTTACCGCCTTCATCGCCCTCGCCTTCTCCTTTCTCCGCCCCTACAACCAAGCCGTGTACGCCCCCAAGCTCAAGCATGCCGACGAGAAACACGCCCCTCCGCCGCTGGGAAAGGAACCATGGTCGTGGATCGCTCCGCTCGTTAACACACGTGAGGAGGTGCTGATGCATCAGATCGGAATGGATGCCACCGTCTTCCTCCGCTTCGTCCGCATGTGCCGCAACATGTTCTTGACTTTGACTGTCATCGGCGTCGGCATTCTCGTCCCCGTCCACTGGACCAATTTCCGCGTTGGGCCTGACGGTGAAACCCAATGGATTATCCAGGTCACACCTCTTGATGTGACGGGCGACGCCATGTGGGCTCAGACCGCCGTCGCCTGGCTCTACTCCATCATTGTGGCCGGTTTCTTGTGGTGGAACTACCGCAAGGTGCTGCAGCTGCGAAGGAAGTACTTTGAGAGCGAGGAGTTCCAGAACAGTTTGCATTCTCGAACACTCCTGGTAAGTTGAAGAATGGCGTGGCAACAACCTGCCAAACCTCAAACTCGGCTAACTTGAATTGACTAGCTTTTCGATATTCCCAAGCAAGGTTGCTCCGATGAAGGCATTGCGCGAATCATTGACGGTGTCGCGCCGAACTCCTCATTCGCCCGCACGGCCATTGCACGCAATGTCAAAGACCTGCCCACCTTGATTCAAGAACACGACCATGCCGTCCGCAAACTCGAGGCTGTGCTGGCCAGGTACCTCAAGAACCCCCAGCAGCTCCCTGCGTCGCGGCCTACTTGCAAGCCTTCCAAGAAGGATCCCTCGTTTTCGACGTATCCTCGCGGACAGAAGTTGGACGCCATCGAGTACTACACCCAGCGCATCCGCGACCTCGAGGTCCAGATCAAGGGTGTTCGAGCCAGCGTGGACCGCCGAAACACGATGCCGTACGGTTTTGCCAGCTATTCTGACATCGAAGAAGCCCACAGCATTGCGTACCTGTGCCGTAAGAAGAAGCCTCACGGTGCCACCGTCACATTAGCCCCTCGTCCCAACGACATTATTTGGAGCAACATGTCCCTTACCGCCGCGGCCCGTAGCCGCAGGCGATGGATCAACACCTTGTGGATCATTCTTCTCACCTTCTTCTGGATTGCGCCCAATGCCATGATGGCTATCTTCCTTGTCAACTTGTCCAACTTGGGCAAGGTATGGCCGGCTTTCCAGCGTTCTTTGGAGGCAAACAGCGGCTGGTGGGGTTTTGTGCAGGGTATCGCGTCGCCTGCGCTGACTTCCCTCTTTTTCTTGGTGCTTCCCATCATCTTCCGCCGCCTGGCCATCAAGTCCGGTGACCAAACCAAAACAGGACGTGAGAGGCACGTCTTGGCCAAGCTGTACTCCTTCTTCGTCTTCAACAACTTGATCGTCTTTTCTCTTTTCAGCGTCATCTGGAGTTTTGTCTCGGGTGTCGTAATCAAGGCAAACAAGGGTGAAGACGCTTGGGAGGCTATCCTCGAATCGCAGATCCTGAGAACCCTGTTCTCCTCGCTTTGCCGAAACAGCCCCTTCTGGGTGACCTATCTCCTGCAGCGACAACTTGGTGCGGCCATTGATCTGTCCCAGGTTTGGCCTCTCATCTACGCCTTTTTCCTCAAGAAATTCTCGAGTCCGACGCCAAGAGAGCTTATTGAGTTGACAGCGCCGCCGCCTTTCGAATATGCCCCATACTACAATTACTTCCTGTTCTACGCAACGGTCACTCTGTGCTTTGCTGGAATTCAGCCGATGGTCCTCATCGCGACGGCCATGTACTTCTGCATCGACTCATACCTCAAGAAGTACCTCCTTCTCTACCGTTTCGTGACAAAAACCGAGTCGGGAGGCGTATTCTGGCGCGTGGTCTTCAACCGCTTCGTCTTCGGCGCCATCCTGTCCAACTTTTTCTTCCTTCTCACGATCTGGGTCCAGGGCAACGGTACTAGGTTCCAGTTCTACGCAGTCTGCCCTCTGCCGTTCCTCATGATCGGCTTCAAGCTGTACTGCAGCAGGGTTTTCGACGACAAGATTCGCTACTACAGCACGCGTCACTCGAGCAAGAACCCCGAGAACGCTGTAGGCAAAGAGAACCAGCTCCGCAGTGAGAAGCTCGCCAGCCGCTTCGGAAACCCCGCTCTGTACAAGCCCCTCATCACTCCGATGGTCCACCAGAAGGCTCAGAACTTGCTCCCGTCGCTGTACAAGGGACGACTTTCGGACGGCCGCGATGCCGAGGCCAGCGATATCATGAGCGTGAGCGGATACTCGGACATGTATGCCCTGGATCCCATGCAAGGTGGCAAGCCTGGCAAGTCGGCAAATGCAGTACCGGGCTTCGAGTATGTCTCAGAGAACCGTATGGACTTTGAGTATTACAAGAACAGGGCGGAATTCGCAGAGGACCACGGTGCGGGTGAAATCTTTGGCCGACCCGGCGAAATTATGCGACCCAACACTCCGTCGACAATGGCTCCGGGGGATGACTTTGGCAGCGGATCTCGTCCGGGAACTCCTCTGTCTGGTCGTTCTACGCCGTTTGGAGCTGGCAGCAGCCGACGACAGTACACGCAGTCTGAGACGGGCTACCAACCTTTCCGCCCCCCCATGGCACCTCCCGCCAGTGGCTTTTCGCAGCAGCCGATGATGGGCGCTGCCTTTGACCCGACGAGCCGGACGCGCAGCCCTCTCTACTCTCAGGAGAACACGAGCTCAGCTGGTCTCGTCCAACATGCCGCGGACGTGCCAGTCAGCCCTCCGATGAGGGCGGCTCGTGACATGTCGGTCGAGAGAGGTCGAATTACACCGGTGCAGTCCTCCGCCATGCCCAGCCCTGGTCCGCCAATGGCCGGCTTCGTCCCTGGGCCGCGAGGATACACTGGAGTCGCGCAGGCAGAGGATGACCAAGAGGTTCATGACCCTACGCAGTATGACTATTTCAGATCAAGCAACCGCACACGACGGAACCCTGGTGAGGGATGGTAATCCCTGATAGACGTGACGACATTTTGGATACACATACAGTGTGGCGGTTCCATGTTGGAACACCACGGCCTTTCTTTTGTTAGAGGATTGCCAACGAAGACCTGTAATATCTTCACTGCATGACTGGCGTTTGGATAGACTGGCATGTCTATGTGCTATAGAAAACCGTCCCTGTTCGGGGATGTGGGGGACCTGCCGGGCTCAGGATCATACGAAGTTGCGCTTAGAAAACATCTTAATGCGTATATAGAATTACATCTTCTTCCAACGAACTTGCTGTCTAAACTCAAAAAGAAGTGACCAAGTGTTTTGTTTACAGTGAAATTATTTTCCAAGTCTCAATATGCCTTTTTATGCAGTCCTGAAGCTATCTTTTTCCTTCAAACCCCCTCCCCATACCTCCCTTTGCCGCATAGCAGACCTTTCAAGCGGCAAACTTGCCCGTCTTGTGCAACTGGTTCACGAAGACTTTCAGGTCTTCGGCTATCCCTCGGACCACATCTTCTTCGACAGCACCCTCCTGCCACGTCAAGGTCACTGTCAATGGGCCGCCCACGACGCTGCCCACGCCGATACTGATGGCTGGGCCGGCGGGAATGGCGCCGTTGGTGAACAGGATGCGTGTGATTGATACGGCATTGCTTGAGGCTTCTTCTAAGATGGCAGGTGGCTTGATGATGCCGACATTGCTAATCTCCCACGCTTCGGCCCGCGGCTTACCGTCTTTCGAGTTCCAGAAGTCGTGCCAGTTGGATATGTACTTCAGCAAGCCGGCGAGATCATTTTTCGGAATGGCAGAAGTCCGCTTCACCAGTTCGCCCTTGACACGCACAGCGCTGGCCCAGATGGCCGTGTCAAGCTCTGAGGCGGTGGCATCACGGAGCTCGGTCGTGACGGAGAGCGAGTGGTGATGGGGCATGTCGGAGACGAGCACGCGAAGGGCGTCACGCAGCGAAGGGTCCGTGGACGGTTTAACGTACGGTCGCAGGCTGATGGGCGTGCTGGACGTGAAGGCCGGCGCAAGGTCAGCAGGCAGGCGGCGAGCGAGCGAGGCCAGGACGAGGGCTTGCAGCAGGCCGGTGAGGGAGGTGGCGTGGGCCTTGCACGCCTTGAGCAGGGAGGAGAGGGCGGCTGCCTCGACGTCGACGAAGAGGACCCGCGTGACGTAGGGACGGGTGAGGCTCATGTCAGCGGCTGCCCAGACGCGTTGCTTGCGGGATTGCAGCGCCGAAGGACCGTATTCGGCCCATACATTGCGGAAGATGAAGCGCTTGGTGAAACGGTAGGCGAGGGCGTCCTGCTGGGCTTCTGGCAGTACTGGTGGTTTTGGGAATGATAGAGTATGCTGCAACTGCGGATTGCTGCTAGGCTCGGCGGTTGGGGTTCGGAGCAGTGCTGCGAGAAGGAGCTCGTGGAAGATTCTCCCAGACGTGCCGTCCGCAAGGGCGTGGTGGAATGCGAATAGGATGTCCTGGTGAGGAGCCGCGAAGAGCCCCGGAGGTGGTTGGACGACGATGAGCTTCCAGGGGGGTCGGGTCTCGAGCTCCGTCCAGCGCTCGTTGTGGCGCAAGCCCTGGATGTCGGCCAGACGAGCCTCGTACTCGGCCGCGGAGGCGACGCCGTCCAAGACGCCGCGAAACTCGACGTGCTCGCGCAGATCAAGCTGCTCCACGTGCGAGAAGGTGGCCTTGTCGGTGTCCTCGGCCAGGATGCCGACCCGCAGCATGGGCTGATCCTCGACAACGTCCCCGAGCGCAGCGAGAAGCCGGTCCGGGGAAAGGGCATCGGGGGATGCTGAGGGGAGCTGGTAGCGGCATGTGAAGACGACGCAGCGGTAGATGCCGAGATGGTGGCGCGAGGAGTTGAAGAGCTCCCTGGGCCGCGTGTAAGTCGACGCCCGGGTGCGGCTGTGGACGGAGGAGCACTTACATGTGGGAGAGACGCCGGAGGGGCGTCGGCTTCGAAGAGATGGCCATAACGAGGAGAGCTTGACAATTGAAGAATTTCACAGTTGAAAAATCAACTGGGGAGCTGAAGCTCGAGTAGATATAAGAGCTAACAAGGATGGAACGATGGGTTGAGGGCTACCCCTGCGCATCGAATCCCAAACGTGAGATTCTTTCCGGATGCGCGCGCAACTGCCCACTCCAATCTACTTTTAAGATAGCATGCGCATGGAAAACAGGGGCGTTATTAGGAAGGGGAAAACATAATGGGCTAAGACCCGAACCCACTCCGAGCCAGGAAAACTAGAGGGTTGGAAGTGCTGGAAGCGCTGGTTCTCTAGATGTTTGGATTCATTATCACGAAGCCCGGGAGATTTCTGAGCACGACATTCCATTGTTTAGAAGTACATGGGGCTGACGGATGGGCATTACATCTTAACTCCTTTCTCCCTACTGTTTTCTATGGAAGGATTTGCTATATAATGCCTGGATGGTAAGATTTTGATGACAGTCCAGGGTCTATTGCGCTAAGGACTTCGTGAGCCCCAGGGCTGTTGTCCAGAAACAAGGTGCAGCTCAACAGGTGATTGGTCACCGGCTGTTGCTTATTGAGTCCCTAGCCCGGCCACTTGATTTGCCCGATCCAACTAACCTTTGCAGCAACTGGCATGGCATGTCGGCAATAAGCGAATGCCGGGCAGCAAGTCTTTCATCAACACCTCAACTCGGCTATACCTCGGCCGGGCGACGGAATTTGCGATGCTTTTCTTGACCGCCAAATCCGGGGTCGGGGTCCCTCGGCGGCGGCGGTAACAATTTGGCAGTGATTGTTGGCGGGGCCCGCTAAAAACATGGGCCACCACAAGTTAGGCCTTGTGTTTAGTGGTCCCTCTTTCCGCCTGGTGCAGTTGTACCTGTACCTCAGCTGCGGAAACGCGGTGCTGCTCAAAGGAATCCAAACATTGGAATTTAAGTCAAACCTTCCACCGCGAATTTGCTCTCGCCGCCACGCCTCGACCATCGAGCGCCTGCTCTGTCGCATAGTCTGTGGGATAAGCTTTGTCATCGCTATCTGACATCGAGTTCAACCCTGCCTCGCTGGAACTGTCCCGAATCTGTTGAAGCTGCAAGCATCGTGTTCACCGTTGATTTCGTCCAACACGCCGAGAGACGAGCTTCGTGGAGAGCTGCGGCGACCTGCGATGCTATGACGCGCTAGAACCTGATCGCCGACTGTTTGCGTACCATGACTCCACGACACCGAGCTTGAGCATCCGTATCTCATCCGTCTTTTCTCCGCGCTGCTCGTGTCCTCTACCATGGACCGCGATCGCAACAACGCGCCCGCCGCCGGCGCGCGACCAAACAACCGCCCAACGAGCCAGCTCTTCGTCAAGCACGAGGGGCGGAAGCCGCTCTTCACCAGTACGACGGCGAACACGGCCGCGAGCAACGTCAGCAGCGGCGCAAAGGACGATGCAGGTGGCGCCACCAAGCCCCGTGGAGGGCTTTTCAACCGAAGGACGAACTCCGACTCACAAGCTGCCAGCACCACCCCCGCGACACGCAGGGGCAGCAACAGCAGCGTGGGCTCCTCCGGGAGCACGCGCATACCGCGCCCGTCGTCGACAGCTCCTTCGTTCCTGCATCGCCGGCCCATCTCCTTGACCGAGGCGTACAAGCTGGCGGAGGAGGAGGAGAAGGCAGAGCTGGAACAGCCAGGAAATGGATCGCCGAGCCCGGCGCCGCGGCCGTGGCGGAATAGGCAGGGCTCCGACGAGGTCAAGATGCGCAAGCTGATGAGCGAGGATCATCTGGACAGCAAGAAGGGGGGGCAGCTTTCGCAAAGGCCGAGCACGTCCCAGAGTGCAGGTAAAGAGCAGGAGTCGAGCACGGGGAGGAACGGCGAATCGTCCGGGAGGTTGGAGTCGAATGCAACCGTCGACACGCGGCAATCTACTGGGAGGGTAGGGGCGCCAGAAGCAACATCCAGAGAACGGTCAAGCGACTGGAGGAGTAGGGCTCGCCTTAGCTCGGGTTTGTTCTCTTCTCGAGGAACCACCCCCAAGGATCTCCACGACGAAGGAACCCTTGCGTCGCTTGTTCCTGGAATCGAGGATATGCCATTACCTTCCATCGAACCGCCTGCCCAGTCACACCCCGCCATTGTATCGCCCGAAAAGAGTTTCGCGTGGCAGGTCGACCAAGACTTCACCGCGGGCGACTTGACAGTGTCGGACAGCCCTAGGATCAGGTTCGGCTATCAGCCAGCCGCGGCGCGGACAGCTTCGAGTGAGGGTATCAAGGTGGTCGCTAGGACGAGATCACCGCTGAAAAGCACCTTTACGCAGCGAAATACGAAACTTGATGAGATTAGAGCGTTGGAAACAGATGTAGGGGCGAATGGGCAGGCGGACACACCACGCTCACGACACAGGAACACCAAGTTGGACGAAATCCGGGCGAGAGAACTTGAGGTTGAATCTCGCATACCACTTCCGGATCGAAATCAACCGCGACCCAAAAACACTAAGCTGGACGAGATACGGCAAAGGGAGGTTGACGGTCTTCCGAAGCGGGCTCTGGCAGCGGTTCGTCTGGAAGAGATTCGGGAGCAAAACTCTCTGTCACGATCGATCTCACGCTCGCTCTCACCAGAGGTGGAAGCTCGGCCACAACCAAACCGTGAACCAGTTGTGGAGGCTGCCAATAACGTCGAGCTAGAACCCAACCCTCCGCTGAGGCCAAAGTCGGCATTTGAGATTGGCGGTGAGCGCATACCAGACACTCCGGTGACAATTTACAAGGCTCGCCGGAACAGCGGCAGCATCGACAGGGAGGAAAAGAAGAGCGATGAAGCAGGAAAAGCAACAACCTCGGTAACGCAAAATGAAGAAGCCAAGGTTGGCGATCATCGCGATATATTACGACGTTTGGCGCGAGCTGCAAGCGCCAGTCCTGCGCCGGAGCAAGAAGTCGAGAGACCGCCTACCCCGCCTCGCGTTGAGAAGACTGAGAGATCTGAACGGCTTGAACGGTTCGAACGGCTTGAGAGACCCGAGAGACTCGAAAGACCAGAGAGACCAGAGAGACCAGAGAGAGCCGCCAGCGATAGGACGCGATGGCGAAGTCGCAACGGCCGTTTGAACTTGGAGAATGGTGGAAAAGCCGGCGGCTCAGAAACGAAGGACAGTGAAGGCTTGAGACCCACGGTGGAGTTTGCCGGGCTGCGACGGGTACGCTCTACGGAATCAACTAAGAGTAAGAGATCCAGTATGCATTCCGAAGACCCCGTCGACAGAATCGACTCGGAAATGAAGCTCTTTGCCCCCGCTGAGAACCACTCAGAGAGAGGCTCCATCAGAGCCCCTTCGCCTAAGTCAGACGAGGATAGGGACGACGAAGATGACAGGAAGGAGGATTTCCCGGATGAACCAGAGGCTACACCGAGGCCAAGGAAGCAAGAAATCCTTTCAATGCCAACGCCGAAGGTGACTGGTGCTTACGTTGAGACTCCGGCGACTGTCAAGGTCGAGGACAAGTTCACGATTCCAGACGAGCCGATTCTTCAGGACAAAAAGCAGCCCACCACCGAGCCAGCAACCACGATTAGAGATAGTAAACCGGCTACTACTGAGCCCGCACCAACGTGGAGGGAAAGAAAACCGCACATCATCACCGGGGGTACGGAAACCCTCCGGGATAGAAAACTGCCAAGCACAGAACTTGTGGCAACACAGCGAGAAAGAAGGAGAGCTTCTGCACGAAGGACGAGACTCAGTGACACAGCGTCCGATCCGGGCTCCGAGGATAAAGATGTGGCTGTCACGACGTCGGCAGCTGTGAGGAAGCCCCGCGCTCGGTCACTGCCGCGGCGCCGGCCATTACTTAGGAACACCGCCAAGCCGCACACTGTCAAGGACGACCTCTTGGAGCTGCAGCGAGTTCACAACATTGACGATTCTACCTTGGAAGATCTAGAAGGACTTTTATTCGGTCGCAAGCGAAATACCTCGTTGCCAAAGCCAGAAGACTTGCTCAAGGATTTGAGCGAGTCCGAAACAACCGATCAGAAGGATCTGGACCTCAAAACCGACTCCGAAACTGATCAAGCACACGCAAGCAACTCAACTTTCAAAACAGCGTTCAAGGAAAAGGACATTTCCGACGGTGAACTTGCTGCCTACGATCGCATGAGCAAATCGCTTCGGACCGGCTTACTGGGCATACGAACCGCAAAGCAAGGCATTGAGCGCCTCGAAGATCGCGTCTCGCACTCGCATTCGCACACGGAGAAGAAACCAACGCCCGAAATCATGGAGAACGACTTGCACACCCACAAGCACCAGGAATGTGCAGTATGCGCTGGCGTCGCTCGCCTCGACAAGCCGTATGCGTGGTCCTACATTTACATTCCTGTGCCGCGCCTTTACTACAGCAGCCCCCGCTTCAGATTCACCCTCTTCGGCCTGCTCGCGCTGCTCTTCTCGCTCTGGTTCACTGCCGAATCCACCATGTGCGCTCTCTACTGCCGTCCTACGACATGCTCCTCCGGGCCATGCGTCTGGTCCTTCGACGACCCGTCATTCGGCAACGCCATCCCTGTCAAGCTCGACCAGTGGACCACAGGTGGCCGCGGCCGCGTCGCATACAACGCATTCATGGAGCAGGCGCAGGACCGCGTGGCAGACGTGCTGGACGACGTGCTGGGCCGCGACATTACGCACCCGGACTACGCGGAGGGCATGTCCTTTGCGCAGCGCAGGCAGCATTGGCGGCGGCTGCACGCGAAGGGGCTTCTTAGAGGGAGGCCGGAGCCGTCGGCGGAGGATAGGGCGAAGTGGGAGGCGTGGGAGAGGGTGATGAGGGCGGACGAGAGGGCGGCGGCGGCACGCGAGATGGGGTACGTGGTTGAGGATGTGGACGCTGAGGCTACGATTGGGGGAGACGTGCGGATCGACTAAGAAGCTGAGTGGGCATGATGTCGGAATTGCTTCGCATTGACATTTCAAATGCTACAAGAGGCTATGAAACCCGACTGAAGGGTATTAGCATGGGGGGTAAGGTGGAGGAACGAAAACAATCTTCTTGAGCTATCAGCACGGCGCAGGGGAACAAGGAAGCAATCGTATAGGAGCGGCATGGCTAGGAGTTCTGAGCTTGAGTTCTGGAATGACTTGGACTCAAATGATATCCCCACAATTGAGTTGTTCAAAAAGACACACGGCAAATAAAGCTGAAGATCTACGCAGTTGTGATGTGAAGACTTTGATTTCCCTTGATTGGTATCTATCAGCGTCCCGTGCAAGCGCCGTGCCGACCCATGCTGTCCAAACAGTAACGTAGCATCAACGCCGAAACACCATGTTCCCCAGAATGCAATTTTTTCTTCCTGTCGCCGCGACTTCCCAACTCTGCAGCGCCTAGTCGTCGAGGCCACCCCACTCGTCATCGTCATCGCCGCTCGCGTCCTGCAGCTCCTCGTCCTCGTCCTCGTCCTCGGAGCCGTCCTTGCGCGTGCCCCAGGGCAGCCTCTCATCGTCGTAGCTCTCCTTCGCGCGGACGCGGGCCGGCTTGACGGGGCACGTCAGCACGCCCTGGACCAGGTCGCCGATCTCGCGCACGAAGCGCTGGGCGTGCTCGTCGGCGTCCTCCTTCAGGGCGCCCTCGCGCTCGAGCTCGTCGACCCACAGGTCGAGGACGTGCAGGCGCATGCCGAGGGGCACGCGGCGCAGGTCGCCCTCGGTGTCGAAGCACCAGGGGCGCAGGACGTCGCGGACCAGGGCGTCGACACCGTCGCCGCGGAAGCCCTGCTGGGCGGCCCAGCGGACCTGGGCGGCGAAGACGCGGCGCACGAGCAGCAGGAACTTGTCCATGCGGAGGACGTCGATGTCGGTCCACTGCATGGCCAGGACGGTCCAGAAGGCCTGCAGCCAGGGGATGGCGTTGCGCTGGGGCGTGGTGGACCGGGTCGGCAGGCGGAAGAGCAGGTCGGCGAGGTCGCGGGCGAGGGCCTGCTGGGGCTGGGGGCGGTCCGTCATCCAGTGGGCGTAGTAGAGGCCCTTCCAGAGCTTGAGGGCGTCGTTGAGGGGCAGGTCCTTGCGGGAGGCGATGAAGTTCTGGATGGACTCGAGGGAGGCGTTGCGGAGCTTGCGATCTGTAGCGTTGAATTCTGTTAGGCACGGGAACGGCTTGGAGAGAAGAAGAAGATGGGTTAGCGACGTACCGCTAGACGCGAGGTTCCGTATGAACGGCATTTGGGATGCTTCTGCGGCCATGGCGTCTGATTGAGTCGAGCGAGCGACTGCTGCTCCGAGGGTTCGAAGGGTGGAATGAGGGTAGGTAGTTGGTTTTATCTGGGAGAATGGGTGCCCCGCGGAAAGATGGACGGCAACGGATTTGGGGCGTTGGAAAAAAAATCGAGGTGAGCGTTCGGTGAGAGAGTGACGTGGTGGGGCAGCGCCGGGGTTCATTGACCGAGGCTTCACCGAGATTGCCGCTTTGGGACGGCTGGTACCTCACCTTGGCGCTTGCTTGTGAGAGTTGCAACCACCCACGAATGGAGGTTAAGTTAATCAGCACTCTTTTTGTTATCTGTAGGCCAATGATTGAAGATGGACATGAAGTGTTCTCCGTTAATGACTCTGTTCCAAAATACCAAAACTCGGTCTCTTCCTTTCCTACATATAGCATTTCATACTCTTTACAACTATCTTCATCATGGCGGTCCACTGTTACTTTTGCCAGAACGGTCGGTCCGGAAGCGCACAACAACTCGATGGCAGTCACCTTACCACATCGCTTATACAAGAATAATCTCAGCATCCTCAAAAACGTCAGCATTCCTGAGAAGCCATTGCTCTGCTGTCGAGGAACGCCTCTTCTTTTTCTTCGTCCCCGGCGGCTGCCCGTCTTGAATCGAAGATTTCGTTGGATGCGTAAATTGTAACCAGAACCGCCCGTGAGGCAACCTGGCAATTCCGATACGGCGAAACACGTTGGTCTCGCCGTCGACTTTCTGCAGCAGCAAGGCTATGGTAGCTGCCGGTTCCCCGTCCGGCCACACGGGGTAGCCGTATCCCTCGTAAGGATCGCCCTGCGGAAGATCCAACACCGGCATCGCATAGCAGTCGTGGATGACGTCCACGACGGTTTGGTCCAAGCACACCGAGTCGCTGGGGCCAGGCAAACGATTGCCGAACCAGGACATGGCACGGTTCTCGGCCGTTAGGTAGGACGGCTTGAGAGGCATCTTTTTGCATAGCGTTCCCTTAATGGTCAGTGACTCAGTAAGTCGGTTGTTCGACGCGCCTGGCTGTGTTTCCAGTGATATCCTAGTTATACGGTTTATAGGGTCTTTCTCTCTGGAGGAAGTGTCGTCCAAATCGAACGTGATTGCCCCGCGCATGCTTGTCCACAGCCAAGAGGGCATGTCGGGCGACTTGGACTCGGGGCCAGGCACCCCAGCTCTCCAGCACAGGCTCTGAACCCAGCGATCTCCGAGCCACGTGCCATGATGATGTGGGCTGTCTGCAGCTTTGGCAAGAGCTTCGATAATCGGTAGGAATGTCGACAATCTGTCTACTGCATCTTTGGCCTCCCTGCGAGTGATTTCCTCAAGCAACTCTTGCCAGCACTGGTATAGCTTACGCTTGCGTTTCAGCTCATCATCAGAGCCTTCTTGGTGAGGAATGGGAGCGTTCAAGAGTATTTTCATATCCAGTTCGCGGTAAATACCTTCCTTCCAGCTGTACCACTGACCCCATCTTGTGGTTCTTGTAGGGTCTGCTTCCAGCCTCAGTCCATCGAGACATTCCCACCATAGCATGCCGTTCCCAAACCAAAGGATCCTCGTGCTGAAGAGCTGTTCTTGCAACTTCGATGCTACGGAATGGATAGGGCCACGCAGCGTTGGCTTTTCAAGCGGGCATTCCGGCATTACCATCATAATCGAGTCGCCCCAACGATCACGTCTTGGCAGCCAAGCCTCAATCGGGACGGGGTGCAAGATCCGATGCGCTCGGGGCTGGAACAAACCGGTCTGTGCATTCGCAGACACCGTGGAAGATATGGTGAAATCCGCATGGGCGAAGATGGCAGGGATTCTGGCAGACTCGCAAGCTTGTTCGTCGTCATCGTCCTGAACCACGCAAAGGGCATCGATCCAGATGTACTGGTAGTCCAACGCTGAGGCGACGGACAACGCATCTTGCATGATGGCTGGTAGGATTTGCCTAGGAACACCCTTCATGTTCTCTAGTTTATTGCTTTTGGTTGTCTTGAAAATGCCTTCGGCTCCTTGGCAGTACGAGAGAGCACAGTATCGGACATCCACCCCTTGCGTGTCGACAATTCGAGGCTCATCGTCGCCAGCGCCGACGAAAAGAAGCCGTTTTGGCAAGTTTTCGCTATTCCGAGGAGGCTTGCGCGCCTCCATACATGTTGTATGACTAGTACCATTCGCACAAGAACGAACCCATTCCTTAGCAATCAGCATAGCACCATCCGAGCCTGTGGTAAGGTCTGGTAGCGGAATGCGGTTCAAGAGATTGGTCCAGGATCCTGCGCAGAGCTCAGTTTTCAGCACGTCTTTGAACTCTCCGCAGGCTAGCTTGATTTGCATAGTACCGCGCATGGAGGTTGAAGCTGTCAGTTCGACGGGTAACAGGGGCGTGTTTGTCTTGACAAGCTGGTTCTGGCTGTCACTACCTAGATTGTTCGAAATCACATTCTGACGACTGAGTACGTCGACGATAAAGCTACACAAAGGGCATCCGTTGTCCGCAGAATCAACAAGCTGCTGACAGGTCTCATGCAGTGTGTGCCGAAACCTCTCGTTTGGTTCCGTATATACCCGCACCAGCTGCGTCTGAAAATCGTGACAGGAGCTGCATGTCTTCTCGTGTCTGGTCTGATGCGCCAGCCCTGCAGCCTCCTCCAGGGCCCATTTGAGGCCTTTTATGAGGGCATCTGCCCCTGTATCCGCACCTTCGTGGGCTATTGTTGACTGAAGCGCCTTACAAAAGGGACCATAAAGTTCTTTCCGAGGAACAAGGTCGTTGCCGTTGGCGGCCGCAAGCAGCTCCTTCGTTGATTCGGTGTAAGTGGCTTCCGGCTCGGTGGTTTGCCACGAGAATGGACCTGAAAGAAGCGTAGGGGCTTTTCCAAGAATCATCTCTACAGCCAGGCTGTCTGCTGCCAAGAGGGCCAAATCAAGGGCTGTCCAAGGACGGTGAGGGCCTAAGGTGAGATCCGCCTCAAAACTGAGCAACAACCGCAAAGACTCATAGTCAGAGTTGAACAGCGCATACAGGAGACTCGACTCATTTGGCTTGCCATGCAAGTCGCGATCTTGGTCTTCATATCTCTGGTGCGCTTCCACCGATAGCCGATTGACGTCGGCGCCGTTCTTCAGCAGGAAGTGAACCACACGATATCGCCGGTTGCGGACCGCCTCGTGCAGCGCTGTGAGCCCCATAGAGTTGTAAAAATCTATGTTCGCACCGTTTGCGAGCAGCAATTCGGCAGACTCAATGTCATGGAACTGCAAAGCGTGATGGAGAGGGGTGTTGTAGTGTGGCCATGTATCTGCGTCTTCTATATACATAGGCACCACACAGCCAGACTTTGGTGTAGGTCTGACGAGCTGTTGCTCGGTCCAGCGGACATTCGGGTCAAGACCATTTTCGAGCGCCTTTTTCACGGTTGCGACATCGCTCGCCAGCCTGTCGACAACTGGGTAGTCCAAGTTGGACACATCTGAGCTTAGTCCGGCCATTGCGTAGAAAGGCGTGCGTGTGCGCAACGGATTCTACTCTTGCCAATAGTCAAATTGCGGCGAGATTGAAAGTTTGGTATTCATGAGCCTACCGAGGAGCTGCAAATTGGCAAGCGTGGTTGTGTTGAATGATGGAGAAGTATCGCTTTTGGTCGCCCAGCGAAATCCGAGACCATATCGTGGCCCATATAAGTGGCAGTGTTCGTACTACCTACCTCATTAGGCAGCGAGGCTGGCTTTGCTCCTCACAAGGCGGAGGCGGGTACACCAGATTAGCTTATCGCGCTTGGCAGCAATGAATTACTCGGATAGTCGCGCGATTCCGCGGTTGAGCATTAGACACCGCGAGTGAGGATGATGATGGCGTAGTTGTGGGCGTCAAGACCCCCCACCGGAACTGCAAGAAATGCACGAAACTGGCGGCATGTCCATATTTCCGGCCACCAACGTATACTGCACTAAGCCTGTGACCCCTGCAAGAACAGGACCCTACAGCGGCCGGCCATGGATCTAAGCAGGCAAGGCTCCGGTTGGAACAGAGGATCATCAATGCATTTGCCCCAAAATTCCCCTCATACACCTTATTAGCAGGCTCTGATAGTCTCGACCATTGCCGCTGCTTCGATGAGGTCAAGACGGAGGTTTGCCGATGGACACAGTTTTACGTCTACATTGTGATTCGAAATGCGTGGATTTATCACTTCCGAAGGGTCGCAGCCGAAACGGCAGCTAGAAGAAGCGGACGAGGTCACCCACGGCCTACTGAACAGCCAGGCTCACTCTATCAAAAGGCCGAGAAGCGCCAACAATCTTGCAGATGGCTCTAACATTGCCCAGAGTGCGGTGCCCTCTCCGACACCTGAGGTTGAGGCGGAGATATGTTTCGGAATGGTAGGTGTCTAAGAAGCTGTCTCCTCAATGTCTAGGCCCGGCCACTGACGTCCTTCAGCTTGTGAACATTGTTATACAGTTCGACCGTCTGCATTTGAACCCATCACTGACCTTTGAGGAAACCGGTCATGGCGAAGACACTTACGTACATCTCACGCTGGTCATGGACGAGGATCGGTGCGATATCCAAAGCAAAGGGATCCCTATCGCAATCATGAACAAACAGACACATTCCTTGATAAAATCCTTGTCGGCAAGCCCGTTACGATTCGTTGGTCTTTTCAGCAGGAAGAAAATTGACTCAGAGATGACGATATCATCGAGGACGAGTAGCATCGGCTTATCAAAACGGACGGGCACAATGGCCGTGCTCGTCTTTGGCCCGCGGTCCATTGCAGATACCGTAGCCCAAGACCTCTCGCGTCGCCGCCTTTTTCTGCAGCACCCATATCCGATGTCCAACGACTTGCCATACGAAAACCCGCAATATCTCGACATGGTCGGGTCATCCTTTACAAATGGAAGCGTTCTACCCCCAATACCCGTGGACCTCTTGAAAACGTCTGCGAATCAAGCGACCGACCAGGCCGGAGATGCTGCCACTGATCTCGTCTCTGTGATGGAAAACTTACCCAACTATGGGTACAGCCCAGATGCGCAGGTCGATGAGAGGGTCAAAACGCCTCTGCTCAAGTAAGCTTTCCATTTGTTCGTCACGATAACAACTAATCAGTCTTAGGCACCAGAAAGAAGCTGTCACCTTCGTGACGCAGCGAGAAGCTGCTATGACTGCAAAACCGCAAAGCCTCTGGCGGATTGAACACAACTCAGAAGCCAAATCGCTATTGTACGTCTCAAGCAAAATAAAAAGCTTACGCTAACCTCTTGTCTAGCTACAAGCATGTGATCACAGGTTCCAAAAGTACCGCACCCGAGGACGTCCCTGGTGGGATTCTCGCAGACGGGATGGGCCTTGGTAAAACTTTGACGATGATCGCAGGCATTGCTGCCAGTCTTTCTCGAGCAGAAAAGTTTGCGAAGACTGCGCCAAGGCCTTCAGCCGTTGGAACTTCACTAGTTCCCGTTCAATCCACACTCATTATTGTACCGTCGACGTGTTAGTCTACCGCTCTCCCGGTGTGCTCATACATTAACACATTCCAGTGCTTTTGGATGGCTGGATGGAAGAAATTAAAAAGTACTGCTTCCAATATCCTTTGCTAGACAGAGGCTTATCATTACAAGGCACGTAGAACCCGGGTCAATAACTACATACAAATACCACGGGCCAAACAGGAGGCTTTCGACAACGCAGGGCCTCCCATACCATATCGTGTTCTCGACGTACGGCACCGTATCCGCAGATTATCATAATGGAGGCGGGGTCCTCAACGAGTTCCATTGGTACAGATTGATACTCGACGAAGGTATGAGAACCGGTATAAGACAAGTTTGACAGTTTTGGATCTGACAGGAGAGCAGCACACACGATAAGGAATTCATCCACGAAGCAATTTAAAGCCTTGACAAGTATCTCAGCCTCGATTCGATGGTGCATGACTGGGACAGTGATTCAAAATTCCCTTGACGATCTTGCGTCATTGGTAAGGTTCCTTCACATCCCTGTGCTTGAAGACCCAAAGACCTTCCGGAGACACATCGCTGGCAAAAGAAAGGCTGTGCAGGGTGTCTCAAGGCCGGATTACGCTAATCTTAAGCTGCTGCTTCGCTCTATCTGTTTTGGACGAAACACCTCCTCAATTCTCAACAAGCTAGGTGTATCATTTGTCGAGTGTCGCCCTCGTTTCTCGGAGACTGAGCAGAAGATGTACGAAAAGCTTGCCATCTCGTGCGGTGAGTCGATCAAGGCTGCCGTTAACGGCCCATCCGAGAGGAAGGCTGCCAGTCGAGTCCTCACGGCGGTACTAAGACTCCGCATGTTTTGCAATACCGGCGTCGTAACCCCCATAGATCCAGATGATGATGGCATGCATGATCTTCAACCTGATGAGATGCTCAGTCTCTTGGAGCAGGATGGGGAGGCGGTTTGCTCGAATTGCAAAAGACCCTTGCTCGATTTACATAGCGATGCCGTGGCAGGAGGGCAAGGATTACCATCAGTCTTACAGAAGACCTGCCAGCGATGTAGCGAGCAATCCTCGGATAACGATCATGAAATACCAGTGCCGATGGTGGACCAAGAGCCTCAAACCGTGGAGACCACGCTGCCGATTCGATCGCTACGTGCTGAGGCCGAACAGGATGGAGGAAATCCCGTGGATTGGGTCCCGACACCCAGCGCCTACCCTTCAAAGATCAAGGCACTACTCAAAGACGTCAACGAACACTACTCAGAGTCTAAATGGTGAGTCCGTCGTTCTTTGCCTGAAGCGTTGTGCTGACTGGGTTCAAGCATCATTTTCTCCTTCTGGAGGCGGAGCTTGGACCTAGTAGACAGGATCTTTTGTGAAGAAGGCATTGCCTTTGGTCGCGTAGACGGACAGATACAGCCATCACGACGGAAAAAGGTGCTGGCGAAATTCCGCGACGACCCTTCCGTTCGAGTCCTGTTGATGACTGTAGGGACGGGTTCTGTAGGGTAAGTCGCTCTAGCTTGTCCAAGATCGTAACACATGCACGAGCTAACGGACATGAGGCTCAACGACCTCTCCGTGGCGAGCCGCTTGCATATCCTTGAGCCGCAGTGGAACCCCTCGGTAGAGAGCCAAGCGATCGGAAGAATCTTTCGCCTTGGCCAGGAACAGAAAGTATGCGTCATACGGTACATCATGGAGAACACGTTGGAAGAGGTAAGGAGTGCGACGATGCACAAGGCGAGTCCAGATCATGCTGATGATTACGAAACAGAGCATCGAGTCGAGGCAGATCGTGAAGATACAGCTTGCCTCAAAGGGCGGGCTTCAGGCTTCGGATCGCGAGAACTCTGAGAGAGAAAGGAGAGTTACGTACTTGCGTGCTCTGGGAAGAATTATCGAGTCTACAGCGGTTATGCCTAAAGTTCGAGGGTGAGGAAGCCAGGAAGATGAAGATGGGGTCACATGAGCACGGCCTGGATGAACGCTGCGTTCCATGAGCTCTAGCCGGCTGACTCATGAAGCCTATAGTACTTCCTCTTGGCAGAGACCATTGAGTGCGACTTCAGAAAGGGCGGCCACGTCTGTAGGACTTCGATGACCCAGAGTCTTTGGCCTACCCTGTGGCAGATGCCTTGTCTCTTGTATGCTCATGCCGGAGGCCAGCCAAGTCCTGGGCGCCCTTTTTGGCCCCCAGAGCCTAGTGTCAGTTGCTGCCTAGGACTTTGGCAATTTTTACATTTTACATACTCGAGAAGAGCTTTGATTGGCCAGTCTTACGAGTTACCCTTTGGAGTCACCGGTCAGGGTGCACCGCCCTCTGTGAGAATTCAGAACAAGCTGCTCGAGATGTAACACGTGATTGGAATCCTTTCGTAGAAATGCCTTAACCAAATTAGGACTCCGACAACTTCCTGAGCGGGTGGTAGGCTCAAGATGACCCAAGCACCAGGCAAACAGTCCAGCAAGACACGTTAGCTGGTCTTATCAAAAGTACCATAGTACCGGGAATCGGCCTCTAGGAACAACAGCGCGTCCACGTGAAGAGACTCGCAGAAGTTGGCTTCCACAAAACCGAAGCTGGACGTAACCCTGAAGTGTCATTTCAGAAAGGGTGCCAGCAACCAGCGGCGTTTTGAAGTAGGCAGTCTTTGCCCGTAACCTTTTTGGCCACCCTGTGGCAGTAACTCAGGACTTTTCTGTCGCACCACAAGGGAGACCTCTCATAGCGCAGCACCTGGAGGAAGTTGAGCCTCAGTGCCCAAGTATGCCTCGTATGCATCGTACGCCTCGTAAGCGTCGTATGCCTACCTTAGGACTTTGCAAGAACTGGGCTTCTCATTGGCCAGTTTACTGCTGAGTCACCAGTTTTCTGCACCGCCCTTGATATGAATTCAGATGAAGATTCTGGTAAGACACACGTGACAGTGTTATGACAGTCTTTTGTAAAAATGCCCAGTCTGTCGTCCTCTTTTTGAAGGGAGGCACGTCAGGTAGGGTGCGAGGTGTAGGGTAGCCCGTGTAGCTTGTGCCCCTGGAAAATGTGCCGTTTTGCTTGATGACCAGCCACACTCTCGCTTTTCGCGCCCGACCGAGCCACGCACCAGCCTCGGCGCAAGATTCAGCTCAGATTTGATCCCGCAGTTAGCCCTCCAGCACGGCCTTGCCGGTGTTGAGCCTCAAGTTTGCATCGCCCTTCTCAGGAATTCAGGACAAGGCACGTACAAAATGCACGTGACTGTTCGCCTCAGTTCATTGTGGCTCGATCTGCAAAAGGGGCTCTCAGCCACTTTTGTGGCTGGCGGTCATTCCGACTCCTTTCTTATCTCACTGCGTAGGAACACAGGAGTTGTCATCTCATGTCATAACAACAAGTCTTTTGACTGTAATGGATTGCCTACAACAGTATGGACACATGGGCCAAGACAGTGTTTCGGGTCCGTGGTCTCCCCAGCACCAGCGATCTGGACGGTGCTGCCCAGCTGCTCAGTTCTGTGCTGAATGACTATCCGGTCTGCGACATCCGTGTCTTCTCGCTTGCTTCCTCTCTCCGGGTATATGAGAATCCTCGCTCGAGAATCGCAACTGTCATCTTCCGTATCTTGCCATCTCTCATCCAGGAAAAGCCGAGTGCGGACGAATGGCAGATACCTGCGGGTGCGTCTGCGTCCGGCATGTTGATCTTAGACATGCACTTCATGGGCATGACCCCGTTGAACGACGTGTCCCCTGCTGGCCATTCTCACGAGTACGTAGTTGCTGGTGTACACCTGAAATTTAAACAAGTTGCCAAGTCTGATCCTGTAGTAGTTGCATCGCTATTTCTGGCCTCGCCAGTCATCCGTTTGGATCTTGGCAACCTAAAGGACCGGATAAGTCCTTCATGTGGATCAGGGACGACTTACCGAAGCATATGCCGCGGACTAGAGCTATATTGTACGGCTACAACACCAGGCTGCACGATAGTCATTCATTCCAGAATATCGGAGACCTTGCTCTTGAGTTCATTAACCAGCTGCAAGCTTGTGGTTGCCATCTTCAGTCCTCAAAGCCCGTGGCGTTCCTCGCTCACAGTCTTGGCGGGCTCGTCCTTCGTGAAGCCCTCGTGCAACTGGCTGCCAGTCAAAGTGCTGTGTACAAAGCCTTGACCAAAGTCATCCAAGGCGCTGTTTTCTTTGGTGTGCCTAATCTTGGCATGGAACAGGCTCATTTCAGAGCCGTCGTTCAAAACAACCCCAATGAGGCGCTGGTCGACGACATAGCTAGGAACTCCAACTACCTGCGTCGTCTCAACGAGGCGTTCAACGAAGGACCTTGCAAAGGTAAATTCCAGTACTCCTGGGCGTACGAAACATCTGAGTCCCCAACGGTGACAGTATGCAAGTGAATCCCCGCAATTACGTTCTGTTTCTAAAGCACATCTAGAGAGACGCGAGCGGGAAGATTGACCGCAACGGGCCCCTAGCTATATTGGTGAGCCGTGAATCAGCGACATGCAGGCTAATAGATACCGACCCTTCTGTGACTTTCCCCATCAATGCAACTCATTCCGACATGGTCAAATTTACTCGAGATTCTCACTACTACCATATTGTCATTTCTAAGCTGTCCGAAATCCTATCATTTGTTGCCAACGAAGAACTCGCAACCTACGGTAGTCCGAATCTTGAGAACAGGTTACCCACAATAGTTGGAGTCTCTAGTGAGAATTTTGATGAACATGTGTCGCAGACATCTACTTTGGTCGCTCAAGACAATTCCCCAAAACAGCATAAAAGCAGTCTAGCTTGTGAGCTCTCTACACTTGTATCCCACCGAATAATGCGCTAAGATGGCTTCGCTAGCTGAAATGGAAAGATTCAAGAGAGACACCACCCTAACGGCCTCTGAAACAGACGATTTTGACCATGCAACATTCTTCAGCGTCCAACTATTCTTGCGCGCACTTCAGGCCGAACAAGCTAAAACCGGTAATATGATTCATCTCAAAAGGCTTGAACCAATATTGAACGCGATGCAACAACTTGAGGAGGTGTTCGACTCTTTCAACATCTTGATCGATAATCCCAAAGCGATGGGCTTCTCTTGGGTTGGTATCTTGTGAATCTCATCACAATCCCAGATGCACGACTAACCACAATTGCACAGGGGTCCCTAAAACTTATCCTCTCTGTAAGCAATGTTCATCGTAGAAAAGGCCAGTTTGATGTTTCTGAAACCAACTGTTGCTTTCTAGACGACGTCTACCGATCCTTCGGCTTTCCACCTCATTCTGGACGCTTACCAAGATATTGGACTGCAACTGCCTCTATTCCGCACTCTACAAACCATCCTTAGCGCGAAACCTTACTTGATGCAAGGGCTGTTCATGATTTACACCGATATCCTAGAGTTCCAGCAGGGAATAATTCAGCTACTCAAACATCCACGTAAGTAGCTAACGAACTTTTGCGAGCATTACTAAGGATTTCCAGAATGGCAGCAGCTATTCACAGCCTCTTGGAGAAACTTCGCCGACAGAATAGAGCATATCAAGCTGAACATTAGTCGAACTAAAAGATTAATCGAAGGTCAAGCTTCAATCGCGGAATTTGAAGACGTAAACAATTCTCGAATTGCAGCCATCAACATTTTCCAGAGAGAAAAGGCAGCGCAGGACGCTCATCGCCGCACAGCAGTACTGCAGTGGCTCTCACCCTTTGATAGCAACCATGAGCACGAGCGACTCCGGAAGATAAGGTCGGTTTGCAAGAATCCTGGCCAATGGCTCTTGGCCGAACCTCGATTTCAAGCATGGTGTGAACCCGAGAACCAGTCAACGCCATTGTTGTGGTTGAGTGGAATTCCAGGTGCAGGTATGATTACAAGCACATAATATTGCTTACAGGGTGTTCTCTAAAATAACACATAGGAAAAACCGTCTTGGCATCCGTTGTTATCGACGCAGTAAAGGGCGCGTCAGACGCCGGAGTTTTGTTTTTCTATTGTAGGCACAAAGAGGAGAGCCGCAATACCTTTACAAGCGTGGCAAGATCGTTGCTTGTGCAGATACTCACACAGAAACCTCATTTCTTGTCGCACTTGCATGAAAAAGCCGCCATGGATAGCAGTGTCTTACTGAAATCGGCCCCTGTTGCCAAGGAGCTGATGAAGCTAGGTTTTGGCTGCTACGAGCAACTATATATCATTCTCGACGGTTTGGACGAATGCGAGCAAGAAGATCGGAAAGAGATTGCGGCTTGGTTCCAGAGCACCGTCGAAGACCTCTACACTACAGAAAAGTGTGCTGTGAGATGCTTGTTCGTAAGCCAGAACGACGGCATTGCTGGGGCTGATTTCAAGAACATTCCCGCCATTCATATTCAAGAGCAGAACCGGGAGGACTTGAAAGAATTCTCCATGATATGGCATCGCAAGATTGAGCAGAAGTTCGGAAAGCTGGAGCCCAAGAACTACCACATCTCACAGATCATATCTGCTAAAGCACAAGGTGAGCAAGACCTAAAATTTGATCCAGTACAGTGACTTATAACTGCTTCTCATAGGCATGTTTATTTTTGCGGAGCTATTTGCAAAGTATCTCGAAAGCCAGGTCAGCCGGGCAGAGCTCCTTGAGGAACTCGAGCCGGCCAAGCTGCCGGTCAAACTCGACCATGTGTGAGTTACAATGCATGAAACTAAAATGGGGGTTGAAGCATGCTGATAGCAGCTGAGCAGCTATGAAAGAATTCTGGCCCGCGTGATCAACTCTAGATCGGGTCGGACCTTGGATCGTATTCGAGAAATCCTCGGATGGATTGTCTGCGCAAGGCGCCCGCTTCGATGGCGTGAGATCCAAGGCGCGGTATGCATTGACTTGGAGAACCAATGCTTGAACTATGATAGAGAAGTGTCAGAATCTCCAAAAGGATTATTTGCTTCTTTGGTGGAGCTGCGGACGGATGGTACGGTGCAGTTGGTCCATGAAACAGCACGCAGGTACGTCGCCAGGCCATACTCTAAACATTTCCTTGGAAGCTAATGTCATCCACGGCAGATACCTACTTGCTGAAGGGGTGGTCAAACCTGCAGAAGTTGACCACTCTCTCTCGATGCTGAGCATCGCATATCTATCCTTCCCACACTTCAGTGTACAGCGCACAGAGGAAGACATGACATCGGATCTCATCAAGGGCGTGTACTCATTCTATGATTATGCATTTGCGTGTTGGGCTATGCACCTCCAGTCCGCACTGATGGCGCCGCAGGAAAAAGAACAACTCGCCGACTTATGTGAAACCCTGGAGATTTTTATTGAGTTGCATTGGTCCAGAAAGCACAAGCCTCTCCAAGATGTGAAGAGAATACAAAAGCTTATGGAGCCGCTGCAGTCATCCAGCATCTACGACAAAATTGTCCAATCCGTGGCGTGGAGCAGGAGGCAGGGCAGCAAGCAGGGACAAGGTCCCAATCCTGATGAAGCCTTGGATCTATCTGAGCTCATGGGAAAGTCTAGATCAGTGTTTGAGAAAATGCTAGGCCCGTCGCTCTCGGAAGCGGATGCACAGAAACTGCAACACTTCTACGGCAAGGCCTGGTTCAAATGTCCGAGAATCAACTGCAGCCGGTATTATCACGGTTTCTTGAGCGCAACAGACAGGGACCAGCATGTCAACAAGCACGAAAGACCGTTTCTCTGCTTTGTCGTTGGATGCCACGTTGAGGTTTTTGGCTGCAGCACAGAAAATGAGCTCAAAAAGCATCTTCTCGACTACCACGGGATTGACATGTTTGATGGAGCAACTGACGCCGAGTTCCCGGAACCGCCCAAAGAGAAATCATTGCGGAACGCAACCAAGAGCCCCGCAACTTTCCAATGCCAACTCTGCGACAAGACGTTCACGCGGAACCACAATCTGAAGAACCACCTTCGCACGCACGAGGGAAGCAAGCCCTTTGCCTGTTCCGTCTGCGCGGAACGATTCACGCGCAAAGCCGACTGCGCCAGGCACGAGCGCGGCCACGGAGAGAAGAAGTACAAATGCCAAGGAAAATTGAAAGATGGGAGCTTCTGGGGCTGCGGCGCGGCCTTTGGCCGGCTGGACAAGCTGGCCGACCACATGCGCAGCAAGACGGGGCAAAAGTGCATGCGTCCGTGGATGCTGCAGATGCTCGAGGAAAGGAAGACGAACGATTCGTCGGCCGACGACAACATGTTCGCGGACGAGACTGGAGAAAATGCAGAGGCGCTCCAGGCCGCCGGGAAGATATTGCCTTCGTTTAAGCAGTTCCTGCGGCTGAGCGGCATTGACGAGACACACGAGGGCGCAAGGTTGTTGCTGAGTCTCGGCGACTCGCAGAACGACAAAGAACCCATTGTTGTGGAATAGCCGAGCATGCTTCCTCAAGGTCATGAGTTTTGTCGAGTTGCTCTGAGGCAGAATGTGTTGTGTCGACAATGCATGTTCTTGTGAAGCTTAGCTCTTATGGAAGCACATGTGATAGCTTGTGTCTGTTTCAGTGGTATGATCTGCATGAAAGTCACAGTATGGGCGGACAACGGACTTGGGCGACATGCTTGTGCCGAATTGTTGAAGTGAAGAAATGCAAAGCAAGTTATGTGACTGCCTAATACTATGCTACGCCCGCTCTGTCTACAAGTATTTGAAACCCTGACTGCGTCTATTCCAAGAGTAATTCGGACACACATTCACGCCATGGTCTAGCGCATGATGGCCCTCGAATAGGTGCCGTTGCCGACATGCAACAGATCTATATCAACACGCTTGCTGATGTTCACTTGGGTGCGAGGTCCCAAAAACCCCCTGAAAGCAATGAAAACACGATTGGCTTGCGTTAAGAAGGCCAGTTTTCGGATGTCGTTGGTCTTGCTGCCATACGTTGTTGATGAGATGAAGCCAAAGTCGTCACGGTCTCCGTACGAGACGCTCTCGATCATTTGGTTCGCGGCAAGAGGGTCGAAGTTCTACGCGTCCCACCCTTCCAACGCCGTCGGAGGCACCGCAACGACAATAAGCTCGCGGAGGCTCGTAAGGGATCTCAAGGTGGACCTCACCTCGGAGCATCCGTACGAAACACCTGGCCCGTAATTTCTCTCGAACGCGCTCGCAATGGCGAGGTTCTGGACCTTGGAGGCCCATGGCCGTCCTGCAAGGCTGATGACGGGCACCGCCGAGTTCGCCGAGCATACGTAGATGAGATCCTTCCCCCAGTCCACGTCAACAGGTTGTCCTCCAGAAGCATCTACTGTGACCCTATAGGTCCACTCGCCGGAGATGGGGCTGAGTGGGTGGCACGCAATAGAACCCGCCAAGTCTCGCACGCGTTCGCGGGGTCCGAGTCTCATCGCAACCATTCGTGCTTCGTGGTTGATGCCGGACTGCAAGAGGCCTTGGACTGGCTCGTTGTTAGCCGCATCCAACGTAGTGCAAGTGAGCCGGACGAATGCATGGTCTCGGCCATTCTGTTCAGGCTCGTGGACGGGAGCTTCGATTTCGTGTAAGACGTGGATCCGCCGAGTGCCGAAATGGAGCTCCCAGATCATGTAGCGGAGCTCCAGAGCGAGGCGAGGGAAGAGTGTGAAGGTGGTAGCCATTTCGACTGTTGTGACCTTGACGGAAGAGGGACCAAGGCTGGGTTCGTAGATGATTAGACTATTGCTACAGGTAATAGACTGCCGCAAGGATATGACCCAAGAATAATGTTGTTTGTTGTTGAAAGTAAAATGATGTTTCTGTCGTGGCGGCAAAAATGTTTATGGTTTGGGAAGCAGGCGACAGGGCATGGCAGGACCGTCCTTGTCCACCGTAGTCTGCAGCAAGACCAGGCGCCATCACCAGGGATAGTATACAAACAAAACAACAGTAATGATGAAGTAGTGATACAAGAAAAGGCTAGTCACCAGCTTCATCAATCTTTAGTAGAATATTGCGAGAATGACCGGAAGGTAGTTGTAAACCGTACATAGAAGGCGATTGTGCACAATATTCATCAGTCACTTCAAAGGACCAATTCAATACCCGACGATCAAAAATTCCAACTCATTTCACATATAATTGAGGTCATTGGCGCTTGAAAAAGCATATTTACAACAGACGAGACCTGAAATTAGCGTTCGTGCTCCGAATCGCCTCGGGACCTTGTTTGTTTGTATACACATGTTCCATCTCTGATGGCCAGGGATGGGGAAGGGCGTAGACCAGAGTGGATCGCTTCTCTCAACCCGGAAGCGTGCGCATCAACTTTCAATCAAACACGCTAATCGCCTCCCACCACTTCCCGTCTCTTGCATTTTGTATGCAAGCACTGCTTCGCCGATGGCCTTGGCCTGGCCGGCCATGGAAACCTCTCGAATTTTCCAACCCCAGGTTCCCGCGCATACCACTACGTGAGAAGATCGAGGAAGAGCTGCTGCCAGGCTACGTTCCGTCGCGATACTACGCCGTCCGCATTGGCGAAGTCCTTGCGGACCGCTATCAGATCGTTGGCAAGCTGGGCTATGGAGACAGCTCAACCGTGTGGTTGGCGCGCGACATGGTGTGAGTTGCCGTCGCGTCGACCCGTTCGGCCTGCCTCACGCGACGCTCTGCTGACACGGGGATTGTAGGGGCCGCCGGCACGTAGCCCTGAAGCTTTTTGTCATTGCAAAGTCCATGGGCAAGCAACTGAATCACGAAATTAACATGTACAAGCGCATTTCTGCATCATCAACAAGGCATCCTGGCCGTCTTGCCGTCAGGCAGCTTTTGGACTCTTTCGACGTCACCGGCCCTGACGGGTGCCACCGATGCTTGGTGCATCCTCCACTATGGGAGAGCGTCTTGACTTTTCTCCACAGGAATCCAGTGAGAAGGTTACCTGTGCCGGTTCTTGCATACGTCCTCCGCCGGGTATTCCTCGCTTTGGACTTCCTTCACACAGGGTGCCAGGTGATTCACACGGGTGCGTACAATGTAATGCACCGGCATGGCCAGGCTCGGCTGTTCCACATCTACTCTTGTTTGAAGTCTGAGAGCTGAGCTTCCGTGACGCAGATATTAAAGCCGATAACATCATGTTCGGAATCGAAGACGATTCGGTATTCACTGCGTTTGAGGAGCAGGAGCTGGTCACCCCATCTCCTCGAAAATTGGTGGATGGAAGAGCCATCTATCTATCGCGCGAGCTGCAGATGCCAAAGAATTGGGGCGCTCCGATCCTTTGCGACTTTGGATCTGCTGTTCCGGGGGATGTGGATCATTCGGAGGATGTACAGCCCGACATATATCGAGCGCCCGAGGTCATCCTTGAAGCACCGTGGTCGTATCAGATCGACATATGGAATGCCGGTTGCATGGTAAGACTGGGGCCAACATAGAATTCGACTGAAGGGAGAGCTGATTCGTTTCCGCTTCATGTTATGCAGATTTGGGATCTCTTCGAAGGCGGTCACCTGTTTACTGGATATGATTTGGAGCACCACACATACCGCAGCAGGGCGCATCTTGCCGAGATAATTGCATTGCTGGGGAAACCTCCGCAAGAAGTCCTCCGTGCAGGAGTTTCTAGCGACAAGTTTTTCACGAATGACGGTAAGCCTGGTGTATATTAGTCTCAACTCATCTTCTTGTCTGCTAATGTGCTTTTCTCTCGCGATCCACAGGAAAACTCCGCTCGGAAATCGCGATTCAAAACAAAATGTCAATCGAGGAGAAAGAGACAAGTCTAGAAGGGGAGAGCCGAGAGAAATTCCTTGCTATGATGCGAAAGATGCTTCAGTGGGAGCCTTCGAAGCGCGCCTCGGCGAAAGCGCTCGCTGACGATGAATGGATTATGGAAAACATGTAGAGGATAAACACCAATGAGCCTGCTAGGATCAGTAAAGCTCCCACATTTTGGTCCTTGGAGGGATTGACAATCTTACTCAGGAGGGTGGACACGACCGCGGTGGAAAATAGATTGGTAGCATATCCAGCGAATCATGCTCTTCCGTGGGAGAAGCTTGACTATCTATAATCTGGGGCCAGGTTCATGTTTCTAGAAAAACTGAATATTGGCTCTTCATGCTGTAAGCTATGGCAGGGGAGCTCGTTTCCAAAGATGTGATGCTGTTGATTTTGTCATTCGCACCCAGAGGTCCAGCGTGAAGATACGTGGGTACCTAATAGCTTGTCGGGGCGGACAAGCCCCTGTATCCTCCCTGTAAGGTAAGGTACTTTGCGACAGTGCATTCTTTTGGACATGACCCTACTTCAGGCATTTTCTTACCACCTCTTGACTGCTTGCCTGCTTGTCTTCATCATATCACGTTCCCTATTAATGCCTATGCAACAATTTGTCGCGAGTCATGAGAACTCGTGTCCCGCATAGACAGATCAAGCTACTTGCCGCACGTAGAACCCTCCCCTCCCAATCATGTCGCTCAGAGATTCCTCGCGCTACTCCGCCCTTGACCAAGTCTCTATCGGACGTGCCCTATTATGATTACGGATATATGGAGGATGTCGAGAGGCTGTATCGATACCGGCCTGGAGGCTACCATCCTATCGAAATTGGAGATCGACTGCACGAACGCTATCGTATTGTCCATAAACTTGGCTACGGCGGTTACTCAACGATATGGCTCGCCCGCGACGAAAGGTCATCCAAGTATGTGGCCATCAAGGTCGCGACAGCGGATTCAAATGACGAGGAGGGAGATATCTTGCAGCATCTTAGATCTTGTCCAGGACGTGGGCGAGACTTGATTTCCACACTCCTCGATCGCTTCAAGCTTGCAGGCCCAAACGGAGTTCATCCTTGCCTTGTTACTACCCCGGCATGTTGCAGCCTGTCTTCTGATGAAGGCTACAGATGGGGTCTCTTCCATCTCGAAGTCTCACGCTCCATTATCGCTCAAGTGGCCATAGCCGTGGCACATGTCCATGACCACGGTTATGTTCATGGCGGTAAGTTGGCATTCGACATGCATGGTCTTCAGTCTGTACTAACGGTGTGTGATAAAGATCTTCACCTCGGAAACATACTTCTTCGGATGCCACCATCAAAACTAGACTCACTCTCGGATGAACAGTTATATGAAATGTTCGACCCCCCGGACCCCGAACCTGTCATCCGGGGCGATGGAAAGCCTCTAACATCCGGTGTTCCTCTACACGCGTTTTCTCCCGTTTGGATGGGGAAAGAAAGCAAGGAATTTACAATAGAAGAGGTCAAGATTGCTCTCAATGATTTTGGCGTGGCTTACCGCCCCAAGCAAGAAGTTCGGTATCAGTCATATACTCCCCTTTCCTTGCGGCCGCCGGAAGCTCAGTTTGAACCGACAAAGCCTCTGCTGGCCTCCGCGGATATATGGAGTCTTGCCTGCACCTTTTGGCAGGTATTGGGTCGCATACCTCTCTTCGGGATCCCCATCATTAACACGGAGGACCATGTTATCCAAACATACGTCGAGTACCTCGGTCGGTTACCATCGGCCTGGTGGGAGAAATGGGAAACGCGATCCGAATACTTTGACGAGGACGGGAACTCAAAAGAACCGGGATCTCGTCGCCCGCGGTCGCTGGACCAGTGCTTCAATGTCTTTGTCCAGGAACCGCGGCTGAAAATTGGTGTGGAAGTTATGGGGCAAAAGGAGAAGGATGCCTTCCTAGACATGCTCCGGTGGATGTTCTCGTATCAGCCGAGCGATCGACCCAGTGCCAAACAGGTTTTGGAGACTTCTTGGATGAGAACTTGGGGGATACCGGCATACGATAAAACGTGTAGTAGCTGAGACGCGTACATTGCAAGAAAAATGGGTTCTTATAGCTTGATTCTGCTGCTTTAACTGGCATATCGTATATTAGGGTTTCTTGGGGGTTATGCTATTCAGTCTTTCCAATTCGATGCGCACGGAATGTCTTCAAGCCGACCAGGCTCTACGGCGGTATGGGTGAACAATTCTTCCCGTATTTGTTAGGCTGTGCGCCAACTGCCCACGAGTATGCTCCAGGCCTTCTTGGCTGAGGTGATACAAGGCTTGGGCAACATAGTCTGTCAAACTAAAGTCGACCAATGTTGCGTTGCGCGCAATAGCAGTGAGTGCATTTAGTCTTATTACCTTGGAGAAGTGTTCGAGCCGTGGCATGACGTGATTTTGTGAATCAGATACTGATTGGGTACGTTTTGACATTCTGCGCGCGATGTCCAGGCCGACAGGAGCGGATAGACTGCAGCAATGCCGGTATGCATCATGTCCATATGCTGAGGGCTTTTCATCCGACTGGCACCATCGATTTCCCAAGTTTTTTGAGCCAATCCATGGCCATTCTTCAAGGTAGCCCGATGACTCTGTTGTTTCAGTTTTCTACTTCCTACGGAAGCGTATGTCTCTTGTTAGCAGCGTCGATCTCCCGAATGGGATCTTTCCTGTGAGAAGAACGATATGGCCTTTGGTGAAGCCGATTTGTCGCTTCAATCTTTCCGTTGTATCTGTGACGCCAGTCCAATCATCACCAAGGCTCCTGACCTCAAGTTGCCGGGGCATCAACCCTAACTCTATGATTGGAAGTCAATCTCCGAAGTTTTGGTTCATGCCCATGACTCAAACCTTCGCTTCATTAAGCACCATGGAGAAAGCAGCTCCGGGTAGCAGGTCAACAAAATGGGCATTGTTCAGCCATTGTAGGTGCATTGTATAACCTCTCTACTTCTCATTCATTGCTGATTAAGACATGACACTAGTGAAGGGCATTACTATGTAGAACTACATTACACTATGCTCTAGATTCAATCTTATTATCTTACTACTTTCTCTCAAGATTAGCGCCCCAGGAAACCCAGATTGTGCTTGATTGGTGCATGGCTTGGCTCAGGGACTCACCACGCTTGTTAATAAAGGTCTCTTTGCAACTGTAACAGCTTCTAGTACTTCTTTCGACAATATTGCGCCCCATGAAGGTGATCACGTACTCTAATCTAGCGTTTAAATTATCCATCCTGGCAAAGGCGGCCTCTATGAAGGCCAAACTGAACATGTTTAGATGCACCTCCCGTTTTGGAACGGCTAAGCATAGTGATACCTTGCCAGATCTAGAGTTTCAATTCAGCCTCGTTCCTACACTAAGCGACGCATCATCTCTGTTTCCAGCATTTGGCCCCATGATCTAACAGTAATTTGACAAGTTCTTGGTTTTCTGCCTTGGCAGCGTTATCTATTGGTGTCTGGCCATGACTGTCTTTAACATCGATACTGGCGCCATGACTGAGCAGCAACTTGACAATAACTTCGTCTCCGAATTTGGCGGCAATGTGTAATGGTGTCGACCCTTCCGAATCCCCAAGGTTGATGGTGCAACCGTTGTCCACACCAAGCAATACATCGACAGCTTTTACATGACCGAGGTAAGAAGCCAAATGAAGCACAGTGTTGCCGTCTATGTCTCTGGCATCGATGCAAGCTCCAAATTCAAGCAGTAGCTTAATAATACCATCGTGGTTTCCGCTGGCGGCATACCATAATGGCGTGGCCCCATTAAGATCCCTGCCGTCAACAGTATCACCGTCATAGGAACCAAGTAATAACTTGACAATACTTTCCTGGTTGTCCAAGGCAGCCTGGTGAAGAGGTGTCCGCCCGGCAAAACCCCGAACTTTGCTGCTGACGCCCATTCGGAGCAAGAGTTTGACAGTGCCCTCGTGACCGGAAATCGCAGCCTCCATTAAGCCTTTCTCCAGTTCTTCTTTCGGGAGGTGAGGGTTTCTCTCCAGCAGCAGTTTGACAATACTTTCGCGCCCACTTCGACACGCTAGAATCATCGGCGACTCCCAACCCCGGACTCGCGTGTTTAGATTTGCACCATGGTCCATTAACAGCCTCGCGAGGTCCTCGTAACCATAGTCACACGCCAACATTAGGGCTCTGCCAAGAAACTCATGCCCAAAATCGATAGAGGCCCCTTGAGAGATCAAGACTTGAACAATTTGGGTGTGACCATGTAAAGCGGCTCCTAAGAGGGGAGTTGACCCATTTTTAACCCCGTCCACTGCGGCACCATTTTTGAGCAGCAGCTTGACAATGCCCTCATGTCCTTTTGAAGCGGCGTAGAACAGTGGTTGTCTGCCTTTGTCGTCCATCTGATTGATGTTACGTTTTTTCGTTATCCAAGCCTTGACTGGGTTGTCATATCTCAGGAGCAAGTCTACAATGCTCTCGTGCCCATTTCCGCATGCCCATGATAGAGCAGATCGATGATAAGTTTCATCAGCCGTGGCCAGTTTCCATTTTCTTTGTTTCAATAAAAACTGCACCAGATTGTCTAAGCCAAAGTATGATGCTGCCATCAAGGTGTTCAACTTGGGTGGTATTTCACCTATCACTGTTGTATAGTAAAGTTCGAACCATGTCCAAGAATCCTTTATACTGAGATCGCACAGTCGCTCTGCCAGGGCTAGTAGGTGTTCGATTCCATGGGCTTCGCGGAAATGGGCTGCCCAGTTCGTCGCTGCGTAGTGGAGGAACGAGTCTGTGATCTCGTCATAGCGGAACGCAATTACGTCCAAATTCTTTAATCCCAAGTACCACATGCAAATTTCTGCAAGGACACGGCTCGAAACTGGTGGTGATAGAGAGTTTTGCCATTGAGAGGCAGCCAAACTTTCCGAGGCTGTGTCATGGATCAAGAATTCCCTCGCAGTCTGATGTAAGAGATATACTTTGGAGTCTATGACAGTCACAAACAGCCCGCAAAGCGCTCTTATTATCTTGTGGCAACGGTCTTCGGATTGAACCTCAAGCTGATTCTCGGACTGGTGATGTCCTTTGATAGCCAGAGCTATTGCCATCTGGTGCAGTGAAAGGGGTCTCTCTGCAGCAACAATAATATGCAGCAACTTTTTGGCCTCCAGCGGATCTTGGCTCCTGCGTAAGATTTTCTCGTATGCTGATTTAACAGTTTGAGGAAGATCGCGAATAATTTGCTGCATGCTGCTTTTACTGCTGTGAACAGTCTCGTTCAGGACGTTGAAGACGAGATGGACCCAAAGATACGTTCGGTTAGGGATCCGAGAGAATTCTTCCCGCATTATGTCTCTTTCTTCAGAAGTAAGTCCAAGAAGGCGACTGGTTTCCTCCACTTTCCAATCAACAACAAGATCAATCTCCTGCGAAATCTTATCGACTTCGAGTTGATTCTCTCCCCTCAGATGGATTATTAAGCGGAGGTCCTCCAAATTTTGAAAGCCTGTTTGGATATGACTATATGGTCGACTAGTCAAAAGAAACTTCATGGCGCCTTTGGTATCATTGGCCTGTAACCGTTTCAAACCACTGGCTAACTGAATCCGGCCTGTCTCAGCGCATTCGTCCAAGGCGTCTAGAAGGCAGATAATCTCGCTGGTGCTTTTGGCCGCTACAGTCATGAGAATATCCCACAAACCAGTAAAAGATGTTAATAGTTGACCGTCCTTATCGAACTTTTCAATGACCTCATCGGAGAGGAGTGTTGGAGCTTGAAGGAAGAGTTGATGTAAAATGCATCGTAAGGCACTTTCTACTTTTCTTTGATCCTCATAATCATCTTTGAAGAAGAAGTAACACATGATTCTTTCCTTTTTCGTTGGGAGTATGTTGTCGACCAGGTGTTTAGCCAAGACAGACTTTCCACACCCAGGATCAGCAGAAACCCATAGTATGCGTGACTCGCGACTTTCTTGCCATTCTTGGAAGACCTGATGATTTACGAACCATTCGCAGGTCCCCTTTACCCTTTCTAGGTTCTGGTCCTTACGATCTTTGTATGCCAAGGTAGGAAGTTGCTTTAGGAATTCAAGCCTTTTGCTCTTTCTTCGGTCTTCAAAATTTGTCGAAGCTGATGGTGCAAACTTGTCAGATTGGTATTGGTTGGACCTTAATAATACTTACAATTACCTGCGACTGTACGCCGCCCGTCCCGGAAGGCCGCAATCTGGACCCGAGATATGTCTCGTAGCGCGTTATAGAACTCAGATGTAGCAGCCATCTCCATCTGCGCCTCCGTTGTTGGCCTTCCATTCAATCGCCGGCTGGCACTTTCATAGCACCTTTCTATATCGTGGATGACAACATGGTCTTCTGTGTAGATTTGCCGGAGAAGTTTGAAGAATAACCGATGCCGACTAGAGTGCTCTGCTGACTTGAGTTTAAGAGTTAAGTCGATGTTGCTGAGGAATGGCAAGTATGTCATTAGTACTCCGTCTAATGCGACAGGAATTATGCCATGATCTGTATCGCTGTTACACGACTTTCTGATGTTGAGGAACGCAAGCTCGGTAAGAACATGATGGAAAGCTTCGTGGTGGGATTGTTCTTCCACAAACTTTCGAATTTCGTCATGCATAGCTTGCGTACCCAAAAGTCCTCCTCGGTCTTGAGCGAAAATGCTCTCAATCATCTGCATGAAAGAAGAGGCGAAATCATCCTCAAAGTACCGCTTCAACACCCCGGAACCACACACTATAACTTTGTCAACACTATTGACTACCTGAGGGTTGCGGTTCTCGCTTCGCTCTGGTAGTAGACAAAACTGGTTTGACAAGATGTTCCGAATAGCGTCAGAGCCTCCTTGTCGAAATGTAAAAAGTGGCATGGGCGATTTATCAGATAGAGTTCGCGACTGAATAAGTCTCAGCCAATCTATGAGGAGGTGGACAACTTCTGCGCCGGCGGTCTCTGCGTCGTTGTCATGCGCATAGACGACGAATAGGCTTGGAGAGTTTGCGCCCCCAAACACATCCAATTCGGCTACTTTGTCTAGTACGATTCGAAACAGCTTCTCAGGAACTTAAGAAATGTCAAGTCATGCCTATGCAATGGGCAGTATGGGAAGCCATGAGCATTCACCTACCATCCTCTGCTGCCACAGTTTCGTCAGTCGAAAAGGGCGGATCAAATACTCCTAGCTCCATGATTGCAGCTGCACAAGCTGCGAGCAAAGTAAAACGTGTGCCACGGAATCTTGTGTCCTTTGGAGCACGCCCCAAGCCGAGGCATTCAAGGATTGATCAAGGTCTTGAGAGCTGAAATGGGTGGCATGGAGGCCTGAAATGGGGATCTGTTCAAGAATGGGCTGATTAAGTAATCTTGCTGCTTCTCTGAAAACACAGCCGCCCCCACGTAGTATTAAACCGAGAACGTGTGTGGTCTCGGCTAAGTATTGTCAGCATTCATCTCTGGTTTCACTGGATTTTGGTGTGGAAATGGGCTACAGTCTCAGTACAGGTTTTTTATGCCCAAAGGAGGTAAAAGTAAGAACAAGTCTCGCAACTTTATTAACATCTATATCTATTTTATATATATTTTATATCTATTTTATCAAGCCTGCAAGCCCTCTCCTGATTGCATGCATTTTGGACTGACGATCGGAGACACGCACAGCGGAACAGATGGCTCAAGCCTTGCAAGTGCCTGTGGCACATTGTATTGCAGATATCTTCATTGTTGACTTTGTTGTTACTGTATCTGAGGTTCTGGGTGTTAGACCTCCCCATTGAATCATTTTCATTGTATCTGGGTCCCTATTTGAGATTCTCAAATTTGGGTCATCTTAATAAATTTCTCAATATCTATTTTATATCTAATTTATATCTAATTTATATCTAATTTATATCTAATTTATATCTAATTTATATCTAATTTATATCTAATTTATATCTAATTTATATCTAATTTATATCCAATTCAAGTTAGGCTAGCGCCAGGTTTCAGGCATCAGTAAGCGCAGGACTAACAGTGAGAGCAGCCAACATTTTTCAGAGGTATACACATTCCACTGCGAGTCTGCCCAAGCGTCTTCCTCAAACCCTTTTCGATCTTAACACCAAAACCCTTACCGCTAGGAGAATGTCATCAAAAGCTAGCTCGTCTTCATACGATTCTATAGAGCAATTCTCCGATGTTCTCGCGGCGCTCAGACTGAGTCAGGTGCTACAGGAAGCTGCAAAGACTCGCTGGGGGTTTGCCGGCGCGCACGACAATACTTTTTATGGGCTTCCCGAACTAGAGCCTCCTTATCATGGAACTTACAACATCTTGTATCTCCTTCAATTCCCGGACGGCTTACGATGGCTCATCAGGGTCCCCGCATATGGGACGGCCGAAGAATGGGACGATCTCTGCTCAAATGTCATGACCTCAGAAGTTTTGACTATGCGCCTTATCAGCAAAACCACATCATTACCAGTCCCTGAGATACATGACTTTTCCACTACTCTGGATAATCCTCTAGGTTGTCCCTACATCTTTATGTCCTTCATGCCGGGGGTTCCTTTGTATGACGTCTGGTATAATTCGGAGTCTTCTGAGGGCGACCTACTTCAGATTCATAGCCGGGCCCTGAAGCAGATCGCTGCTGCTATGGTCGAACTCGACCAGTTCTCCTTCGCAACAAGCGGCAGGATCCTCTTCGATGCCAATCAGGATCCAATGGGTATTGGCTCTTACCACGAGATGCATGACGAAAGGCGATTCGAGACAGGGCCGTTCACATGCACGCACGACTTTTATACCTGCGTCTTGACCAGTATCCATACTCACCCACCGACGAGAACCGCGAAAACGCAGCATATTTAAAGGGCCAGGAAATGCTTTTACGAATCTTTGTTGATTGCATCGTAAAATTGGAGGGCGGAGGTAAATCATTTCTTTTGACACATCCAGATTTCGGGCTTCAGAACTTTTAGGTTTCTACACAAGGAGATCTTCTTGGCATTCTTGACTGGGACAGCGTTACCACTTCCCCAAGGTCCCTTGGCAACAAGCGGTATCCGAGCTGGCTGTCAAGAGACTGGGATCCTGTATGGTTACGAGGATGGAGAGCTTCTTCCGGGCGTGATGCGTGAGGATTCGCCTGCCACACTAAAGCAATATAGGAAGATCTATCGTGACCTCATGGCCATGGCCTCTGTTTCTCCTAGTGGAGAGATTTTCTTCGAGACTAGTGCCACCCTTATTACTGAGAACATCAGAATTGCTTGCAATGACTCGGGATTAAGAGCTAGCATTCTTCGAAAGGTAGTGGAGGAGCTTGCCGGGGTTGCGGACCTACCGGAAAACATGACTGCCTATGAAATCTGCCAGGACCTTGGCAACAACAAATTGGAGACAAAGGTGCGCGATACTTTGTGCACAGGGTTCGGAATCTTGCTTCGAACAAATTCATTATGATTATGTACCTTGGAAGAGCCTTCCTTGGGCCAACGTTCCAAGAAGAATTTGAGCCGGCTTTGTTCCATGATTTGATCCATGCCTCGACTATCCACTAGATGACAAGTGGTTGGACCATCAGCAAAGATTCTAGATGTTGAGTATGCACCAAGCTCTTGTAGTACCTGTGGTTGGAGAAGATTAGAGGGGCATTGTCAACATAAAATTCTGACCACACCTTCCGAGTGCCTAAGAACATGGAGAAACAGAACACCCCAATCCATCAAACGACTCTGCATGCTCAAAAAGATTTTCGAAGTGTTATTTTTATGTTTCTCGCCCTCCGGCAGCACTAGCTGGTAAGGCATATGCAGCGTCTCAGCTGAGCTACCGGTTACTGATACATATGGGACAAGGCCATCTCCGATCGAGTTTCCGCCCACGAGCCCGATGATCTACAACTCTTGAGCTTGGAGACCATGGGAACCTAACTTGTGGCCGCTTGGGGTAAGGGAACACGAGGGCCGCAAGATGGCCGTTGAGATGCCATCCCAAGCATCTCGGCTGTTCCCTTTGAGAATGCGCATTGCTGACCTTCCTGGGTTGTTGGTGAGATACACTGCCTTTACCAGGCCGTTGATGAATGGGATATTGCCGCAGGACTGGGAGAGAGAGCATTCGTAGGTCCTGTACGAGTTTTTTAAAAGGATGACTGCTTTGCAAGAAGTTCTTCCACTGCTCAACATCAGACAAATAGGGACTTTCTTCAGGTGTTTTTGATGAGCCGTCTGATCCATCAACTTCGGAGTCAACTTCCCATTCATCATTTTCTTGGTCGCGCTCTCTTTCGGACGTAAAACTGTCAGCCTCTTCCCGATCGTCCTCCCAATCATCGAAACTTGGATTCTCGATGCTGTCTGCTGCTATTTCATTGCTTTGTTTGTGAACATCCCCAGGCTCGAAAGCGAAGGCAGCATACGGTAGCTCGGCCCATAGTCTGTTTGAAACCTCGACTGACTGTGCAATTTTGAGGATCGTCGTGGCCAGTATGACGCTGTTTTTGAATGTCTGAAGGAAAGTGATAGCCATGCGCCTCTTATTGTCACGCGGCCTTTTCTTTAGTTCTGAAAAGTATGTCTTTAGAATTTGGCCGTAACGTGTGGCAAGCCATCCGGTGCTCGTCTTCTGTATTGCAGGTCTGTAAAGAGAGAGTAGAGATTCCAGCCGTACAAAAGCGTGAGCAATAACCAGCATTGAGCCCTCGCCGAGAAGTGGTTCGTGAGGATATTCCAGCATGAAATGGGCCTCAAGGATTTCGCACAACCGACTTTCAAATTCCCTGGCTTTTTTAAGCCGTCCTTGATCCCGAAGGCAACTCGCGAGCAATTTCATACTATAGATCGTTTCGGAATTTGCGGTCCCCAAATTTGCTATCCGGAGGCCCAGAACTTCACGAAGCAATTTTTCTGCTTCAGTGCCGTTATTGAGTCTTTGCAATGTTCTGCCAAAAGAAGTCATGCACCTGAGGGTGTACGGGTGCTTTGTCCCTCGTAGTCTCCGACTGAGCTCCAGAGTCTCTCGATATATCTGTTCTGCCTCTCTGTATTTGGCCTGATTAAACAGCGCTTCTGAAAGACCAATTTTGTAGGTCTGGGTCCAATAACTTTCTACCCCAAACAATTTCAAAGTCAAATTTAGTTGCCGTCGGCACAAAGACTCCGCCTCGTCATATTTTCCGAGATTCAGCAGAGTTTCAATCAAGGATTTCGTAGCGTCCATGAAATACGGATGCCCTGATCCATGAACTCTCTCCAAAGATTGTGTTGCATTCCGTAGGATCCGCTCCGCTGCCACAGGTTCTCCAAGATCGCCAAGGATCACGGCTAGTTCGATCATGTCCGGGAGTTCGTCCTCATACTCAGATCCTTGGATCTTTCCCATCGACGCTAGTTTATGTTGAATTGTGTGTTTGAGTTTAGGGAATTTGCCTAGTTCATCAATTTCAGGATTGTTAGGGCTCAAACAACTTCGTGGCGACTCCAGTGCCTTACCATACAACTGCTCCGACTCCTTGTGTTTTCCTTGCTTCTGAAGCACTCGTGCAAGACGTCCCATTACGGTTATTGTGTCGAGATGCTCTGCACCTAGATCTTTTCGTCGAAATGATAGTACCTGTTGATAATTATATTCAGCCTCTTTGTTTTTTCCCTGGTCTTCAAGAACATTTGCTAATGACTTCATGATAAACATGGTATGGCTGTCCGCCAATCCCCAAATATTTATCGCTTGGACGACCATTTTTTGTAAGGAACGTTCCGCAATAGCAAATTCCCCAACAAGCATTGCATGTCCCGCGAATTGGTGAAATAAATCATGCAAAGCTACAGGGCTCATGCAAAGGCGTTCGAAATCCAATACAGCTTGAATATGTGAGATGTATGTCATGGAAATGTCAATAGACAAGTATCCTGCTGATTCGAGTTTACTGGCAAGCACAGCTGTAGCTTTTGTAGCCTCCTCTTGTTCAAAATTTTGTTTTCGAAGCCAGTTGCGCATAACCAGCCGAACCAGTCGATGGATGTCAAATCGACCTGGCGTTTCTCGTTCCGCAATGAATGCGTACGCTTTCAAGGTACCCACGGCTTCGTCTCGAGCCATCTCATCTTCGCCAGGTAAAAGGGATATTGGGATATCTCTTTCTGCCAAATGACAGATGTATCTAAGGAATTCTGTCGCTAGCGGCATATCTCGAGAAATATGCTCAAACGATATGAGCCATGTCGTGGTCAGCGGGTTTTGATTCGCCTTATACCGATCTTGATGGTCTAAATCTTTGCTGAGTAGCTCAATTAAAGACCTCTCACTAGACGTGCAATACGAAAGGTACGTAGCCACTGTGATGTTGGTATTGGCAGCCATGTAAGCAGCTGCGTGTCGAATGGCTAGAGGCAGATATGCAAGATAGTCAAGCAGGTGTGTAATATCGTCTTGACGAGTGACCTGAGATGATTCCAGGCTTTGAACCAATAGCTGACAGGCGTGAACCTCATTTAGCTCATGCAGTTTAAGCAACTCGCCGTGGCCACTGAGTCGGACTGCAACCTGGTGATTCCGCGTGGTGAACAGAATAGAGCCCTTCCGGTTGAAAGGCAGGTGGGACGTGAGTTCAAGGCTTTCAAAGAGCAAATTCATATCATCGGCGTTATCAACAACAAGGAGCCAGCTGCCGATGTCGTTTCGGCTCAAGGCAGCCTGCACCAGCCTCTTAACATCAGCTTTGTTGTCATTAATGCCCGGTACACCGATTGTCTGACCGATCTCACGGTAAGCCTGTTCGAATGCAGTTTGGCTGATAACCGGAACCCAAAAAATCGAGCAGTCCGGATGTGCTTGGCGCACACGGTAGGTGGCCTCGATGGCTACTTGTGTCTTTCCCATGCCACCCAGTCCTTCGATGACGGTCCTTTGGCAATCTTCCTCGTCGGCACCTGGGGGAATCACCTCAAGGATTCGTTCTAGCTCCTCCTCCCGACCAACGAAGCGCCTATTTCGTCCAAATGGCACCATGAAATGGCGTTTCGGCTCATCTGCCAAGAGAAACAAATGTCAATTTCGTCATTTAGATACAAAACGCATATACAAACGCCCGACTCACACACCTTTGACAGCCAAACTCGGAACCTGGCTGGGCGGTATCTTGCTCAGCAACTCCCGAGCAAACACAGCTGCGTTGCCGGCAGCGAACGAGCGCCAGGCGTCGCCTTTGTGAGAATCGGCGTAATCTGATATGCCCCGTATGACCAGACATGAACGGCTCGCATCCACGCCGGCGGCCTCCATTTCGACACATATCGCGCCGTCGCATTGCTCTCTGATTTGATCTCGACGCACGGCATCCTGTATGACAGCGTTACCAGTTGCAATCCTGCCTTTGTGGAAGATGAATGTGGCTGTGTCCTCCTCTGTTCGTAAAGGTCGCTCTACAAGCTGGTCTAGATCGCAGCTGGCGCACTTGTCTCCCCAGGGGCCAGGGTGTTGGTAAGTAGCCTGGAAGAGCCGATCCTGGTTGAGGCCAGGGAACATGAACTTGCGCTTATGCTTCGTAGCAAGCAGCCGCTTGTGGTGTTCATGAAAGGTGGTCCGCTCCATTTCGTGATCTGAGGCGAGCTTCCCCAGAGCCTTGAGCAACACCCGATCTGGTCGATCAATAGTGCCAAGCGACTCGAAGCGCCCATCCGTGTGCCACCTGCCCGAGTCGTAGGGCACGCAGGCAGCCTTTCCGTCGGCGGGCCAGCCCACGACCACATCGCCAAGATGTATGTTTTCGGTCGGATCGTCTGAATGGTGGGCACGAGGTATGCCGCCGCCAATGCCAACTAGCAAGGCCATCCGAATGCTCGGAAACGTCTTGAACATCGATCCCGTGACCTGTCCTGCATTGACATTGCCAGTTAGCCCTGGAGGGCAGGTTGCAATAACAACATTGTGGCCCGCCATGGAGCCGCAAGTGTAGATGTTGTCATCGTAAGCGGTGTCGTAGTCAGGCGTCTCATGCTCCTCGTCGAGCATCAGGCGCGAGGGAAGCAGCTCGAGATCTGACACTGGAGCTATCCACGCGACTTGATAGTCGGCTCGCTGGAACTTCTTGGACGACATGACTGCACGCCGTCAGATAATCGACTGAACGTTATGGAACTGGGCCGTTGAGCGTGCGAAGGCTATGGTCGTAGTTATTAGGCATCCTACTGCCCTCCTTCTACGGTTGCATTTACCATTGATGTAGTCTTGATTGGTCGCCTGATTTGCGAGGGCGCTTCGTGCACATGTCTGGCTGCCCGACAAGGCGCAGCATCTTCTGGACGCATATTGACCGCATTGACTTGGCCGCGGTCAATGCGGATAAACACCAGAACCGATGATCGGCCTTGGTGAAGCTTGTATGATGCATCTGAGTCTTCCAGGAGATAGTTCGTGGTCGTATCGTTGCGCCGAGACTTAAGATGTCTTTAGAATCCAGGGAGTGTCCAATGATGGGTCTTGGCCGACTTTGCCTTCCATGTCCTTACCTGAAAGGAGGTGCTTTCCAATCGACCTGTAATCAATCAATGGGACTTGAAACATTTGGTATCTGCTTTGTTTCACGCACTCTCGAAAGCATGCCCAGGTTTCATCTGCACCCGGCCACAGCCACGCAGCCACACCCAGATACTCCGCGCCGTCCCGCGCGTCCACTCGAAACCCCCCCTTCGGCTGCCCCACCTCGAGCCGCCGAAGAAGCGAAGCGTTTGCCTTATCAGGGCCCCGGCCGTCTGCCCCGCGATAAGGCAGCCACACCCCCAAGCTTTGCCCGCCCGCCCGCCAAAGCACAACCCACCTTCGTCATACCTGCCTTACCTGAGCATAGCTATCCCATTTCGACCTTGCGAGATCTGAGAAACCCCTATTCATTCTCCTTCCTGCACCGCAAACAAGCAATTGTCCAGTCTAGCTGCTTGGTCCCCCCCCTTTCTTCGACTCTGCTTCCTCCCCTCTTCCGCGAGAGAGAGCTTAGTCCTTGCTGTTCCCTGTCGAGCCCTGACGAACGTTGCTCGGGCTTGGTCTGTTGGTCATAGAAGTGAAACCCGGGGTCTTCAAACCGTTTGAGGACAGCGCTGCGCGCACGACCAACACGCTTTCTTCCTTCAGTTGCCATCCTCGGTAACAGGGGGCTCCATTTCCTCTATATACTCTCTCGACACTTGTACATCTTCTGACTTACAGAAGTCGGCCGCCCACCATGTCCACCAAGCGCATCACCAAGGTTCGTCGCTCAACAACAACATCCCCCTCAAACCTCCCAAGTCTAACCTCTCCCCTACTCCAGGAATTCGCCGAAATCTCCCAGAACCCTCCCGAGGGCTTCTCCGTCTCCCTCCCCTCCAACGCCTCCATCCGCACCTGGCACATCACCCTCGCCCCGGACGCCTCCTCCCCCTACAGCCCTGGCCGCTTCGGCATCATCCTCACCCTCCCCGCCGAGTACCCCTTCAAGCCGCCCGTCGTCAAGTTCGTCACCCGCCTCTACCACCCAAACGTCTCCAACGACTCCCTTGGCGGCGTGTGCCTCGCCCTCCTCAAGCCCGACGTCTGGAAGCCCTCCACCAAGATCGCGAGCGTCCTCGAAGCCCTCCGCAACCTCCTCCTCGAGCCCCAGCCCGACGACCCCCTCGAGGACCGCATCGCCGAGGAGTACAGGAACGACAGGCCCGCCTGGGAGAAGAACGTCAAGCTCCACGTCGAGAGGTACGCTCTCGCCGAGCCCGTCTTCCCCGCCTCTTGAGAGCCCGTCATCTCGCCGATTTCGGCTACAAACGCCTTCCTACACACTCGCAGTACATATATAGTCAATTCGCCTAGCCCAGCACACTATGGGGGCTACATCTACACGACCTCCAAAGTGGTCAGCGCCCAACAAGGTTTTGTACTTTCCATCGTGTACATAATCACGCCAAGGCGTCCCTTACACCAGCCGTTGTCAGTCTGGTCACATAACTCCGAAGACAAAGTCACACCCATACATCATGTTTAGCTTTCGCTAGATAGGTAGTTGTTCTACAGACTCCTTAACAATGCAAACCTCAACCTGTCCGATTCGACAGTCATTCCGAGTTCTTTTGGCATTGCCATGCTCCCAATTACCCATCCCTCCCCTTCTCATCCCAACTCTATCCTGACACCACCAAAAAAAAAAAGGGGGGGGGATCGCCCATGTGTCTTTTTCCATCTAATGCCATGTATGCAGCTCTTACAACCCTCCATTCGCCATTCTTTTCCATTTCCTCAAGCAAATATTGCCTTCTGTACGTCCGTAGGACAAAGAAATTCGGTATCTGTGTGCATGTCATGGATTCGCAGCCGTAACGTTCGTCATGAGTAAAAACAGACAACGCGCCAAGCATAATTCCTGACTACCATTCAATGCTCAAAAGGCAGAGAGTGTAGTCTTCAATTTTCAGGGGTAAACACGACAGGAAGGGGAAAGAGAAAGAAAAAAGCAATGCTCCGGACAAAGGAAATGTAAGAAAGTCGAGGGCATCTCCAAGTCTTTATGAGTGCCGTATGCAGCAGGTGCCTTCTCTTCCGCCAACGCCGTTCAATGGTTTCCGTGCAACAAGTTGAGTCAAAAAAATGAGGTGGTCCTTCGCCCGTGTGAAACTCCGACCAGATGGCCCCTACACCTCCGTCGGTTTTGGTTTAGAGTCGTCTCGCTTCTTCCTCCCGAATAATGTGCCCTTTCGGTTCACTTTCCCGCCTGCACCGTCGGCCACGGTGACGGACGTCGCTGCTCGCCCCAGTTTCTGCTCCTCTAGATCCCGTCTTATGAGATCTCGTCTCTCCTGTCGTCTGTCGTCAATCAGACCTTGCGTGAGATGTCCGAACCCATTGCGTCGCTTGAAACACATCTCCATCATCTCGTTGGCGTCAAGCATTCGCCTAGGGATCGCCTGGACCACGCCAAACATCTCCATAGGATCCTTGACGGCCTTGATCTCCGCTTCGCCGACCTTGAAGACGGACAACGCCACACGGAACAGCGTCTTGGAACCTTCAAGGAAAAAGACGTCCCAGACACGCAGGGTCGTCTCAATGGGAAAGGTCCCAATGAAACAGCTCATAAACCAGGCCGTCATGCACATGGTGATTGGTGGAAGCCTCTCAGTAGACAAACTCGGCGCTCCTTTGCCCCGCTTCAATTTGCTCCTCGGCTTGCGTAGTGACTTGCTCGTCTGTGGTCGTCCTGTAGGCTCGGCCTCAAGCTCTCCGCCAACCTTGTCCCATACAGCAGGCATCGTGTCTCGTAGTTCCGTCATCAACACACCGAGATCGATCTTTGAACCCTCCAGAGTGGTCTCATGCGTGCCGGGTAGGTAGATTGTCGTGATGACGTTAAGGAGCCAGAAGCAGTGCTCTTCGGTTTCGACGAACAGCAACAGCATACCCGCCAGGAAGTTCAGGCTCTGGCAGTAGCCAATTTGCGGGTTATAGATGGCAAATGCGTGCAAGACTCGGCGAAGGGCGGAAATGATGGGCGGTTCGTCCTCGGGGATTCGGAGCTCGAAGCTGCCGGACGTAGATGCAGACCGAGTCAGAGTTGATTGACTCTCCCTTCCACTGCCAGCTGCCTCCGGCACCTTGCTGCCAGGCGGCTTGAACTTGATGTTGTCAGGGAAGGTGCGGTGAAGATCACGCTCGATGGCATCCGAATCGACCTTGCTCGCGCTCCTGTCCAGCAGCTTGCCATAAAGACCTGCATGCTTGGCCAAGATTTTGGGGCCGCCGGCATAGTAGAACCATGCAGCTCCACGCCAGTCTGGCGGGATGCCTTTGCGAACAAATCGACGTGTCTTTTCGTTTTGTGGAGGAAAGCGTGTAGGATTTTCCGTTATCAAGGAATTGTCCTTCAGGTATGCCATCCACTTCTTGCGCCTCCTTGCCAGGTATGGAGTGTATCCTTTGTCCCAAGAATCGTATTGTGCTCTTGTGATGTATTGGTTCTCCTTCTTGAAACCGTACCGGTCGCGAAAACCTGGGTCTTCGTAGACAGCGGGCTGAGGCGCGGAGGAAGGCGAGGGGGAGGCAGACGGCGCAAGCAAAGGAGGCGATGAATTGAGAGACCTCGAAGGCTCTGTCGTGCTGTTGTCGATTGAGGCATCGGCCTGCAAAGACGGGTCCGAGTCCAGCGATTTACCTGAATCGCGCTTTTCTGCGGCTTTTCCATCATCGTCATAATCATCGTCATCCTCCGGGGTTTGATTGTGCTTTTCTGCAATGTGCGACACCGAGGAAATAAATTCAAAACTAGTAAAAATCATCTTCGATTGACGAATCTCCGCGTCGAGGCCTGAGGTGGCGGGGCGTTGCCGGTCCTCGTCATCGTCTCGCGAGCTGAACATTCCAAAAGGCTGCGTTAGCTCAGGCACATCCGAGGCTGGAGTCATGGGCCGCGAGCCGGGGTGTTTGTCGCCGTCCGCGTGGTCGTCGTCCTCGTCGTCAAACCCGTTCTCGTACATGCCCATAACATCCTCTAGACTTGGCTCGTCGGGGTGAGCGTCCACAGAGCCAACGGAGGTATCCTTGGTCAGGATGCTGCTTCGTTCGGTAAACGTTGTGACTGGGCCAGATGACGCAGAGTACTGGGATCTGAAACTCGAGCGAAGTTCGTCCCCGCTCAACCAAGGGGGTGCTCCACCCGCGAAAGCTGGTGCAGAGGCAGAACTATCCACACGGTTTCCAAAGGGTGGGCGGCCCGTGGATAGGTGAGGCGGGCCGGTAACATTCCTCATCCGAGGATAACGTGGGTCGGAGACGTCACCCGGGGGAGGGTAGGCGGGTGCGAAGTTGGAGGATGAGGACTTCCACGAGGATATCGATGGCCCTCGTGGCCGCTGCCAAGGAGCCGAGTGGGTAGGACTAGGTAACGAGTCGTAGTAGGGATCGGAAGAGGGAAAGTTTGCGGTTTGAGCTTGCGGCTGAGAGTGTTCTGGAATGGGCTGCCGCAGGCTTTTCGTTCGGGGTCTGGAGAAGTTTTCTATGGGGGAGGCGTCGTAGGAGCGCATGTCGCCGAGGGAGGTTTTCGACGCCAATGGGCGGAATGGCGAGTTATTACGCTCGTGCATCACGTTCGAGCCATCGTAGGAGAGTGGTGGATGGTGGCCTTGGCGGGAGTACGACTGCTCAGGAGGCTGGTAGTCGTGGGAGTAGGAGGGGAACCGGGCGGAGCTTGGGCTCGAGGGATACTGATGTGAAGCATGAGAAGAAAAGGAATCCCAGCGAGGCGAGGCAGGTAGAGGAGGAAGCTGTGACAGGTCTCGGTTTCCGTGACCTGGCGTCAAGGCAAAGGGTATACGACGAGAGACATTGGCTTGGTGAGGCGGCGGAAGCTGTTGTGCAAGAGGTGCAGGGTCCTCGTAATGTCTGGCTTGGGCGTGATCGCCGTACGGCGGAGAGTACTGCGGGCGCTGCTGCTGGCGGTTGTAGTGACCGGTCCCAGGGCCGCCTCCGACGCCGCTTGTGCCATAGCGCGAGTCGGGCTCGTAGTCGTACTGGTGGTGGTAAGGTGCCGCCATGGTGCCCATTGTCCTTCGAGCCCAGCGATTCGGAGGTCGAGGGTGTCTATGCTGGGCTCGGTGGACGAAACGGGTGTGTCGTTGGGGGAAAGCAGGAAGGCAAAATGTTCACGAGCTTCGAGAAATCGCCTTTTTCGTGCGAGTTCGTCAGGGATTCGCAGTGCAGCGCTTAGGCTGTCGGCGCCTGGTGCCGGAGAAGCAAAAGACGCACTGGATTCGAAGATGGTGGGTGGAGCTGGCCTAGGTTGTAGCGAGTGCGGGTGCTGTAGTGGGACCGAGGGAGCGCTGTGCCATTGCTGTCGTCCTTAGGTGCGCACGTCCACTGAGGCTAGAGAAGGGTTCCTAGTCGAACAGGTGCAGAGTGGGTTGCAACAGTAGAACGAAAGAGACGAGGGGGAAGAAAGAGGAATAGTCTAAGATCAAGATCAAGACCAAGGGCTAACTAGAAGCCGAAGGCAACTAAGCCGGAGATGGTCGAAAAACAACAAAAACAAATTGTCGATTAGCGATTAGGTGGGAGGATGCTGAAAAGCAAAAAGCAGTCCTGGAAGGGCGAAAGGACGAGTCGGTGTCGGGTGTCGGGCGTCGGAGGAAATCCGTGGTTTGATTAATCGAATTTTGCGGTCGGCATGAGGGAGAGCCGCGAGTCGGAGGGAGAACCGCGATTAGGCCGTAGCAAACAGGTGATTCAGTATTGAGACCATGAGGGGAGAACTGAGGAGCCCAGAGATTAGCATCAACTGTGTATTGGCCGCGACTGGAGCCCAGGACACGTGGGAAAGGCAAAAGGTCTGGGTCATTCAGGAGGTCGAAATGGAAGTGCTCGCAAAATTAGTGTCTTGCTTTCCTGCTTGCCTGCCCTCGTCGGCTCCGTTGGGGTAGGATTCGGGCGTACCTCGTCTGGTTGGCTGGCTGTGGTCGTGCGCCGCGGAAAAGGATCGCCGTGCACCTCACCTCACACGCAGGTTGCGTAGCGAGCGTCCGACAAGTGCTTGACCCTCGGGCTCGGCACGAGGGGACTGCTTGACTGCAACTGAATCTCCAAAGGCGAAAGGCTGGTGGGAGGAGGACAAAGAGAAAACGGGCGGCAGAATAAAACGGGATCCAAGTGGGCTGGGATGCGAGGTGGTGATAAAAGTTGACTGGTGCATCACATCGCGTTGTGCAAGGCAGGTACGGGGTCTACTGGACCTTACCTACAGGTACCTTACGTACCTACCTTACGGTAGTGGCACCTGTCCTTGTGGCAGCCCTGCTTAAGGCAAGGTCAGGTAAGTTTAGCACCTTGCAGGAGGTACCTGAAGGCAGGCACAGAGCTGTCTGCCGGAACAGAATCAGGACCAGGGGGTTTGGTCCATTACACAAAAGTCAACATCGTCATTTCAGATGCCAGGACACGCTACTCATTACAGCCCGCGGCTACCGACGCCAGCAATGTGCGGCTTGTCATTAGTTAGCACAAGTTCATTTTCCCTCTCCTGCCCCGCCGTCATGCAAAATGCTGGCACAGGGAACAACCGAAGAAACGCACGAGAATCGACAATTGACGAGGGTCCCCCGGCCTCCTGACCAGGGGTGCCACCCGCAAACACAGCCCAACGCACAGGAACAGGCAGGATTGCACATGTGGCCAGGGGTAAAGGATAGGCCAAGAGGGGGGCAATGGACACAGCGGAAGCAGGGGGTAGTGGGGAGGACGAAGGGACGGCCCCAGCATGGCGCAGAACGATGGGATGAAAATCGCACGGGATGATTGACAAGCAGGTCACCGGTCCCACTGGGGCGGACTAGGGCGACCTGATCACAACCGCTTGGTGCGTTGGGTGGAGGGAGAAAACCAATCCGTTGTCGACATACCCGCCCGACCGGACTCTCGCTATGCCCCCCTGGCCCTATATCGAAGCAGCCATCCTTCCAAGCCTTCCCTCCCTGAGCTGCCATGCTTCCGTCAGGCTTCGACGGCCGGCTAGTTCAGGTCTGATCCGCCTCGCCTCGACTGCCACCCCCATCCATGACAAAAAGTACGTCTTTTCTCATGCGGGTCAGTCCCGCTGGGAAGGTCCAGATGTATGCTCCATGGTCATGATCGCGATCACCACATCACCATGACTGGTCCCTAAAAGACGTTTCGAGTCAGTTAGCATCCGCAGAAACCACCGCAAGAAACAAATCTTACGCGATGAGTTTTTCTTCGGAGCTTTGACGCCGATCGGCAGCCTCTAACCTAGGCTTACCTGGTCCTCCGGGACCACAGAGACAACCAGCTGGCGGCTGGCCAAGTTGTGCGCGTGCTCTTCACTACAGATCTGCACTCCCCGGAACATGCCCCTTCCCGAGCCGTGATTACGGTACATTAATGTTTGACAAGGCATCGTGGACTCCTGGTCGTATCCCCTGCACCTCACTTTGTTGCATTGCGAATACGGACGCAAAGAGATTGAGACTCGAAGGTCGTGACGCTGGGTGGACTTGGAACGAGAGGTCAACCAGACGTCATCTTCAAGGGGGCGAGATCGAATCGAAATGCCATAGAGGATTGTAACATCTGACAGCTCACCCTACCTGTCGTGGCCAATTTCGCCATTCGTCCTTGTAACGTGAAAAAGAAGCTCCCCAGCTGAAGTCTGCAAAAAGTTCCAACGGTCAAGCCACAAGAATGGAAATTTTCGTGGCGCCTCAACGGCTCACCACAGTTTCCCTTTTTGCTTCTTGCGACTCCAATACAAACTGTGCCAGTGCATTAGGCCCAGCTGCGTTGACGCCACGACTTGCGCCGTCCCAGGTCCAGAGATTAATAAATTAAAGCCCCATCAACAAAGGTGCTCAAACAGCAAGACAACTTCTCATTTAACCATAGCATTCGGCTTGGTTCATACACAGTCCGGCCACAAGGTATGCAAAATTCACAATGCCTGTCTTCAAATGTCAGCCAACACGCCGGCATGTTCCGTTGTTATACATGCGTAGCTGATTGAGGCTCCCGTCACTTGCGAGGTTTAGCACCCCTTACCGAGGCCATTGAAGATGCCTCAACTAATCACACGACGTCCGATACAACGTCGATTGTGACGCTGGTGGGCGGGTGGCGTCTATCCACACACACTACACAGGCGCTGCATTATCCTCACGACAGTAAACGGTGCACGCTGCTCAATGGGCGCCCAACTTGGGTATGGTCAAACACAATGAAGCCCACGATTGTGGGGGTTGACCCAATTCAATTAATGCTCTCGATGAGGCGGTTCCTGACAGGGGCCGGGCCCCCTTGTACTACGATCCCTGATCTCACATGGAAATAACCGTTGAAACCAACCCACTAAGCAAAAGCCAATTTCCTGGCCATGCAGCACAATTGTTTGTTTGAGTTTGTCGCAGCAACTTGGGCACCCAAATTTCTCTCTCGCGGAAGTGCTCGGGATGGAGAGTCTCATGGCTCTGCTCACAAGAAATTGAGAGCAGAAACTGATAATTCTGATCCCACAAGTTGACAACCTCACTTCTAACGCTCCCTAGTGGCGATACCAGCAGGGCAGAGAATCCTGTCTCTGGCCGCAAATAAGATCCTCCGACGGGCGTGGGGAAGTGAGACCAGAGTTGTCGCCCTGCTTCAACATTCTCATATTAATGGACACTGTCACAAATAAGTATCATTTGCGCGTCATTGACGTGCCATGAATGCACTACGGAGATTTCTCCGCAATATATCTCAAGCTGAACATTCTTACTTCGGTTCTAGGCTTTGATGAGGCCGAAAGAAAGTGTTTTACCGAAGATCTGGTCTCAATCGGACCCAGCACCATGGATTGCACCGTAATTTGCAGCGCACAATAAGAGCCGTGCCATATAGGTTGACACCCTTGGCAAACGGTGCGACAAAGACGAGCCCCTGCTCCAGCCAATTTCTCTACGCAGTGATGCTTGGAGAAGCTACGCGCTTCTGGAGGCTCGCCCGGACGCGTCTGAAAGCAAACAAATTACTGAACTTGGCTTAACGGAAAATGTAGCTCATCGGTCGGTGACCCTCATTAGAGCAGCCGCCATTCTAGCGTCACCGTCCAGTTGGAGCGGGCTAGCCGGGGGTTCCCTTAGGGGCAATCTCATGTTTCTGCCAATTTCCTTCGATGCTTGTGTGTTACCAAGCAATGATGACGGCTTTCCGGCGCTTCATTCCTTTTTTGGCATTACTCATGTCCTATTTTGTGAAGTGAGTTTGCTTGACATGCTTATTCGAACCTTGACATTTCTGGGAGGCGGACTCTCAATGCCGCGGATATCGACCGAGCTTCGTCGCCTGGTCAGTTGTGACATTTGTTCCATGGCGGCGGGTCTCGAGTTTGAGTACGGTCTCGTCTTCCGAGACTGGTAACGCAAGGGCTGGACCACGAATCCAGAGGCCTGGGACTCGAGCGATTCGCAGCAAGCCAATGGGCCCCGGGTCCCAGTCGACGTCTCAAAACGTCATGGCAGACCTGTTTGGCTTAACTTATTTTGCGGAAGGAGGGTCTTGCTAATTGCAGTGCTGAGCTCTGCACTGCGGCGCACGGGCTTTCGCAAGGACATACCTGTGGCTGAAGTGACGACATTGGAAGCCCCTGGCGCGGTGATCACAATGTTACGTCTGATGCAAGCCCTGGAAAAGTTTTGACGCTGGAGAAGCAAATCTCCGTTTCACCGCTTGCTTTGAGGCTCTGGCAGTTTGAGCCGGGGCCTGCCTTTTTCATGCTGTTTGATGCTGTTACGGATGCTCCGTGTGCCTCTTCCAAACCCTGTCGTAAGCCCGCAGGCAATAGCCAGCCCATTCTCGTCAAACCTCAAGCTGTAGACGGTCAAGCACGGCGAATCCATGCATTCAGCTCCAGCCTCGACCAGGCCGACTCTGTCTCTTGGCCCTTGCCCGCCAGCTGAGGCTCAATCGCCACGCATCGTGTGCCTAGTTTATCCTCACCGAGGATTTGCTTCTTGCTTCGAGGTTTTCCGAGAGCGCCCGGGTATGCTAAGCCACGTGTAGCAGCCGCATTGTCCAGGTTATTCTAGACCCCTCGGGCGCAAGGACCCCTGTCTTCAGCACGTACCACAAACTTCAAACAACAGACAAATGGGGAGAGTGCTGTCGGATGCGGGAGCATGGGACGCCGCGGCAGAGGCTGGTTCTTGAGTGTTTTGTTTCGGATCATCACCGCGGAGCTGGCGAGATCCATGATTCTGAATGGCTCGATATTTCCCGCATAGATCGTTGCGTTGATCGAGACTTTCGTCGGTGCGTTGTTCTGTAGCCGGAGGCGACTCAGCACGGCCCGGTCTGCGCCACGTCTTACCCTGTGCATTGTGATCCAGACTTGATGGTGTCCGTATCAAGGCATAAGTTTTGGCATTGACTTCTTGGCTGTCGTTCGTATTCAAGTGTAGGTTACATCGTTTCAATCCTAAGTTCTCTTGATGTCTCGTGTTGTATGTAGGCAGGCCGTGATGCTTAGACGACGTTCGGATGACGTCCTCTTCTGAGGTCAGCTGGATCACCTCATGTGTAGACCATGGCTGAGATGTGGCTCTCTGACACTCTTGGCATGAAGAAATTCCCTCGTTGGCTGAGCTGGTCTTGGCTCTAGACCTTATTCATTGGTTGCAAACACGTTGATCTAGAGTTGGTGGTATCTTCCGAGGACCCTCTGGCGAAGAAAAGTTACAGTTTGCCAGCTTACAGCATTGGATGGGTTGGAGTATTATTTCCTCGGCAGAATGCCACGGGCAATCTTAATCCTGTCACTGAAGTTTGGGTCTCAACCCTCTGCCCTCCATATACCTCGTAATCGAGCGAAGTCGAAATCCCATGCATTCCAATACGTGTACGTGACATGTCTCGCACGATAATGAAAGAACGAAGAGATGCTTACGAGTTCTCATGTTAACTCTGAAGCAAAAACAGCAGGTTTATCAAACTACCAATGAAGCTCTTGATGCTCATATCTGGAACTTACATCATAGAGACCACGTCTGAATGTCACAAACATGTCAGACCCTTCGAAAGTAATTCACTATCTCTATAGCGAGTTCAACCGCTTCAGCCGGCTTCAGCGTTTCGCGTTTCGAGTTTCTTGTGGCCTGTGTTGATCTCTCGGGTTGTTGGGTATGCAAGGCCTGTGTGAAGTTTCATGATCCTTTGTTCGAATTTATTGCCTATACACAAGGGGTATCATCTTTCCATCTGGCCGGAGAGATCCAAGGGATCTCCAGACGGGCTCATCATCCGCCACTTCATAGTATCGTCACATACAGATGGCTTTGAAATATGATCTTACGAGCCTCAGACCTTCTTTCACCAGGACCTGCTTGAGCCACAGCATTTTGAACTCACAACGCATTTCCGCTCCGTAAAATACGCTTTCCTCAAGATACACAATAGAAAGCCCATAGTTCCAGTCAATAATCATTGTCAGATACCGGAAGATGTGATCGATTAGAATTAGGATCCCCTTACAAATTCTTTTCCACTAGCGCTCGAAAGTACGAGGGCAACCGCAGAATAAAGCCCAGTAAGGAAAGATTGTAGACCATGAAAGAGCGGTCAGACTTGCATCTACTTGCCTTCCTCTTAATACAGCCCTAGAGGTTGAATGTTACAAAAGCAAAATGCAATAATTGGTGTATCTGTATCAACCACGAGCTTGTGGGTTCAAGACGAATTCAGACAATCCGCTGCAATAGAGGGCCCAGATTAATTTGAGGAGGAGGCCTGGAGCTGCAGAGTCTTGTTACTCGAGCCCATGCAGAAGTCGACAGGCCATTGTGCTGAGGAGAGCTTAGCACGCGAAGAGCATTTGAACCGAAAGCCGCCAACGGCGGTCTTCGCACCTATATGACGAGGGTAGAATTGGAAGCTTGGTAACTGTGTTTGCTTTGCATGAATTGGTCACTGTTGATCCATTTCAAAACCACAGCATTGTCCTGCTCAAAGACGAGGTGGGAGCGTCATGAACAAAGCCTATCATCTTCACAGCCAAAAAATCGTAAACAGGCATGGCAGAGGAGCTCCTTCTCAACGAATGTAAACCATAGGCTGATGCTTTACCAGTGACTGGGACATCTTCACACAAACACGTTTATGCTGTTAATTCACGGCTCGCGTTACATCAAGTATGTGTTGTTGCAGATGCAGATGCGGCCCATAAATAGAAACCTTTTCTCCTACAAACAAGGGATAGAACATCATTGATCGTCTGCCTCTCGGGCTTGATTACTTCTCTAGTCACGATCTCCTACGCCTGCCACTTAGCTGCCGTCGAATACGCAATGTCTGTTTGCCGTAAAGTTACGAAACTACGGACCGTTCTTCCTACAGCATTGAGAACCCAAATCACAGAATGGAACAATGACCCCCTATTAATTTGAATGCTAACAGGCTGTTAGGACTCTGTGTATCCGACAAAGTGTTTTCACTGCTGCTATCAAATGAGATGTAGACTTGACCGCTTCCATCAGGAGATATTGTTGGAACACAGTCTTTCCGTCCGTGTTGGCTAATGGAAACCAAGAACGATACTGATACCTATTGGGGGTTTATGCTAACCCATAGGATCCTTGCTAAAAGAATCAGCCCTGTGACTGGTGAAAGCCACTCCAGCCATTATAACGGTATACGCTTTGTTGAAGTGTAAGTAAACTCATGGACTAACAGAGCCAATGCAATGAACGAGGTAGGGGGCGCTTCCAGTCTCATGAAGAGGGTGATTGTCCTCGACCCGAACTTCATAAGAGCATACCAGAGAGGAAACACGACTCCAATCTGTTCCCGGCAGTCAGACATGTGACCCTTCCAGGTCTCGATACGGGATTCTTGATTGCCTCACCGCCGAGCAGCTTTGGCCCGTATAGCCTGTAGTATCTCCATTTCCATGACCTTCAAAGGTTTTCTAACAACTAGCATCTTGGCGCGAATCGAGAGTGAAGTTCTGATAAGGATGCTACAGCGAAGCATAGTACCATAAAAACTGAGAATACTCGTACTGCCCGAGACTTCAGAAATTCAGTGGGCCAGTGAAAGCCGGACATTTCAAATGTCTTCTGTCAGATAGATATCTTTTCTAAATCTTGATAGTCTGCTGGTCCAACTTATTTTTAGGCCAACCATGTGCGTTGTGATTAATGATTTGCCATTTTTGGATCTATGATTTCCTGCACCCTCCAGGCAGCCGCGGATGACTTCGTCAGACAACGTGGGCTTTTCTGTAGACCAGAATAACACATGGTATGAAAAGCCTTTCTTCCTCTTGACACTTGAGTTTGTTGTTCCATTGCTTTTGCTCATGGTATTCAATGTGTGCTTCTCCTCCCTTTTCGACTACATCACTTCGTACCAACACCGTTCGATGGGCATCCTTCAACTGGCACCTGAGCTTCAGGGGCTTACTTCTCAGTACCTCAGCAACCATGACATGTTCAACCTGTCACTCAGCTGCCGTCAGGCGCACAAGGTCCTCATGCCAGTATTTTATGAGACTGTGGACCTGGCTTCTTATGAAATCGACGAGACTACGAAAGAAATCAGGAGAGCAGAGCCTGCTCTCACAATACCAGACCAGCTTGAACGTGCGCAGAACAAGGCAGACAAGGTCTTGTATATCCGCCAGAAAGTGCTCATCAGGACTCTGCGCAAGAAGCCCGAGCTGGCCCTGGGTGTGCGGGTGCTGAGATGGAGCACAGTGTTTGACGAATCATGGACGATAGACGCCGAGTTCGAGTCAGACGAGTACAGGGCCTTGAAGTCTAAGAGGCGCTTCCGTCACAGAATCAGTCAACTAGACTCTGACGACTACTTCAATGGCTGTAACAGTCAGTGGCAAACTACCCTTGCTTGTAGGAAACTCCATTAACGAAGCTTGCCCTGCTAGACGCATTATGGTGGGTCTTTGGGCTCATGAAGAACGTAACTACTATTGACTTGAATTTCGTGGGCAACACCATTCAGCGCGAAGAAACCCCTCCGCCGCCTCTCTTCGAGAAGGTCCAGTCTGTGACGCTTTCAGGCATCGCATCCTGCTTCCTCGTCACATCGCTGTTAAGGTCGTGCAACCCACAAGGCCTACGGTACCTGCACCTGAACAACATTCAACAGTTTGATGAATGGGAGGGCATTCCTCAGGACATTCCGCTGTGGAAGAAATGCCGGTTGGCGGCCGGCTACAGTGACAGCCCCATGGCGCTTGACTGTGGTCCTATGCGTACACATCTCTCCGCAATGAAGGGACGGTGGAAGCAGCTCCAAACGTTGATCATTGATACGAGCAGCGGCAGCCAGGTCAATTGGGAGACGAGGAGGGATTATATGTCATATACCCTGTATCCCGAACATGAGGATTTTAGGTACAAGGAGATGGGGGACCTCATACGGTCCGTCTCTCATAGCCTCCGTTTTCTTCGCTTCGAGCATGGCCGGCCCGCGCCCGGAGACCCCGGACCGTTGTCAACATGCGGCACAGGTCTATGGGCGTTCGCGGGGGAAATGGGATTTTACGGGATACAATGGCCGACCCCCGAGTCTGGCGGCACACAGCCCGAGGACGTGCACTTCATGAAGCACGTTCTACCGGCCATCTTGGAGGGCCCGTGGCCGAACCTCGAGGCGCTGGAGCTCTACGGTGTGGGCGGCTCCTCACATAAGGAAGTACGCGGCGAAGACAAGGAGGTGGTCATGGTGAAGAGCCCCCTCGGAGACGACGTCTTGGTTCAGATTCGAGCTGCTGCGAGCGGAGTCCGACGTTTGGTGGTCCAGTCAGAGGCCACCAGGTTCTTCTGGAGGGCGAGCCGCTACTACGGGACCGGCATCGAGCAGAACGGTTGCCCAACCCCGGGTAACGAGGCGGCAGAGGAGCAATACGAATGGGATGCGACAGGAGGCTGTCTTTCTCTGCGTTTGCCTGCAGAGGAATAGTCGTTGACGTGAGTGTCGAGTCAATTTAGGATCAGCTACGGCTGGTACCGCTTCCCACGGATCTTGTAAAATTTTGAAGATTGTCATGGTTTGAGTGATGGGAAATGCCCCATTGCCCACTCATTGCTCTGGGAGCGTACAAATAGCAGTTGTCAGTCGATGACGCCCGTGGAGACCCGCATCGTGGTGCACTTAGCCTCCACGAGCCGGATCCGGAGCCATGGCACAGCAATGTACAGTACTACGCAACCTGGGGACACAAGGGGAGTGCAAAGGCCTAAAGGGTAGGACGCAAGTTCTTTTGGAGGAACGTAGTCTGTAGCTGGATCGCGGATGACCATGTGTGGAGTGTTAGTAGCCCTCTGCTGTATGGGAGGCAACAGCTGGTTGGTTGCAGTCATTCAGGGGCCACAGCATGACATGCCATCGTTCTGGATTTGGCGATCAATCCATCTTCAATGACTCGAGATTGCAACTCTCCAAAAATCACCAAAGCTTTCTTGGCACCTTGCCGTCCTTTCTTCCAAGGACTGATCTAAAGCTCGCGCGCCTCTGCCCCCGACTGGTGGAGGGTATGGGCGCCACAATATATAGGGTAGGTGGCAGTTCGAGGTGGCTTTGGCCCTCCGCCGTGGCTTTCCGGAAAGGGGGGGACTTGGCTTACTCTGCATCTTACGCGTGGTGATGTGCTGTGCTGTGTTGTGCTGTGCACTACCAGTATTGTACCCGGTCAACGGTAGGACATTACTGCTCACCCTTTATTTTTCCCTCATCACCCCCCCTCCCTTTAGTGAATGCATCGTGCGACGAGACAGCCACAGCAGCAGGACAGAATTGGAAAGCCGCCTAAGCTGCTTTCGTCCACCGTGCTCGGTGCGGTGATTGTTGGTTGTGCCGGTGTCACTCTGTACAGCCTGTTTGCTCGGGGTATTTTCTGGGGTCCCCCGCGGCCACAGTGGCATCAAGCAACAGAGACACAACAAAGTTCCTAGCCACCCCAATTCCTGGTGGTGCTGGCCGCTGAGCCTCTTCCTCTCTGTACTGTTGTGTGTTGCTGTGCGTCGGCACGTCCTCCCGCCCCCTTTTCCCCCTCCCCATTACCGGGCCTTGGGTCTCTTTGGTCCCAGAGCTGGCTGACTGGCTTGCTGGCTGCCTATGATAAATTGCGTGCAGTAGGGCGGCCCAGCGATCGCCGGCTAAGAGAGTTCTGGCTGCAGGACTTGGACCAGAATGACATTGGCTAAGGATTGCATCACGGAAAAGCGTGCCTCTACAAGGTACGGCAAGGTACGGTAGGCGGGGGATACTCTACGCGTCCAGTACCCCTTGGTGAGGGACGAGGTACCGGACGTGCACGTTCTGAAGCGTGCGGCGGCAACGGAGAGTATACCGGTACCATACCTGGTTGGGGCGGGCGGCGCTGTGCTTTTTCCGGGTAACCCAAAGGTCCCGGGCTTTGCGTAGAGCTCCAGTTTTAGTGGATGGATGAGGAACCTGTACCTGTACTTCCACCGGTACCTGCTTCTTCAGGGAGAGGTGGAGGACCGGTGACGGCGGAAGTATCCGTACAGTGAGGTAGAGTAAGGTAAGTTGAGGTACAGAGGTACTAACGGCAGGGAGAGAAAAAACAAACAGAGCATGGAGGAGAAGAGAGGGGAGAGAATGAGGTGAGTTTGGAGGTGGGAGTGGAGGAGAGAGGAGGGCGAGGGAGAGACGGCGTGGGCCATCCATCCTTTCGTCACCTCGGAGCTCCCCCCAGCTTCCCCCCCCCAGCCAGCTCCTCCCGCTCAGCTCCCAAGCTCGATCCATCCAGTCCCGTCTGGGCCAATGCCCCAGCTCCTGGTCCTGCCATGTCCCGCCCAGGTCAGTTCAGTTCCAGTCCGGTCGAGTCTCCCCCCCCCGTGTGCGCCATGCTGGTGGGTGCTTGTGCCGGTGCTGGTGCTTGTGCTGGTGCTGATGGTGCTGCTCGTTCCTCGACCCGGCCAAGTCCCGCTCGCACGCACGCTTGTCGCAATCGATTACCCCTACCTTTGCGTGCCTTGCCTTGCCTTGCCTTGGCTCGCTTTGCCTTTGCCTTTACCTCTACAGTACCTTAGCTACCGCACAGTACCTTTACCAAGCTCTCCCATGGCAGCAGTGGGCGCCTCGCGTTCCTGTACCTGGGACTACCATGCTTAATTGACTCTGTCAAGTCCCTTTAGCCGTCCGAGGTCACCGGCATGGTACCTTGCGCCCATGTACGGCCCATGTAGCTTCCTGTAGCGTAGCTTCTCTGTCACCTCCGGTCGTTGCTTTGCGCCGCGTTGCTTTGCTCTGCGCGCTGCTCGCCGCTCGCTGCCCGCCCGCTCACCCTCCCTCCCACTCCCACCCCCTTCCCTCTCTCTCTCCCTCTCTCCCATCTATCTACCTCTACCGTCTCTCTCTCTTCCTTCTTCCCATCCTGTTCTCTTCCCCTTATTATCCCCTTGAACCGTCAGTCCTGGGGCCAATTTTGCTTCGTTTTCACCAGGGAATCCGCCCCAATCGCTCAATCGCCGCATCTCCACCTCCCACTTACACCAGCCCACACAATGTCCGCCCGCAAGAGAAAGCAGGACGAGGAGGAGCTCGTCTCCCTCCCTGAAGAAGACGATGGCGAGGAGGAAGAGGAGTAAGCCATCCCTTGACCCTCCAGAATTGGCCTATACTGTGTCCACAGCGAGTTGCGCCGGCGCTGCCGCAAATACCGTTGTCGCAATGCGACCGGTATCAATCGCTCGCGCCCATCGCCATGCCGTAGCTGGTGTCGCAGCTCCCAGCTACTGTTCGCCCTCCTCAGTCAGAGAAGGGACACTGGGCGCGCAAAGATTCTTGATTCCATGTCCAATTGGAACTCTGTGCGCTGACTTTCCTTTCCCCAGGTATGTCTCTACTGGAGACGAAGAAGAGGAAGAAGAGGAAGACGACGATGACGAGGAGGAGTACGACGAGGAGGCCGAGGGCGACGAAGAAGCTGAAGCAAACGGTGCAGATGGTAAGTCAATCCGACAGCACCTCCCGCATCCAACTCTGGTCATTGAGTGCCACCTATGCCTCCCACACCTACAATGCACGCATCGCCTGCATTACATGCGTCGCTCGACCATCACCCATCGTCTCCCAAGACTTCGTATTGCCGTCATAACTAACGCCCGCCACAGAGAACCAGCCTCCCGTGAAGAAGCGCAAGACGGCCGATGCCCCCGCCGAAGAGGCTCCCAACGGCGATGCTGCCGAAGACGAGGAGGGTGACGAAGATGCCGAAGACGCTGATGACGTCGAGGAAGAGGTCGAGGAAGAGGATGCCGAGGAGGTCGCGGACGACGATGCCGAAGAGACCGCCGACTCTTCTGCGCCCGCCAAGGCCGCCGTCAAGGGCACTGACGCTCCTGCCGAGCCCAAGGCCGTGGCTGCTGGCGGCGAGGAGTGAAAGCCCCACGCACTTGACGGCTGCTCATCAACAAGCCGAGGCCCCAATGTTCAATCGGCGTTCCTCTTGTAGACTGCTCGCGAAAGCGACCCATGTATAGTTTGCCATGTAGTCTGAAGAGAGTCTTGAATCAGGACTAGACCTGGTGGATAATGTGGAAGTATTTGACTAGATTTCAATGCCACGTTGCCGCCGGCGATGGCTGCCATACTGCCATTGCCGTCTACGCAACCAGTATAGGCACAACGCTTAGCTCAAGTCTCATGCCCCGGTGATGAATAGTGGAAAGAAAATAACGGCCCGGAACATTGAGCAAGATTAAAGGAAGGATGAAGGCGAGCAACCTGTGTGCACGGCAGAGTGCACGCGAGGTTGGTTATAGGTTCTCCAATAAACACTCGACATGCCTCATTTTCACGGGTTCTATGAGTTCATTGGCTAGTCCCAGACATGTCGGGTCGTGTGTCAAGCGGCCCAGTCCAGCTTTGCCGAGCTGGCTCCAGCCAAACAAACGAGAGCTTTCGACGCGGCAAGGCAGCTAGTTCGTAGCGGCATTTCCACGGCTCGACTCTTCCCAAACTCCCGGCTTTGAAACTAGAGCAGATGCGGTCAATGAATGAATGAATGAATGAACGACCTTATTCCATTTCGGACCAGGGACGCAGGCGGGAGGGGGGGTCTGAACGGTGTGTAGCTGCACTCTCTATCACTCCTCCCCCTCGCACTGCTGGTTGTAACCGCACTAGCCGCTGACTCTTTTTCTTCTTATCAAGGACATGGGCTCCTCCGTCATCCTGAACACTCAGGGAAGCAAGGGAGAGGGGGGGGGATGGGCCACAGAGGTGAGGCCAATGGTGATTCAAGGCTACGTGGAACTCTGCATGAGGTCGAAAATCCACTGCTCTTCTCGCCGTGATCTTCTTCCCGGCTGTGTGTCTCTTCCTCAACGGGGGAATACGTGTCCTAGACACACGCAACTGGCCGCGGCGAACAAGGAACCACCTCGTCCAACGCGGCACGTTCACCGTTCTCCCCAACCGCCTTGCGTCCTTACTTTTTGTCTCACTTTGCCAGCGTGGTTTTCGTCCCACGAGGAATAGCCCTGAACGGATCACCTGTCCCGTGCTCTGTGAACCAATAGTCACGAGGGAAGGGAAATGGAGGGGAGGAAGCCCTTCCTCTTTCTCTTCCTCTATCGTCAGAGTTACAGCATAGCGCGCCCCCTTCCCTCACTGAAAAAGCAAAGAGAGCCAAACGGGAACCCGGTGAAAACAGAGAGTGAGTAAGACTGGCAGGACACTGAGAACCGCCGGGCCGGACATAAAAAAACGGCGCAGAGCCAGAGACACGGAGCAATGCGGGAAGTGGTAGGGGAAGGGGGTTTTCCAAAGGACAAACATTCCGGAACCCCTGCCAAGCCCAAGAACGTTGTTGGCAGGCTGCTGGCCGCAGAAAAAGAAGAAGGCGTCGTAGATGCGACGGTGATTTGCGCCGGCCCGGCATGGCTCATGGTCCCGGTCCTTGCCCGCCGCCTGGGCGGAAGGGGGGGGGGGGGAGGGGGCTTGTGATGGGGATTCTACGTCTTGGGACGAGATCAGCGGCAAGGATGTTTCTACGGTCGGGGAGCTGGGCTCGAGGGCCGGTCCTGCACGCATGCAAGAAACGGACGGTTCTTGCGTTGGGGCGGCGGCGATGGCTGGCTGGTGCACATCTTGATCTTGGTGTCTTTGCCTTTTCCGAGGGGTCTCGTCCGTCGATCTGGGCGAGATACAGCAGCCGCTACTTCTTCCCGCTGGTTCGGGCCAAACCGCATGAACTCCCACAGCGGCGCCTGTCGTGTTGGGCACCAATAGCTTCGTCCCCTGCCTCCCCCGATTATCTGCACTTGCGGGTGAGCCGCATCGGCGGTTCTGGATCAATAGACGATTTCTGCTCGAGCAGAAAAGGTCTGAGGGCTTTTGTTCAGGCTTTTCTACCTTCCCGGAATCTACGGAGGTTGTTTCGTTTACACGCCTCAACCAACTCGCCCGAACGGCCCACAACCACGGGGGCTCCCATTTCACTCAACGACCGCTCTCGTGTTTGTCATCGGCAGGGGGAAAGAAAAAAAGTCTCTTTTGTTTGATTGCCAGGCTGAGACGACACGTGCAACGCGGGCCGTTAGGAGGGAAAAAAAACCCGATGAATTCTTTAGTTTCGTTTGCCGGGGGTTGGACTTGGGCCCCTACACAAAATCACAGCGGTCCAGACAACGAGATAATTCCTCCTCCAAACAGTTTGGGCTGAGACCCCCCATGACTCATGAACCGGAACACACAGGATAAATATCCGAAAAAACGAACGAGAAGAACCAAAAAGAAGAAAAAGAAAAAAAAGAGAGAGATAGACAGGAAAGCAGGGAATGAAGAGGGAGGGACATGCGCGCGGGACTCGGGAAACGCCTGGAGGGCTGAGACGTCTCGCATGGTGGCTGCCAGCGGTTTTTCTTTTTCCACACCCAGTCCACCAGAGGAAAAAGAAAGCAACCCGCCGCGAAGGGCATAGTTGAGCGACAACGGGGACAGCATTCCATGGCATCCGCGAATCTAGCGTCCCCAGGGCTTGGAAAAATCACCCCATTTTCAGGGGTATTTCTCTTGCGTTGCCGGCGGTGGCGGCGAGGGCGTAACTATGGTATTCCTCTGGGCCCCCCTTCCCATCACCTCCCCTCCTCTCCTGGATATGTCTCTGTCTCTGGTGGACGAAGTGATGGGCAGAGTCTCGTTGGCCGGGGTGAGGGGGCAGGCAGCTCGCTAGACAGGGCCATCGCCGTCTAGGTTGTGAGACGGACTGACGCAACTCTTCCTAGTCGAGTCTGATTTACCTTGTCCTTGGCTTTCGGGCATTTGCCCCGCGTTTGGCCGCTCGTTGGGCTCAAAGGCCTAAACGTGGGAATGAACGGCCGCGCGCTGGGACGCCTGAGCTGACGGATCCCTCCGCCGCCAACAAAAACAAACCCTCAACCTAGAACTCTCCTTCCTCTCTTGCCTCCCCCCCGACCCTCCTCCTCCTCCTCCCTTGCCTTCGCAGCCGCTGGGGTCGGACCCGAGAGACTGCGCGTGGCTTGGGGGATCCACGCCCACCCTGTTCAATAGCCTCGGTGGAGGGAGGCCGCATAAACCGATGTGGCCTTAACCATCCCACTGGGTCCCGGGTGTGTGGGGGTGGGCGGAAGGCTGGCGGGAATGGAAGGGTAAGGGTAAGGAGGGGGTGAGGGAAGGGGAGGGGGAGGGGGGCGGCGAACTGTGAGTGGTGACGGGGCCCCCGGCGGGACGGGACTTTTCTTTTGTCTCGTTGCGATTCTGTATAAAGGACGTGTCTCTCGCACTGGGCAGGGTGTCTTGCGCTCACCCGGTTGGACGAGCCTTGAAGAGTCTGCTCGTTGTGGCAAGTCCCGCTTCTGGCCAGGAACATCTATCCGGGGTTCAGCAAAGTTTATAAGAGCGCTTCGTCTCTTCGGAGTCGAAGGGGGATAGAGGGCGATGATGAGTTTTAGCTCAACGTACTTCGGCTCGGCCGAGGAAACGAATGTAAGTGAGAGTGGTTGCTTCGTTGGAGCGAGGCCGTGACAGATGGCAACTTTGTGCTGGATCTGTGCTGATGGCGAGAAACGCAGGCTCCGTCTATATCACCCATCAGCCCCGTGTCAGACTGGACAATGCTCGAGACGCCAATGGGCGAAATGGCCTTTGCCGACGCCGCCCAGTTCCCCGTCTTCAAGATGACCCCTCTTGGTTACGGACCCGTCGAATGCGGTCCTGGTTACTTTGGTCTTCACGCACCGCCGAACCAGGCCGACTTTGCTACGTTCGATTTCAATTACCATGGTCCTGCTCTGCCTGTATCGCGGCGTCCGGTGTTGTCGCCGGGTGCCATCTCGTCTCCCGGCACGGCATCCCGCATGTCGTCCATACCAACGCCGCCTATGGTTGATCGAAACTCCACGCCGACGCCCTTCAAGCCCGAGGCAAGCGAGGCAAGAAGCCTCGACGTGAAGCCAAAGCCACAAGGCATCAAGCGGAAGCAGCCGAGTCCTCCTCCACCCGTAGAGGAGATCACGAAGCCGAAGCAGCAGTCGCACCTCCGGACCGCGAAACGTACCAGCCAAAGCGGAGCAGCGGGCCGCAATAAGACAGCACGGCTGTCTCCGGACCAGCAGCACCCCTCATCGTCGTTTCCCGGAGGCCCGCCGGCGACCGAGGAGCAGGACAGCGAGGTCAAGGCGCGCGCGGCGCACAACCAGGTGGAGCAGCAATATCGGCAGCGGCTGAACGCGCACTTTGAGCGGCTGCTGGCCGTGCTGCCGGTGGCGGACCGTGACGGCGAGGACGGGGAGGCGTCCGGCGGCGGCGGTATCGAACCTGACCGGCGCAAGGTCAGCAAGGCCGAGGTGCTGGACCTGGCGAGGCGTCGCATCGAGGTGCTCGAGTGGGAGGTGCGGCGGCTGGAGAAGGAGAAGCGGGAGATGCTGCTTGGTGGGAGCAGCTGAGGGTTGGGACGTCCCTCATTCCCATGTGCTTACCCACCGAGGATGAGGAAGGCCACGATTTCTCCTCATCCTCCTTGATCTACATTCGCTTTCTCTTCGTTTTTGCATCGTTACGTTTTGCTTTCCTGCGGGCTATAATTCTTCTTTCTTCTCTTTTCTTTGAAACGGTGAGCAGACGAAAGGAACGGACCACTCTGGGCGGATTGTAATTTGGTTTCTAAGCGATACCACCGGAAGGCGTGAGGATTTCTGACGAAGGCCTCCTTGTTTTTATGGTTCCATATGGGAGGATACGCGATGATCATGACGCTGTCTCTTTTTTTTATATCTCTATATGGGTCGTAAAGATTCATTCATGTTGCCAAGACCAGTGCTCTTTCTATAACCCAGTTCCGGTGGATGACGTGTATAGATTTCTGTTGTCTGCGTGTCCTCGTCCCTGAAGGCTGGCCGTATGGGGCAGACTTGTGGATGAGAAGATAGATTGTGGATTGTGGGCTCTATGTGTTCGTCGCGTTTGCATGGCGATGAGCTTCTTCCTGGTGCTTGTATGATGCTCTCGTTTTGAGCAATTATCGACGTTATCCGCTGTCCCGTCCTTGGATCTCAAAAAACATAATGCCAGGACATAGAACCGATTTCAGCCATGATCAAGGACCAAGCATCAATTGTCACTTGAAGCTCAGACATTGTGCATGGCCTACAAATTGTGTCTTTGTTATAGTTAAAAGTCCTGTAGTTCTCAACGGAGCCTCATGATGTTACCGCACAAAGCATGTGAATCTCGCATTGCTGCTTATAGCACCCAGTTGAGACGATAGTAACGTTATGAACTAAGCTGCATGGTCATACAAGGTACCTATTTATTCATCAATATGTCCGCATTCTGATCTAAGCGTGCCTTGGTGAGTGGAGGGCGGGGCGCAACGATCGAACTTGAGAGGCTAATCGAGCGCCACCCACGCAACGTCATGAAAATGTCGCGGGGTTGTAAGGGCCGAGCAGAATAGCCACAAAGCGCTCGCTTATAAAGCTCACGAACTACGTATTCAAGCTGAGAGTTTCACACATTCAGACTCAATTTGATCACAACTCATTCACAATGGCTTCCGAGAAACAGACAAGGTAAGTTGCGTCTCATCTTGATAGCTCTATCTCTTAGTTATTAGTATGCTAACCATATCGTAGTCGCACATTCACGCTCAACACGGGCGACAAGATCCCGGCCATTGGCCTGGGGACGTGGCAGTCGGAACCCGGACAGGTCAAGGACGCCGTCGAGGCCGCCCTGCGCCTCGGCTACCGCCACATCGACACGGCGCTCGCCTACGGCAACGAGGCCGCCGTGGGCGCGGGCATCCGGGCGTCGGGCGTGCCGCGCAAGGACATCTGGGTAACGACCAAGCTGGACAACACCTGGCACAAGCGCGTGCCCGAGGGCATCGCCTCGAGCCTCGAAAGCCTGGGGCTCGACTACGTGGACCTGTACCTCATGCACTGGCCGAGCTCGACCCGGGACGACGACCGCCAGAAGCACGAGGACGACTGGGACTTTAGGAACACGTGGAAGGAGATGCAGAAGCTGGTCGGCACGGGGCTGGTGAGGAATATTGGCGTGTCCAACTTTGGCATCACCAACTTGAACAAGCTGCTCGACGACCCCGATTGCAAGGTAAGACGGTTCTCGATTCTACCCTGAAAGGCGGACCAGGACATGTCTTTGTCCAGACGCCGAGTCTGTCCATTAACAGGCGCTCACTAATACAACCAAACAGATCATCCCCGCCGTCAACCAGATCGAGCTCCACCCGTGCAACCCCTCGCCCAAGCTGGTGGCCTTCAACAAGGCCAAGGGCATCCACAGCACGGCCTACTCGTGCCTCGGCTCGACCGACTCGCCGCTCTACACCAACGCGGCGCTGCTCGACGTCGCCGCCGCGCGCGGCCGCACGCCGCAGCAGGTGCTCCTGCGGTGGGGCTTGCAGAAGGGCTGGAGCGTCATCCCCAAGAGCGTGACGCCGAAGCGCATCGAGGCCAACTGGCAGCTGGACGGGTGGGAGCTGACGGACGAGGACGTCGCGCGCATCGACGGCATCGAGGAGCGCTTCAAGGTGTGCGGGGACAGCTGGCTGCCGGTCAAGGTGTTCTTTGGCGACGACGAGTGAGGGAGGCGAGTGAGGGCGGTGGGCGTCGGTCGTTGGGTGAAAAAGTAATAATACACGATTAGAGATAGAAATGGTGGGCGAGTACATGCTGCGCTATCAATATGTTCAATGAAGAAAACGATGAACCCAGGGCTGCCACTCTTCATAACCTCGTCCTGCTCTTCTGTCTCCGGTCCCGGTTCCCGCTCTCGGCCCTCTCCTTCTCCTCCTCCTCCTTGAGAACGATGGCAATCTGCTCCCGCAGCTTCGCCGCCATGGGCAGCGCCTCCTCCTCGTCGAGCTCCTCGCGCACGCCCCGGCCGAACATGGTGAAGCTCTCGCTGTGGCGGCCGCTGGCGCGGATCTCCGGCCGCGGGATGAGGTGGAAGTGCGTGTGGGGCACGACCTGCGCGGCGGCGGCGCCGTTGTTCTGCACGATGTTCCAGTCCGGGACGCCCGTCGCGCGGCTGAGCGCGATGGACACGATGCGCAGGTAGTCGCCCAGCTCGCGCGCCTCGCGGGGCCCCACGTCGGTGATCTTGGAGCGGTGCGCGCGCGGGCACAGCAGGACGTGGCCCGGGCTGAGGGGGAGGATGTCGAGGAAGGCGATGAGCAGCGGCGTCGACAGCACGACGAAGGAGTGCGGCGTGGTGCGCTCGGGGGCAACGTCCGCGGGCGGGTTGGCGGGGTCGTAGGGTTGGTGGACGGAGGCGATGCCGCAGAAGGGGCAGTCGGACTCGGCTTGGGGGACGACCTGCGGTTCTATCATCTTGGTTGTCTGGAGGGCGCAATTGATGTCGGAGAATTGTGTCCAATTAAGCGGAGATGGGCGAGTGATGAACCGAGCGTCAGGTGTTGCTGTAACGCCGCTCGATATTTGTGACGACGGGCAATTAGACCTGTTTAAGAGGAGACTACTTTGGCGTCAAACGAGGTTTGAAATAAAGCTGTTTGACGTGCAATATCTAATCGTGGTCAGTCCAAACATGCCCTGAAAGCTATGACGATTACGGACAGGGGTCGGACCGTCCCTCAAGACAGCCTCGGTAATACTCACGAAGAGCTCAATCTACACACCATGCACCCAACACGCGAGCCGAACCAAAAAAATTCAAGACTTCATCAAAAACACAATCTACTATGCTGCAACGTGGTGTCAAGTAATAAATATGCGAGGTCCCAGTTTCGGTACAAATTGACAGCGCATCGGAATTAAGACCGTCCTGTTCGGGGTTGGGGGGGAGAGAGACATCGCATGCAACAGGTGGGATTAAATGCAGGCCGATTGCGATAAGACCCGCCGATCGGGAACCGGAGCTAGCTCACCGCCCGCAGAGCCGTTTTCTACCGGCAGAATTTGCTCCCTCCGTCACCGCCTATTGATAGTCAGCCTTTTTTTGTTACCCGAATGGAGTCGCACTCAACTCTAACCAGCATCGTCGCCGTCAAGCCCGCAACTTTCTCACCCGCCTCCCACACCACCCGCCGGACTCCTCGGAAAACAACACAAGCACGCCAAGATGCCTCGCGAAGAGTACCAAGTCCCCAGCTCCAGTGCCGCCGTCGGTGCCTCCCGCGGCGCCACGCGCGACGCAATCGACCACCACCGCTCCGTCATGGCCTACCTGTGCGGCGACTGCGGCAGCCGCGTCACGCTCGGCAAGGACGCCCTCGTGGCGTGCCCTCACTGCGCGGGCAGAGTGCTGTACAAGGAGAGGACGAAGCGGTAAGTTTTTTCTCTCGTCTTCCTGCGCCCCTCCCTCGGGCGCGGCAGTGAAACGTCTGGTTTCGCTGACTTTGGGTGTGCGATAGCATGGTTCAGTTTGAGGCTCGATGATTGCGCGTAGGCGAAAGGGAAGGAGATATGCAACGCTACGAAAATTTGGCTACGTCATGTGGTAGTTACGAGACGGCGCAACGGGGAGTGGGTGGTGTCAAGTGCCCGTTATTGGAAAGGAGTTGAGGCATCTGAGGTTCTGGCATGGGACCATGAACAAGGGAACGCTACGAGCGTGGAACGACATTACGACAAGTTGCCGACGCACAGAAACGATAGAAAGATCTTTGCGCTTCGGCATAATATATGATTTAAAGACTACCTATCCTTGGTTCCATGCAAAGCCCAGATTCCAAACGCCGCGTGAAGTTTGCCCGTCTAAATTGTTTTTGTTTTCTGCTTCCCCTCCCCGTAGGACGCCTCATTGTCCCGCCTTGTGCAGGTACTTGGCGAAACTCGCGTCCGCCATGATGCTGTCGTCGTTCTCGCCCATTGCGTTCTGGTACCGCGACTGCAGCCCGTCCTTGGACATGTCCGCGTCGTCGTCCGAGTCGATGTCGCTCACCACCTCGATGTCGTCGTCGTCCCCGGTAGCCTTCTTGCCCTCCGGGTGGCCGGCGCCCATCGACATGCCCTTCATCATCTTGTCCAGCTCCTTGTCGCGCGCCTCCTTCTTCTGGTCCTCGCGCTCCGCCCGCCGCCTCTCCAGCTCGGGGAGGTAGTCCTGCAGGAACTCCTGGCGCTTGTCCTCGACGGCCTGGAAGAACTCGTCCATGCCGGTGCCCAGGCGCGAGCTCACGCCCACCATGCTAAGGTGCGAGTAGAACTCCTCGAGCACCAGGCTCATCGAGTTGAGGAGGCTGCCCATGTAGCCGCTGCCGCCGTGCCCGCCGCCCTCGACGCCGCCCAGCGTGTCGGACTCCTCGTCGCGGCGCAGCGCCTCCTGGAATGCGTCAAAGTCGGTCATCCATTCCTTGGCAAAGGAAGCGTCCTTGACATCGGTCTTGTTGAAGACGAGGATCATCGGCAGCTTCGTCTTGTACAGGATGGAGCAGGCGTAGAGCATGTTGGACATGAATGTCGACGTGGAGGCGGTCCTTGGGGTGTCGATGATGTACGCAATGACAGTCGGGAAGGACGATGCAAGTGACTCGAGAAGGATAGTGCCGGACGCTGACCACACGAAGACCTCGATTTGACCGGGCGTGTCCACCAGGATGTGCTCCATGGGCTTGCGCTCGGGCTTCTCGGGATCTGGCTTCGCCCGCTTCTCCAGCAGGTTGACGACCTGGTCGACCTTTGTCGCGAACAGATTCAACGACGTCAGGATGCCGCCGTTGGGGCCGAGGTTGTACTGCTTCATGACCTCCTCATAGTTGACCGAGTCGCGGATGTCGATGTTGGCCTCGAATGGCGTGTTGAGGACGGCAGGGTCGAGGTTGACGACGTAGGGAGGCGTTTCCTTTGAGTGCAGGTGGGCGTTTATCCGGCGCATAAAGGTCGTCTTTCCAGATCCTGCGCAGAAGAAGTTTGGTTAGCTGCTGCTGCTGGGCGAAACCTATTCATGCATATGGTTGGGAGATTTTACCTGCCATGCCGACGCAGACGACTGCGACGGGCTGCGAGGGACCGGACGCCGCGGCGTCGCCGGCAGCGGATGAAGAAGAAGCCATGGTTTGTGATCACAGCGCCCAAAGCTGGGACTCAAGGTGGCAGGTCCTTTGGAATCTCGTCTTCTTTCTTGGTGGTTGACGGAACGCGGGCTGGGAGAATTTAGAGGCTTTCGAGAAACTGCCCCGCGTGGGGCTCCGTCATAATTATGTTGCTTCTGGAACGAAGCTTCAACCCACCCACCATTGCTGAATAAGCCAATCATGGCTATTCTGGTGGATATGGTAGGTGAATATCCAATCAACTCAACCACGGGTAACAACGTCTCCGTTGCTCGAGTATTAACTGATCATAATAATTCCACGACATCTACCAACGCGACACTGTCTTACTACCTACAACCTACAAGAAGATAACTTTTGCCAGAGCTGATGCCTTGAACGCGGCGCTAAGGATAAATCGTCAAGTTCACTGCCGTCTTCTCCTCCTCACCGTCCCAAACCCCGTTCGTGCACCCGAGGACTAGCCGTCAGTGCCGCTGCTTCGGAAGTTGGCACATAACGCGGCGTAGTGGTGCGTTAGATCCAGCACGTTCTGCGGCAGGCTCGTGGCCTGGATGATACTCCTGACCTTGACCGCTCCCTCGTCCTCGATAAGTGTTCGTATGGTGTGCAGCAGCTCCGGGCTGAACTCGCTGTACCATCGGTACTGCCATGTCACCAGCCTGATGACCGACGCGACCGTCTCGCGCGTGCTCTTGGTCTGCTCAAAGACCCGGAGGATGCCCGACAAAGCCTTGGGGCTGAACCGCAAGGACAAGCATGCTCGGTATGCCTCGACGGCTTCATCCGTGTGCTGCAAGCGTTCGGCCAGGGATCCAAGGATTTCCCACTCCTCTGCTGATTTCTTGTACTGCATCTGCTGGGCGCGATACTGCGCCATCTGCGTCCGCCAGACGGTGTAGGCTCGCAGATCCTCGTATAGGACCATGAACAAGCTGTCCAGCCACCTCTCGCAAAGTCGCTTGGTGTTGAGTTTCGATAGGTGCTCCTCATTCTGGTTTGCCTAGTCGGGCGTTAGATGTTTTCACGGATGCCATCCTGTCCACTGCGGTACTTACGTGGTCTGGATCCGCCTTGACCTCACCGGGATCTATTGTGTGAGAAGGCTTCTCCACCGTGTCTTCCTCGCCATTGGCGGTGACAGTCTCTGCTGTCGACTCCGTCTCAGCGGGCTTCTCCTTGACCTCCTTCTCCTCATCCTCGTCCTCTGAATTATCCTCCCCATTGGTGGTTGCGTCGGGAGTACCCCGCAGCCCATCGGTACTGGGATTTCGGTTGGTAGCCTCCTGTCGTTCCGTTCGGTACTCGTCCTCCATCACGAACACAGTGCTCCGGATTTTCAGGAGCTGGTCCCATCCAATCTTTGCCGTCATCTCGGTCAGAATGTTATATGCCTGCTTGAACGTGCCCTTGTACATGGCAGCCCTCAGGTTTACCAAACTAGCGTCGACTTGTTCCGAGAACCTCGACTCTGGCTCGCTGTCGATCTCGTCCAGTCTCGTTTCTGGGAGAGTCGGCAAATGCACCTCTTTTGGCTCCGGCATGAACGGGGCGTCCTTGTCTTGATACGTGAACATCGGGCACGCGTTCAGAATAGTAAGAGCGTTCTCCCAGTCCTCCATGGCCACATAAACCTGCGCCAGTCTTGCCCACGTGCCAAACTCGCTTGGGGCGGCGATGGTGCTCCGGTCGGCACATTCGAGTGCCATCTTCAGACGATCCTCTCTGGCCTCGGGACTCAAAGCAGTCTCTGCCTTCTTGATCAGAAACTCCGCCTGCGTGTCCAGCATGACATAATCCATTGGGGTTTCCTGCAAGGCCTTGTACAGCGTTCGCACTCCAGTCACCTCCTCGCTGCCCATGAACAGAATCTTTGCCAGCAAAGAAGAAACTTCGACGTTCTGCGAGCGAAGCTTCTCGAACAGGTTGATTCCCGAGGCATAACGACCTGTTGTTTCAAAGTATTTCAGGAGACCGGCCGTCAAGTGATTAGAAACGTTTGTCGGGACCTGTACCGTCGAATCCGATCCTAATTGCCATCCTGAGGTGTGTCAGCATATGTGCAGCATGGGCACTTGGTGCGCTTACCCCTGAAGAAAAGCTGTTCGGCAGCATGGAGAAAGCGGTGTTCAGACTCGGTATTGGTAATTGGGTTAAACCTTCGTACACCCATAATCTTCCGGATCGTTTCGCCGCTGCCATCGTCGGCATAAGAGTATGCTCGGAGAACGCTGCAAAGGAATGTCTCCAGCCACAAGTCGTCCGAGGCCTTGCGCTTCTCGCCCCGCTCGTCTACGCAGTAGCTCTCTACGGTTCCAGGGATGGTGACGTGCACGCGCATGTCGAGTCTCGAAAAAGCGTTATAGCAGCTTCTGAGAATTAGCAATCCGATGCCTCGTGAAGAACGCCTGTGAGCCCAAGACATACCAGTAGACTCCTTCCACGATCTTGTTTGTGGCGCTGGGGCCATGCTCCTTGTAGGTGAGAACATTGATGTAGGCGGCTAGACTCGCCGAGGAGGATGCGTCGACGCCAGTGACATGATGGTAGATACCGGTCTATAGACGTCAGTTCCGTGCACGTCGCACTTCGGACGTGAGGCTGCGCGAACCTGTTTCCCAGGGTTGCGAACGGCTTGCTTCAGGAGATGAACGAGGTCAGGGGGGCCAAGTTCTCGAAGGGCGGAAAGCGATTCCGTGCGAGCATCGATCGACTCGTGGAGAATCTCCTCGGTGATCCTACCGACAGTCAGCGAGAAGTCCAAAGCGTTCCAGCTTGGTGGCAGCGTACTCAGGCACGGCTGGCACAACCATTGCGACAGGCCAGTTTCGAGCGCAATGCGCCTCCGAATTGAGGTGGACAGGGAGTTAGTCAGTGTTCCAGGGCCGCTGAACTCCTCTACAACCTAAGAAGCTCAGGGAGAAAAGGTCAGAACGGCAATCGCGCAAAGTCTTGGTGGTGAGCTGGCACGCTGGCGTTGACGAAACACGCACGACTAACTTGTTATCTCGAAGCTGGGGCACGGACCTGGCATTGGACATGGTAGCTTCTGAGCCACCTCTCACCTCTTTGCTGACGTGCCACCGCGCCAGCGCTTGCACAACGGCCTGGCCTGCAGCTGCAGACTGTGGCTGGGGCATGTGGCTGATGCACTTCGATAAGGTACGTACTCTCGCAATCGCGTTTCAACGCGACTACACTACCAAATTGCCAGCTTTACCAGGCGCTGCACTTTAATTACCTGCTACCCTGACCTCAATTTATTTAGCATCAATTCACGGCGAGGCAGATCCCGGATGTCAGATCGAAAGAGGCTCACAGGACTCTGATGACGACCTTACCGTGGTCACGGTCAAATCTCTAGAATGGTATGATCCTTTCGTTTCGAAGCGCATGCGGCCACAGCTAACAACCGCTCCAGCCTGCCTTTCAGGCCATCAACCTCGAGCCCGAGGAAAATGTTGATGAGCAGATCGACACCACGAAAGAGCTCCATGTTTGTCCCCGTCCTCGACTGCCGCCGCCGGCATTTCTAACAACCTGAAAGGTCGATGAAGCTCTCAAGCGCTTCCAGCATGCCCTGAAACTCCACGCGCAAGGCCACCGATCCCGCGAAGCAGCCGGCGCCGCCTACGATGAACTCTTCGAATCAGAAATATTCCGCTACCGCGAGGCCTGTACCGAGTATGAACGAGCCGGGCGGCAAGTCGACGGTCCACCCGAAGTTTCGGCCAACGAGCCTCTGAACGCAGGGCTCGACATAGACGCAGGGGGAGCAGATGGCGTGGCTGCCAACCTCTCACTGGCGCTCTACCTGTCGTACAAGAACTATGGCCAATATTTCCTCGACAGGCTAAAGGATAGCAGCAACATCGACCCGGAGTGGAAGGAAAGGGTTCGGCTGCACTACCACGCCGACGGCGGAGACAAGATTATGGGGAACTGGTCTGCAGCGCTGGATCAGGACCCATCAGATCCGGAACTCTGGCGCAAGGCGGCTCGATTCGCGGCCTCTCTGAACAGTGGAAGGATGAAGAGATACTGTCTGGAGGCTGCTATTGAGCTGGAAGACGACCCAACTGTGATGGAAGTTGATCCCCCATCACTTGCAGAATGCCTAGCCGGAGAGCAGCTTAAGGATCAGCTCAACGTCCTGGGAGATGACATGGCCCTGACGCACCCTGTAGTTGCCCCGTGGCTAAAAAAAGAGATGCCCTCGCTGATCAAGCGGCATCTCGACCCCATTCCCTTCCTTCCGGACCCCACTGCTGCCCTCACGCCACCGCCTTCCAGCCCGGTTATTGAAATGAAAGCATCTGATGAGGAAGCTGATGATGAAAACGCCGAGCTCGCTGAGGATATCGCCACATGGTCTGACATGGGTCTGGAACTGATGAAGTGTCTCGATGACACAGAGAAGGCCCTGCGCATCTGCGAGACGGTGATCAAAGCTGCCAATAAACAGCTGGAGAACGCAACGAAGAATGGCGAGCAGTCGCAACAAGACAAAATGGAAATGTCGCCCAAAGACGATGTAACCGAGAACACCGAAGATAAACCAGAAGCGGACGAAGCCTCAGTACGGGACAACTCCAAGGACACAACCTCTGAAGCTCCGGAAAACAACACCAAATCATCAGAATCATTGCAGAAGGAGCGAAGTGTGTCTGTGCCGACAAGGAAGAGATCGCAATCAGCCGCCGGTCTACCTGAAGGTGTGGACGAAGAGGCCGCGGTTGAAAAGAGGAGCAAGAGAGTCCGTCGAAGAGATACTGCCCACGCGGAAGAAGTAACGGACCCAAGCACTCTTCTCGTCAAGCAGCTCCAGCCTTATCAAGAGGCCGACAGGACGCTTTTCGAAATGACGAAGAACATCCTAGAGAGTCTCGGCGTGGAGGACAAGGGAGCCTTCGACAGCATTGGAGAGTTGATCGAGTCCTGCGGAACGGAGGATCGAACTTCCAAAGTCACGAGTCTCGCTGCCAAAGATTTACGGGCCGTTATTACTGGCTTTCGTGAGGATACTGCAAGGGTTCTTCTTGACAAAAAGGAGCAAGCCACCCTTGGCCTGTCCTCCTTTCTCGAGCATGCTAAGAGCGGATCCCAAGACCAGTCGGACGTGGCTGCTTTTGACGAATCCGAGGGCCTTCGTGACTTTGCGGAAAAGATCCTGGCTCGTAAGACTTTGTTGACAAGTCGGGATATTGCGTTCGAATGGGTCCTGGCCGTGAGCAGCACATACGCAGAGTATAAGTGGTCCGATCGAATGAAGCTCGCTGTCGTCCATATGCTTAACCGGGTGGATGCGACTCTGTACGAGAAGATTGCCGAAGAATTAGGCGACCCCAACAAAAATATCGCAGACTTCGAGACGATGATTCCCATGCTTTTCGAACTGCATATTGACATCTACGAACGCATCACCAACCCCAGCAGCGCCGTAGATTATGCGACGCGCATGGAGACCAAATATCGGCTTGACAGGTGGCTCGACGTTGCTTCCTGGTATATGCGCCTCCTTGATCGGCCCTTGAATGATACGCTCTGTGCTCGATTTCTCTGGGCGTCTGTCATGGTTTCGTCTCTGGCAGATAACCCCGTGCGAGAACACATTCTTCTCATGTGGACCTCTCTTCGTGACTTATTGTTGGGCGAAGAGATTGAGCCTCTGAAGCTGCCAAATAACCTGGTGATGCCACTGGTTTCGCCTGTTGCCGCTGACAGGGAAATCTCAAAGCTAACCACAATGGACTTCTTCCTCGGTCTGTTCCAAGAGGAAATGGAAAATCCCATTCACGTTATCGAGACTCTCGAACCGGTACTGAATCCTTCTTCCGTCGTTGCTGCCAAGAAGGAAACCGAACCCAGTGAGGATGCTGACGCATCTCCAACAAGCGACGCGCCGCAGGCTTCCATTTCAGACTCTGCCGGTCAAGGCCTGCGTGATTTGTGGAAATTTCTCCTCAACAGCAGCACGGAGCTCAGGTTGTTTCTGTGGTCAAAGCTCGGCGACGCCTACGACAAGATTGATTACACCACAAAGAAATTTTCTTGCCACCTCAAAGGTATCGAGATGATTGTGGCCGACTTTGGGAGCGAGACCTATTCCAAGACCCCCGACGACTCGCGGAGGCTTCTTTTTATGAGGGCATTGAAGTCTCTGGACGAACTTGTCATTCAAGCGCTGTCCTTGGCTTTGAACGACAGCAGCGCCTTCGACATCATTGACGAGCAGCACATCAGAAGCAGCACCAGTGCTCTGGCCAAGGCAAGCTGCCTTTTACACGTCGCGGCCTTGTGCGATGACGAAATCCGAATTGGCATCTCTACGGCACCTAGTGGGTCGACATTTCAATCTTTGATGAACAAGCTGCGGGAGATGCAGGTGCGGACTTGGTGCCTCCAGTATACCCTGTTCAAGGCCGGTGTACCTGGACAACAGTCAGTGATTGCACCAGAAAACGAACTCGCTGATTACCTCGCGGTGACTCACCTTGCAATCGGTCTGCGCAAGTACTGCAAGACGTCAAACAAAATCTTCTTGAAAATGATGCGAGCTGAGCTCCTAAAACTTGACAATATCGAGAATTGGGAGCACTACCTTGGTCAAGTCTTATACGATCTGCATGGCCTTAAGTTGGGCGTCGGCGTCTGGGAAGTGCAAGACCATGGGTGCCCGCATGAGAACCTCGAGAAGCGACAAACAATGCAACTTGTCGAGAAGGTCATGGTGCTCGCGAACCGTATGCCCATGAAAGATCTCCTGAAGTCGGATCTCAAGACAACCATTGACCACATGCAACAAACGATTGGGCAAACGAAATCGACCCCTCAAATGATCCACAACTTACGCAACTTTACCGAATTGCTCAAGAAGCCAATTCATCCGTTGCGTCTTTATCAGGCCCTTTCTGGATCTGTTTCTGTCGACTCTGTTACGGCAAACACACCAGAGGCCGCGTTGGCTAAGCATGGGTGGTTCTTCTTGCTGGGCATGATTGCCCTGACAAAATTTAAGGGCGTTGACTTGAATCGCCGTCAAACACCCGGGGCCACTGATGATTTGCGCATTGGTGCGACGTTCTTAAGACTTCAATTACAATTTACTGCCGATAATTGGCGCGCCTGGTTCCGACTCGCCGAGTGCTTCGACTACGAGTTAGACGAAGCCGTTCTCTGGACTGCCGATAAGATGAACAAGGACCGTGCTGAGCTCGTCAAATTCCAACGCAATGCTATCCACTGCTATACACTGGCGCTCTCCCATTCTAGGAACGAAGAAGTGGATACAAATGATGGTGATCCCTTGCACGACATGTATCACAAATTCGCAATGCGACTTTACGCGTCAAGCAGAGAGCCTTTTGCCATGGAGCCTTTCCATCACTCAGATCAAGAGAGATTCTTCATTGAGAACATGGGTACGGGAACATTTAAGCGAATTCTTCACGATCAAATGTCGGAGTACAAAGTGTGGAAATTCGCCGCAAAGCTCTTCAAGATGGCGATGGAGCGGCAACCAAAGAACTGGAAGTAAGTCATGCTGTACCTGAAATCCGAAATCAGTTGCTCACATTCCCAGGAACCCTTACATGCTAGCCAAATGCTTCTGGAAGATGCACCAAACCCCGGCCGAGAAGCTCGATGCAAAGGACAAGAAAACGCCGGTTTCTGCCGATACGGTGCTTGGCATGCTGAAGCAAGCAGTCAATGTTGCCTACAACGCCCGCAAGTCAAGAAACAGCGAGCCCATTTTGGAGCCGCATTACAAAATGGTCGCCATTCTCCACAAAATGGTCACTCGCGGTGACCTCCCCTCGGCCGAGGCAGCCGCTGTGCTTTCCAAGCAGCCACTTGGAGTGACGGTGAACGCAGATGACCACTTTGCGTCGTTCTCGGAACCCGAAGACTGGGAGGAGTATGTGATCAGAAATCTTGCGAAACTGAAGGACAAGGACAAGTCGAACTGGCAACACAGAATCATCATGCGCCATGCCATGATACTGTTTGCCGAAGGCAACAATGGCCAGGGCGATGACCTCCTCGTCGGGGCCAAGGCAGCCTTTGGCATCTTGCGAGAGAACATGTTCACCAAAACCATGGTGATGAACGTGTGGAAGTGTGATGCCGAGCGCCCTGGTCGCCACCATGTCTACACAGAGCAGTACGTGCGATTCATGAACAGGTTGCTTGTCATCATGTCAGACCAAACCAACCTCGAGCTACTGCTTCGACGCCTCCGAAAGAAGGGTGCCGACTTCTACCACTTCCCAGATCTATGGCAAACGTGCTGTCAGGCGTATTTGAAGCTGTTACGAAAGACGTACGAGATCTCACCAGTGACGGACGATGTGTTCAAAGCCTTGTCAAGTGAAGAATTCGAGATATTCAGCGAGCGCATCACTGAGTGGGCTGCCAACAGCGAACAAAACAAGAACCCAGCCTTTGATTGCATGAGGGATGCCATTGAGCTGAAGAAGCTCAATGCGAATCTGATGAAGGCAGCCGTCATCGATGAGTTGATCAACGACTGCTATTCCAAGATTTTCCTTGACGTGGCAGCAACTCTACCCGGACAGATTCCCAGCAAGGTTATCGAGGAGCGAAATCACGCGAAGGAGGTGGCTGCCCAGCTTGAGAGTGTGGCACAGGCCGAGGCCAAAGCAGCCAACCCCTTGAGCAGCATACTCAACCCCTCAAACGGGCAAGACAGTGCCGCAGGAACCGCGACGCCGCTGGATGGAGAGAAGACGGAAGTCGCACCCAAGATCAGGAGAACTGGTGTGAGACGGCCGGACGTTCTTCGTAAGGCGGAACAGGCTATTTTGCGATCTCAGGAAACGCCTCGACCAGCGACGGCGAAGAGCCGCGTAGGAAGTATTTCGAGCGCGAAACGGGGAAGCCAAACACCAAACCTTGCCGTCAGCGACGCCGGTAGCGACGAGGACGGACCTGATGCGCAGGTCCGACGGGAGGCTGGAGAAGGAACAGACGTTGAGATGAGGGATGGGGACGTCACAGAAGGCAACGCTGGTGATTCCCGATTGCATGAAAGAGGGAACACAGACAGCGACATGGACAACGAAAGCGACCTCAGCGATGTTCCTGATGACTACGACGAAATCACGCCTCCGGGGCTCTTGGTCTTCCCGAACCTGAGGCGGTCCGAACATAGCGACGAAACGAGCGGCGAGGAAGCAGACAGCGAAAGCGAGGGCGATGACGAAGGAGAAGGTGGGGAAGAACACGAAGAGGAAAACGAGGTTGAAGGCGAGGAGGAGGGCGAAGGCGAGACTGGCATGGAGGCCGACGTGGAGGACGCCGGTCAGAGTGAGAGGGAAGCTGGAGACGGAGAAGAAGACGAGGACGAAGAGGACGATGACGACGAAGCGGAAGAAGCAGAGGAGGAAGATGAAGAGGAAGAGGAGATGGAGCACGAAGTTGAGCATGACAGCGAGCATGATCATGCCGACGACGAAGACACGCGAATGGGCGAGGCGGACGTCACGGAGCAGGATATCACATTGAGTTAGCTGTAACGGCGTTGAGGGAAATGGGGGCATTGTTGACTGTAGAACCAGGCTTGGGACAAGCGGCGTAGAATTGCTAGACCAGAAATATTCATCTCCATGTTGATTTGACCACGCGCCTAATAATGAACGGTCGCGTCAGCTCCAGATGCACATGGCGCCTGGGCCGATCACGACAGTTACATTAAAAATAACGTCAATTGAGCTTGTCTGCTTTCTGGCGTAGTCGAGCCTGCATGCTTAGCGACGGTCCATGCGCGGAGCATCGGAGAGACCGACCGGCCGCATGCAGCATGGGCTTGGGATTGTTGCCTGATGGGGGAAATGATTGGAGCAGCATCCCTGCCGCGCGACTGGGAGTTTCAAGAAATGGTGCGCCTGGGTAAGGGAACTTGGTCTGGGTTAGGTGAGAGAGAGCGACCGCGCAACGTCGCGGGCCATACGAAACATTGACGCAATTGCGCCGCCGCCGTGGGTGAGAGTCTCGAGAGCCTCAAGCAACTCGGCGCAGCACTGGTTTCCGCCCTTGACTCGCCGCATTGCGTCACAAGAGGAAAAAAAAATTGTTTAAAAAGACCCAAATCTCTGGTCCTACGTATGCCAACCCCCCCACTGGATCGTGGCCAGGTTGCCACGGCTGAGATCACGTCTTCACTGCCAAGACAACAGCCAAGAACGCGGCACCATCACCCACCCGAGTCTTGGTGTCTTGGGAGGGGAGACGCGGACACGGTGTGAGATGGCAAACTCCACAGCCTTTTGCGGCGGGAGATCCAGGGTTCTTGTGATTTTTTGTGTTATTCCCCTTTTATTTATTTTTATCATTTGTTTTCTTTCTCTCTCATTCTGTCCATCAGGGACGTCGTGTGGAAAATTCAATCTCTGCGAAATGTGGGATTTATGGAGCGACGCCGCGGCGCTCTCCAGATATTAGTGGGTATCTTCCCAGGTACAGCATCTAAGGTGCAGCGGGTGGATTGCCGTCATGACGATACCTTGAAGTTTTTCAGGGACTTGCGGACTGTCGCAAAGGGAAAACAGAGGTGAACCAGTCCTTGTCGTGTAACGTCCCCTACAGTGACGCTGGACAAACCTTGACGCCAACGCCCCCATGCCGCGACTCCTGGGCATCACCGCCCACGGTCCTTCAATTCACAGAGAAATCATCCAGGAGCAGGAGTCGCAGCAATAAGCGAAAAATCACGCCTTCCACCTGGTCTTTCCCGCCGTCCCCCAAAGCCCGACATCCCGCGCTCTGCCAAGCCAGACCACCGTCTCCTCATGTGGAGCCCGTCCACAAGCCGGACTCGGGCGGACGCGCGCCCCCTGGTTGGGCCGCCCATGTCCCCCTTCCATCCCCCAACCCACAAACGATGTAGATGGACTGCTGGAAAAGTTGCGTGATCGCCAGGTTTTCCACCCCCCAATGAGATCCCGACAGCAGCGGACGGGGGAACAATGGCAGAAAGTCCTAGCGGAATCCTGCTGTAGGGATCGAGCCTGGGTGTCTGTCAGGCTAGTCTGCTTGGCATGGAGGTATCCCCGGTGTTTTTTTTCGAAGGCGTGGGAACAGACGGCAAAATGGATGGCAGGAGAAGGAGGAGGAGGAGGAAGAGGGAAAAAGATAATAGAGATGTGGTGTCCGGAAAGCTTACTTATGTGCCTTCCCTGCGCCTTCATGCACCTCTTGGTTTCGCGACTCCTCCGTCTCTTCTTCCATTCTTGTTCTCTCCCCTGAGAACCTCTTTTTGTAATCCATTGCTCGTTAGAGAGTGTGCATTTATACATCGACAGCATCTCGCCTCATGACGTGAAAGGGGTCTCGAACTACACTCTTCGTTCCTTCGTCTTCCTCCCCTTCGGCGCTTCGCTGATTAGCCCCCTGACCCCCCTTGCGGCTCCCGTCAACCACCATGGAGACGCTCAAGAAAGTCGGGCAGTGGCTCGCTCCCGCGGCGGCCAAGTCTGACGACGGCCGAGACCAGTGGCCCTCGCGCGCGGCTTTCCTGCTCGCGGCCATGGGCGGGTGCGCCGGCATGGGCAACCTCCTGCGGTACCCGTCGCAGATGTTCAACAACCCGGGCCTGCAGTGGTTCGTGCCGTACCTCATGACCGTCTTCCTCATCGCGATCCCCGTCCTCGTCCTCGAGATCGCCATCGGCCAGGCGTACCGCGGCGGCTGCGTCGTCGCCTACAACGCCCTCGACCACCGCCTCAAGGGCGTCGGCCTCAGTCTTCTCTACGTCGGCCTCGTCGTCAGCCCCTACTTCGTCGTCAACCTGGCCTGGATCATGAGCTACTTCCGCCACTCGTTCACGAGCCCTCTGCCCTGGAAGGATGACGGGCAGGAGTTCTACATGGGCCGAGTGGTCGCCAACCCCGACCCCATCCCCGGCAACTACAGCGCCGACGGCAGTTCGGTCGTCGATTACGTCGAGTACCCCGGCGTCGCCCTCATCGGCGAGACTGTCGGTTGGACCGCCTTCACCTGGTTCCTCATCTACATCAGCATCTTCCGGGGCGTTGGTCTCACCGGTCGAGTCGTCTACTTCACCATGGGTCTGCCAATCGTCATCACCATTATCCTGATCGGCCGCTCCTTGTCCCTCGACAACGCCGGCGCCGGCGTGCGAACCTTCTGGGGCACGTGGAACAGCGACCAGCTCGCGAGTGGAACAATCTGGCAGACGGCCTGCGGTCAGGTCTTCTTCTCTACCGGTGTCGGCTTCGGTTACTTCACGTCCTATGCTTCGTACAACCAGAAGCACTCCAATGCCATCATGGATTCGATCCTCATCGTGTGCAGCAACGTCCTGTTTGAGAACATTGCGGCGTTTGCAGTCTTTGGTGTCGTCGGCTTCCTGCGCATCTTCCCCGAGGACGGCGTCAGACTGGGAGGTTTCACTGTGGGCTTCTTGACCCTGCCGTCCGCCGTCGCCCAGATGCCGGCCGCCAACTTCTGGGCCGTGATCCTGTTCTTCACGCTCATGGTCCTGGGATACAGTTCTGCCTTTGCCATGATTGACGCCCTTGTCACGCTGGTCATGGATTGCCAGAAGAGACTATCCCGGCCCATTGTCGTCAGCATCATCGTCATCGCCTGTTTCCTCTTGTCGCTGCCTTACTGCACCGAGTTCGGATACTACCTGCTCTCCGGCATTGACCGCTGGACCAGTGATGTTGCCCTCGTCTTCGTCGTCTTCTCAGAGTGCGTCTGCTCCACCACGTTCTACCGCTGGAGGGATGTCGTTGGCCAAGTTGGCAAGAAGGCGCTCATCGTGCAAAATGTGGGATACCTGGGTGGTATGCTCGTCGGCCTTGTCATTGCGCACACAGTTTCCCCGGGCGCTGGTGCTGGTGCTGGCTTTGGCATTTACATCATCGGATTTGTGGTCTCCGTCCTGATTTCAACCATCCCCGACACACCAGGCCCAAGATTCTTCAGCAAGAATGTCACCTTGAACCGCATTTACTATCTTGCATTTTACTCTGTAAGCTCCACATCTTTTCAGCCTTGCACGTGCGGCAGCTAACCTTGACAGGGCAACCAACTCCGGCACGATCTGAACCAGATTGTCGGCCAGGGCAAGAACTGGGCTCTACCGGCCTTCTGGGCGCCCATGATCCGCTACATTGCGGCTCCGATCCTGTCCATCGTGTTCAGCTTCTCTTACCCCGGCTTCTACGAATTACGAAACGACCCACTGCACATCATGGGCTTCGGCGTGGCCCATTTGGCTCTGATCATCATCTTTGCAGGCTTCATGATGCCGCGCTGGTTCAACGTGCTGATCCCACCGCAGCGTCGCGGCGAAGGAAAGCTCGACATCGGCGCCCGTACCCTGGCCGAGCATGAGGTTGCGCGTGAGCAAGAGGCGGTTGAGAGTGGCTCAAAAGAAGCGAAGCAGACGGTTGCTAGGGAGCCCTCAAATGAGAACCGCAGCTCGAGATCTGATACCCCTGAGCCAGCGACTTCTCGATAAAGCATTGGGAATGTTTGTTTCTCTTTTTCTCTTTTCCTTTCTCGTAAATTTCGTTCTTAGGATACATACACCCCAGGAGAGAGTCGACATGGGAACCAAGTGTGAAGGACAAGACAGAACCGGAGCACAAACGGGAACCCATAATAATCTATCATCTGCCGAGGCTTCAGCTCAATAGCTGTTGTCCTCCACAAGGCGGATGTAATGAGCCCTTCCGAAGTGGTGCTGATGACTTACGCTTTTGACCATGCCGTCGTAGGATCGTAGGAGCGCCTTCCACCGCCTAAAGTGAACGTGAAGCGCCATGATGTCCAATTTCGTGTCTAGAAACTCCCTAATGCTTGTATCCTATTGCTACATATGGCTGAATTGGCCCAGCTTGAATCGAGTAGCAGGAAGCGGTACCGAAAACACGTCACTCATAGTCCCACATGGCTTATTAGATTCTATTGCATTGTGGACTAAGACTATAGGTTAATATCTGCGAAGCCTTCTTTGGCGTATACTATCGTCCTCTTAAAGTTGACTCATGCAAAGACACAACAAGCTCAACAACCTGAGATAGAGCGCGGCCTGGATGATGTGAGAGAAACACGTAACATGCATAAAGGGGTCGCCGCGCATTTGTGGTCCGTTCGCGTAGCAACGCAAGGTTCAAAGCCCTGCCTGATGCGTGGCCCTTTGACATCGCACGAACAAGCTCGTCCAGGGCTATATGCAGCAAAGCAAGGGCCAGAAGCTTTTGCATACAATGTGAGATTATGGCTAACGTAGACTCCTGTACCAAATTAGAACACCTCAAGTCTTTCCCTTGCCCGGAAACCATTCTGTAAACGAATGCTCCTGACCCGCTTCGAGATATACGCCTCTCCCAGTCATTACACTTAGTGTAAATAGTGAATCATCGCTCTCCCCCTTCATTCCAGGAACCTATCGATAAAAATCCAAGCCAAATGCACCTGCAGCAAGAAGTGCCCTCTGCCGCATGTCCACCAATGCGGGAGCGCATCTTCCGCGAACGAGATCCTGTTTACTAGTCGGCCCCTTTACATGGTGTCACCACGTTGCCCGCGGGAACCACCAATTTCGCCCTCATCGAGACTCACAGCTTGTCAGCGCCGATTGGAGTGGCAGCATTGAGCTGTGCACTTTGGACCGTGCCGTTGCGTGACTTGCAAGTTTGATACCAGATTACGGTTCGGAAGCGGAAGCAGGAAACCATCGTATCCGTCACGCCAGGGCTTGCAGAAGTTTTCGCCATCCAGCTGAGAACACTTGTCATGCTTGCATTCGACTGTCATTCACAATCTCGAGGACCAATGGCTTTGTTTAAGCGCAATAACTCAATTCCACGAAAGCTGCTCAAAGACTAACTTTACAGAAAAACCACATGATCGCCAGGAATAAACCCAACCTCACCATTACCCTTCTCTGCTGCCAACCACTGACCCCCCGTCCGATACACCAGCATAGTTTCGCCGGCCAAGAAAGGAAGCCTGTCGTAGTCTTCAGGGCTGGGATTGTGGTCCCTCAAGGCCTTGACGCGAACCCTGCTGGCTTCGTAAGTTGTCGAAATTCGCGGATGTTTGTGCTTGAGAGTTAGAAACATTACGCAGCGAGTAGGCACGAGGCCTTTCTTGCCGTGCGAGTTCCTTGCATAATGCCATCCCACTTTTGGGTCAGTCACGAGCAGATACTCGCCACGTGAGACTGATAGCTCGTCAGGGCAGCCCGGATCAGCAAAGTAGCTGTTTTTGGCAAGAGCATGGTAGGTGTAGATGTCGCTTGGAAAGAACTTTGGCTTGAACTCCGGCTCATCCTTAGGCAAGGGCTGCGGCTTCTCATTCTCAAGTTCTGTTTCCGCTCTCTGTGCCTCTGCCCATGTCAGTGGATCCAATGACGTGACGTAGTTGCTTGGAACGATGCCTCCTGAGCCATCTCTCGTCTCCACGTGCCACCAGTTGGCAGAGGCATTCTGAACATAGAATATCGTCCCCTTGTAGAAGGAGAGCTCGTGAGGGGCGTCGGAACTGGCTTGGTAGTCATATAAAGCCTTCGCAAGGGGAGCAGGCTTGTAGAGTTCCTTCCATACGGTTGACAGCAAATTCCCACGGAGGCCAGGCACACGAACATCCGTGCTCTCCGCCACAGAGCTACCAGCTTGCCGCGTCGTCACGGAAGGATGCGGGATCATTGATGGCAACGCAGACAAAGCCAACTCCTCGAGGTGTTCGCCGAGATGGGCCCAAAGTTGTTTTAGACAAAGTTCTTTGGAGCACATGATGCATTTGGTGACCGCGCTTTCTCTCTGCGGTATACCACACATCAAACCTAGTTTGTCCAGGTTTGTTCCAGGCCTGCCGTCCGCATGAACGTCCCAGAAGTGAGTTTTCAAGAGCTCCCAAGACGCAAATGTCACCTTGCACAGATCACACAACCACTCGCGACGGTGAGCAGAAAACTCGTGCGACCTCAATTCGCCTGTGGTTTCGTACGTCTCTGTACCATTCAGGCAGTCGGGGAAAGTACACACGTACGGACGAACGTCAGAGAAGACATGCTGTCTAGAATTTTGTGTCAGTGTGAAAATGTCCCAGGTAAGCCCGACTTTTCTGGAGCAAGTACTTACATCCACTTTTTCTTGTTCGCGATTTTCACTTCAGTGTGACAATAGGGACATTCGAAAGCTACACCGTGGGTAGCTGTGACAGGCAATTCCGGAATGAGAGCCAAAACCCGGCGGCTAACCCCCAATTTTTCGGCTTCTTTAGTTTCAGGGGACCCGGACACTGTTTCTCGGGCAGATTCTGGTTCAGGTTCTGCTCGTTCTGGTGCGACCGGAGGCTTGCTGAATGCTGGGGCAAAGCTGGCAGATCCAGCCGCCTCGGGCATTTCCGCCATCACATCTGGACTTCGTCTTTCCGTTTCATTGTCCGGCGACCTAAATACGTCTTTCCAATCAGGATTGGCTTCTCCCACGACGTTTGAGTCAATGCCACTGCCTGGATGATACGAGCTCCATGCCCAATAACGAAGCCGCTCTCGACGCCGGGTGTTTGCGAGAGCCAACCGCCGGTAGAGGAAATCCAATTCTGCAGGGTCATTGCTCTCTTGCGATGACGAAGATGTCCCGTCGGTGCCAGCTTCAACCTCTAAGCTGACGTCGGGTTGGTTTCCATGCTGTGAAAGCCATTGCTTGATTTGCTTCTTGATTTTGCCTAGATCATATTGGTAAACTGCGTTTTCCACATTGCTTGACTTTTCGTCGTGGGGAAAATCTCCTTGAGGGCCTCCCTGCTGAAGAAGGGTATCCATGTGATAGAAGATGTCAAGCCTTCCCCGAAGGTCGGGAGTTACGTTTAAAAGGCCTGCCAACTGGCGATCCTCAATGCTTCTAGTTGCTCGAATTTTGTTGATGTCTTTTGCGTCATACGCGTGCGGCAAGGAAACATCAATTGATGACCTGGGGCTTCTTGGCCACCACTCATCATCCCACTCATCGATTGCGCCATGCCATGGAGAAACGCATCGAAGGACTATTCAACAGTGAATAAGAGCCAACTAAGATATGTAAGATTGGGATCATATTTACCGAAGTCTAGGAGCTGATGCATGTCACGGCAGTTATCCATGGCCAGTTCGCGCAGCTCAAGATCTTGACTAAACGGGGAGTGGAACAACAGCTTCGTGTCGGCTGGTAGATACCATTGCCACTCCCGAATCAAGATCTTGAACCGTGTGAGGTCATCGTCCCACCCTCTGAGCTCTTTGAATCCGATGTTTAATTCTTCCTTTCGCTCTTCGGCAAGTGCGACAAATTTTTTGAAGCGAGGCAAAAGGTCATTGAAAGAGGCGGAAAGCTTGCGCAATCCGTATTCCGCTTCTGAGTCTTCCATCGAAGAGGTGGGCTTTACTCGTGTTGCAAAGTGAATGTGGCTTGCGCAGCAGAATTTTTTGTAGATCAGGTTTTTTCCGGCGATAAACTATGAAAATGTTGCTCTCAGCAGGCCTTTAAGTACTGTTCAAATCACTGTACAGTCACATGGGTCTGTAGCCGAGTGTCGGATGAGGGACGCTTCCGCAAAACCATTCTGTGCTACGTGAAGACGTTTCGAAATCAGTGCTGAATGGGAACATGCATAACGGCGTGCCCACACCGCTTCTTCGCTTTTCCTTTGTCTTCTGTATTGATATAGGGTTCTGTGTCTTTCCCTGCGTTTCTTTCTCTTCTTTGTTCTCATCTTGTGGTGAACAGTGCTCCACGTTGAGCATTGGGCTCCTTGTGAACCTGACAATTTCGCTCAAAGACGCTCAGAAGGGCAGCAACAAAACAGTTTACTGGTCGAAATTGGTGAAAGACACTCCTCAAAGACAAAAAACCTCTTATGCCATCATAGAGGTAGCTGGCGTGGTCTTGGGAGCAATCCCAGTTGCTCTCTACGCCCTGGACAACTACAAACGGTAGGACCAGCACCGCACGGTAGAGAAATGAAACGACTGTGGCGCTGACCATCTTTTCCAAGATTCACAAAGTACATCCCGAATTCTTCGGCGGACAAGGAGGCAATTGAAAGCATCAAAAGGAATCTGACAATCCAGCAGATGCAGCTCAACAAGACACTCAAGAAATGCGGGTTAACCAACCCGACTCCACAGGAGCTTCGTGATCATCTGAAAAAATTGCATCCCAAGGAAGCAGAAGATCTTGCCGAAATTTTCTTGCACATGGACAAGTTAATGTCGAAGGTAGTAAGGAATCTCAAAGTTGATGAGACAGGTAAAGTCCGTGATCCGTTACCTCCCCAGCTGTCAAGGGGAGGCGGGAAATTAATATCCTTTTAGCCTCAGTGGATAACAAACCCGCTTGACAGAGTAGAGTGTGATTGGAACCAAGTAAAGTTGCGCTTTGGTTATCGTGAATGCAAAGCCATTTTCAACGAGTTGGAGCGATGGAATTCTGCTCTCGAAAAGGTTGTAAAGCCTGCAGATGAACCCAACAGATTGAATGCGATAATAAGGGACCTCCAGGGATGTTTCACAACTGCATCCTGTGACACGATTCGTGATCAAGTCAGAAAGCTCCAAGGGATGCTATCAGCAGGCAATTCTTGGGGTTGCAGTTGTGAGGGGCACCATGGTGGCCTCAGCTTGCGTTGGCATTTGGAGCTGGAGCTGGAGCAGTGGTCCACTCCGGGCACGCTATCCATCGGGCTGTGGGAGGGCGGAAAATGGCATCCGTTACAAGTGGACTTCGTGGACAACCAAACACCTCAAATCACGGCCACACCTCAAATTACAGCCACGCCTGATCGGTCATCGCAGTCGAGTCTGCATTCAGGATTTGAGAAACTGAAGAAGGCCTTCAAAAAGGAGCCGGAGCCGGGTTTGACGGATCTCTTGACCAAATCAAAGCTTCGTAAGTCTAACTCATGCTCGGTGAAAGTCGGTGCCTAGATGGACATTATGCACTGAAACATGCTAACATAAGTCTCAAGTTATGCCGGAAATTCTGATCAGCGCCGGGGATCCCCAAATTAGCTGCCTTTGCGCATTCGCCACCAGGTCCCAAGGGCCGACAACGGGCGTTATGCGCAACCCGGGCGTTCATCCCAGTACGGAGCAACAAAGGGTTACCATATCTACGACAGGAAATGATCCTTTGTCCATCGTCGACCTGAAATCGATCTGGGATGACTCTCCGCAGCCTGGCTTGTCGGAATCGTCACTGCTATCTCGGAAAGACCGCTTCGGGTTTGCAGCGGCTGCTTCCTGGGCAGTGCTCTACCTTTCAGGGTCAGCATGGATGTCTGAAGACTGGAGTGGAGGGATGAAACTCATTATCCCCCGAGACGTTGCCCGGCTTTCTAGCCCTGGGTCAATCAAGCTTGAGCCTGCTGTTGGCTGCTTCTTCAGAACCCCCAGAGCGAACAACGCCGAGGACACCGATATGGAATTCTATTTCGAAGTGTACCCGTTCGGAGGCGAGCGGATTAAAAATAGGATTCTCTTTTCGCTTGGGATCCTACTCATGGAGCTCTGTTTGAACACACCTTTTGATGTTTTGCGTCAAGGTAGGGGATGGCAAGCGGCGTCTACATCAGCCGCATCCACCACCAACATCTCAGATGATCTTGAGATAGCCAACAAGTTATTGCCTCGAGTTTATGCGGATGCTGGTAAGGATTACGGTTACGCGGTTCAACAGTGTTTGCGATGTGAATTTCCAGGCGAATATCTAATACAACGCTTGGAGCTCTCGTGTTGATAACATATGAACTAAAATTCTCTCAACCTTTCAACGCATGTGATCAGAATCTCGTCGTGTTTTTCCATATAGCAGGACCTGGGGCAGAATCCAAGGATCCATCACCAATCAAAGCCGAGAGCGGTTGTTTTTTCGTAGAAGCCAGAAGACTTTTTATCCACCAAAAGACTTGTTATCAGCATGGGTGCTTGTCGACGAACAAGATCAAGCCAACCAGGACTTTATCTTGGCGGACACTCGGCATTTTGCAAATGGGGAAGCAAACTAATGACGACTTTTAAGGAATCATGGCAACACAGTCCAGGTGCCATTCATTTCCTTGCGCCGCCTCAAAGACGGGCGCTTATCTGTCGCATCGTTTATGATGTGGGTCACACCACAGGATGCCTTTCCAGACTCGTGTTTCCCTGTCATCTCCCAATTGCGCGTAAGGCAAGACGTCAGGGAAACTCGCGTCTGGGATTCGACAGCTTCCTCGTAAGCGGCACCAGGTACCCGAAGGCTTTGCATGATTGGCGAATAACTGGGGCATTTGCGCGCTGGCTATCCCATCCAGGCAAGGCGGGCTTCGAGGGTGGAGCTTTGACTAACTTCCAACCATGCAAGTGGTTGTCCACCTTCCTTGCAGGGTCGAAGACAACGAGAGGTTTCGCTGACAAGGGTACGGTAGCCGACAGCCATATCTTTTGTCAGACGGAGGCTCGGAAAACCTCACCCTTTCCCTCAAGCACTCTAACGTGCGCTATCCTCGAAACAGCTTACAATATTGCCGTTCAGAGTGCTTTGTGGCAGGCAAGATATCTTTTTTTGCATATCGTGACTTTCGAGGCCTGCAGGCTCGCCTTTGTCGACAGCGATGCTCTTCTCAACATGCGCCAACGATGACGCCTTCGGGCCGGGCGTCGTCGGTTGCCGGGATGATTTTGACTTCACTGTCAAGTTTGAGCAGATTTTCTTCTCCTTGGTACCGTCAATTTTGTTTGTGTCGTCCTCACTATGGCGCGCAACGTCCTTGATCAGAAAACCCGTCGTTGTAGGCGCACCGATGCTGCAGATCGTGAAAACAGTAAGTTTCTTGTTGTGTCCTGAAGCGCCAATATCCTCATTGACTCCCAGGGTACGATAACTACGTATGTTGGCCTCCAATTATCGTTGGTCGTTATTGTTAGCCTTGGCTCCTTCGGAGTGACGGCCCTGTCCATAGCGTCCACAGTCCTTCAATTCATAGCGGCGCTGTGCATGGTCGGACTATCTTTCCTTGAGCACAGTAGGTCGCCTCGACCATCAGTATTGCTTAGCGCATATCTTTTCATCACCACTCTTCTCGATGTCGCGCAGGCTCGTACATTCTGGCTGGCCTCTGGTACCAAATTTGAAGTCGCGTATGCTGGCGTCTTCTCGGCCTGCATGGCGCTGAAGATGGCTGTTCTTTTCCTTGAGGCACGCCAAAAGACAGCTTGGGTCAATTGGGATTTGAAACAACACAGCCCGGAGGAAACAAGTGGTTTATACAGCCTTGGTACGTCACCTGGTCGTTCGGGGCCTAATTCCTCTGGCAGCGTACTGTCATGCACCGTCTTGAATCGTGAAGCAAAACTGACTAGAGCGACCCAGGCGTATACTTTTGGTTGAATAATCTGTTCCTCAACGGGTATAAGAACATTCTCCGCATTTCGGACCTCTACCCCTTAGATTCCACCATGAGTGGCGACGTTCTCCAGACGAGATTTCTGGGACATGCCGACTACAACAAGTTTAAGACTGATAAATACGCTTTACCGAAGGCATTGGCAAAGACGCTCAAGGTTCAGCTATTGCTTCCAGTCGTGCCAAAGCTGTGCGTAATCGGCTTTACCTTCTGCCAGCCTTTCTTTATCCATGCTCTTTTGGAGCATCTTTCGCAACCCGACACAACGAGTGCCGCAAAGAATGCAGCTTACGGTTTCATTGGCGCAAGTATATGCATTTACTCCGGAATGGCGATATCGGAGGCCTTCTTCTCATACTTTCACCACCGTATGCTTGCCATGGCCAGGGGATGCCTTGTGTCAGCCATATACGCGAAGACGACCGAGATCCAGGTCGGCACAGGCGAGGACAATGCTACTGTGACATTGATGAGCGCCGATGTCGAGCGCATTGAGCTTGGGTTCGTGGGCCTCCACAACATTTGGGCGAGCCTCATCGAGGTGGGAGTGGCTAGCTGGCTGCTTTACGAACTGCTCGGGCCTGTGTTCGTAGCCCCAATCGTCGTGGTCTTGTGCTGCATAGTGGCGATATCTATCCTCGCTAGGTACACGGGCGCCGCTCAAACGAAGTGGATGGGGGCCGTTCAGGTAATTACAATTCCTACACCGGGATAATTTGAGCAGCTAAGAACCCTGACACTTCTCACACAGAAACGCGTTGGCTTGACAGGGACTGTGATTGCCAGCATGAAAAGCTTGAAGCTCTCTGGGCTAGCCCAGCCTATTTCGATATACGTCCAGAAGCTTCGCAGCGAAGAAATTCGAGCCGGTGGGCGATCTCGCCTTTTCATAATCGTCGCCGCCATTATTGCCTTTACCCCTCTCATAATCTCACCTGTCATGACCTTCGCTTTCGCGCCGCGCAGTCTGAGCGCCGCCAAGATTTTCACTGCGCTATCTTACCTCATGCTTTTGTCGTCGCCACTGCTCTCCTTGTTTCAGTCGGTGCCACAGATCATATCCGGCATGGCTTGTCTAGGGCGCATACAGGCCTTCCTCGCAAGCACAACTCGGGAGGATTATCGTACAGTGGCGACAAGTTCAGCAAGCTATGCCGAGAAGATTTCCGAGGGAGAAGTCTCACTGTCTGAAAAAAGATCTGCTGGCCCTGCCATAGTCGTGCAAAATGGCAACTTTGGGTGGAGGGCGGACAGGATGGTTCTCCACGATATCAACGTGACGGTGCCTAGATCAGCACTTACAATTGTCATTGGACCGATTGCTAGCGGCAAGTCGACCTTAACCAAAGCGCTTCTTGGTGAAGTGCCTGTGAGTAGAGGAACTGTCCAACTCAAGACGAAACAGTCCCGAGTGGGTTTCTGCGATCAAGTGTAAGCTCCCCAGTCTTGCCAAGTGCACTTGTGCCTTTGTTGAGAAGCTGACAACGCCTATGTAGACCATTCTTGTCTGATGGCTCGCTCAAAGACAATATTGTGGGCTTCTCCGCTTTTGATCCCGATCGATATGCCCAAGTTATCGATGCTACCATGCTCGGAGTTGACCTTGAGACGCTGCCCTCTGGTGATATGAGCAATATCGGCAGCAATGGCATCACACTGAGCGGGGGCCAGCGTCAACGTGTGTCTCTCGCCCGGGCGTTGTATCTACACGCAGACCTCCTGATCTTTGATGACGTTTTCAGTGGTCTGGATGCCGACACCGAGGATCAAGTGTTTAAGAAGGTTTTTGGTCCGCAAGGGTTGATCCCACGGCGTGGAGCAACTGCATTGCTATGCACTCACTCTGTCCGTCATCTACCCTGGGCGGACCACGTCGTGGCCTTGGCTCAAGATGGCACGGTGGCAGAACAGGGTACTTTCGATGACTTGATGCAAAGGAATGGATACGTTCAAAACCTCGACGTCAAGTCTTCGGACAGCAGCAGCTCGGAAGAGACTGCTGAAGAAGTTCCTGCGCAGGAATCGAATTTGAAGCTAACGAAGAAAGAAACTACTGCAACCAATATGCCTGCTGCAGCGGACGCAGCCAGACAAGTTGGAGATCGCAAAGTGTACAAGCATTACTTTCAAAGTAGTAAGTACGACCAACCACTGATGAAGAAGCTATAGAGCGCACTGACCAAAACTTCACAGTGGGCTACGATGTGGCCATCATGTCCGTCCTTACCGGGGCAGGGGTTGGGGGTCTGCACAGTTTTGCTACGGCCTGGCTCAAGTTCTGGGCTGACGATTCTTCATCACCAACGCCAAGCCGGCCTCACAGCTTTTACATAGGGATTTTCGCCTTGCTTGAAATCAGCGGGTTGCTGTCCCTCCTTGCGCTGGGCTGGTACGTCTTTGTGCTATCGGTTGCAAGATCAGGCTCTAGGCTCCACCAACTTGCATTGACCACGCTCGTCCATGCTCCACTGAAGGTGAGTTGCTTTACTGCCCTGAGAAAATGATCGTACGCGGAAGCGGATTTCTCAAAGAAATTTTGGGACTTAACATGGTGGCTGTGGCATGCCGGATCTTCCTTAGTCTGAGACGCTCGCTAATACGTCACTCGCAGCTTTTCACAGTTACGGACCAGGGTGCTATTCTGAACATGTTTTCTCAAGACCTCAATCTGATTGACATGGCTCTTCCGAATGCCCTGTGTAACACCTTGCTTAGCGTTTCTATTGCTCTGGGCGCTGCGGTCATTCTCATCACTTCTTCTCCCTACATGGCCGTAAGCTATCCTTTCTTAGGAATGCTGTTGTGGGTTATCCAACGATTCTACCTGCGAACTTCGAGACAGCTTAGGCTCCTTGATCTGGAGGCCAAGAGTCCCCTTTAGTAGGTTCCCAATATTTGGTCAGCTGGAAATGGGGGGGTGACCTCCCAACTAACACCTTGCGCTCTAGCACTCATTTCTTGGATACTACGAAAGGGATTGTTACGCTTCGTGCATTTGGGTTCGTGAATGAAGACAAAGCCAAGAATATCGCTCTTCTCAACACTTCTCAACGTCCAGCATACCTGCTGACCATGATTCAACAATGGTTGTTGGTCGTGCTGAAACTGGTCGTCGCCGTACTGGCGGCTATCCTTACGACTCTTGCGGTCAAGTTACGCTCGAACTCTGGCTTCACTGGCGCATCTCTCATCACTCTCATGACGTTTGGTGACAACTTGTCCGAGATTGTCAGGAACTACACGCAGCTCGAGACTTCTATCGGGGCCATTGCGAGGCTGAGAGCCTTTCACGAAACCGTGAAACCAGAAGACAAGGACGGGGAAACTATCTTTCCCGCTGAAGAATGGCCAGTTAAGGGCCAGATCGAGCTGAAAGGAGTTTCAGCCAGCTACGCGTAAGCTCTCAACTCCCATTTCCTACTGCTCCAGAAATTCTAACATCGTGAAGGGATGAGAGTGAGGACGTCAAAGAGCCGCTACCATTGGCCTTGCGGGATATCAACTTCACCATTACCGGCGGCGAAAAGGTTGCCATATGCGGCCGAACTGGGAGCGGAAAGTCCAGCCTAGTGGCCCTCATCTTGAAATTACTTGACCCGGTGTCAGATACCCCTAATAACGTCTTCATCGACGGGGTTTCATTGAGCACGATTGACCGGCAGACCTTACGAACCAGGCTTCTCGCCGTTCCTCAGGACGCTGTCTTTCTGCCTGATGGATCCTCTTTCCAAGAAAACCTCGACCCATTCGGCTTGGCTAGCGCAGCGCAGTGTCAAGCAGTCCTCAAAACGGTCGGTCTCTCAGCTTTCGTGCAAGAACGTGGCGGACTGGGGGCCTGCATGTCTGCCAGCACTCTGAGCCAGGGTCAACGACAGTTGTTTTCTCTCGCACGTGTTGTTCTACGAAGACGACTCCGCGCAAAGAGCCTCGGGGTAGGCGGCGGAGGTACAGAGGGTGGCGTGCTACTTTTGGACGAAGTGAGCTCCAGCGTGGATCGCGAAACGGAACGGATCATGCAGGAGATCATACGGGTCGAGTTCGAGAACTACACGATCCTGGCTGTCAGTCACCGGCTGGACATGATTGCAGACTTTGATAGGGTTGTAGTCATGGATCGAGGCCAAATTGTAGAGGTGGGAAACCCACGGCAACTGGTGCAGGATCCTGACAGTAGGTTCGGAGATCTCTGGAGGGCTGGAGGAAACTAGTATTTAGACATAGGTAGACTCGGACTCGCGATTGCCCGAGTTTCGGATATTCGATATTTCTCCGCGGGTACGGCGTGCCGCGCGGCTTTCCCCTGTCAGATCGGCAGTTGAATTGCCTTCAGCTAAGATCTTGGCATTCACAAGCCAAGATATCAACGACGAAGCATAATGTGTACTTCATAGATTTCCAAGACTTCGGATTAAGCGGTAGTGTAACCGCGTCAGGCGATGTAATCACTTCATGCAGCATGCACGATTGCCTCACGTTGTCAGCTTGGAGCCCACACATCAGTTGGTGGACGGTGGTCCCGCCGACTCCTCGCGGGTTATCTCCGCAAAACAAGCGTCGATCCGTCCACGTTGGAACCACAGCTAGCCAGTAGGGCTTTTTCCGAAAAAAAACCAAGCCCCCATTGTTTGCGGGGGTTATCCACAAACTAGTGGTTGTTGCTTCTGACAAGGCCGGCGCGGTCCGAACGGCCAAGTGATGGCAAGCATGGAGAGATGGTACGGAGGAGGCCGAACATCGGCATAATGAATAGACCGGCCTGCGAGGCATAGCCTCAGCTCCGAACTTCGCAAGCTGGAGTACGCATGCCGGGTCAATAGCCAGGTCGGGACTGGGCCTGTTGAAACTGCTTATCTGTGAGGTCGAGAAAAGAAATTGTTTCACATGTCAGGACGAGGCTAAAATGGAGCTTATATGGATTTTAATGGATCTCGTCATATTGGTTCAGAATTGCACCATAGTACTCTATTTTAGCCAAGCATTTCTTATCATATATTTTTTTTTATTTCGTAGTTCTCTTATGCCTTGTTCCGCACTGTAGTGCAGACATCTTCATTGCTGACTTTGTTCCTGTATCTGAGGCTCTGGGGTACTGGCCCTCCCTACTGATACAGTTTAATCATAGCTGTATTCTACTTGAAAGTCTCAAATCTGGCTCATTGTCATAAATTGCTCAATTTTTTTCCCTTCCATTCTATTGATTAAACCACGCTACCATTATGCTTTTACATTAATCGTTTCAGTTGCCCAGAGCCTCACGGCGTCCAGTGCTCTTTGGGTCGTAGTATGGAGCCTCTCCCAAGCTGCACACCCGGTCGCCGGCCCTGTCCTCGGAGTAATCATAAGTCGCGCAGTGAAAGGTGCTCCGGTTGTCCCAGATGGCAATGTCGCCCTGCTGCCACTTGAAGCGGACCTGGGCGTCGTGGTTCTGGGTCAGGAGGTTGAACAGGTACGAGAGGAGCATGTCGCTCTCGTCCTTGGTGACGCCGTTGATGCGCTTGGTGAAGCCCTTGTTCACGTAGACCGACTTCCACCCGGTGACGGGGTTGGTGCGGATGATGGGGTGCACGGCAGTGAGGTCCTCGCCCTGGTTCAGGGGGGAGCCGCGCTGGCCCTTGCGCAGAGGGTTGCCGAGGCGGCGGGCTTCGTCGTGGAAGAAGTTGGCATCGTGGGTGGCCGTCAGGCCCTCGAGAAGTGTGCGGATAGGAGGGGAGAGGCGGTCGTAGATCTCATAGCCAGAAGCCCAGAGCTGTGATTGGCGGTCAGGGTATGCATGGTAAAACGGATGCCAGGGCTGAACTTACGGTATCGCCTCCGGTGGCGGGGAGGGTGTGAATCTTGAGCATAGCATAGTCGGAGGGGACCTTCTCAAAGGTGCTAATGAAACCGCTGTTAGGAATCTTAACGGTACGAGGTGGTTGTGCATGGTTGATGCTTACATGTCACTGTGCCAGCCGTTGCTAGCATAACGGCTCACGTCGCTGAGCTGATGGGTCAAGCCGCCACCCTTCTTTTGCTTGGCGCTCGAGATGACACTGATCTGGTCGCCGAGCTCACTGCCCTCCTCGGTCAGGGGGTGCACGTGCAGGCCCGATGATTCAGGGCTGCCGGCAGCCTCCGTGATCCTGAGCATGAGGTCCTTCATCTCGGTAGGGCTGACATGGCCCTGGCCGCGGATAAAGACAACTCCGCGCTGGGAGATGGTGGCGGCCAGGTCGCGAATCTGGTCGTCGGGGCCCTTGAGCAGGTCCTGGACGTCGAGGCCGGTGAACTCTCGGCCAATGACGGGGGTGACGTCGGCATGGGTGAAGGCGTCCAGGGTCCCGGCGTAGGCCAGAGGCCCGGCGAGGCGGGGTCTGGAATCAGGGTGGCCGCCGACAATGTCGGACGCGGCACTGGCGATTGCTGAAGGCATGGTCCCGGACGTATTGGTTGGTTGGCTGGCTGTGTGAGTTGTGCTTGATGGGATGCGTGATTGGGCGGTGGGATTGTGAGTTGTGCTCATTTAGGCATATATAGCGTCTGGCACCATGCAACCGCTCGATCACGTCAGACGGGCAGGCGATGGCAACATCCCTCTTATAAGTGCGTCCCGAGTGCTGGGAGGGCCCTAGTCTCGGCCAAGGCTTACCGAACCAAACCGCGCGCCAGCCCCCCTGGGCGCCGAGCCCCAGTTTATCTGTCCAGACATGGGGCGGCTACCCCATGGAGCCTACGACCTCGGCATTGGGGGCAGGCAGAGGGAGGTTAGAGCGGTGCTGAAGGTCCGATCCGGCACACGGCCGCCCGGCTTTGGTGCTCAAACGGGTTGCTGGCGCCCGGCGCTATGGATGCAATGCTGCCAGCGTGGAGGAGCACCTCGACATGACGTGCGCGCTACTGTCCCGATTCGTCTCCAGTCGAGCCCAAATGGCGGTTTCATTTTTTGGCATGGCACCGATCGTCCGTGAGATTGCTTGACAAGGGCAAAGCGGCCAACGGCGAACAGCCGGCGCATATATCATCCCAATTGGCCCGGCTTGTCTCTCGTGCAGTTCCGTCTCGCTCGCCCGTTCTGCTTCTTCATAACCGCGGCTCTTTGCCTGCCAGAGAAGGGGTGCCAGATCCGATCAGATCAGATCAGGTCAGACCAGAGTTTGGATCTAAAGGTTGACGTTGCCAATCGAACGATCCCCTCTTCCTGTCCCTCGACTCATTACCGTCGTCTAATTTTTGACGCGCGGCAATCTGCTCTTGCACACAGCAGCGTCGATCTGACCCCTACTGTCCCCGCTTCCGTTCCGTTCCAGCAAAGACAGAGCTATGGGTTCACCCGATGCGATCGAGGCCCGCTCGCCTCGCGCGGATGCTCAACCGGAAGAGTTCGACAAGAGCGTCGCCGTTGGCCGACAGAACATCCACTCTACTGTGCCTCCCCATGAGTCCTATGAGGGCAAGCACCGCTTCGACCCGGAGGCCACCTGGTCCCCCGAGGAGGAGCGCGCCGTGATCCGAAAGACCGACATCCGCCTGCTCTTCTGGCTCTGTGTCATGGTAAGTTTGACTGCGTGCATCACCGGTGAGGGACCAACACATGCTGACACTCACTCAGTTCTTCGGTCTGCAGCTTGACCGTGGTAACCTCGCCAACACCACTGCCGACAACATCCTGGAGGACCTTGGACTGACCACTGACGACTACAACAACGTATGTAGCTCGTTGGCTCCTCAATCAACTCACTCATTAACACCCCACAGGGTACCACCATTCAGCTTCTCGCCTTCCTTACGGCTGAGTTCCCCGTTCAGTTCTTGACCAAGCGCTATGGCTTCAGACGCGTTCTTCCCACCGTGAGTTGCCCCTCTCATCCAGACAGCTTTGAAATCATGACTGACATACATTCTAGCTGATGTGCTGCTGGGGCACTGTGTGTAAGTGATTGCCGGAGGGTCATCGCCCCTCGTCCATTACTGACCTGTAATAGCCGCCTTCCAGGCTTTCATGCACAACCGTACCGGCTTCTACATCACCCGTGCCCTCATCGGTCTTTTCGAGGGTGGTTTCATTCCCGGTGCCATTCTTTTCGCCACCTACTTCTACACCTCTAGGGAGCTTTCCATCCGCCTTGCCGCCTTCTGGTCCACCCTCAACATTGCTCGTACGTATTGACTCCGCGTTCGAGCCCTTTGATTGTTGATTGTAATTAACATCGACGCAGGTGTCATTTCGGCCCTGCTCGCCGCTGGTCTGCTTGAGATGCGCGGTGTTGGCGGCCGCCCTGGCTGGTTCTGGCTCTTCCTCCTCGAAGGTCTCCTCACCATGGTTCTCGGTGCCATCTCTTTCGTCTGGCTGCCCACCTCCCCCACCGCTACCCGCACCCCCATGTGGCGCAACGGCTGGTACACTGAGCGTGAGGAGGTCATCATGGTCAACCGTATCCTGCGCGACGACCCTGCTAAGGGTCTGACCGCCATCAAGGAGCCTGCCCGCTGGAAGGATGTCAAGGCCGCCTGGGGCGACTCGTCCATGTGGGGTCTTTACTTCATCGGCCTCATCGCTTACATTCCTGCCACTCCTGTCCAGGCCTATCTCACCCTGACCCTCAGGCGTGTTGGCAATTTCACGACTCTGCAGTCCAACCTCCTCACTGCGCCCTCCGCTGCTCTGCAGATCATCACCATGTTGGCCCTCGCTTTCTCGTCCGAGTACTTCAACGAGCGTGCCTTCCATTGCTTCTTCGGGGCTTTCTGGAACCTGCCCCTATTCACAGCGCTCCTTTCCATCCCTGACGGCGGGCGAGATTGGGGCCGATACTCTATCATTACCCTCATCTCTGGTTACCCTTACTTCCACCCTCTTGTCAGCTCATGGATCTCGGAGAACACTTTTGACGTCAAGAAGCGAGCCATCACAGCTGCCACGTACAACGTCATCGTGCAGATGTAAGCCAATAGCCCCTCCCAATCTTGCAAGCTCCACAGTACTAACCCGTGCTACAGAGGAAGTGTTATTGGTAACCAGATCTACCGCAGGTGGGATGGCCCATACTACAAGACCGGTAACACCGTCTGCATCTCTATTCTGGCCCTCGGCTTGGTCGCCTTCCTGGCGCAGCGCTTCTGGCTTGCCCACTTGAACAAGCGAAAGGCAGCCGTCTGGGATACCATGACTGCGCAGGAGAAAATTGAGTACCAGACTGACACGGAGGCCCGTGAGAAAGACGGTAACAAGCGTCTGGACTTCCGCTTTGCCTACTAGACATGTCGACAGCTCCTTGTTAGATGAGATGAGCAAGCTATGGGGGCTTGGGAAAGCGTACTGCTTAGACCGAGAGGATAGAGACTACTTAATATTCATCAACACTCGTTGTTTACTATTACATTCATCTCCAAAATAATACACTCTTTCCAACGATGCAGCAATTAGTGGCGGATGCTGCAGATGCTCCATTATGCTCTGTTCTTCAATATAGATATATTTCCGGTAATAAGCTTCGCCAAGCCGCGCCACATTCACTTCATTAATTAAGGTTAATTCTCCGAGTCTACTTGCATTAGTGAGCTAAGCCACACCCGTTTCTTTATGTCAAGCGATATTAGGTATTCTGCAATCCCCGGCCTGACCAAAGAATGGGCACCCTCGTGCAAGCAAAGAAGATACGCATTAAGCCAGTCGCTTGAGAAGAGCTAACTCATGGTCAAGGAGTGCTCCACCGACTAAATGGTCTTGATTTGATGACATGGCTTATGATTCAGCACACATGCACCCTGGTAGATCGCGTCATCATGAATTGAGATGGCTTATGGGCGTCAATCCCACGGACATCCCGCCAACGGCTGTGGTATAATGGGGACATATACAGCCCCACCTTCAATTAATCAATCAAAATCGCCGCGAGCCAGGCACCAGACTAGTCTTCGGGACTGCTCTCCAGTTTCGAGGAGCAAGGCCGCAATTTACGCATGGTTCCAAGACGAGGCTAGGCTCAACTAGCGCAGCCCTTCCATGTTTAGACTAGATAAAATCCCCCCTTCTCCGGTTGGCAGAGACGTGAACTTCCTGATAGGCTTCGACATCTCCAGCAACTCAAGACAGGCGCACATCTTATCCACGTGGAAGGGCCAGCGGTTCAAAACCCAGTGTATGCATAAACTTGTTTCGGGCGATATTGAGGTTATAAGCCAAGAGTCAAGGCAAAAGTATAAGACGTTGCAGCAACACTACAACTTATATGTTATTGGGAGCAATTGCAGCATTGCATATTTTTGGAGATCAAGATGACTAGACATTGAAATCTTTCTATTACTGGATCTGAGGTTTCAACTATTCGACCACCTTTTGACCATAGCCGTGCCCTTATTTGATGTTCCCAAATCCGTGCAACCTTGATATACACAAATAAAATTTAGACTGGAAAGACTTGTTCATTGCGATAATCCGTGTTTGAAAATATCGAATATGAATGTAATTTGATACTCTCGAAGGTCACTGATTATTACCACCCCCCATCCTTCGGTGGCTTCCCTTTCCCGTAGTTACTAAGCTCACCTGTCATTGTACATTGTCTTCTTGTTGAACCCTAATTAGAAAATCGAAGGTCGATTTTGAAGCCCGGAACTACAATCAGACAGGCGTGATTGAACTTGGAAGGCAATCCAACAGTGACATTACCACTTAGTGTCACGTGGCCTGAGTTCTCAGGACCAATCAGGTTGGAATCGAGACACCTAATTGCCGAACGCGTTCCTTGTCTGGTTCCCTGTTCAACGTCAACATGGTGCTCAAGAATTTGCTATGCCCTGGCCCGAGCCGCCTAAAGACTCTAGTCGGAAGAACTCCACAACAGCAGCGTCCCCCCTTCCCTATCTCTGAGGAAGCAATCACGAAGTACTGCCCAGGAGGCTACCATCCTGTCAGGATTGGAGACAGCTTCCATCGTGGGAAGTACAAAATTGTCAACAAACTCGGCTACGGAGTGTGTGCTACCATCTGGCTGGCATTTGATAAGGTGTAGGTCCGATCATCGCGTTTTCATGACCCTATCTGCCAGTGCTTCAGTGCAAATCAGCATGTGGCGTTGAAAGTCTTGTCAGCTGATACATATGGATGCGGGCATGACACGTTCGAGTTGGACATTCTTCGCCATCTCCGGATTAGGAGCAGTCCCGTGGAAGGCTCGAATCATGTTCTGCCCTTGCTTGATGAGTTCCAGCATCAGGGTCCTCATGGCATTCATCAGTGTCTCGTCTTCAAAGCAATGGGCCCCGATATGTCCAAGTACAGGCGGCTTTTTCCAAAGCTCATGGTCCCGCTTCCTTTAGTGAAGAAGGTTGCCAAGGAGCTCCTTCTTGCTCTTGCTTATTTGCATGATACGTGCAGAGTGATCCATACAGGTATGCCTTTTCGAAATGTGTGCGGCTGTATACTGACTGCCACTGCAGACATCAAGCCACAGAATATCCTCATTGAAACGCCGGCCATCAATGATATGTTTCAACATGCGCCATCTCATGTTTTTAGACCCACTAGGCAACCATTGCCCCCGCCTGATGATTTCTACATGGAATCCATGCAAGTCACATCTGCTGAAGAGGATTTGGCTCACACGACCAATTTGTCTGTGAGACTCGCAGATTTCGGAACAGGTTCGCATTTACAAATACCCTCAATGTGATAATCATGTAGTGTCTGATCAAGCGGGAACAGCGAGCTGGTTCGATAAACATCTCACAGAATGGATTCAACCGGAGATGCTTCGCGCCCCAGAGGTAATCCTTGGAGCACCCTGGAATCACAAAGTTGATATCTGGAGCTTAGGTCTAGTTGTGAGTAATCAAAATCTGACTGACTGGCTAAGGCACCATGCTAAATTTTCAAAATCTTCAAGATATGAGATTCGCGCAGGGCAGCTTCCTCCTCGAGGGCAGATGGGCGCCACGTGAATCCTACTCATCTTCAGCCCATCTTGCACAAATGACGGCAGTTCTTGGGAGGGCCCCTCCACAACTATTCGCCAAATCCAAGTACAAGGATCAGTATTTTGACGCAAAAGGTACGTTCAATGATTTGGTATACTTTCCAAGCAATGGGGGAATGTTGTGCTGATTCTCAAAGGCAACCTCTTGAAACCATCAACATTTCCTCCTTGCAGCCTTGAAGCATTCGTCAGGAACCCGAAGTTGCAGGGTCAGCAGCAGAAGGACTTTCTTGCTTTAATCAGATGCATGCTGCAGATGAACCAAGATGATCGACCGGATGCGAAGGCCTTGCTAAAATCACCATGGCTTGCTCAATAGCAAGTAGAGGGCATTCAAGTGCCTGTCGAGGTTGCGTAGGCATTTTGTCTCTCTACAGGCTATATTGCAGGGCGGGATGGACTTGACATTTCATATTTCTGCTCTTCCTGCTTCCTGTCACATTCTTCCGATGTTCGGGCTAACATCCCTGGAGTTGCTCAGCTGCGAAGACAATAAGTTTGTAGGATCTTAGCCCTGGTAGCCTGTTTAGCAAGGGCTGGAATGGGATTCCTGGTAGACAGCGACGATAGGTGGAAGAGTGAGCTTGGCGGAACTAAGTGGATAACATGCAATTTAACGATCCTGAGCAGAATGATGGACGGCTGGTGGGAAAAGAAATTACACCGGGAGGCTTGAGAACGGACTGTGTTCAACATTTCGGTTGCTTCATCGCTAATCATTGATCCGCGCTCAATTTTCTATGCATGATGCAGTTCATTTTGTAATGATGACATAAAATCACCCCTGTTCCATTATTCAAGAGTCACCAATGCTTCTCTCGTCTATGAACATCTGGCCGTCGTGCAACTGTGGAAGATTCCATACTGCCGAGGCCGCGAATGATCAATCATACCTGACTACAATTTGACTTAAGAAGATCCTTGACGGCATCGCGTTACCGAGACCAGGGCTCTCAATAACTTGCAGCATGCAAAAGGCAAATAAAGCAAGCGTTAAAGGAACCGTGACCGCAGACCTCCGTCCTCTTGGCGTGGTAGGGAAGCACGGGAGGAAAAAAAACACAACTGAAACTATTGTGAAGGGCTCATGGACTTCGAAAGGGTTTAAAACAGGATTGTTTAAACCTTTAGAAGAGAAATCCGATAATTCATAAGTAAAAAACCTTTGAAGGTAAATCACTGGTAGTCTGAGCCTTTGCATTCAGAGGTTTGCTAAGCCCTTGTGAAGATTATCATGAAGAAACATTCTTGGCGGTTACCAATGCGCCAAGAGGCGGCCGCCCAAACCCGACCCATGAGCAACCCCGTCATATTGGCGTCCAGTTATCATGACAAGAAGCATCCTCATTCGTTATTTCCGAGCTTCCTTTGGTAGCGGAGCAGCTTCTCCAGCCACAGGAGTCTTTGTCATTGCATTAACCCAAGTTGAAGCCCCTACGATGCCTGTTTTTAGTATTGATGTGCTAAAAACAGCCCGCCTGAAAAGCAGGCAAAAAGGATCGCTGTTTCAATTGGAGCTCGAGTTGTGTACCCACGAATTACGGACTCGAGACCGCATAAAATGACATGATAACTGCAGTCAGCTCCATGTCTGCCATCATTGCGACATGAAATGCTTGACAAATCCAGCTGGGAAAAACCATAAATGGACATTTTCAGAATATCCAGGCAAAGATCAGCAGCCCCCCGACACTATCACAGCCCACTTTTAGAGTCCACGTCGCTCGGCACTCGAACAATTATACCCAGCAACCCGCCGCTTGCACGGCACCTCGTCGCTTCCAAGCTCCACCACCAGCGACGACAAGATGGCTCGAACTTTGTTTGCAGGACTTGGTGTTGTTGCCACCCGCAGGACTTCGATGCTCATGGTATGCTCTTTCTTTCTGGGCGTCATGCTAGCAGTAGCACACCACTTTTTCTACAGCATAATGAATGGCAGAGTCGTTCGAAGCAAAGCGGAACAACTATGGGTGCGTTTATGACTTCGAATCTGATGAGAAGATGCAGCTAATTGACATATGAACTCTTTTAGATAATTAGAGGCGGCACCGGTCTTTCAGTCTTTATTAAGATGGTATTCACCATATCGATGAGCGGGATACGTACAGTGGTTCTGGATGCAGTTGAAACGGACGCATAATTCCCTGGGAGATGCCGATGCTATGTATGGTCTTTTATGAGATCGTTCTACCTCTTTCCATTTACAATATTAAGTACCACATTTGAAATGCCACAGAGCCACTCATAAACAGTATACGTCTCTCATCAATGGCTCTGCCATTCAACGAACTCATCAAGTTTCTCGACGAGCCTGCCGACAAACAATGACCTCCGGTGGAGGCCCTCGGAATATACTACGAAGCGATCATGCTGAACATCACTGTGAGCGCACGCTGCGGCTGGCATCCATCTTACTTTGGTGTAAGAGCATCTAGCAACTTTCCTCTGAGCAAAATGACCAGCCCAGCAACTCTGAAGACGTTGCGAAACCAGTGTATCTATTCCTTTTCGACCTCGCCCTGGCATATGGCCTTTCTATCGCACTCACCCTCGTCTGCATGGCTTTCGGTATCACTGCGATTGGCAAAACATGATCCTGGGCGATGCGCAGATCCGGTACCAAGTGAAGTTGCGCGTATCGAGCTTCAATTTAAAGATGACCATCCCTGGCTAGAGCTTAATAAAAGAGCCCTCGCAGAGCATGATGATAGAGCATGTGTATACCACTCTGCAAGATCGAGATTTCGTGGCGTCTGAGTATGATCGGCATTCAAGGTATAGAGCTCTATAGCACGTTTTGACCAGAGATCACAAAATGCAACAAAACTTACAGATAAAGTGTTTCGTATTTCACAAAACTTGATAAGCCTGTATTGTAACTTGATTTAGATCGCGCCAGAAACGACAAAAGCAAAACTTGTGACATTGCAGCAAAGCGAGGCTCCCATTTTTGGCTAGCTATCTATCTTCTCATGTGCTAGCACATTCACAATAAACGCAAGCCCTATTTGATACCCTTCTTAACGTACCATTTCCCCACAATCTTCAATCCAACTGATACTTGTAGCAGGTAGTCATGAATGAGCCACTAAGATTATGACGCACAAGTCCCAGATTTGATTCTTGTCGTGTTTAAGGCAACCTCAGTAATCATCTCCGCGAGCTTCTCTGGTTTGGTGAACCATGGAGAATGGCCAGCACTGATTTTTAGAACTGTGGCCGCTTCCGCAGTAACGGCGAATACTTCTTGATACTGTGGCGGTACTGCCTGATCGTCCTCACAGATAAGGTAGGTGGAAGGAATATACTGATGAGCGGCTCGCGTCAGCTCCGTGGTTTGCACTGCATAAGCTTGGCAGATGATCTTGGACTCCCAGAACTGAGCTTCTTCAGATGGTAAATCGTGGTAGATGGTCTTTGCGGCGTTTTTGAGACTGAAGCTGCCGCCTGGGTGCACGAGATTATTTGGCGATTCCCCGAATGTGCCAAGGACCGATTGTCCTACACCCAGAACGAAACCTGCAATATAGAAGAGGTGAAAAACTCCACCTTCCAGACCATCTTGTCTGCGTTTAAGTCTGGTAAGTTCTTCAGGAATCGCTTGACTACCGACGAGGCCCCCATAAGAGTGCATCAGAACAAGCACTAGTCTTCCTTCTTCCTCCACAAGCTTTCTGATCTCGACTTTAATGCCTTGAGCATCATCAAGGAGAGACTTGGTGGTAAAATCGGAATCATCTTGACCAGCCAAACTGGGAAGATTAGGGTGAACAACCTCGAAATCTTGCGATTTTATCGCGGTAGTCAACTTTCTATAAACTTCAAGACGTTGAAATGATCCTTGCACAAGTAAAATAACAGGAGTAGATGAAGAGGCCATGGTTATTTGATTGTCGAAACGAAACGACTCGGCTTAACGCAGGCTTTGGGCAGAAACTTTTGAATAAGCCAAACTAGAATTTTTGTATTCTTTGATAGTAGGGGAGTAGCTATGGATTCTGTTCTAGTGAAGAGTCGAGGACCAGGATTTTAGCTGTTAGTCCCTAAACGTCAATAACACGCTCGAACCCATGTCTCACATCTCACATAAGCCTTGAACGTAACCGGTACACTCATTAGCGGGACCCTCCCTAGCTTCGTCGCGGGACAGATCGTATGGTGCAGTTATTCGAGTAGCTTTTGCTTCTGCAGTTCGATTTGAATTTACTGACTGCAGGTGAGTCTTGTTGTGCAGATAACTCTTGCTGCCGAACTTAGTATGTATTGACTTTGGCTTTGCTTCTCCCATCGCCACAGCTGCATCTACAAGATTCGTTGGGTACAGACCTTGGTATTGCAGCGACATCCCAATTTACTCCGTCGAGTTCCTATCGGAAGAGGTAGCTTAAAATTTGCAAGGGCTGTAGTAGATCAATATCTTTATTGTTGACTTTGTTACTATATCTGAGGCTCTGGGTATTAGATCTCTCTCCCGAATGATTTCGATTGTATCTGTGTCCTCATCTGATATCCTCGAATTTGGGTCGTCTTGACAAATTTCTCCATTCCTGAGGATAGCGAACATCCACGAGAAAGGTCGATGCAATGGTTCTCATATGGAGCTTCAGCAAGAGCAATTTCAAAGCAGCACAAACGCCAAGGATCGCACCCGAGGATGGATTTCTTCCAACAGAGGCCGAATTTGATGGCGATGCTCCGCCTCACAAAGATGACCGCAGAGACGCATTAAAAATAACGCTAGGCTGTGGCATAAGAGAATGCTCTTGCGGTCTCAGCACAACTAAGGGTACATTCGACGGCCACACCCCAGGGTGGTTACTCACTCAGGTTATCGTCTCCCGAAATGACGTGAAGGCTGCGGAGATTGCAGAGACAGGCTGGTTCGCCACAATCCACATTACTGCACGAAACCTACCAAGTTTGATGAAGAATGGCTTTCATCTAAATGAGAGGAACATCGATCATGAGAAAGGCTACATGATAGACGGAGTCGGCTGGCTTCAACACATGTGGCGGGCCAACGACCCGGATTTTCGCACGCGATTCTACTCTTTATACGACGATGCCGAAAATCCGCAATGGTTTGGGACACTTCAGGTTTGTGCCAAGAGAGTCGAACGACTACAAGCTTTCCAGATCCGAGATCTCTGTCCAGACAATATCGCGTGGGCTTTTGGACTGAATCAACGAGGCGAGGTTGTGTATCGCTACGACGAGGGATCAATGGAGTCCAATTTCAACACTGTTCATAATGGGAGTAGCATGAACGGCTTGTGGCCGCCAGAAAACATCTCAAACAAATCCCAAACATGAGCATGGACGATCTGGATGGTTATCCTAGATAATGGACGCCAGACCGACGATCCGCCTTGAAGGCATGGAAAGAAGTTTTGGTCAGTTTGAAAGCATTTAACTGTACCAAAAAAAAGATTGACTCGTGACCCCACGTGACGATATCAGTTTCTCTCAGAAACTCTTTGGCGCCTTGTAGTGATCAAATGCTATGCTAGCTTTTGAGGTACGTTGAGGAAGGCGAATGTGGCCAAAATATAAATTGGAAAGGATGATGACTTCTTTGTTACGATTAGATTCCCATTTTCTTGTTGGATCATTTAATTTTTGTATTTGCGTATTTTTCTTACTTTCTGACTTGGTAGTTTCAAGAGAGTCCAGATGTTTGACTGCGGGTCTCACTCAAGGTAGTTTCCTATAAACTTGTATACTCGTGATCCAATACTTATTTTTCGCTATTTTAGGTTTATCTCCATCGAGGCCATGATGTTTATTTGTTTCAGTGAGGCTTGGCAGATGCTAACCATCTGATAAGAGAACCGGAACTGGTGCTCCGCTTTGGTTGGTGCGGTCTCACCACCTCTCAAAGCCAACACGGTGTAGCCACGGTGTAGCGATAGACTTCATTGCAAAGCAGTAACGGGGCAATTGATGTTGCGTTCAATCGATATTGTGAAAGTTGGCGAATGAGCCCGCGCAGATGGGTCCCGTGATGCGTAGAGGATTCGAGCTCGACTCACAGCTGCATTAGTTAGCTCTTACTAGACAATTAGCCTGCTATCGAAGGGACTTTGGATTACTAGAATTCAGGGGGATGCTGCAGCCCTGTACGAAGCCATTCCAAAAGAAGCCAAATTGCTCCATTTACGGCTACGGCCTCCGCCGGATTCGCCACTCGACATTTCGAACCCCCTTTTCGCCTCTTAATTGGCCATACAACTCCAGTACCAAACGGGGAGGTAGATGTAGGGTGCCAACCGATGTAACCAACTCTCTTGAGAGAAATTAACTGCAACCAACGTAGAGTAAGCCAAGGCAGACGTTCTTCGAAGAGGAGCCAATTAAAACTGGATCCAGTCCTGGTCGACCTCCCGGCTATGTATAAATCTCACTTGCTTTCCCATTACTCCGCAACTGCGGCTGCACCCCCTCATTTTGATGATAGATTCTCTCTACTGTACATTATCACTCTAGCCAAAGATTCGTGGTAAAATCGCACAGAATGGCGTCCGCCAAAGAAGAAGTTCTGGCTAGCATCAGTGAAGCCGGCCTCAGCGACATTTTGTTCCTGCCTGCTGACCCAGTGTACGAGCAAAGCATAGCCTCGTATTGGTCCCAAAGTGCTCGTCTGAGGCCATGGGCTGTCATCCAGCCTCGCAATACGGATGAAGTATCGCGAGCCGTCCGCGCCGTTGTGGCAGTACCAGATGCCCGCTTCGCCGTTCGCAGCGGGGGCCACATGAGCTCGCCGGGGTCTAACAACATTGTCGAGGGCGTCACAATTGATTTGTCCCGTCTTAAAGAGACCACATTGGACCCTGATACTCGGTTGGCTTCGGTGCAGCCCGGTGCCCGATGGAATGATGTGTACCCCTTCGTTGAGAGTCACGGCCTGATGGTTACGGGCGGTAACATCGGTGATGTAGGAGTTGGTGGGTACTTGACGGGTGGAGGCTTTTCATACTTCAGCTGCCAAACAGGATTGGCTTGTGCCTCGGTGGTGCGTTACGAAGTTGTACTGGCAGACGGTAGCGTCGTGGAGGCCGACAAGGACAATCACGCTGATCTCTTCCGGGCGTTGAAAGGTGGCAGCAATAACTTTGGTATTGTGACTCGGTTCGACCTCGAGACGTTTGAGAACAATGGAATATGGGGAGGATTCGCTACGTTTCCAGACCAAGCAGGACCTGCACTTATTAGTGCTTATACGGAATACATGGAGCACGTCGGAGAAAAGGCCAACGGCGTCTTCATGCTATTTCGGACATGCGATTCGGACAATGATGATGCTGCCTGGATGATCATCCTGGTGAACGTGGATGGAACACCCAACGAAAAAATGTTTACCAAAGCCTTAGAGGTTCCAGCCACCTTCTCAAACATTGGAGCGACCAAAATGTCGAAGTTAGTCCGAGACATTGTAATACCTCCAGCGAAACAGTAAGATTACCTCCATCCTTACTCTCCTCAAGTACAAATACTAACCAGGCACGAATAGCACAACTTGGCGCACACTCACCTTCAAGTTTGATGAGCGACTCATGCAAAAGATGCATGAACTTTCAGTAGGGCTCACCAAGGACCTGAAAGAGAGAAATCTCCCAGGCCACTTCTGGATACAGTTTGTCGCACAACCCGTGCTTTCCAGCGCTATCGCCCACTCGAAAGCCAAAGGCGCCGCCGACACATTGGGGCTAGGCGATGTGACTCACGACTGTATCAACTTGCTGATCATGACTGAATTCGAGACACTCGAACTACAACAAGCAGGAGAGGCGCTCATGAAGGAGGGGTTGGACAACCTGGCGAAGCTGGCGGACTCTCTGGATGCACGCACCGACTGGCTGTATCTGAACTACAGCCATACGGACCAAGAAGCTGTGGCAAGCTATGGAAAGGCTGCGGTGGACAGATTGAAGAAAACCTCAGCGGAATACGATCCGAATGGCGTGTTTCAGAAAAGAGTGCCTGGAGGTTTTAAGTTACCAGTTGACTAACGGGTTGGCTGACTTGAGCGTGAAGGAACAGCTTATATTTTGAGCTTTGAGACATAATACTTCTACGCCGTTAGTCGTAGAGACCTACGAGCCCACCCCTGATATCTTGTCACAGAGAAAACACTGATATCACCGTTTTGATCACTAAATAGCGATTAAAATGGTAATGTTACTGTTATAACCCGTTTAAAATACGGTGATAAGACTGTTATATGCCGTTTAAAATACGGTGGGTGTGCTGCTAGGGAGGTATGACTGAGGATAATGACATATTTTTTTGCAGATTAGAACATCTCGTCCTACTATCGCCCGTCAGTGCAATACATGGTGTACTGCTAGGAATTCCTATTCATTTCTTGACTAGATAAACAAGGATACCGCAGGTAATTGAGGAGAAGCACGAAGTCTAAACCGTTGTAGTAAGCCCTCTTATAACGCCTCTCATATTTCTTAGCCTCTGTACCGCCACATCTCACTAGGCGCTGTGGTAAGCAAGGGACTGAGTGGATTGGGTTTTATTGAATTGAAATGATCTTCAATTTCCCTAGTAAACCACAGGAGACGCTCACAAAGTATGTTGCACCCGTACAAGTTCTTAACATCTCATCTCCATGCTTGCCCTCTATGTCATACCACTTCCTTTGCTAGGCTTAGTGCTACTCTTATTTAATAAACATTCTTAGAGTAGCTCCTTTGCTTCTTGACCCTATGGTAACTACGAAAAATTGAGCTTGGCCAAATAACTCGTCATGTCTGATGTCAAAAGTTGTCATAATCGAAATTGTCAGATTGCTGTGGATAGGTAGGTTCTTCAAACCAAGAAAAATCAGCATCAGTTGGTTCCGATCCAATATTGGTATTGTATGTTTGAGCAACATGTACTATGTGGAGCTGCTCCATCATACCACTCGTTGCATTTCCGTTAACAAGTGATTGCGAAGTCGAGTTGATGCTATCGGTGACAGTTGACGAGTTATCGATGCCACCTGTATGAAGGAGAAGATCGAACTGGGTCTTCGGGACCAACTGGCGTCCCTGAGCGTCAAAAGTGGAAGTTTGGTTGGGTCTAGCATCAAATCTTAGCGACTGTCGATCGACGCTTTCTGCTCGCTGATCAGTTTCCTCATAAGCTGGCGTAGACATCGGCAATGTCTGCGAAGCTGAACTTGGGGTGCCAGGGCCCAGTATATTCGATACCGCCATACTGGTCGCTCTGGCGATAATGGCTTCGAAGTCCCCAAGATTCTGGATCTGAAACAGGGGCTGTAGCCCTCGGACTACCTCCTGGGAGAGCGAGCTCTGGAATCGAGCTCGAGCAGGACTGCTCTTTAGCTTCTCCCGAATATCTGGCCTAATTGTGAAATCTAGATTATGTTAGTTACGACTTGCGGACACTGTAGTCAAAGCGAGATGAGTCTTTTCCACTTACAAGGATCAGGCACGTCCTCAACACCTGGAAAGATGATGCGGTAGATGCGTTCCCAGTATTCTGGCCCGCCGAGGTGCTGTATCCCGCGTCTGCTTCTCAATTTCAGGCACATCCCATCTGTGAGACCGTGAATGTTCGGTGGGGAGTGATTCATCTCGCAACCCTGTCTAGAATGTTGATTGAGAGCCTCTTCGCTGCTGAATTCTGAAAAACATCTTCTGCAATGATAAGATTGCTTATGACTCTTGTAGAGATGGCCTCTAATTAATGGATGTTAGTTTTCAGAGCCAGTAGGTAGAGATGTGGTGTCACATACTTCAGCCGATGTATCTCTGACCAACCTCTCTGGCATCCTTTCGGCCACTCCTTTTCTGGAAATCTCTTGACAAAGGGGCATGCGAAGACAGGGAATTTACCATTGGCATCCTCCTCTGCTGGCGAGTCTCCTGTTTTCCTTCGCTTGTCCTGGTCATCGCCATTTTCTCTGTTGGATCCAGGTGTTCTGTCCTCACCCCTTGTCCTCTTGGATCCACTCCCCGTACTGGCTGAGCCGTTGTTTCCGCTCAAGTTGGAAAAGGAACCTGAACCTTCACCACCATTGGATGAGCCACCGTTGGCATCCTGTTCGTGAGCGTGAGTTCTTATCCACTCAAAGACCTTTTCACGGACCAAAAACACGATGCAATCTTTCAGGGTGACTATGAGCGGCTGTAGGCTTGTATCTGAGTGAAGCCATTGGAGTGCCAGACCGGAAAGGTCTTCATTTTCATCGCTGGTGTCGGATATTGAGGCTTCATATTCACTTGCGTCGAGTGGCTCTGATGCTTCAGATTCGACTTCCTCGGCAACGGATGTGGGTGCGGTAGAACCCATGACCTTGGATTGTGCGGAAGGAGAACGGGCTGAATCTGGCGCGAAATTCGAGGTGCCATCATATGTTTGTAGGAAGCTTGTCGAGACACGCAATAAATCTGGCTTGTTTTGTTCCATAGGGCTTCTCGTGGAGGAATCGTGTACTGAGCACCCAGCATCTGAGCATGCCTCATCGATGATGCTCAAGCAAGCTGGTTTGACAACACCCGGAGTGACTTTCGACGACGGTAGCTCTCCTGGCTGAGATAGTTCTCCAGGCCCCTCCTTATGGATAATAACAGTCTGATTGATCTGATTAAGCCGTTGCTCTTCTAACCACGAAGTCATATCACCCCCACCCCCCCGAGAGGATCCCAATGAAGTCACGATTTCGCGAGCTCCTTCAGCAGAGTCTATGTTCGCCCCAGAAGGCAGCACGGGCGGCTGACGGTTGTTCGCAGTTTGATCGAAATGAGGATTCGGGCGAGAGCTGGAGTTTGATGATATGGAAGTTCTTTTGATCACAGTGACCTCTTCGATAGGTGTCCCGGGTGTGATGGCAGATAGCGTTGTCATAGAAGTACAAAGTGAAGATCGTGCTGTGAGACCACTTTCTAAACTATCTGTGGTAGACGTTCTCGTCCCGAGGCTCCATGAACCATTATGATGCTAGAGAAACTGAATTTAGCATCAAATTCGAGACTCTTCCCTGAACGTTGTACTCACATGCTTGAAAGTATCGCTGTGTTCCAATGCTCGATGCAACGGGGGCCCGTCAGGCCCGGTATCATCGGTTCCATATCTGTTATGGGATTGTATGATGGAGGTGACTGACCAAATCAGAATACGCCACAGGGAAGAGTCGAAATTACAGATTGACATACCTCCTTTACTCGAGACTTGGGTTGGGAATTCCCTAGCGAAACCCTGATACCCATTCCGAGCTTCGCTACCATTCATTTGACTTCCGACCCCATTGAGATCGAGGCAGGACTCCGGCTTCGCAATCGGCACGCTTTTTAATTGAAGCTCTGCCATACTTTGTTGAGGCTCTGGGGTAGAGCGTTCAGCTCCCCGTGCGACTTGAAGCGGCGAGTAGTGGTTGCCATCCATGCTAGATTCCTCCAACGGAGGCTGCGTTGGCTCAGGGATTGGCTTGTTTGGTTGACCTTTGTGTGAACCATCGGCCGACAATGAGTAGGAGGGTGCATGGCTGACCAGCTCAGACACGTCGTTGCCGTTTGTAGAATCTGATTCTTGGGAGGGAATCGTTCGTGGGGTGGAATCATGGGTGGCTTTCAGCCTGGCAATGTGTGGCTTCGACCTGGCCTTGATGCGTGTTTTAAGGTCTCGGTAGGCCGTTCTAAGATGCCGTATTTTAGAGGATGAACCCCAGCGACTGACCGAGGCAGCATTGCCTCGTTCTGCTGCCTTGGGTCGGCGAGGGATTCCTTGAGCCGCTTCCATTGCCACAGTCCGCGGTGCGTCAGATAGCCTTGCGACGGAAGTTGCCGTGAGGAACTGGGCGTCCTAACGAGACGAGGCTCATGATAAGCGGGAGGTTTTGTCCCTTCCTGTGGATGGGAAACGAGGACGAAGTGGATGAACTTTGGCAGTGGGTGGCAGAACTTATGCCAAGGCGACGTCAGCGGAAGGGCGAGGATGTGTATAAAGCGGACCACTCTGGTTCGCGACCCACGGAGCCTGATCGTTGGCTTCTCCTGACCATGCGGTGCCGACGAGATGGGAGTCTGTGAGTGGGGTCCAAGACAGGGGCAGTTCTACGAGTTGCGCAAAACTCGATGCTGCAGAAGGAGGCAGTGCCCAACTCAATCGCACATGGAACAGTGGTGTAATAAAGCCCCGAGAGAATGCCCAAGGCCATTGTGGCTGTAAACTGCACAAGACGATGCGCAAGAACGCTGCAGGGGCCTAGGTGCCTTGCAGTTCTCGTCCCGGCACGCGCAAAAGTGATGGATGACCCTACTCGAGGTTTTGCGTTGGTTGTGAAACGGGGTTTTCTGTAGAAATGGGAATTCGCCGTCTGGCACAATATAACCGTCGCTTTGACAGCTCTTTTGCGATGAGCGCAATTGAGGCAATGTGTTTCCTTTCTTGCGGTGGCTGTATGCTTGGAAAATAGGTATAAAAAGAAGCTGCTCTCATGAAGATTCACGATGAAGACAAACCCAATCTAAACCATTAAAGCCTACCAAATCCGTGAATACCCGACTGCGAATTGCACATAATCTCCTTTCTTGAATACGTCCTTTCAACATGTCCAGCAAATCTTCAGCTTGGTCCACGACCCCAAACCACGGTTCTTCCGCATCCACCTCAAGCCACGGGTTCGTACCCGATCGTCCGTCCGTGCAGGCTGCTCGTTCACTAACTTAATGCCCAACGACAGGAGTGCAGGAAAGGGAGCCAAGCCACCTGCAAAGGGTGCCTCGCCTGCCATGGACCGCTACATCCGCGAGGGCCAGCCAATCACTGCCCGCATTGCCTTTGGGGGTGGCAATCCCCCCAAAAAGTGAACCAGGGGGGCATTGCAAACCAAAGCCTGTTTGGGATGTGAGGCGGCCATGGCGGTGGCTAGGCATAGGTACAGGCGTTGGCCATGTTCTGCCTCGGCAACAAGACACTTCTGCTAGCCTTCGCGCTACGCACGTTGCCTTTTCATTGAGCGGTTCTTGCTACGAATAGCGGTAAAGGAAAAGATCTGGGCCTTGTGGAGTTTATGATGGGGTTGTTGGCGGATTGCGTTGTATTTGACCTCTTTCGCAAACAAACTGCCGCAACCTAGTTTACATAGAAGGGTTCTTTTTGACAGAGAACCCACAGCTTGAAGAGTTATTATACTACAATTTTACGGTTTTTAAAGCAAATTCTATCGCACTTTCCCAATGGACCGTGTCTACATCTTCAATCTTTTTCTTCTGCATCGCGAACCGAGTTACGTCGGAGCTAGAACTTACACCTAGATCAAGAGAGCACCTACTTGCGGCGTCGAGGCAGTGAAAAGAGATCCCTCGCTGTGCCAATCTAATTTACGAAGATATCGTTCTGTGCCCCCGGTAGGAATCCCATACGCTGGTTGTAGGTGGGCGACTTGCCCGCTGGCACCTGCACGTTGTTCCCGCTCGCCTCTACTCAGGCACTGTATGTCAGTATTCGCTCTATCATTGAGGTCCGGCGGGATTAGGAGGGGGGATGACTTACGGTTCCAGGCAATCATCTGCTTCGGCCCCTTGACACACTTGGATAGATCATCCTCGCAGTACACGGGGGGCTCAGGCTGACCCAGCTTCTTGGTCGACGTGCTGCCCGTGACCTTGCACCGGTGGTTCTGCATGTACATGTTTGGCTGACCGCCTATTTCTAGAGTTAGCATGCTCCATGGAAAGAGGTAGATAAGATGTGAGACGTACAGCCTTCGGGAACCCATAACCAGGCGCAGTAGCAACCTTCTTCAGGGCAGGCAGGAAGATCCGCAGGAACTTCATACCATGTCTCGCGGAAGAATGGAGAGCTGGCATATGTTAGCTGGCTTCATTTCACCGTAGGAGCCTTGCGGTAGCAACATACAAGTAGTGGACGGAGAACACCACGAGGTTCGTCATGTTCACCTTGTCGATGTCGCTTTCATACGATATGGCAAAGGCCGTTCCTCCCACCGTCTCCAGGCCCCGCGTGTGCAGCTCGCCGCCTTTTCCGTCCACGTTGCTGTCAAGGCACTGCGCGGGATTACCGACGCCTCTCCACGGCATGCTGCGCTCCCCTCCATCCTGCCACTGGGTCGTCAAGCGGCCGTCGTGCGACAGAGTTGTGAAGGCGCGGTTGTTCGCAAGTTCGGTCTTGAAAGCCTTGCCGGCGGGAAGCTCGAGGAACTCGCCGTCAGGTGGTGGAACGAGGTGGCATCCACGGTCGCGCTGCTGCCACCATTGCTCTTGTCTCAACTCGTAGAGCGGGTTTACGGCAAGGTTGGTGTTTTGGTCGTCAATACCGGTTTCGTTGCCTCCCTACTGTAGGATCAGTATGTTTATGATCTGCACTCTGATTATAGTGCTGCACTTACCTTGCAGTACATGCCAACATTCCAGGCCGCAATGTGGGCAGAGGCCGAAGCCACCAGCGAAAGAATGAACAACGAATGCATGGTGAGCAGTGCTGTGTGTCTAGATGATTAAAGAAAGGATGAACACAATGAATAAGTGTTCTCGAACGAGGGTGAATACAAGTGAACAAAACAATAGAAAGGAGGGCTCATAGGCCTTAAATATCAAGTTGAAACAACCGGACATATTCTACCTGCAGAAGATTCTATTTATGTTGCAACTTCCTGGCTACTCTGAGCTGACTTAACCTTAATAGGGCTGAATTGCTTGTTCCGGGCGCTCTCCGATCCACTTCAGCTGATCTTGGACAGGGATGTTCGAACGGGAGGTTCGGAGTCTTGGCATCTGACATGAAAAACATGACCATGTTGAGCCAGACTGGCAATATTGCAAATCGTGCAATAAGAAATTACTACATTGGGCCAAAATGTATGTTGTTTCACAAGACATTCGTGGCCTGGAAGGCATGTGGCGACAGGATAGAAATTGGTTTACCCCATTAGGCTCATGGTAGACAACAACTCAAACACTAAAGGCGATGTGGCAACTGCACCTCCGGGAGTAAGAATACGACATTCATTCTCATTGACTTCCTTCCGAACGAAAAGGTATGATGGGCGATTAGGCTCAAGCCGCGAGAAACGGACCTTTCACCCGTGAAACCCTGAACGTTTGTCATCCGAAACTGAACGTCAATTGCTGCCAGGGAAATATTTCTTTAAGAAGAGCTACCGCACATGGTCGACACGCAGAAACGAGTTAAGCTTTTTCACTACACATGATATGGTTCAGTCACTAGCATCGGCCCACACTTAGCCCTCCTCCTTGTCCATGTTGTCTCTCCTCCGCTTCTCGTTCGCCCTGCCGCGCGTTCCCCTGTTACCCATGCTGCCTCCGCGGGCTTCTGTGATGGCCTTCATCTCCGTTCTTGCGTGCCTCTGTGCTTCCTCGACTCTGCGCTGGAAAGCCATGACTTCCTCCTTCTGAGTAGGGTACTCCTCAAGCTTCTTGCCTAGGGCCGCCTCAATACGCTGATAGATCTCCACATCATATTGGGTGACAATCGTAAGAGCTACACCAGACTTTCCAGCACGAGCCGTTCGTCCAACTCTGTGGATGTATGTCTTGGAATCCTGGGGTAGGTCATGGTTGAGCACGAAGTCGACCTTGGGAATATCCAAACCTCGAGCAGCGACATCTGTAGCAACCAGGATATCGCGAGTGCCGGCGCGGAACTTGTTGAGGGCACCAAGACGTGCAGATTGTGACAGCTGTCCATGGAGGGGAATAGCGCCAAAGCCTAATGTTCGAAGCAAGATCGCAACGCGCTGTGCCTCGAAAACAGTTCGAGTGAAGATGATGGTGGATTTGCCTATGAATTCATTGACGAGGAAAATGAGGTAGGTATCTTTGTGGCTGTGAGGAATGAAGACGTAGTGTTGCAGCAGAGTCGATACGGTCTGGTACTTGTTGGAGCTGATGCTGACTCGCACGGGGTCGCGCAGACTGGCCCTCTGTAAGCTCTCAATCTTGGAGCTCATGGTAGCTGAGAAGAGGAAGGTTCGGCGCTCGCGGGGGATGAACTTGAGAATTTTGTCGATACTGGGGCCGAAATCCATGTCGAGCAGACGATCGGCTTCATCCATAACCAGGTATTTGAGTGTCCGTAACGAAAATCCCTTGGTCTTCTCCAGGTGGTCAACCAAGCGACCAGGTGTCGCTACGATAATGTGAGGCTTCTTTCCCAGCGCAATGGCCTGGGGCACCATATCAAGACCTCCGACAATGACGGCGCAACGGAGAGAAATCATCGAGCCGAGCGCTTCGAAAGCCTGGCCGATCTGGGCTGCCAGTTCGCGCGTGGGAGCCAGCACAAGACCGAAGAGAGGCTGGGGTTTTTCGAGGAGAGACTGCAGGATAGGGAGGGCGAAGGCTGCCGTCTTTCCGCTACCAGTTTCCGCCAGTCCAATGACATCGCGATCCTGGAGGGCAACGGGAATGGACTTTGCTTGAATGGGAGTCGGGTGCTTGTAGTTGAGGGCTTCGCAAGCCTCGCAGAGTGGATCTACAATGCCCTTTTGGGCTGTTAGCATCAAACCAAGCCAAGGTATTCATCGGCGGCGAAGTTCTCACCAGCTCCTTGAAGGTTTTGGGTGCCTCTGACGCATCGTCGGTGGGCGCATCAATCGTGGCAGACGATTCCTCGGCGGAGGGCTCGGGCGATGACTGGGGAGACTCGTCGGCTGGCTTTTCCTCGACCTTTTGCACCTTCTTGGGCGTGCCGTGGACAACCTTTCTGCGCTTGGCACCGTTCATCGTGTACGACGTCTATGTCGATGGCAAGATGTAGGTTGTTGAGAGGCAAAGCACGGCGTTCCCACCACTTGGGGAAGTCCAGAAACCTTTTGGGTCTGAGAAAAGTTTAGCGGGGCACTGCTTATCGCACGTGCACGATAGGCCGCTGCTTATCGCGGGTGCCCCACCGAAACTTTTTTTTGCTGATACTGCTGCCAATCCTTCTGGGTCCCGGCACCATCGCAGCTCCTAGAATCTTGCATCGTATCACATCACAACGCCATTCCACAATGGCGCGCAAAAGGACAAAGAAGAGAACCCATCTCGGGGCCAGCAACCCCGAGGTCGCCGCCGCCGGCCATGCTTCCGCGCGCGACCCCAAGAGCATGGTCATTCGAATTGGCGCCGGAGAAGTCGGTACCAGCATCAGCCAGCTCGCTACCGACGTGCGCAGGGTCATGGAGCCCGGCACCGCCAGCCGCCTGAAGGAGAGGAGGAACAACAAGTTGAAGGATTACGTCGTCATGTGCGGCCCTCTGGGCGTCACGCACATGCTTCTGTTCTCACGATCCGAGAGCGGCAACACGAACATGCGAGTTTGTCTGGCGCCCAGAGGCCCGACCCTGCACTTTCGCGTCGAGAAGTACTCCCTCAGTAAGGATGTGCAGAAGGCGCAAAAGCATCCCAAGGGCGGAGGCAAGGAATACATCACGCCTCCTCTTGTGAGCTCCAGCATTTCCACACTTAGAAGACGCACGTACTGACCGCCATTAGCTCGTCATGAACAACTTTTCCCGACCCGACTCTGACGCCAAGTCCAAAGTTCCGAAACACCTGGAATCATTGACCACCACCGTCTTCCAGTCCCTCTTCCCTCCCATCAATCCCCAAGCCACCCCTCTTAAGTCCATTCGCAGAGTCCTCCTCCTCAATCGCGAGCAGTCCGAGACCGACGATGGCACTTTCATCCTCAACTTCCGACACTACGCAATCACAACTCGCTCAACTGGGGCGTCAAAACCTTTGCGGCGAATCAACGCCGCCGAGCAGTTCATGGCGACCAAGTCAAGTCGCAAGAGCAAGGTGCCCAATCTGGGCAAGCTGGAGGACATTGCTGACTACATGATCGGTGGTGAGAACGGTGATGGCTACATGACGGACGCCACCAGCGGCAGTGAGATAGATACCGACGCAGAGGTGGAAGTTCTTGACACGGCCCCGCGTAAGGTGCTGTCGGCCAAGGCCAGGCAAGCAGCGGCGCAGAACGGCGACGACGAGGCTGGTGAGGAAGAGAACGTCGAGCGCCGAGCTGTGAAGTTGGTTGAATTGGGCCCTCGCATGCGTCTACGTCTCACCAAGGTCGAGGAGGGCATGTGCGCAGGAAAGGTCATGTGGCACGAGTACTTCAACAAGACCAAGGATGAGGTTAAGGAGCTCGAGAAGCGCTGGGACCAGCGGAGACAAGAAAAGGAGGCTCGCCGCAAGGAGCAAAAGGCAAACGTGGACAAGAAGAAGGCAGCCAAAGAAGCCAACAAAAAGCAAGGCGGCGATGGAGAGGAGGAGGACGACGAGGAAGACTACAGTGACATGGATGTGGACGAGTTTGATAGTGAAGGATTGGAAGGCGATGCGGAGTACCAGGTGAACGAGAAGATGGAAGAGGAAGGCGAGTGGGAAGATGAGGAGGAGGAGATTGCCAACGGTTGATTTCGGGATACGGCGTCCTTGAGGTAAAATGATGTTTTGTTTAGCAGTTATTCGAATCAAGTCCCGATTTTACTGCCATACGAGATCAGGTCGTACGCAAGTTCGACTTGTTTGAAGCTCCGGATTTGGGAGACTGACGTGATCTTGCCGCACATTGTGAATGAGGGAGATTCTCTGAACATTGTTCGGCGAAGAGCTACGAGAAACGATATGCGAATTCGGGCCTCAACTTGATTGGTGATATCTACACATACACCCACATTCCCTTCATGCGGTCAGCTTTTCGCCCTGGTATCCTGCATGTCTATCAGTCCCAGCTCTTCAGGGCTCATTACTGCGACAAAGTAAGGAAATATCTGAGAACCCATTCAACACTGTATCCGTCTTCCAATGATCCCGCGGATCAGAAGCTTGTAGGCTTCCTATCGCTCCCTAATTTATGTTGCCCGCAAAACCGCTAGCAAACCCAAGCATTAAAGAAAGTCAAATATCGCTAAGAATTGAGCTCACGAGCTGGCGGTTCATTGGCTGGTTTCTCAGGCGCTGCCGGCTCGTTCGCCGGCTTCTCTTTGGCTGCGGGTTCGACAACGGGCTTTTCAGGGGCCGCAGGTTCGTTGGCAGGTTTCTCAGCGTGGTAGAGAAATGTGTTGGAGCCTTCAAGCTCCTGCAGGGTCTCAGGGTGCAACTCCAGCACCAGCTTCTCTGGTTTCGGCAAACAATCAGAGTGAAGCTGTGCTTTCTCATGCGTTGTGTCTTCATGATGCACTCTTTGGCGTCTCTTTCTTCGACGCAAGAACCAAATCCCTGTTACAATCAACACCAGTGCGGCCACGGCACCGAGGTCAGGTCCAGCTATCCAAACTTGCCCTCCAGAGCTGTCTGGAATCGAGTGAGTGATATGTCTCTTAGATAAGAACAAAAAAACGAACCATCTTCGGGGGTGTTTGTGATTGGGAGCCCTGTACTCGTTTGCAACGACGTGGAAATATCGGCCCTTGTTGATATTGTAGAATTCAACGCAGAAGGAGTGGAGACAGTTCGAGATACCGGAGCGGTCGTTTCATTGACAATAATTACCAACGACGTAGGCAAACCGTTATCGCGGGTGTATGTCGTAGTCGTAAAGACTAGATGTATCCCCTTGACTGCGCGAAGCCAGGTAGCAAGTCTCGGACTAGTATCTTGACCAATTGGAACCGGGTAAAATCTATATACATTTAAATGCTAGTAAATTGGCTGATGATAGATGTACCAGCATTTCCCCTCACTACAAAGGGGTACATCACACGTTAGACATCTATTTTCTGTTGACCTAGCTGCCGGGGCCTCCGGCGGCCTTGGTTGAACAGGGTCAGCAATATCGTCAGGGCCCTGCCTGCTGAAGCTATTTACATCTAACGGCTCCAGGGCCCGGCGTTTTCTAGCATTTTGAGAGCTCTGTGTTCGAGGTTGAATTTGAATGCCCTGACAGCCCTTGTAAAGATCTGATTTATATCTTGGACCCCATTTGTGCTGCCAGATAGGCATAAATTCGTCCCCAGCTCGATAGTGTTTCCTTGATGAAGCTATCTTACGATAGCTCCTATAGTAATGCTCGCATAAGGCGTCAGAAATCCGGTCTTGCTACTCACTGAGCGTCTTAGATGGCTTAAAAGCTGGCTGCCCGTCCCTCTGCAAAATGAAGCTATTTGCAATAGCTGTCTTAAGCATAAAGGACCATGCAAGGGCCCGGGCAGGGCCGCGCCTCTGACGATGTTGTGTCTTCATATTTGCTCGAAGATGATCACCTCTATCTACTGCATTCATATAGATATTATAATCAGCAGCTATAGACGGCAGGGACACTTCCTTGATGCCCTCGTCACCGAAAAACTGTCTAATTGGGCGTGAATATGGCTGCCTACCTTTGGGGCGTTTTCTGAGGCAGACAGTAGTCTCAGAGCCATCATAAACAGTGGTCAAAAACAACACTAGGGCATTGTCCTTCCATGCGATTTGGTTGACCTTCAAGACGGTCAGTAGGGCATTTCTTAGAGCCGGATTTCCTACAGCAAATAGAGCCGGATTTCCTACCTTATTATCGGGTGTGGGCCATGTCTTGAGCTGCCCCCAAGACCACATCTGTTGCCCTTTTCTATCGTTGTCTTTCAAACTAACTATCTCACGATAGATGCCACAGTTCGTACGGCATATACCGGTTGCCCCTATGCCCAGCTGCCTTAGGGCATTGAAGAGGTCCGGCAACGAGAAAAGGTTGTCTAAATAGACATGGTAGGTCTCCCTTGGTAGCCGATTTACTAGGGCAACAACGACAGCTTGGGTCGGGTTCAATGCTGGCAGCTTGTCTGACGATCCGTCTGTTGTCTTGACCTTAGGGCCCCGGCGGCCCTCAACACCAACAGGGCCGTAATTGGCGCCGGGACCAGGCCTGTGCCAAATCCACTGTAAGATATATCCTTTGACAGCTAGGACCCAGATCTTGAGCCCTGTGGGTGTGGGCTTCGTCTTGATAGTTACGATCTCTTTGGATTTCCCCTGGAAGCCCTGCATAGCCTCATCGACACCAATGATGCTGCCAATAATGACAATATCAAGGGCGGCGTCTATCATGACGTTGGCCCATTCGTTGACCTTATTGTATGGTGACGGCATCTCTATTTCTATATTATCCGGATCGTAAATTCGAAGCCGTTTTTTCAGTAAGATAAACCGATCATAAGACATATATCGAGCTATTCGATGTGGAGAGATATTACTCCCCCCTTCTGGGTGCTTCCAATAGCTAGGGAGCTGTTTTTCTAGATGTCTATCCATATAGATAGTCATAGCTATCCATATATATATCTCTACAATAGAGGTCGGTTTCCAATGTCTGGCACGACTATTTGGCTTTAATATTGGATCCTTAGGATCAGCAGCAGCCGAATCGTCATTGGTATATTTGACCCATTTTGCAACGAGCCAAATAGGTAGAAAATGCTGGAACAGCTTGATCGGAGTCTTAGGGAGCTGACGGACTTGGAAGGGGCGTTCAGGGACATCAAAAGGTTCAAATTTGCTACCAATTGCGTCCGTGGGCTTGATATCCGGTCTGCATGTGCTATCATGTGCTTGTTCCGGCCGGCTATTGTTCAATGTAATTGGAAGCTCAACACCACCTTCGTCAGCAGCTTCAACATCGTCAGCAGCTTCAACATCGTCAGCAGCTTCAACATCGTCAGCAGCTTCAACATCGTCAGCAGCTTCAACATCGTCAGCAGCTTCAACATCGTCAGCAGCAGCGGTGGTGGGCCCGGCAGGCTGTTGCTGCCGGGCCCGGCGTAGTGGCCCTCGTCTTGGTCCCTTGGAAATAGCTTCAACAGCGGCAGCAGAGGCATCGTCATGACGGGCCCGGCCCCGACGACCCTGCCGCTGACTTTTTGACCTGTTGTCTGCCATTGAGGTATCGTATCAAGCAGCGTACATAGTAATTATAGTGGTGCGGGGTTGAGAAGTTACTTTATGTACCGACAAATTGACTAAGCTATTGTGGGGCAGCTACATGCTACCTGGCTTCGCGCAGTCAAGGGGATACGGCAATATTCGAACATGTTTGTCAGGTCCGGTGATAAGAAGCTTTCCACAGATCCGGCAGACATGTTCAACGACTGAGACATCAATTTCTCAACGCATTGGCCGCATTTCTCCCATGATAAACGGAATTTCGAACCGTCACGGCAGAGTTCTTCTGTCTGGCCCATTTCCTGACCCACCATCAGGGTTTCATCTAGGAAGTCCATGAGAACCACGCTGAGACTATCAGGGACTGGTCATGGTACAAACCGCAAGGAATCAAACAAGTGGATGGCGACGGATCCGACATATCGATAAGATATGTTCTCTAGTCTTGGCTTATTAGTTGCGTGCAATCTGGGATACGAAATGCAACCAGTGCGGTTAGGCGAAGCCATTATTACAGAGGGAAATCAGGCAGCCTCATTTGAACCAAGCGGGGAAGCCAAAATTAAAATGGAGTACAATTACATTATTGCATGTCAGTAGTGACAGGGAATAGGCGCATGCGAGAATCTCAAGGAAAACACCAAAATGTAACATTGGATGTGTCGGCTATTATTGGTAGACATGCATGCGGACTCAGCCTCCAATGAGCGTATATATGCGTGAATCCTCCCTCGTCTCTTCGGACTCACCGCAGAGCTCCTAACTCTCGAATTGCCCAAGTTGCGGTCCGATTCAGTGTTTCAGCGAGGAGAATGACATGCACTCCGGCAGGGTACTTTTACACTTTTACAGAATTCTCCTTCACGGCATGCTCATTGAATAGTGTCACAGGATTGACAATATTTTAGACCCTCGAAAGAGAGATCACTTCTAATAACAAGATTCGACGAGATCGTCTAATATTCGGAGCTTCACGTCTTTATCCGTGCCTTGTTTATGCTTACTTCCTGGATGACGTTTTCTTTTTGTTCCGGGCCCGGACTGCGATCAATTTTCCATGATGAGCCCATCTTCAATCAAAAGTAAGGCCCCCTAAGATATTTGTGACTTCTATACAGCTATTGCAACTCAAATATCCAACGGTAGATGGCCTAGCTGAGCCCGATGTGTCCCCAATACACACCCCAAGAATTCTTGAGGACATCTCTATGCAATAAACCCATGGCCAGGCGCTGCGCCTCGAATATGTTTTCTTCCACTCTATACGAATTGCTGCCCTCAGCTTGCCTACTACTGTGTTCAACTTCAAAGCGAACAATTCGATCGGAGCCGTGGACTAGCATGACATTCATGAAATCCCACTCATGCCACTCTCCGAACACCTCCTCACCATCCCTTGACGATTCGCGCTCACTTGTGAGCAAGTACTTCTCATCTAGCCCGGCCGCATGAAGCTCCTCGCGGTTGACAGTACTAGGCGCTGCGAATGATAGGACTAGAAGCACAGTTTCGCGCATTTCTGTTGGCTCTGGCAGTGTCCCTGCATTCCATACCAGCCCGCAAACTTTCTTTGTTTCGCGATGAATTATCTGATTCGCCATTCTGTGTCCAGTCGCAAATCGGGCCACAGACACCGTTATGCCATCCTCTCCAGGGGAATAGACCAACGTTCTAAAAATGAGCGTTCCGGGCTTGCATTCCCGACCATGCTCTTGCATAGCGTTGCGCTCGTTGGAGAGAGGGTTAGCCCATGGATCTGGGAAAACTTTCGATAATCCCGCTCTGAGAATTTCTGATCCTCGCAATACTCGCTTGATCGCGTCCCTAAGTTGAGACTGTCCGTAAGTTGGCATGAACTCGTAGTCTTCATGGCCAACCTCGTTCTCGTCAAGCTTTTCGGATTCATGCTCTTTATCTCCACTGGTAACAGAATAGTCCGAGGCATGATTAGTACGTAGCCTTTCGTCTCGGACCTGGTTCTCTTGACCACGTATCCACATTCGAACCGCGATTCCCTCGTCGTTCACAATATACCAATCGATCCATGTCCTGCTTCTCAACCAATTCTGTTCAATGCTGCTAGGCAAGCTCGAGGGTAGAGTGACTGCGCCGGTCCATCCAGCCCACGACCAACTTGGAAACTCCTCTCGGCGGCTCAAATATCCCTCTCGGGGAGGTTCCCACAAAAGAGCCCAATCAAATGCTGCAGCGGGTAGGCCGTACCAAAACTGAGTACCACCCATAAAAGGTTCGAGGGCCTTTTGGATGCCTGCGAAGGCGTTGAGCGCGTCTGACGAGTACGTGAGCTTGCGAGATGAATATGCTTGGACGTGACTGCTATAACACCCTAATGGGCCCTCCAGGGTTGTCGAACCCAAGGTATTGGCACCGTCGAAAGGTTGAATCAAGTCACTTTCAGCCATGATGTCCTCACGCCAAACAGCACTGCGGCAGACAAAGTACACCTGCTTGCCGAGGAAAATGATTTTCCGCGGCGAAAGGGCAGTCTCTTGGTATCTGGGGGCTTTCTTAGTAATCAGCGTGAAAGAAGGCATGGGGTTTTGAGACTCACGTCCATCCCCGGGAGGCGAACGGGCTATTCATGAGTTCCAGATCAAAGAAAGGAACAACGCCAAGTGTCAAGCCCGGCTCCAGTGTCGCCGTAGCCCCATGGCCTGCCTCGTCGCGCTCTTCGTGCCAACCGGCCAGGCCGGCGTTAGCGTGGTCGCCTGAAGCAGCAACAATAGTCAAAACGGAGTTTCCATAAACGGCATCCATGTTGTTGATGAGCTCTTTCTTGAGTCCCTCATCATCGTCCTGGGCAATGCAGAGTGCATCGACCCACAGGTAGCGGAAGCCGAGCGCCGACGTCACTTCCATCGCATCTCGTACAGTTTTCGCTAGCCTCACGCGCCTGAAAGCCCCAGGTTCCTGGAAAACGGCGAGATTTGCCTTGGCGGTTATAGGATAGTTTGATCTTCCCCACACATAGCTCAAGGTGGTATAGGCCACGCCATGGGGAAGTCGAATGAGACAGTGCTGGTCGACATCAACTACTCTGAATCCGGCCAAGCGAGACGGGTGCTCAGGTATATTGAGGTATGTTGGCACACACTGCGCTCCATGCTCGTCATTGCATTTGGCCAGCCATAGTTGTACCCTCGCGATGTCTATTTGCTGCGGCATTCTCCTAGCACGAAGGAGACATTGTGTGCCAAACTCGTCTATAAGCTGCAACCCGTAATTTGAGGTGGTCTCGCCTGTGAGGCGCGGACGCAACGATGAGCCGTACTCGTCTTCCACACCATCAGCAGCTGGATCATACTCGCTTGTATTCTGGTACCACTCGGCTTCCCACTCCTGATTCCAGTCAGCAAGCACCTCTGGCCGATCTCCAAGTTCCAGAGACAAGGCTCGTAGGAGTAAGAGGCAGAGACCGTATTCGGATTCGCCAAGACGAAGGTCGCCAAGTGTACCCTGTGTGATGACTTGGTGGTATTTGCCCTCGGGCTCAAATGGCGGGCTTTCGAAGTCTGCCCGAGTCAACTTGAAAGCGGAGCATCGGCCACAAAGCCCTGAAGCCTCTGCAGCCATCTCTCCGGTCGTGTCAAGTTCAAAATACACGCAGAAGGTGAGTCGCTTGGTTCATTCTTGCATTGAACAGCGCTGATCTTGAAGCGGGGCTGTGCAGCTCTGTCACGTCTTGGCCAATGACATTTTGGCGAAAGCGCCGCAAAGCGAAGAGGAATCATAAGATCCACGGTGGGCAGCTTCTCCAATGACCGTAATGAGACGTGGAGCTGGATTTCATGAAATACAATAGATTAGATGCCATCTCAATCCTGTGCGACAAATAAACTCATCGCTATCGCTCACGATGAACAGCTTCTAACGGGGCGAAAGTGTGACATGATGAGCACTTCTCGCACCCTCAATGGTAGTAAGTCCTAGGAAGACCCTTTAATTCTCGTTATCAAGTGGATGCCACCTTCTAAGACATAATAGAGCGCTCATCCCCTTCTTATACGGCACGTTAGGGTAGAGGCATATCAGCTACAGGTAGTAGATTCCTTTAAGACCGCTTTACTATGCACATCTCAAAGGACACATAGAATTAGTATTTGTCAACTCAAAGATTTGGGCAAATAGCTTAGTGGCTGGAGCTGGGTCGGTCCACAGATCGCCATGCCGCTCGACTTGGCATGATGCTAGACACCTTGGCCTCGTTCCGAATGGTTCGCCAAGTATTTAACAATTATCAACCTCCAAGAGCTCCATATTGCTACTATTCGCTGTTTATGCGCGATGAATTTTTGAATTATGCCGGCCCACGAATATCGTTTCCAGCATCAACAACACAATATCAGTGTCCATCATTGATACTACGTCGTAGGCCTAAGACACTCCCTGTACCAAGATATTTCGACCCCGTGCCGATGGACTAAACACTTTGGACGTGCGTTCTTACGCCTTTCTAATAACACATCGCAGTCTCCATGTTCTTCTTGACCGTGGCATTCGCCAAGTCTGGGAGAACCTCTTTCCGAGGACGGTGGCACGTTGAGAGAGAACGGCACAATGATCGAAGTCACAAGGGAGCAACTGGCATCCTTCGCGATGGGGAAGTGAATCCGGAAACCATCGAGGCCTTAATCCGGAGGCAAGGTTCCAGTGCAATAATTAGGTTCAGAAAATCGCTGACTTCAAGGGCTAGTCATCCTCCTTGGAATCATATGGGAAACCCTGCCAGTTTTCCTTCGCCCACTGAACTCGTCGTGGGCCCTGGTATTCAAGACAAGTTCATGCTTTCTTGGCCATCCATTTCTAATGCCAATTTTCGCAAGGTTAGTATCACGGGCTGAAGAATAACTAATCTTCAATGTGACTGCTGCAACATCGATCTCGCCGGGTTACAGTGCTTCGATTATTCCGGCGATGGTGGTTTCCATGTAGTCTACGTACCAGGTGTAAGTACAACAATCCATGGTATCTCGCGATGACTATCCTCTGAACAACCCCTTGGCATGCGTTGGGCCAGCTGAACGCTTCGGCCAGGACAATGACGGATCCTGCCACCATCATCTATCTTCTTGCAACAGCGTGCATTTTGGCGGGGAGAACCGTCCTGGCGGAGGCCTCCCACTGTCCGATGTCATCGAGGTCCCTGGGATCAATACGCGACCTTACCTGGATGAAAATCTTGTTAACCTTCATCCTAGGGTTCCCGAAAATTCCCTTACCTCGGCTTGCACCCGGATTTTCCAGAAGACCTGACAGATGCAGAGAACGCGATTAAAGCCTTCAGAAGCTCGATGCAGACGAAAGGTTATTGGTGCTTTTTGTGCATGATGTATTGATTATAAGACGTTGGAATAAGTCTCAACCCACGCGAACAGGTGGACGGACAGAGGTTGGAAATCCAAGGGGCGGTGGGCATTCTTAGATGACTTGCAAGAGGTGGGCCGGTGCAAAGGATGCGCGTGGGTAAGGACCATTCCACAAATAAACTTCTCGGGGGCAAGAGTGAGGTATTACCGTTGAAAATATACATTTCCGTTGTTGAAGGAAATTAAAGTATGTGGCAGAGGCTTCCTTGCCCTGAAGTCCACTCAAGAGTAGATCAATCACCAGGTGGTTGATTTGAATCCTATCATCCATTGTCCCATTAATATACCAAATCAATGCATTGACCCCTGAGCACGGCAGTACTCTCTACGCACATGAGATGCTTCGGGCGTTGTCAGCATGGTATTTCCTGCAGAGACCGATGCTCGGTGAATACTCCAGTAAATCTTCAGCGTTCAATAAACAGAATGCAGCAAAATCACATGTTCATGTACTGTTGTCTCAAGTAAAATCGAGACATGAAAAGAGTGGACCTGCTTGACACCTTCGAAATCGTGGGGTTTGATGTATTGGTAAATCTTCACTATGCATAGTTTCCAGAAATACTTTTGTCACCCGTGACACGATAACTTTCTGTTAATTTAAGGTTACCATCGAAGCAATGAGTCGTTCTAGGAGAGCATTCCCATCTTTATTAATTGTTTGTGCTGCTTCGAACATCGTGGACTTTCTTACTCTTCCGCATCGTCTACCTGAATTCGCGTCACCTACCTGAATTCGCATCGTCTATTTGAACTCACAAAGTCCAGCTGCCAAAAGCTGTTCCACAATCATTTTTCAATATTCAAAACACGTCGGACAAACAAAATGGAGATCCTACCTGATGAGATGGCACTGCAAGGGCATGATTCCTCATCGGAGTACGACACTCCCGCGGACACGTTCCGTGAGCTCTTATCCGAACCAGCAGTGGCGGTGATGAATGAACTCATGAACTCCAACTTGAACCTCGGAACGCACTATGCGATAAAGAAGCTCAACTGGCGGGAAGACAGCCTCGTTTATACTGTCAGTACAACAGATCGCCATTTTGTCCTGGAAGTCTGCGCCGGCAACTCGCAGATGTGGAAAATAGAGAACGAACTGGCGAGTTTGCAATGGGCCAGAGTTCACACGGAGATTCCGATTCCAGACCTCGTTGCCTACGAATCGAACCCCGGCAACGCCTCTGGCTTTGAGTGGATTTTGACGGAGGCTCCGAGTAACAACAGACTCGTCGATGTTTGGCGTGAGCTGCCCATTGATGCCAAGACGACACTGGTCCAGCAAATTGCAGCATTTTGTGCCGAGGCGTTCCAGTATGATATGGGGGGAGTCGGCAGTTTATATCAGGACCAATTATCACCATCCGGCTTCACTTTCGGCCCCAATGTGTCAAATTATTTCACCACCGGGGCTCACGGAGAGGAAATCACCAATCTCCGGACCACTTATTATTCCTCCAGATCATGGATCCTTGCCCAGATTCAACTCAAAGAGAAAGATCTCCGTCACCGCATCTATGATACCAAGCAGGAGCCGGGCGCAAAATATGACCCCACCGATCTGGTCGACGATTCGAAGCGGCTTGAAGCCCAGCTCAACCTTTTAACCAAGCTCAGGAATCATCTCGACGATTTTTTCCCGAAAGTTGACCCTTGGGGAGAACATTTCATCATGACTCTTCCTTCCCTCACCTTATCCGATATCCTCGTCGACGATGACGGTTGCCTCACTGGAGTTGCGAACTGGAGGGGCATCTCGACGGAGCCTGTGGCTACAGCCTGCCGGATGCCAGATTTCTCAGATGAACTGTCTATTGATAATCTGTATGAGGGGCCATTGAAAATGGAGGAGGCTGGTACAGACCTACCTTCAGAATCAGCACAGCTCAGGCAGGCTTTTCTTGAGGAGGTGGAAAGGTTGGCGCCAGGGTGGGTTGAGGCCTACGAACAAGGTCAACGCAAAAGAGACTTTCTCAGCTCTGTGGCAAATTGTGTGAACTATGGGATTTGTCCTGCGGAGTGTTGTTGCGTTCAAGCTCTGGAGTGAGGACAAGGAGGGATCGTGGGGTTGAGGGCTGTGGTATGGCGTAGTCAAGGCAGGAGCTATTTACATTGCACGAGCAGAGCATGAAAGCAAGTTTGGAAATCATTGTTTTGGGAGTTTGTGAATTTTAGCATTACTTTGAGTCTAAAATACCGGTCACGAGCCCTTGAAGGGATACGCCAGCTACCCCCAGTAAATCGGAATCAGATTCATCTCTTGACGGCGCAACTCGGCCGAACCCTTGCCCTTCCGTGAGAAGCTGAGCAACTGCCAAATCTAGTGTCCAGCCCCTGTTACCATTTTTTAGCTTGTCTCGTCCCCCTTCTGTGAGTTCTTTTGTTGTTGATCGATGAATGGTCCACTCTTGCTCCGTCTCAGCTCTGAACGCTTCTAGTAGGTCGTTTTGACAAGTCTTTATGGACATGACCTTGACAACACGGTTCCTCGTCTCTTGAGGATTTTTGAGCACCCCAACTACCGCCTGGCCGATTCCCTCCAGAGTAGTGCCTGTGAAGGACTCCGTCCCGGAATCATAGATGATGGCAGAGTTTTGAGATACGTCGAAGCCCATGAGTGGGAATTTTTTCAACGCCTTTTACTTGTTAGTTCAATTCTGAAACTATGCAGGTTCTTGTTACTTACCCAGTCTATCGGGTTGCCAGTCGCGATACTCGTCCATGTAAATGTCTTATTTGCTGCAGCGCGCGCCTTGGCATGATCCACGCCGGCGATTCGCTGATCACGGATAGCCCCAAATTCGGGGAAACCTTTGAAGTCTGGCCCCCAGCCAAAGTCATCCAAAATGAATCGCTTGACGCCGGCCGCCTCTGCGGCGTCAATCATCGTGGATTGTAGGCTTATGCCCGCGGGTCCAACAGCGCACACGGCGGCATCCTGGCCCGCCAATGCTCTGGTCAAGTCTTGGAGGGTGTAAGGCGTCTTGATGACTTGTAGTCCTAGCGGAAACGTGGATGTGGACTCTTGGCGACTAATGACAGTCACGTCAAATCCTGCTTTGTTAAGCGCTGCAGTGATTGGGGCACCGAAATTACCCGAGGCCTGTAATGGTTAGTGCGGGCGCATTTGATCAAGGCCAGCTGAGAGAGCTACCCCAAAGATGGCGACTTTTTTTATCTGCTCCATGTTGCTGTTATTGGACCGTTGGATGGTGGAATGTGTTGACGGAATTGACTTGGGCACCAAGGCAAAGCAGAGGGTGCGGCTGCCTGGGGTTTTGAAGCCGTGAATGGACCCACTTTAAGGCGGAAGTCCGCCCTGAGACGCGGGCCCCTGTCCGGGTGGGATTCCGAGGCGGCAGTCGCTTACGCTTATGCCAGTGCCGAATTGCCGAGATACGTTATGAGAGAATCCTCATGGACATCGATTAATGGTTCGGCTTGTCTTCAAGCCAACCCCGTCTCAAACTTCTTGTCCTGCCTTTGCGGACGAATCAACATAGCCGTTTCGAGAGAAGTCCAAGTGATAGTTTTATATTTGAACATCAATGGCACAGACAAACAGGGATGATCAGAGACTGAAAGAGATGCTGTGGTATTTATTCATCGAGGTGCCAGAAGTCTGTTTCACTGAGTTAACTTAAGCAGTGCCCCTAGGCAAGTCAGAAGCTTCAAGATGAATCCATGATGTAGCCAGGGGTCCCGCACTTGCTTCCTTGTCAAAAGGTCGTAAGACACGTCAAATGAGCAGCGGCATAGGAGCCATAGCTACCCCCTCAGATTGAAGGAATTCCACTGTAGCGTTAACCTGGTTGGATTTCATGTTCGGGTCCGCAATCTGCTCTTCACAGAACCAAGTGGAGAAGTCGCTGTAAAGGCAGGCGGAATTATCCTGGGCGTTGTACTTTTTTTGTAGGTAATAAGCGGCTAGGAGCCGTATGTTAATAGAGCCCAACTTGGAAAAGTCTTTCTGTTCCCTTTCCCTCTCCAGCATTTTGACTTAGGCTTGGTTCGCCTTCCATATCCTCTCCGCCTTCTCTACTAACTGGCTGCTATCTTCGATCAGGCGACAAGAACAAGCGACATCTAAAGCACCGAACTCTTCCTCTACTTCTTAGGGCAAATCGGGACGCTAACGGTCAAAGAGCTGAACGAACCACTCGGGTGGGCTCGCCAGGCGGTGGCAGGAGCCCCCATAACAAACTGGTATGCAATTTCTTGCTGTGGCTTCCAAAGCTGAATGCTCGTTAATTTCCAATGGCAGTATGTTTGGGAGAGTTTCTTAATTGAGGTGATGTTACAGTATGATACATAGAGTCGAGACGAAGTATGATACAGTCGGAGCGCAACCGCATCAGGCAGCCTGTCAAGACCTGAATAGTCGTCTACCCCAATAGAATGAAAGTATGCACCTTCCCAGGAAGCGACCAAAAATCTTTGGCAAGCCAAACTTGAACCACGTAAAAGGCTGTAATAGTCTAGCCTCTGGAATGGCGATTCTGTTGACTGGCCTACTCGTCACTTCAACTTCAACTGGTTTGCCAGTAAATGCCTCGACTGCCTCGACGATGATGTCTGTCGTCTCATCTGGCTGGCTCAGGAACGGAGAGTGACTGGTCTGCAACTCTCTGTGCACCACCTGACCGCCCATTTCCCTTGCCATCCCGACCTGCATGCGCTGCACCAGTACCGGCAAGCCTTGATCCTCGATCGTGCCGATGTACCACACAGGCACGTCCTGCCAACCTCCATATGCGTACTCGCCACCCTCAAACAATGCTTTGAGGCTTTGAGTGGTAAGCTGAGAGACCCAGTAGTCTGCTTCCTCTACAGGCAGGTCATGGTAAAAAAGTTCGCGAGGAGGCGCAACAAGATCGGCAAAGCCAGTCTCCTTGTTGATTCGCCAAGCAGGGGGCGGGCGGCCGAAGAAGGGGTCCATGAAAGAGAGACCAGTCAGTGTGAAGCCAGAGGCAATAAGGATCAAGCCCACGACGTGACCCGCTGACGGTTGCGCTATTCCTTGAGCACCATGTGAGCTGACGGCAGTGGTGGCTCGTGGCCTCGCAAAACCTTTGATGGCACTGTTGCCGACCATGCCGCCATAAGAGTGAGCAATGACTACCACATCCCGGCCTTCGTTGATCTCCTTCGCAATAACTTCACGAGCGGCGTCGACATCATCTTTAAAGGTCGCAGCGGGGCTATCCGCCGTTGAAGGAAGATTGAATGAGGTGCACTTTAACTTGTGCTTTTCCTGTAGGATCTTGATGATCTTGTCGTAGCAGCTGCCTTTATGCCAAGAGCCGGGAACAAGCACCAATGTAGGTAAGCTAGACATTTTCAGTCTTGCAATTGATAAGTATTGAGGATGATGAGAGAAATTTTAGATGTGAGCGTGCCATAATTTGACATTAGGAGTATTTGGTCCGGAGTCCGGAACGCGCCGCGACAGAATTTCATTGGACGCCTTTGACAGGCTAGGGAGAATGCGGGAGTTGACATGCGACGACTTTCTCGCCAACTCAGCACCACTTGTCAACGCGCAGCTAATGGATAATGTAGCAACGAGCGATAAGAAGTCGGTGAAAAGTTGTAATTCCTGTACACTACGTTCTTTTTCTCTTTTTCCTCTCGGGTTTTCCCCCGTACTTATGAACCTCATTGAACAGAGAAGAAGTAGTAGGTTTTCTTGTAAATAGATCTATTAAAAATTTAAAATAAATTCTGTAAAAATCCTTAGAAAATATTTTTATTTTTATTTAAGAATTATTGTATTTTTATTTAGTTTTTCTTTCAATTTCCTAATACTATTTACGATCGACCGTTTTGCAGTCCGTGATTTTTGCTCAACACTTGCCTACGTTCAAAGTCGCTTTGGCTGATATGACCAGGATGAGCAACTACCCTTCTTCATCATTAATAAACTCATACTCTTCTTCCGTAGTCATACCAGATCCTTTGCTTGTATGGAAACCGGCGCTCAACAACTAATACATGGAGCCCTCAACCCTGGCTTCGTGAATCACCAAATTCTCATGCCATGTGGGTTTTGGTGCGCCGTGGTGGGGCGGCGATAAAAATTTCCTGTTTAGGAAATTCTTGGGCATTCCAGATGCAGCAGATATCCGCGACCTTCATTAGAAGTGTGAATATTTAAGTCGGCAGTATTGCGCTTAAAATTCTGACGTACTCGAAATTGCAATCACTTCATGTCAAACTCTACAGCATAAAGAAAGTCCAGGACGTACCACGCAGCTAACACCCTCTCGCATCAGAATTAGCCATGGCCAAAATGAGCGCAAATATGGCAAATGCTGGGCTTGATGTCCCAAAGAACTCCTCTGATATCATCAATCTCGGGTCGGCCGTCAACGACATAATGCTACAAGACGTCGAAAAGTGGCTCAGCCGAAAGGTAAAACGTGACGAAACTCAAAAGTGTATGTCCCACTTTCAGACCTGTCATTAAGTCTTACAATTACTTACTCCTGCTCAGGTTTACAATCCGACGTCGACAGGGCGAAAGAACTTCAAGCTGCCGCTGCTGCGTTCGCAAACTCACAATTCAAAATTCGCCACCCATTGAGAACAGACAACGTCCTGGTCAGCAGCAGTGTCGAAGGCCTACTTGACACACTCGCATTCGATGTCGCAATCGAGGGAGACACAATAATCATCGCAGCCACCTCCACATACAACCTGAAGTCCAGAAATGGCATTGAGATCGTAAGAATCTCTTTGGAGAACAGTTCCGATGACAAAACCACCTCCAACCTTGAAGAAAATTGCTCTTGCAATATCAGTAGTCTACTCAAAGATGCGATACGTCAAACAAACGAGTTTGGTGGCAAAGTGGCTGCTGTTCTCATCACGAATCCCCTGCCTTCCTTAAAGAAGCGTTGCTGCACGGGTGTCTTGAATGAGCTGGCATCTCTAGCATCCAAAACAGGGGCTCGCCTCATAGTCGATGAGACAAATGCCTTGGCTTTTGGGGCCGCTTTCAACAGCGTCTTAAGTTTAAATCTCGAGCAAAGCAGTTTTGAGAACATTCAGGTTCTGTGGGGATTGAGTAAGGTACGATGCTGCTGCGCCCAATCTTTTTTCCATGGTCCTAACGAATTTGAGCCAGGACTTTGGCTTAATTGGTCTGCTCACCGGGTTTTTGTTTACTTATGATCAAAGCATGTATAACAATCCTCTTTTTTGCAGGTAAATTACCCTCCAAACACGAATGTATCAAAACTGACTGTTGAATAGCACATCAGCTCAAGAGTCGAGCTTGAACATTCTCGTAGGTTCGAAACTACTGTCAGACACGAAATTCATCAAGCGGTTTCTCTCCAAATATCATAAGCGACTCCAGCGGAATCGCGAGCGCACAGAAATGTTCTTGAAAAGCCACGAGATATCGTGCATCTCTTCTCCGCAACTTGGTTCAGCCCTGGTTGTCGATCTATCCGAATGGTTGCGCTACTTTCAGGACGGCGAGAACTCCACCGAAACCAATCTCATCAAGTTTCTCCTACGCCGCAACGTATCGCTGGAGACCGAAACAGTAAGAATCGATGATTCCTCCCACACTGCGCACTTACATTGACCTACTTCACAGACTTGCTCCCCTGCCCGACCAGGAGCTTTCCGGCTGAATTATGGCATGAGTGCCGTGGATGTTGGGTTGAAAAGCTTAGTGGAGGCTCTGGGGGAGCTTGATGGAACGACGAAGATGATCGAATGCGATTACCATTGCCTACGGGAGACTTCAAGGAAGTCTTACGTGCTCCAACTTCACTAGAGCTGTTCCTTAGAACCTTGTAGATGAGCCATGTATTTAGAAAAAAATATCCAGTCCCGGGTTATAAGGTCTGCCATTTGACAAACTGCCTGAAAATCTTATTCAAAACCCTTGTCGTTTCTCCCGCTAGAGTCACTCAACTTTGTGGCTGTCTGGTCCCTCATGCCCTTGTCATTGCCATTTCTTTATGTACCGCCTTAAGCGTTATTAAGAAGTAGATGCAAGGAACAAAAGTCGGCCCACTACAGCCATCCATTCACACCATGAAGCTCCCATCATCTGAAAAGCCTAGAAAAGCACGGCATTCAGAGGCCTTCCGTCCTGGACTCGGCGCCGCATGATGGTGGATATGGTGGATGGTGAAGCTATTCCTAAGTAGGTGAAGAAACGCGCCGCTACCCCTAAACAGTTCATAGACTGACCTTCGAACTTACGCTATGGTCCGACGCCCGCCCTCCGTTCTTTCAGATCTCTCGAATCTCTTACTCTTTCAACCTCGATTTAGGGGCAATTCCTGCTCACCCATCTGCATCCGCTTTACGATGCAGTCCCCCTCTGGCAATGCACGATCCACCGACGCTTATGAACAGACTTTGAATGCCCCCCGCCAGCGTGTCGGTTGCCAGCAATGTCGCAATCGCCGGCGAAAGGTAAATTTCCCTTGTCTTGGCGGATCGCAAGATGCTGACGTTCAACCATGTTTAGTGTGACCAAACAACCCCAGAATGTGCAGCCTGTCAACGACGTGGTCTCCGATGCAGTGGCTATCAACGGCCGATCGTCTTCAAAGATGTTACGCGACAAACCGCCGACACTTCGAGGAAGGTTGAAGCCAAACGTTGGTCTGTGCTTCGTCGTGCGGATGCCGGTCATAGGGAGCAGAATCAGTGCATGGCGCAGCAAGATTCTATACTGCCCGGTGTAAAAGAACAGCGCCTCCTTCCAATGAGCTTAGACCAGCAGACTGGCCTCCTTGTTTCCGAGAGTTGGCAGCCTCTTAGCGAGGCATCTATACATTTCACCCCTAATGATATCTTTCAACAAAGATCTCCCCGGACCAATATGTCTTCCATTGCAGGGGAAGGCATCAGAACTGGGAACTCGGTCAGTTTGTCGACCGACTTAGTTGACGACCAAGCAGCGCAAAGTGCAACGTCAACCTATCTACCTGAGTTGGAGGCAGACCCTGATTCACCCAGCACATTTCTCAGCAACTTCACATCACCCGCCTCTGGGTTGGATGATATCGAAGAGTTGTTGAGCACAGCAATAAACAGACCGTCGAACATACACGAATCCGCTCATCTAGACATGTGGAGCCCTTTCCAGACAACCGAGGAATTGTTCGTGGGCTTTTTCGAGCACGAAATCAGCAAAAGACTCCCCGTTTCACTCGAGTTTGCATCCTGGTATCGCAATGATGCGTGCTTTCGCTCCGCGATCTTGACACTCTCAGCGGCAACAGCCCTGAGACACAAGGATGTCTTATCTCGAGGGGGCGGAGAGATAGGGCTGATTGAACATGCTCAAAAGAGTCAGTGCTACTACCAAACAGCTCTAAGTGAGATAAGGGAGAGAATCTACGACTTGGACGGCCCACATGTACCGCAAGGCGAGTCGCTAGCTGGAGCTTCTCTGATTCTTGCTTATCACGAGATCCAAGCAGGAACCTCGTTGGGTGTTCGGCACCAGGTATACAACTTGGACTTGATTGCTTCCAAAATTCAACCGAAACTTGCTTCCAATCCCGAGCTGCTCAAGGCTTGGAGGCTTCTTCGGTGCGATAAACGGTTCATCAGCATGCCGACACGTACAGGGGCTAGCGACATTGACGGCCATGAGATTTTTCACTCATTGAGTCCTGAGCTCACCATTCGTGATATTCTGCTCAGGGTGTGGAAGATGCATACTCGATATGCAGTGGAAGCAACATTCAAGCCTCCGGCGAATCAAGAACCATCAGAGAGTGGCGCGAGACAATCAGGCCAGTGGCTTCGAACGGTGCTCAATCGGGATGCCGACCAACGACAAGCTCGACAAAATGATTACCACCACGGCAACTTGACAAAAGACCAAGTATTGAAGGCGTGTGACGATATTAACGCCCAACTCAACAAGTGGCATTCAGCACTCTCAACAGACGAAGTTCCCAGTCTACGAGCAGGATCCAACGAAGACTTTATCATCGTTTCCCCTTTCGACCCGCTCCCAACTTATCGTATACCTGACGAGGACAAGGCCGTCAATTATCTCCTCTATTTGCTTTCTCGCATGACGTGTGCCTACTTACGTTCTCTCTTTGACTCTTCAGCTACAGCCTCTGCCACGCAAATGTGGGGAAACATGGTGCTCGGCCTCGCATGCGGCACGTCAATGAAACGGGCTAAATTCACGACAATTTCTGTTGACGAAGTATTGGTGATGACGGCTTTACTCAGCGAGGGCTCACAGACGACAACCATCTTGCTTGAGCACTTGGTACCACGCCTTGTTGAGAATGAAGAGACGGAGGCTGACAGATTTCCATGGTTATACGTCAAGTCATCCCTGCAAATCATACAGAAAGATCGGCATCGGGGAAAGGCCATTCGATTCATGGTGGACGGGTCGCACGAAAGCGCGACGGTGGAGGACACACGAAAGCCTCATGCCGTGGCGGTCTTTGGGGACTTTAATGGAAAGGGGCATTTCCGTGACATCTATCAAATCTGCTGACGGTCAGACGAGTAACACAGCTACATTTTCATCTAGTCATGGATATCTAATTGTTCTCAACTACCAAGGTCAATGATGTTTTAATTGCGCTCGGGGTTGGTGGTCCCAAAGAGCTATTGCTAGATGTGGGAGAAAATTGGAGTGCAATTACTTGCATTGATTTGGTGCAAATTCGAGTTGTATAATATCACATTAAGTCGTAAGTTGTCTTGATACACTAGATGACACGAGACGCCTAAGAAAGCGTCCTTACCACATCTTCTCCCATTGTCGGCGGACAAAGCTCATCTCGGCAAGCCTGGCCTTCTCGTTCTCCTCGAGGCCACCCTCCTCCCAGTGCCTGCACTCCGCGTCCACTTCGGCCTTGCCAGTAATGAGATCGGCGTCCTCCGGGCGGGTGAATCCCCTGTAGCCCTTCCTCGAGTACATGATGTAGCCGACGCCGAACATGACGAAAGAGTAGGCCAGAGCAAAGTAGCGGGTAATGAAGCCGCGAATTTCGAAGGGCGCGAAGACGTCGAAGCCAACGAAGATGAGCATAGAGCAGACCAAGATCATGGCCCAGTAGGCAATGTATGGGGTGAAGGGAGCAGCGTAGGGCAGCATGTCGTTGGTGATGCCCTGAGCCCTACGGGCGCGGTGCCAGGCAATATAGACGATGAGCATGAGGGCATAGGTCGCGATGAGAGCGGTGGTGGTCAGGTCGACGAACCACAGGAAAACTTCGAGGGCGGAGTTGGAGGTGACCAGGAAGGTGATGCAGGTGATGAGCGAGACGATGCCGACGCAGTAGATGGGAATACCGTTCTTTGTGCACTTGAGGAGGAACTTGGGTGCTTGTCCATCTGCGGTCATGTTAGTACCAAGATCCGCAGCTGAGATGTCAATATTGCAACGTACCCTGAGCCAAGCTGTAAAGAGTGCGGGACGAGTTGTAAAGGTAGGCGTTACCACAAGACCTGTGATTGTTAGTTTTAGCTAACCAATTAACTTTTAGGGCGTTTTGACTCACCATCCAGAGAAAAGAATGAAGGCGTTGATGACATGGGGGAGAGTGCCGATTCCGAGGTTGGTGATGCCCACAACCCAAGGACTGGAACCAGCGGCACCACCGCCGTTCTCAATAGCATCTACTAGGTTGGGATCGCGTGAGGAGCAGATGATTCCTACGGCAGTGACACCAACGACGTAGAAACCCACGATGCGGTAGAAAACGAGTCTCGCGACACGGGGAATGGTTCGTCGAGGATTCTGGATTTCTCCAGAAGCGAGCGCCACGGAATCAGGGCCGGCAATAGTGAAAGCTGCATAAATCACGACGCTTGAGCTTGTTAGCGGTGTTCCTGATATAAAAATCGAGTCATAATTACCTCCAGACGCCCAGGAACTTGCCTGTCGAGCCTTCGGCGTAGTACGGGTGCATGGCACCAGCGTTCCAGTTACGGAAGCCGTAAGCCTCGCCAGTAGGGTTTCCTCCAGACATGGTAACGAGAGTAATCATAACAAGCATGAACAGCAGAATGATCTTGGACGAGGCCATGATGAACTCGGATTCGCCGTAGAACTTGACCGCCACCACGTTGAGCAGGATGCAGACAACCATGGCCATGGCAATCCAAGCTCCAGGATTAACGTTCGGTAGCCAATACTGCATTACTGTCGAGACGGCACTGTACTCCACGCAGATGAGCATGGTTCCGGCGAAGAAGTAGGTCCAGCCCATGGTGAAGCCAACGGCGGGGTGGAGCAGACGAGAGCCAAGTTCGAAGATGGAGCCACGGATCGGAAGGTACGCGCACATTTCGGCAACGCAGAGGAACAGAGGCCAGACGAAGAACGCACCCCAAAAGGTGTACCCGAGAATGAGAGAGAGGGGACCGGCCTTGTGCAGGACCGTTCCAATGCCGACCTGGACCGTGTTAGTCGGAGCCCGGAGCCGGACGGAGCTAGAGGAGTACGTACCCAGAGACCGACGCCGATCGCACCACCAATGGCCATGAGCTGAACATGTCGCGGCTTCAGACCACGCTGCGTGACGCCATATTGCCTTTGCAGCTCCTCGGCGCGGCTGATCTCCTTGATATCGCCCTCCGTCCTGGAGTCCTGCCGCGCAACGGCGGTAGCGATGTCCGACTCGCCGAGATCTTGCTTCGTCATGATGGGCGAGATGAGAGACCCGTTGGCTACTCAAGTGATGGAAAAGAAAGACAAAGAGTAGCAGTTGATCCTCTTGCAGTCGCTGATAGACTGTTGGAGAAGAGTGAGAGGCAGCAGAACCCGCTCATGGATGGAGGATCCCAAGCATCCTTATAGCTCAACGGCGGTCGACGCCAATCACTACTCCAGTTTTCGGGACCGCGGCTGCGAAACAATCGGCTTTCTCCGTGCTGTAGCCCAGGCCTATCCCATCGCGCAGCGCGCTACGCTATCTCGTATCTCCTGAGTCGGAGCAGTGACCCCCCTCTGAAACCTGGGGTACAGTTCGGCCTCGTGGGGTTCAATGGTTGGGAGATAGTCCAGGGGCCCACCGCCTAGCATGATAAGCTTAGCTGGTGGGAAGGCAGGCGAGCAATGGCATTGAGTGCCGGGCTCAGGGCGGGAGGGTGTGCTGGACCGGCTTCCAGAACCGCAAATTGGCGCATGGCCGGACGACTCGAGGTGGCGCGCCGCCGGCACACGAGCCGGTCTCTGGGCCATGTGGACCGGCATTGACCGGCTTTTGCCTCCCTGGGCCCTGCCGCCACCTCGGCCACCGTCCTGGGGACGGCGACTCGTCCAATCGCAGAGCCGGTGCACGAGAGCGAAATGACGTGGTGGGAAGGAATGCAGGCCGCTGTTGTAATCGCACCGGCTGCTTCATCAACGGCCATGCACGGAACCACATGTCTCAATCGCAATTATTCAATAGTCGGAGATAAGGCTGATGAACGGTCGGACGTTTTACTCAGAAAGTCATGATACAGCTTATCAACATGAGAGATTAAATATGGCAATGCATAGTTGCTCATTCGCTGATTGACATGGTGGAAACATGCCGAAGTTGTATTGAGACTCTTCAAGCGGTTGTAAAAATTCGTCCTGTAGATTGACCAACTTGCCATTCAACTTAATTATCAGAGAAATAAAAATGAAATTGTATTGAAAGTAGGTAGAAAAATATAAGTTAAATGTTCGAAATTTAAAGGCTTTTTTATGGGAATTTTAAAAGCCATTTCTTCTATTCTACTCTTTGTTATTTGAAGAGAGTGTAAGTGCCGGCTCAAGCAAGCCTGCCAATCTCCGGTCCATCCCTGGCCACGACCCGATCGTGCCTCGAGTTCCGTGCGCCCGACAATCGCTCAAAAGCAGGGTATCTAATCACGCAAGGAACAAAAAACCACACAGCGTCTCATCTCACAGTCCCATCCAGTTGCTCGACCGCCCGGCCCCCGTCGAGTCCTCCATGTCCATCTGGAAGCCGTAGCCGTGGGCTAGCGTGGCCGAGAGGCTCTCGAGCATGGGCATCGACGCGAAGCTGCCGTCCATACCAAACCCGCCGGGGCCTCCCGGCAGGGACATGGCGCTCGGCCGCGGCAGCGCGCTGTCCCACGCGTCCGCGGCGTTGCCCACGAGCGAGGGGATGCCCAGCGACGGGTCGAAGGCCTTGTCGTCTCGCGACGCCGGCTGTCCGGCAGCCTTGCTCCCGTTCTGGCCCATCTCCCACTTCTTGAACATGTCGTAGTCGGACTCGCGCGAGGACGCGGGCCGCTCGCCCTCCCGGGCCTCCATCTTGGCGATGGCATGCTCGAAGGCCTCGATCAGCGAGACGTCGAAGCGGGCTGAGGCGCCCCACGTAGACATGCTTTTGAGCATCGCCATGCCCTCGAACAGCGGCTGGCGGAACTTGTCGACGGGCGTCTGCTTATCGAGAAACTGGGACAGGATGACCAGGAGGGCCACGCGCAGCGCGCTGAACTCGGTGTACGAGGCGCGCGCCAGGCCAATCGTGTTCTGCAGCAGGCTGCACGTGTCGACAATGCACAGCGCGGCGTCGATGCAGTCCTCGATCAGGGCCGTTCTCCGTTGAGCATTTTGTGATGTGATTGCGGAAGGGGTCGTGCCGCTCTCGGGGCTCGAGGTCACGCCTACCGAGGATGGCGGTCGATCGGGGCGCTTCGAGGTTCGCTGAGGCATGATGAAGAGGCGGCCGGCGTACATGCGGACAACGCAGAACTCCAACCGCACGTGGGCCGCCTCGCGCAGCACCGCTCCATCAGAGATCGGATCGCGGCAACAGACCTCGCTTGGGAGGTCTTGCCACCATCGGTGGAGTTCCTGCTTGATCTCTACTAGGCGCGCCAGGGCGCAGAATGTGATTCGCTTGTCATATAACTTGAATAATGAACTGATGAAACGTCAGGTCAGGATCGAACCGCATTGTAGTGTAGATGATGCGATTTGACTTACATTTCGTGGCTCATCTTGCCCAGCGTACGGCTCAAGTGTAGTGTCGCCAAGAGATGCTTCGTGTTGCTTGGCGGGCAACCCGGCCATATCTCCGGCTTCTCGACTGGCCAGTCGGAATCGACTTCAGTGTCCACGATGGACACAGGCCGCCCGTGGAAGGTCCCGATACGCCTTACCGATGTTAGCATTTGCAATACATGTGTGGTCCTGGGATCTCACTTTTCAAGCACGTAGAGGGTCCACCAAACACGACTCCTGGTCTCCCGGATGACTAGGTCCAAGCCTTCGCCGGGATACCTTCGATGCATACCATTCTGGATGGCGAGCTTGGACGCCAGATTCAAGTACGTCCACGACAACCCGGAGGGATCGATAGGCTGCGCATACAGACCGATAAGCAGGCACGCCTGAACGCTCTCCAGAGACGCTATCGTGATGACGTCCGGCAGCAGCTTGCACGCCTGCTGGTACATGATCAGCCCCACGTTGTCCTCGGAGTAGGTCCCGTCGGTGGCCTTGCTCCCGGGCGAGTCGAGGTAGGCGTACTGCGTCCCTACGGCGAGGACCATGTACAGGATGCACAGCATCGGCACGTCCCGCCGCGACAGGGACGCCGGGTTCTCGAAGACGACGTCCATCTTCCTGTTCAGCCAGGTCCTGTCGACGTAGAAGTAGTTGCTCTGCGCGTGGTTGAAGAAGGCCTTGGTGAGGAAGTCTGCGATCTGGCGGGGCGGGAACGAGGACGACAGGCCTGCTGCATCCGGTGGTGATTGGAGTTCCTCGAACCGGTAGAACTCTTTGATTTTTGGTGCATCTGGAGCGTCCTGTACAAAGTCAGGCAGGCGTCATCTCATTGTGACGAGCATACATACCGTCCGATGAGGACCGGTTTGCTCTATCCAGTTCTTGATGCGCATGGAAAAGTTCCAGTGCGAGAACTCGCCAGAGTAGTCTGGCATGTCAGCTTACTGAAAGCAAGCCTCACGGCGTGTCACTTACGGGTAGCATTGTTCCCTAGCGGCTGGAAGCTGACCTCGTCGACGTTGACATGGCCCGAAGACTGCGAAGCACTGTCCAGGGCGTCATCGTCCTCGTTCACGACACCCGGCTTGCTGCCCCTCGTCTTGTCGACGGAGTCGGCCAGGCTCTGCAGGGTTTCCGGGTCCAGCTTGACGTCACCCATAAAGTGGGTGAGCAGCCTCTCCATATTGGCCATGCGGCTCATCATCTGGGGCATATTGGGGTCCGGCACAGCGGCAGCGGGCCCCGGCACGGGCACGACGCTGCTGCTGGCCCGGCCGCGGCCCGGCTGGCTGGAGAACTCGCACTGCCGGTGCAGGTGGGTGCAGCGCCGACACGGCAGGCCGCCCTCGCACTTCTCCTTGACCCGGCGGCACCCGTCGCATCTGCATGGAGTTTGTCAGATCTCATCACGACAATCGCGAGCTTCCCCCGGTCGCGGCGACGAGACCGTGGGGAAACCGGGGTCCTACTAACGCTCGGGCGGCACGGCGCCGGTTCATGTTGGCCACGCGACGCTGCGCAGAGTCGGCGACTGCGTCGTTCATGGGCTGTCCCTCCTCTGGCTTGACCATGAGGACAGCGAATCTGGTGAAGAGGGTGAAGATGTCTGTTGTGGATAGTTCAGGTGCGAGCCCGTCGCAGGGTCGTGAGGAGTGATCAGCTCCGACGTAGAGGGCAGCATCCCGAGTCGCTCCTCATGTCCTTATCCTTGCTTTAGCGTCTCGAAAACCCGGGGCTCCACACCTAGGGATGGAACATTGTCTGAGCCGAACGCCTGGGCTCCCTTAGTCTGGCTGCTAGTGTGTAAGTCATGGGAGCTATTTTGTTACGAGAACGATTGAATCAAGAGTTACTAATGGAAGGTGCTTCGTTACAAAATACGTTGACAAGTAAATTTTCATGTCTCCCCAGGACCGCAGTTACGTTCCGTGACTTACTGTTCAACGCATGTTCTTTTCATAAATGGCTTACCAAGTCCCAATTTGAGTAAATATTCCAACTTCAGCATCCAGGTGGCATGTCACGACCTTCAATAAACGCTCAGTCAACCATTGGTTGAGGAGTGGCAACGCTGAAGCCATGTTGGAATAACTCTAGATTACATCTCGAGCTCTCAAGCCACTTCCCCCGCAATCGATAGGGCTTGACAGGCGAGTCATTGTCTGCATCAATCATGGTGAGGCAGAGCTCAGATCCTGATGCCGCCGTAGTCAAGCCAAAGCCCACGAGAATGGTGCTGCATCGTGTTGACCAGCAGAGTCCAGACCGCTGCTCAACCTGTTTCTGAAAGTCAAACTGCCGACCGAAGGCCTATCTTGCGGCTACGCTCGGAGCGCCCGTGTGCCTGTGCCTGTGCCTCTGACCGGCATGACTCGCCGGTCGCATGGCTGGGCCGGTCGCTATCAAGTGCAGTTCAGCCCTCCCCACAACGCTTGAATGGCTGGTCCACAGGCCAAAGATGGGCCAAATACATGGCGTCCTGCCGGTTAGCCGGTGTCAGCGCCGTTACTCATTGGGTGTCCACTCACTGATATCCAGCACTGGACCGGCTCGACCGGTAAGCTACCGGGAAAGCATGTGCCACGACTTTCGATTACTCAATTAGCGATGTACAGCTTCTGCGAGGCTACCCTAAAGCCACCATCCGGTGGCCGGAATGAACGTATGACATGACGGAATGGGATCGGGATCCCCAGATGTCTCCGCAACCGACGTCGGCTCGTCGGCAAGCTCATAACCGGGGAAAAGAGCTATCCCAGCTTCATTCTCGTACTCGATAGCTCAAGCAGCGCATGTCAAAGTATCAAAGCATCCATTAAGAATGCGCGTGAACACAATTGCTGCGGCCCTCCTCGCCGGGACCCCACTGGTCTTCGGACACGGCAAACACCACGATCGGGAGCCCGTGGACATTGATATGCTGCAGCAGAAATGGGGAACCGATGTGAGCTTCAAGATCACCGTCACAAAGAAGCGGTATTAACGGTTCGTAGTGGTCCTTCAGCGGCATTTCTACCTTTGCCCACCTGCCTCACCACAAGTGCCTCACGGAGCCCGATGGCGAGTTCGACATCGCCATCATCGGCGCGCCGTTTGACACCGCCGTGAGCTACCGGCCTGGCGCTCGCTTCGGCCCTCGCGCCATCCGCGCCAACTCCGCCCGCCAAATCTCCTTCCGCAGCTTCAACCAGCGCGCGGGCATCAACCCGTACACGTCGTGGGCCCGCATCGTTGACTGCGGCGACATCCCTGTGTCGCCGTTCGACAACACCCTTGCCCTGCGACAGCTGAGCGAGGCGTACGTCGAGCTGGGCAAGCGGACGGCTCCCACGCCTGCCGCCCACTACCGCGGCCACTCCCGCCTGGTGACGCTCGGTGGCGACCACAGCGTCGCGTTGCCGGCCCTGCGAGCGCTGAAGGAGCGATATGGCGAGCCCGTCACCGTGCTGCACTTCGATGCCCATCTCGACACCTGGCATCCCGGCAAGTACCCGTCTGCTTGGGTCGACTCCAACGAGGAATTCGCCCAGAGCTTCTTCAACCACGGCAGCGTCTTTTGGCTGGCCGGCACGGAGGGTCTCATCGCAAACGGCTCTGTTCACGCGGGCCTGCGCACCCGTCTGTCGGGCGGCGACTTTACCGATTACGATGACGACACGCAGCAGGGATGGTATCGCATTCCCGCAGACGACATCGACGACGTCGGCGTCAAGACGGTCATCGAGAGGATCATGACACAGCTCGGCACCGAGCGGCCCGTCTATCTATCCGTCGACATCGATGTCATCGACCCCGGCATGGCCCCTGCGACGGGCACCCCCGAGCCTGGCGGCTGGACGACCCGGGAGATGATCCGCATCCTGCGTGGCGTGGAGGGCCTGAACATTGTCGGCGCCGACATCGTCGAGGTGAGCCCTGCTTACGACGATGCGGGCGAGAGCACTTCTTTGGCGGCTGCCCAGGTTGCCTTCGAGATCATCACCAGCATGGTGAAGAGGGGAGTGAGTGCGGCGGGAAAGGCGAAGGAAGCCGTGAAGGATGTGAAGGATGAGCTTTGAGTGAAGTTCAGCAGACCGTGACTGTTCTTGCAAGACAAAAGCTCTGTACATATTACATACCTTATGTTTACGATCTGATCTGTCGGTTTCAATCGCAATGATGAATGTGATGGTGTCTGCTGTCGAAGCCTGTCGGACAAACAGGCTCCCCGTTTGCTGAACCTCCGACAGCTGCTCCTTGGCCCATCGCGTTTTCCTTGCCTTAGATGCCTCAGCTACTGCAGCTACCCGTCGCAACGACATCGTAAAAGGGACGCGCGCCTCCAGGCACCTTTGGCCGAATAAACCCTCCCGTTGCCAACTGTTCGATCATTCACGTCTCGTTCTTTCGTCCCCTCGTATCTCCGCTCTCTTCTGTCGCCTCTGCCTTTGCCTGCCTTGTGCCAGCCACGAGCGTTTGCAGCCATTTTGCGCGATGATACCCCACGGAGGTGCACCTGTTTTCTCTTACGGACTTTGGCTGACCATGAAGCAGCTGGGCATCCACGTCGTGCTGCTGCGGTCGAGATGCAGAAAGATCACCGACCAGTAAGATACATTTCTGTCGGGAAAGGTCCTGATCGAGGCCAGAGCCATAAAGAGCAACGGACTCTCTGTGCCCTGGTGACTGCAAACCTGAATCCGAAGGGTCAGATGACACTTCAATACCGGGCAACATTGGCGACCTATCTCACGAGAAGGAAACTATTATTGAGTATAGCCTTGCAATTATCGACCATCAAGCTAACTTGCAGTCATTAGTCGTACTGCCATCGTCGGACCCCTGCCTCCCTTCCATGGCCCATGTCAAGCGAGCCGCCGGGAACCAAGAAGAGTTGCGACAGCGACCCCATCATCCGTCCCATACAAACAGCTTCCGAGCGCGACGAGGGCAGCGACGTGATTGTGCTATCCACCCCATGTAAAAGCATATCACAATAGTCGACAAAAAACCCTGCTGAATCGTTGCCTCACGCTTCGGCTAAGCTTCTTTCTCCCGTCCTCACGAGGAGTCATTCGAACTCAGCGTCAGTTCGAGCACGCCCAAGCTCGAAACACTACAACAGAAGAGTGTCGGGGACACAAAACCACGGAGCTGTCACGGCGAAAAGCAGGGAAAAACGTAAATAGGAAAAAAAATAAAACTGACGAAAAAAAATGACGCAAAACATACAACAGCCGGTGTTCGCTGGTCGTCACCGACCCAACTACTAATCTGCCGCTCACAAGTTTAATTAAGGGAGAGCGGACGGGATCCCATGCTTTCTTGTGGCTATGGTCGTATGTGAAGGCAAGTGAGGCAGAGGCAATCTATGAACGCGGCACATGCATCGAGGCTGGGATGGAAGAATTGACTGTCGACGAGATGGACATTCTACATTTGGATAATTGTCGCCCTCTATTTACTTCAAAATCTCAATGCATGAATAAAGACAGCCCTGAATGCTAGTTCACCTTAGCTCGTGTCGAGCAGCAACCAGAGGAACAGGTAAGTAGTCGGTGACAGCCGTCTCGTCGGTATTCTGCCTCGACAGTGTCACTCCGTCGGTAGGTGTCAACACTTAATTCTGCGGAGCGGCTGGCGACAGCTGCTTACCCATTTTTCAACGTACCTTAGGGTAGCAGGTACCTTACCTTGCCTTACCTGAATGCCCCCATCAGAAACCACCTCACATTCACTTCATCTCCCCAACTTCACCTCTTGCTGCCTTTTCCTGACCTCATCCCCCGCCCACCAGCCGCCGACATCCCGTGGCTGCACATGCTGTCAAAACCCAAGCACGCCATTTGCAGGTCCCATTTTGAGGTCGCTATTGATCTTTCGACATTCTCTGCTACCTGGAGTGGTCAGGTTTCTTGAGCAACCTGATGCTTTGCGCTGACGCTTATCATCCATGTGGTGCTGTGCTCACCATTCCTACTCCGTTTGACTACTTGTTGTTCTCCTGTCTGTCGTCCTTTTTCCCCAAACCACCAATTCCCTTGGTGCTATTGCTTCTACACATCTACTGAATTGTAAACACCGACTCTACACCAAGACTTGTACGTCATCGTCATCGCCCGCCCAAGCTGAGCAATGTACTGACCCCTGTTGTGTTGCAGTTTGCCAAATCACGCCAGAATCTGACTCTCCGACTCCTGTTGTGATCAAATAAGAGGCGGAAATGGCGCCTCCTCCAGGAGAAAACTCGATACAGAATCGGATCACCGCGGAATCCTCAGCCGCCACGAATGATGAAAGAACCTTGCCATTCAGAAACACGTCTCCTCTCGCTCCCACAAACTCCCAAATTGTCGAGGCCCCCGAAAAGGAATCTCCTCAAGATGCTGTCGATCAAGTCAATGCCAAGGAAAAGGCACTTCAACAAGCTCTCACTAGGCTACGCAACATTCGAACAAAATTCAAGGAGGCTGATGTTCAAACTTCTGGCCTGGCCTTGGAGGAGTGGAATGCGAAACTCGGTAAGCACTGATATCTTGTAGCAACAATTTCATCATCGTCTAAACCCTCACTAGTGGAAATCGAGCAACAACACGACAGTTTTGAATACCTTGTCGGTGTCGGAGGGGACACTGGTCTTGGCAAAACATCGCTGCTCAACGCCTTGCTGCATCCCACTTCAGACATCGCCCCGGCCAGTCAAGCTGGCGCTTGCACTGCTGCCGTTTGCTGTTTCCGCTACCACAACACGAGCGACCCAAGCAAGAAATTTCGCGCAGTTGCTCGATTCAAGAGCAAAGAGGTGGTGGACAAAGAACTGAAAGTCTTCTTCCAAGACTTGGAGGCTTTCGAGGCAAGCTCGTCTGATGCCGAAGCCCACGACAGTGTCCACCGCGGAGACGTAGCCCGTTTCCACGCGCAGTTGGAGTTGATTCATGGATGGTCCGGTTTGGATCTGGATGAAATTCGCAAGCTTGGTTTGGAAGGCCGTGCTGCCGACATCACCACTCAATGCAAGGGAAGTCGAAGGTTCTTCGACTTTGGTGCACCCACCGCCTCTCGCACCCAAGAAGTTCACCACGGCAGGGCATCCCAGTTTCTGAAACTCGTCAAGCCTTTCGTTGGCGGTGGCAGACAGAAAACTCAGCTGCTCTGGCCCCTTGTTGAAGTTGTCGATTTTTACCTGAATGTCGACAATGTGCTTCGACACGGAATCACACTTGTGGACCTACCTGGAGAAATGGACGCCTTGGAATCACGTTCCAAGGTAGCACACTCGTACTATCAGAAGCTCGATCAGCTCATGGTAGTGACTCCTGGAGATCGAGCCGCCGACAACAGGACGGCCATGGATCTCCTGAAGGAGGATCAGATCCTCGACATGGATGCTGATGGCAAGACCGAAAACCTCTGCGTGGTAATCACCAAGGTGGATTTGTTGGACTGGGTCTCCTTTGTGGAGAGTGAATGGAACCCGGAGGAGATCTCTGACGACCTCCCAGCCCTGAAGAGGAGGTACGACGTGGTGTCGAAAGACTGCCAACGCCTCACTTCACGGATTAACCAAATCCGAGGCGACTTTCATCAGAACAATTTCGAGGATGATGATAGTGCCAGTGATGGTGAAGACGAGCTAAGCATGGACTTGGAGAACGCAACGCTTGAAACTCTTCTTAGCATCCGCGAGCCTCTCGAGCGTGAGCTCTGGTCGATCAACACCAAGTGTCTACGTGCATGCATCGACGCTCGCAGTCATGACAGCAAGATGAAGTTTCAAGAGCATTTTGACATGATTCGCAACTCTTTCCGCAACGCAGACCAACCGAAGGTCACGACTAATTTAGATGTCTTCCCAGTGAGCAGCCTAGCCCAGAGACGCTATGCCGTAGGGCAACGCATGGCTGGGTTTGAGGACAATGTGGCGACAGGATTCAAGCCATTGGAGGAATGGCTGATACAAGGCTCTCTGACAAAGCGCGAGAAACACGCAGACCGCTTGATTCGTCGTAGTCAAGTTATGTTTGACTCGATCGATGGTTGGGTTCGCTTTGGAAGTAGTGTCCAGCGAAAGCAGCTCCCTGAGGAGGAGCTTCCCAGAATCAAGGCTACGTTGAAAGTCTATCAAGATAGTTTTGCAAATGTAAGTTTTGCACCTTTCCCAACCACCATTACGTTTGACTGACTTTTCATCAAAGGACTTGAGACAGTCCCAGGCCAAGTTGCAATCATTGCTTGCAAACCTACCACCAAATCGTCGTGTAGACTGGGATTCAAACAATGAGAAACTTGCGAGAGGGTTTGTTTCTCTTGTCGAGAAGTTTACAATGGATGATTTCGGCGACAAGTTACATTGGGCGACTTACCGTGCAATGATTCGACGCTGGGGGGCTACCTTCCGATCTAGGACCAAGGTCGGACGGCGGGATCATGATTGGCAGGCTAGAATGTGGGTGTTTTTGAACTCGGGGTTTTCCGCTTTGCTGACCTACTTCAAGTTACACGTATTTTTAGGTGCCATACGTTGATGCCTGGACCAAAGCCTTTCATAAGAAGCTACCTAAGCTTCTGGTACAGTGCCTTCAAGGGCTTGATGAATTGATGGGGCTTCACATGGGCCGTATCACAGAATCATCGAGCTTACCACAGTTTTTCATAACTGCTTATCAAGAAGACGCGCGGAGGCACCTCAATGTCTTTCAGGACTACCGATCACGAGTGGAGAAAGTCCTCGGCGAGTATCGAGCTGCCATGGCTGCGGTGAGACTTCGCTCACGATCGTTCTTGTGCCAGGAGATGAGCACTACCTACTCTGAAGCGCAAATGATCACTGGTTAGCTCCATTCTATTCCTTCTTTGTTCTTGAGGACTTGCTAACTCTGGAACTTCACCAGGCCGCGGCACGTATCACAGGATGCAAGAGGTCATGCAACGACGAGCCACGGAAATGCAAGAAACGATTTTCCAAAACGTCAGCAACAAGATTGCGGAGAGTATGAGGGAGGAGCTTGAGGACTTGTCGAAACAGCACGAGAAGCTCGACAATGAGTTAGCAGAATCTCTTGCGACGTTTAACAACGACATTGCCGAGAGGCTTTGTTACAATGAGGCAGCGCGGGCTGAGGCGTTACTGTCGCGGCTGGAACTGGAGAGTTTCAAGTCTACTATTGCGGGAGAGATTGCTGAATGGGAAGCCTGTTGGGCTGGTATCGCCCATCTTCTGCCGGACTCGGCAGTTCGTCCAAGCGGCGACCTGGCCGACATCAAATCGGAGCCCAGTCTGGACGAAAGCGATGGCGCGCGACTGCTGACCGCATCACCCGCTGTCAACAGGTCCCAGCCATCTCCGTCATTTGAGCGAGGTCAAAAGCGCCAGGCCTCTGAAAGTTCTGAGCTATCTCGAAAGAGGGTCAAGGTCGAGGAACGTGAGGATTGAGGACAGGACACATGGGACACATTACGTTAGAGCGGACGTCGAATCAGTGAGTGCTCTGTAGTGATGCATCTTGCTACAAACATCACGGCACATGGCTTCTGTGGACTGATCACAGCAGCATATTTCTCAAGAATGAAACGACTGTAGATATGAGGGAGGCAGTTCAGGTTTGGCTTCATGCATTCCCATAGATGACACGAGGCTTCATAGACAGCGGAAAGCCCTAATCCATCAAGTCACCTCATCACTTGTTCTACCTAATGCGTGTACCTCGGTAGCAACCCAACTCAAACTCTCCTCCGTCGCTGTGTTGCTTGATCATCCTTGCCTTCACACCGAGATCTCCCGAACTGAGGTGCACTCAGTACAGCTGGCAGAAAAGTATATAAACCTCGCCCATCCCAGCTTTCTTCTTCCTCCCTTCCTCCCTTCCTCCCTCAAGGTACAAGCTAAGTCCTCCGGTATGTCTTGATTTGTCCTTGGTTGTCGCTTATGGCCTCGAAGTCCCGATTTTCATCAACCAACTAACACCGTCACAGACTTCGACTTAAACTCCGACAGCGACCCCAATTATATCACCGACAGCCTCTGATATCGACACCGACAATAAAAGTAGAGAATTGACGACATCATCAACATGTCTGTGGATTATTTCATGGCTCTACTGTCCGAATGGGGATTCATCGATGAGCAAGTTGCCGACAACGAGGGCAATGCCGATCCTGAGCAAACAACTGCCGGGAAGAAGAGGAAGAAGACTGTTGCGACCAGGAAGACGGATGTCGGAAACGGGTCGATGTTGCTGGAAGAATCGGAGAAGTCCGACATGCCTAGTGTTTCCGTCGACGAAGCGTTTTCGACGAACACAACCAATCAACTTATCAAAGATATCGTAGATCAGAACATCGCCTGCCAGAAGAACCACGAAAATGTCGTTCAGGGGTGCCGTGAGCTGGCCGACAAGCATGAACGTCTCCAGGCCGGTCACGACAAACTCAGAGCCGATTACGACAAGCTCAAAGCGGACCACGATAAGCTTTGCTACCAGTCAGATACGCTCCGTCACCAGATTGACTACTATGAAGAGCTATCGGCGAAAGCGATCGCTATTCTCTCGGAGTTTGACCAAGGCTGAAGAAGATTACGACGAGGAAGAAGAGATGTGATCATGACAGCCAGTATCGCCGCCTTGAAATGAAACGCGATCAACTTTCATTGGTGTTACGATGACATAGTGCGATGGAAACACAATAGGATGCTTACACTGGAATCGGGGTTTTACATTTCCGATCGACAGACACGATAGGAACGACAGACTGGGTGGGTCTGCGGTTGGGCAATATGGGGTTAACTTGGGGGTTCTCCTGTCGCTAATGGTATTTTCATGGGTACCTTTTGCTACATCACGATTATCACGACCAGTTACTCAAGTTTTCTAGTGACGAGGAAATCGGATAGCTTTTGCGACAACAAGAATGACGACACGACTCGCGCAAAATGGTCTCCTGCTCCGCGTCGGATTCTCCTTCTTCAGGACGTAGAATATGGCACTGGGTATGCCCTGCCTTAGCATGTTCCCGTAGCACGCTGCCTCGTACGATACTCTCTTCTCGTCATCGCTGTCCCAGGTCATACTGCATAGATCGTAGTGATGTCAAAGTTTCGACCTTCCCAAGAATGGCTTACAGTCCCCAAGATATAACTCCTAGCTGCTCCGAGAAACTCACAGTGTCTTTTGGTCTGTCGCATCCTTGACCGACGGTTTCAAATTAACCCACCGCCTGATGATTGCCGACACACACAGGCCTCTTCCGATAGATATGGCGATTGCTTTGTCTTGAAACCTATCATGGGAGAAGCAGTATTTGCAAACACGGGGCCCTGACTGCGACGAAAGTTGTAGGTCAGAACAACTCGATAAATCGGCACTGACTGCACGACAAGCGGTCAGCAAAAAGCAATATCGCAAAGTGAGGATATTGATCGTCCATGGCGACGACCAGACAGACGTAGCAGATCGACATATAATCGTGATCGGACACCACTGGCCCGATTGCAGCCCGACGACGCGAGACTTTGCTGGCCCGATGTCGGGGAAACTGGGCCGATCGTGTATCGCGATACACAGCTCATTTACAAGGACGTGACATTGTTTATCGATGCGTTCGGAGATCACGATAAGAAGGTACTGTGACCAGTCAATTCTAAGGTAGCTAAAAGTCTTTTCGAAGGTTGTAAATAGAAAAATAAAATAAAAAATAATGCTTAATAAAAGAAAATTATAAGTCCTTTCTTGAACATTTTATAGACATTTTGTAGACATTTTTTATCTTTTGAAAAGTTCATTATTAGCTATCTAGGGCAATAATCTAAGGCATTTGCGGTTCGCGGTGTTTTTCTCCCAGCCTGACGGGAGAGCGACAACACTTGTGTCAGCGTCTTCACCGTCACAGAAGCTAGGAGGTGCCTGGCCAGTAAATATTCGAAGATTGATCATGTCTGCTTCCTGGGCCGTGGCCAATCAGCTGCTGCGAATACCGTCCGTCCTAAGCCACGTATCGCGCTCGGCTTCTCTAATCAGTTTCGTCCACAATATATCCTCAGATGTAATCTGTATGCGCGGCAGCCTTCCACCATGTGTGACATTGTTGAAAATCGTATGAGCCAAATTTGCCATGTATAGGTAGCTCGAGGACGTCTGCGATCAGTCTTGGAGAGGGAGAAGAAGCTGTTCAAGTAGTCGACAACTTCAGCCTTCGTTGTAAGAGCGGATTTCTTTTTCACCCAGATGACGATGACGATGACAAGGTGCAAAAAGTCAGAGCTGTGGTAGAGCACGAGTTTGTAGAATTCGATGCCCCTCTGTGCAGCGAACTCAGAGGGACAGAATGTCCTGCGATATTGCACCTTCGTTGACAGGCGCTTTCCTTCGGACTGCCTTGAAGGTTTATCAGTTGACAAATTGGAATTCGGAGGAGCACACGAATAAGTCACCATTTTCGATCGTTGCACCCCAGCCGTGGAGCCATTGTACGCAGTGGCTTGTTGGGGAAAAGGCTCCGCTGTATTGTCTTGAGGTTGGGCCAGAATGAACCAATGGTAAGGTCGAACGTCTCCCCGATAGGATGGAGAAAGAAGCCTTGTAGAAGTGGAAGGCGAGAGATCGAGCAATTGTGTGATTGACAGTTGTTGGAGGATTTCGCAAGGACTGGGTATCACAGCTGACTCGCTGCCCTCGTCACGCTCACCAGTTGTTCATTAGGCCGGGATGAAGGAAGGGACAGTAGGGGGCGGACCACAGCAGCAAGACGGGTGACTAAAATTGTTAGCTTTGATCGTTGTTGATTTCACTGCTTGCACTTACTGGGCTCATTGTCATCTGCCTTGTTGACACTGAAGGATCAATTGACTCCTCTGACTGGACGGACTTGGGTTTGAAGTCTTCTGGAAATAGAGTGACCAACGGCTCATTGGGAATCTGCCTTGAGTTGTGATCTTGGTCAACTAAGTATCCATCATACTAGCTAGTGATACTCTGCGTGGCTCGTAAAGCAACAGCACGACGTGGCCGCCCGGCTGCTCTTTGTTATGACGAGACTCTTTGAACAAGACGACAGGTGGAACTCGCCTTGAGCGACCATTCCAACAAAATTGGCCGCAAAAAGTGCGCGACTTGCACAAGGCTGTCTGGTAGGGACGAGTGGGAAGGTGCTACGTCTAGCTGGATCAAATCGACCACGAAACTGCGGCAGCGGTAGTTGGAGCCTTATAATAGGAGTGGTAGGAGGAGCTGCGGTTTTCGACGCCCATAAGACAAAGACCAGCTAACGCCAGGGTCGGTTGCAGCACATCAGCGCTATGGGGGTCTTGAGCAGCGCTATTGCCACGTTGGCCGAGACAATGGATTGCTAAAAGCCGGCGTGGTTGTAGGCAATGAGTACTCTCTTATCGGTGGTCGGTCGATGAAGGCCCAGCCTCGAAGCCGTCGATCACGAAGACAGTTCATCCGCCGCGAGCACCTGACTGTTTGCCCAAGTTAGCCTTTGCCGCAGGGTACGAAGCAGGACCTACCAGTGACACCACATGGCCCAGTCATCTCGGGTGGCGTTCTGCGTATCCGAAGGCGAACGCACACAAGCGAGTGTAACGACGGAACAGGCGGTGGTCGGTGGTCGGCTGTCGGCGGTCAAGGCAAGCGGCTGCAGTGCCAGTTAGCATTGAAGGCAAATAGTTACTTGCAAGTGATTGGGGATCTCGCGGGCTATGTGATGATGATGTTTCGATCTCTCGAGAGCTCACAAAGATTCAGTTTGATGCTAACAGTCTCAGTCATGAGTCTCGTTGCCGACTAGAGTCTCTGGATGTCAACAAGAGATACGCAACCACAAAGCAAACAAGATACCTACTGCGAGCCGTAAAGGCACAAGCCTGTTCGAGCCCAGTATTTCAGCTCGCTCATCTGTCTCGTCGTGTACTGGAGCAAGATGGTAGACGGGTTGGCGAACGCTGCCGTTGGATCGTTCTCATTTTGTCAGCGAAAGCTGGTTATTGTACCGCCTGCCTCACCTGCTGCATGTGGCTCCGAGCCAAGTCAGTAGTCTTCTGAGTTGTAACCTACCAGTTGCTGTGCCCCAGAAGGTAAGTAAGGTATTTACGCAGCCGGATAAGGGTGAAATCATCAGAGGTGACTCAAGGTCAAGTGGTGTTTGGGATCGCAGCGTGATTCGAACACACCTCCCGTAAGGGACACCAGACGCCTTCGCGCCATGCGATCTTAGGCCGAAGCCAGGGACGTGGGACCATAAACATCAGGGCGTTGGCCCATTAAAATCATGAAGATCAAAATAGAGTGAGGTTTTCCCCATCTATGGATGTAGAGTAGACTTTCGCCTATCACACCTGTTGTCGTAGAGTAGACTTTCGCCTCTCCCCCCTCTCTCTCCTCTCTCTTTTTCTCATCGTTGCTTGAATGTCTGACCAAGGCAGGCTTCGAAGATCGTACTGTGAAGGCTTACCATGACAAACGCAAAAGATTCTATCGATATGAGGAAGTCGGATTCTGTTAAGCAACGTGCCGTTGATTATTCGTTGCTGGTTGTATCATCGCTACTTTCCGAGTACGTGATCTCATCTGAGTCGTCGTTTGCCTTGCTGCATCCGTCACCAGCCCGTTGTGTAGTGACCCGACGTGGCTGCTCACCACCAGGGGCGGATGTTGGTGGTTTGCCAACTGCTGCCAGTTTGAGGACCGTCGTTCATCTGGTCGTCACGTGCTCCAGTCTGTGCTGGGGTCTCAGTAGGAGGCGCAGAGGTTGTTGTAGCAGCGGCGACAGCAGGAGGAGCAGCAGCGACAGCAGTAGGAGCGGCGGCGACAGCAGGGGCAGAAGCAGCGACAGCAGGGGCGACAGGGGCGACAGGGGCGATAGCAGGGGCAGCAGCGTTGGCGTTCATGTTCCGTGGAATATACTATGGTTTCCTTGTCAGCCATGATTATGCCTTGCCATCGAAGACATGCTACTTACAGCCTCCTTGCTCACACTCCCAATACCGATTAGACGACCAGCTTGTTTGAAGCCGTCCGGGATCGCTTCGAGCTCTGCTCTGGCCGTGCGATAATCAGGCCGGTTCTTGAATGCTACCATCACCCAGCCTGGGTGCTCGCGATGGTAGCCCCGGTGTGGTCGCCGCCAGTAAAACATGGCGGTCTCGGGTCTGGAAAGATGAGCCCGACAGTGGGCCTCAAAGTCCGCACGGGTAGTGCCCCAGCCGATATTGTTGAGGCGGAAAATTCGCTGCCTCAGGCGGTGCTGCTTGATGCTTTCCTCGAACTCTTGGTCGTAGTTGTTGGCCATTCTATGATAAATCAGTCAGTTGTAACGTATTGCTGAGGTGTTTGAGGCATACATGCTTTGATTCGGAGTATAAAAATCTTAAATCTAGAAGTTCCTCTTGGTGATGATGCTAACGGTGATGGCGTTGTGCGTTTGTCGTGACTTGAAATCGTGCAGTGTGTAGCCGTTTGTTGTGGATGAGAATGAGTGAGGCGAGGGTGAATGGCTTAGATGTGGATGGCAGTACCGCGTTATCTCATGTTGGCCCCACAAGGTTGGCATCGAGTTTTTTGATTGGCTGCATCATCTCATTTCATCCTCACCACGCGCTCGCTTGTTATCTGAGCAAACGCCAGTGTTACGCGGTTACTGTGCACACTAGCACAATCAGCCAACTTCACACTTCAACACGTCAAATCTGCCAACATCACGTTTGCCTACCGCACCAAGGACAATGGCATCACTCGCCGCAAACACGGCACACGATGCCATGTTACAGCAAACGCAAAAATGCCACCCATCGCCATTATCATTACCATCGTTCCTGGCACAAAAATAGAATCAAATTTATTTATATATTCTTTTAATTTTATTTTAATTGTAGAAGAAATTTCGAAGAGAATTGGAAGAAAATCCTTGTGTCCATTCCATCATCCAAGTCTACCTTGCCTGGCCTTCCAAGACCCTGATCTTCGGTGGAGGTACAGCCTCAGAGCTTCCAAATAGTCTCTGGGCCTCCTGTAAGAGATGGCTTGTCGGACGAAGGAACGAGAACAATCGGCAATTCATCTGAGGCACACCTAATCATGTCAACAGAGTCATTAGCAGACCGGTGGTTGTTACAACATTGGGCGGACACATACCACTTGTGGCTTGGGGCAAAAGACACTGAGCTCCGAAAAATTGCTTCTCATGGCAAAGTTGCTTGGATGACGCGGAGTTGGCTGTTGTGATAGCCATCCTTCACTGCGGTATTGGGTTGCATGATTCGTGACTGCAAGACCACCTGGGATCTGGGAGGTGGATTCGGTGACATGGCGAAGATGACATTAGTCCAGAACTGCCAAGCGTTCCATCTCACATTTTCACGTACCTTCTGTCACTCCAACTCGCTTGCCCTTGTGATTTGTGAGCCACTTGAGCCAACCTAGTCCGTTGAGGCGCGAAGGTGAGAGATGAGATCAGTTCATTAAGGACGAGAGAGGGAACCCGAAGTGCAGACAGCAGTGTGATTCGAACACACCTCCCAGAGGGACACCAGACGCTTTCGCGCCATGCAATCTTAGGCCGAAGCCAGGGTCGTGGGACCATAAAGAACAGGGCGTTGGCCCATGAAGATCATAAAGAGCAGGGCGTTGGCCCATGAAGATCATAAAGAGCAGGGCGTTGGCCCATTAAAATCATGAAGATCGAAAACAGATTGGAGGTTCCCCCCTGTTTTGGTGAGAGAGAAAGAAAGAGAGAGAGAGAGAGAGAGAGAGAGAGAGAGAGAGAGAGAGAGAGAGAGAGAGAGAGAAGGGGGGGGGCGAGTTTTATTGTTGAAAAAATTCTTCGCACGAGGGTGCTTGTGTGCCGTGACACCTGACACCTGGCTGCCACTTGATGTGCACTCGCACGTCGGATTCTGTGTATTGTCTGCCTAAGGCACCTTATCCAGGCATGCACGACACGGTTCAGGTCGATGGGGAGAGTATTGTTGATCAATCGCCAGTTAAGACACGACTGAAGGTCTTGGGCAGTATGATAGTAACACTCACGCACAAGTAACATTTGATTTAGAAATAGAGAACATGAAGGCTTATTTTCTTAAATATACTCTTTATTTTCTATTCGACATCATATTGTCACGACGTCTCCGCCCACTTGACATCAAACTCCTGGAATGTCGCCTCCAGCTCGCCCTCGACGTCCTTTCCGGGCCTGGCGACGGCTGCGCAGACCTCGAGCTCCCACTTCTCGGGCTCGTCGTAGACCCAGGCAATCTCCCTGAGGGGGATCTTTTTGCCGCCTTCAACGAGGAGGTACACCCACAGCGCGGCGCCGCTGCCGCTCGTCTCTTTCTCGACGTGGATGGTGACGGCCTTCGAGCCGGCGGTGACGGCGTCCGTGTCGGGGAAATGGGCGGGGTTCAGGTCAGCCACAGACCAGTCAGCGAAGCGGTCGCAGCAGACGACGGAGGCGCGGGGGGCGTCGGCGAAGAATTCGATGCCAGCCTTGATCCAGCGGCGGGGCTGGTCTGGGGAGGTGAGGATGAGGAGGAGGCCGGCCTGGTCGAACTTGTTGGTGTAGCGGCCGGTGAAGGATAGGGTGGCTGAGCGGAAGTGGGAGAGGGGGGCGATGGTGTGGGGTTTGTAGGGAGCTAGACAAGTTAGCATATGTTGCAGCGTGATCGTGAGGATGGGAAGAGTGAATGATCATGGGATGTCGCGGCCCTCCATTGTTCAAACCAGAGAGCGTGACGGTTTGGCGGGGAGTGAGAGGAGGTGGGGCTCCGTGAGGCGTACCGTTGAAGATGTCAGTGGAAGGAGCCTTTTTCCAGATGTCGGTATTGGGCTGGGCCGAAAGCTTGAATGAAGACGCCATGTTGCTTATGGGTGATGAAATTGGTGCTGTGAGGGTGGGGATATTGATGATGTTTGTCAAGGGCGGAAGACGTCGGTAGATTTGGGTGACGTGACGTCGCTGTTTGCCGGGTGAGGTACGTGATGGTGGGGTTGGGTCAAGTCCACCGCTAAGCTCACTTTATACCGAGTCTCGAGTATCGAATAATCTACACAATGAGCAATCTCATACGTGTCAACTCGAACATTACCGAGGTTCTTGCAAATTCTCATTCGTAATTGCAAATCAGGGGATGCATGCGCTTCACAGGACGCTTGCATTCGGAAGGGGGGCCGTGGAGCCGCGAGGGCAGAGGGGTAACGGCACGTGTACGCATCTCAAGACTACAGTAAGGTAGGTAGGCTGGTTGAAGAGTTTTGACTATGGAGCACGAGAATCAGCAGAATATCAGTTATTCGGCTCATTGATTGGGCGTGGTACGAGGTAAGTGAAGCTTGGATGGCAGTGGATGGATTTGGTGATTCAATTGTGGTACCCTGCAGTTCAGGCACACCGTGGAGCATGACGATGTTACGTGTGCAGTCACAAGAATCAGCCATCAATAAAACTTCTGTTCTTCATTTGACTAGCTTTGAGGTTGACCAATACGAGTCACCTATTATTTACCGTAAGTACTGAATGGATCAACCCTGCCTCATCCAACTGTTGCTGCACATCTCGTTGGCTTGACCGCGGCGACTCGGGAAAATACCATATGCAGGGTAGGCGATGGTACTAACCCACTTTCGGCCCCTCGACATCGGGCCCGTGCAGGCTACCCACCTCCCGCGGCACACAACGCACCAGCAATGGGTACCGAGTACGGGCACCGAGTCGTGGGAGTGAAGCCGCCACTCGCGTCCGAACGAGGTTCTCGACGCCACGTATGATTGGAGAAGCACGAGCACTATCATGGGATTTTCCAAATTGCGAGAAGACCAGCCGCAGAGTGATCGGCATGTGGAGTCTTCCGCCGCCAATTGCTGAATGGGCCTGAACTTCCGCCCTCTTGCGGCGAACAGGGCCTGCCTGTAACGCGCCGAACGGCAGCGCCCGTGTCTTAAGAGACTGCAACGGAATTCGTCTATTCAGTCACAACTTCTTCCTTTAATCAACTCTCTGCACGCAGGAGCAGGGTGGCTGCAATTGGCTAGCAATCGCTGCCTCTTACACACTTTGGTGCAAGCTCTTAGTCTTTTCATGGGGGGCAGACTTCAGGCAGAAGCCATCACACTTTCTCCGGTGCCTGTGGGTGCAAAAGCCAAAAATCGGCAGCCTGGCCGCGGTTCGAACCAGCCGGTGGCTTGACCAAAGAGGTCGGCGGCTTTGGATGAGTCAGCAGCGCCAAACAGCCTGACACGCTGAGCCGCCACCCGCCTGTTGTGTTTCCCCACTCGGCCAACTCGCGATCCTCTGCATTTTTGTCACATTTTTTCCTCTCGCCCAACCCCACGCACATATCCAGCGAGCCGTCCGTCCGCGACCCTTACGACACGCTTGCACTGCACCTCCCGTCCAACTGCGTGTAAGCGCGTCTCTGTACAGCACGGCGTCGTCTGAACGGAGGGAGCACGAGTCCTTCTCGCTGCCTCTTGTGGAGTTACGGGGCGCCATCGTCCGCTTTTTGGTTGGAGATTTCGCATTCGCTGTTTGCTCCCCATACCAGGAAAAAAAAAAACTATCTGCGCTACGTCTAATTCGACATTCCTCCGGGGTGGGGGACGAGCCTTCACGATATTGGTGAACCGCCCGCTCACTCACACGCGCCCTACGTCTTTAAGCTGTTCATCCACCACAACCTCTCTCTCACAATTCATGCGGCCTACCTCTCACCATGTCCTCGTTTCTCTCCTCCGCCAAGAGGCCGCAGCCCTCTGGCTCTCAGAAACCTCGCTTCGCCAGGCCTAATCCCATCCGCGCTCTTCGCGAACGCGAGGAACGTCGCCAAGCAGCCGCTGCCGCCCAGCAACAATCTTCCCACTCTGCCTCGTCGGCGGCCAACCGGTCCGGCACCGTCGCCGTCCCGCCTCGTCAGCGCTGTCCCAACAAGGCCTGTCCCAAGCCCAATGTCGTCGACGGTACCTGTCAGACCTGCGGTCGTGTTGCCGATGACAGCAACATCGTCGCCGAGGTCCAGTTCGGCGAGACATCGTCGGGTGCCGCCATGGTCCAGGGTGCCTTTGTCGCGGCCGACCAGGGCGGCGTCCGGAGCATTGGTCCCGCATTCAGGAGGGTCGGTGGCTCAGAGGACCGCGAAAAGAGCATTCGTGAGGCAAAGGGCTTGATGCAGGGTTACGCCCAGCAGCTCAACGTCAGCGACACCATGGTCACCGCCGGCACGCAGGTCTTCAAACTCGCCTCGAGCGCCAACTTCATCCAAGGTCGCACGCTCGCTAGCGTCGCAGCCGTCTGCCTGTACGCTGCCTGTCGTGCCAGCCCCCCCTGCAAAGTCATGCTCATCGATCTTGCCGATCTTGTGCAGGTCAATGTTTTCAAGCTCGGCCGCATCTTCAAGAAACTCAACGAGGTTGTCCCGATTGGCAACGACGGCCTTATTCCTGTCTACCCCGAGGATCTCATTTGGCGCTTCGCCACGAAGATGGAGTTCCACCAAGACACCGCACGCGTCGCCGAGGATGCTGTCCGCCTCGTCAAGCGCATGAGCCGGGATTGGATGGTCATGGGTCGCCGTCCATCAGGCATCTGCGGCGCCTGCCTGCTCATGGCCGCTCGCATGCACAACTACCGACGGACCGTTCGCGAGATTGTTTATATCGTCAAGGTCACCAACCACACCATCCAGAACCGACTGCAGGAGTTCAAGGTCACAGAATCGAGTCGCATGTCCGTCGAGGACTTCCTCAAGCAAGACTTTCTCGAGAGCTCGCACGACCCACCATCATTCTACCGCACGACGGAAGAGTACAGAAAGGCTGCCGAGGAGAAGTCGCGAAAGCGGAAGAGGAGCCAACCGGTGGAGGGTGAGACTCTTGACGACACCGAGGTCGTCGCTGCCGCCGACCGCATGAAGAGACTGGCAGAAGGTGGTGCAGATCTTTCGGCTATTCCGCCTATCAAGTATCGGCGAGACGAGGACGGCTTCATTATTCCGATGCTTCCATCGCAAATATCGAACATGCCATCGACGAACCCAGAAAGCACAGACGAAGAGGTCAACACTGAAAAGTCCTTGGACCAACTAGCACACGAATTCGGCGACGCCATCGACGACGAGGTCGATGCCGCGGACGGCCAGGACCCGCAGAAGAAGGGACGAGGTCGCGGTAGCGCCAAGGCCCAGCTGCCGATCAACGCAGAATGGGAAAATGATGAACAGGAGCTGGAGGGCCAGATTGAAGAGATCTTCAACGATCCTTTGACATACGAGCACGCGATGGCCTATTCGAATGCCGAGCAACGTGCGCGGATTCACAGCGTCTGGGCGCTCAAGCAGCGACCACAAAAGGAAGTCTCGATGGCGGCGGACGTTACCGAGGACGAATTCGCCGACGACCCGGAGGTCATCAACTGTCTGTTGTCTCCAGAGGAGGCGCGTATCAAGGAGGTGATTTGGGTCAACCAGAACAAAGAGTGGCTCCGCCAACACCAAGAGAAGGTCTTCCGCAGAAAGGTAGAAGCCGAGCGACCGAAGCAGACACGCAAGCGGCGCAAGCGAGCCCGCATGGGCGAGGGCCAGACAAGCCCCGCCTCGTCCGCGGCCGAGGCGGCCATCAACGTCGCCAAGGACCGCGCGTGGTCCAAGAGGATCAACTACGACGCGATCCGCAGCATCTTCGACGTGACTGCGGGTGGCCTGGGTTCCGCGGCGACGAGTCGCAAGACCAGTGTCGCCGGGAGCACCTTTGGAGAGGACGACGCGAGCGAAGCGCCCGAGGAGAGCGTCGCCGGCGACGACACGGCTGCCGTGGAGGAGGAAGAGGACTTTGACGAGACGGAGGATTTTGACGCACGACAGCAACGGCTTGCGGGGGATGGGGAGTTCGACGGTGGGTACGACGAGGACGACAACCCGGACATGGATGCAGAGTACGGCCTCGAAGAGGAGTACTAGGGAACAGTCACAGAGTAATCAGTCTCTCGCACATATTCCTGGGCGAATCTTGGGTTGTCTTGTACTGCGTTCGTGTATGATCAGGTTCGCAAGCATTGAGGACGGGAGTTGGGATGGGTTTGATAGGCATTTGCGTGGGGTTTGGGATTAATGATTAATTGACATGGCTCTTTCATGATGTGTGTTTGCATGTCCGTGGAGTGACTGGTGGTCTGGGCTCATGCGTGGAAGCTCAATTCCAGCGACGGGCGACTCGAACGTGACCGCATCACACAAGATATTTCCCATCGTCCCTGCCACTCGCGTAGGCTTTCTTAGCTGTAGAGACCTGATATGCCGACCATACCTTCGTGGAGACACGTTTATCCTGCGCCAAGTCACGAGGTAGCCCTGTTGTATGCTTGAACTAATGCGAGTACTTAGGTAGGTCGACGTAGATGTCGTCCACAGGCATTATGTGAGAGCGCCAAGTCCTTCTGACTAACTTAAGATACCTACGAGCCCACCCCCTGGTGTCTCGTCAGGGATAAAACACTAATATCACCGTTTTGATCACTGGTTACGATTACGGTCAGTCTCTTTAGTGATTAAAACGGCAATATTACTGTTTTATTTCTTTTCAAAATACGGTGGGTGTGCTGCTAGGTATTTTACCTACATACAAGAGATTCCTTGGATTTCGAAGTGCGTAGATGGCTAAGCCTTTGCTCAAAGACCTTGTCGCATGACACCATCACCCTCTCTAGTAGCAGCTATCTGCAATAAATGCCTGTTCATCCATATGTTGATCCGTTAGTTTAGATATCCACACTTATACCTTCAATTTGGTTACTTACTATTGTTAGAGAAAAATAAGAATAAAATAAATATTCTTTCTTATATATTATCTAGCCGCCTTACAATAAGAAAATCCAAATAGGTTTCGTCTTCATATATATCTTGTAGCAGCTCTGGGGCTTGAACTGCTCCCGAAATAGCACCTGCGCAGACAGCAGCCCATCGGATTTGAATCATGGTCCGGAAGGCAGCGATATCCTTTGTGTTCCGAACCACTCGAATAGCAAGGCCAGATACAACCTTGTGTTCTTGGTGCATCCCGTGTGCCTTGACTCTTTTCATCTCGGCACAGTGCTTGCACTTTTTATCACAGCCATTCAAGGGCTCACCGCCGTACACATGTTTGAGCTGAGATAGAAGTCTGTTTTGGGGGTCTTTCTGTTGCTCGAAGTCGATGGTACGTGATGCATCTCGAGATGTGCTGCGTGGCATCCAAACGAACTGCAGCTTAACTTTAGACAGGCTTGGTTTCTCAGGTAGAGGTGTGCACCCAAGCCATTTGAGGCCGAAGTAGCCGTAACCCCACCACTCGTGGAGCTGAGGAGATAGGCAAATCATATTCCAGGCTTTGTCTGATGCCTTTATTTCGCTGGACAGGGTAAACGCGATCGGGTCGTTAAACGAGGGTGAAAGGAACTGAAGCATCGCCCACTGGACTTGGTTGGCGGTTTTGAGGTGTTTGTCCGTGCTGTTCCAGGTGAAAGGGACAATATGGCAAGCATGTGGGTGTGAAGAGCCCGTAATGACACAGCGGTGTCTGTCGTGTTCTTTGCATTTTTGTACTTCCGTGGCTGTTCTGGTTCCTTTCTGGCTTTTTGCAGACGTCCCACTTGCGGACCCATGCGATGCCTGCGACGAAAGCGACGCCTGTGAAGCTGCTACACCAAATGCTTTCGCTCGTTGAAAAACTGAAAAGATATTAGCCTCATAGTTGAAGATGACTGGAAAGGTATTGTACTTACAATGGGCGAACAGTTGACCCGTTGAATTCAAGGGCGGCTGCAATTGGGCGGCACCTTGCACCCCTGGTTGTACGCCTTCTAGGCTACTGAGGGGCATTGCCAGAAGTACAGAAAATTGAATTGCTGTGAGGCTCCAGGTAGGCTCCTTGCGTGCAATCCGTTGACTGACGATAATGTCGGAGATGAGAGAGACGCGACGCTCGTACTCGTCCATGGGTATAACCTCCTGAGGCCTTTCGATTTCGGGTTCAGGCACGTTTTGGGACGGCTCGAGTATTCCGGTGTCTGTGAATTTATAGCCCGCGCATCGGGTGAGGCAAGCCTGCAGCTGGGCGTAAAACGATCTCGCCATGTTGAAGGGGTACCTGAGTTGCTAGAGGTCGGAAAAGGAGGGAAATCGTCAATGGAGAGATGTGTGCAGCGATGATTCGATAAAGAAGGAAAAATAAAGAGGGAGAAAGGAGGAAGGCGTTTGGATTTTAAGACTGTCTGTTAAGAGCGAGTAAAGTTTCAAAACATCCAGGGAGAATCCAACTCAATCTCTTTTTACTCCAGGGAGGAGAGCTAAATCCTCAAACTTTCACAGCTTTTTGAACTAATTTTGAAAGGAAGAAATAATTGTTTTACTACAAAACAGAAAGAAATTCCTTCTTATTTCTACTGTCCTCTTCGTGATAGTGTCCAAGTTGCATAGCATAAATCATGGCTGTACGGGACGGGAAGAGTATTGAGTGGAAAACGAGGATACGATTGGTTGATCATAGAAGCACTGCCTCGGAGAACTACTAGTTTCTAAATTAATCGCGCAAGAACCTGTGCCAAAAAACATGCCGTAGAAGGGTTTCTGGAGACAAAAGAGCTTCAGACCAAGTATCCAATAATCCCATCGATCACTCTGCTTCGCCAACAATAAAAGTGTTGGACAAGCGGATCACCCAATCGTCAACATTATCATAGTCACCATATGTCCTCAAGTACCGCGAGAGGATCCGGTATTCTCCACTCTCGATCGGCGCTCCATGAGAGTACTGGGGCAGGGGCGTCAGGAGCAGGTTGAAAGGCATGCGTTGAGACAGCTTTTGCGGAAAGGAAATGGGGAATCCAAAGTCGTCATACACGGTCGACCCGACAAACTTGTTCGAGCCAGGGACAGGTGGGTAGACCCAATCCGACGGCTCCCAGTCGGCCCGAACAACCTGGCGAAAGTTAGACACGACTCCTTACGGGGGCACTCCAAGGGAAGATGAACTGCTTACATCAAAGCTGAACTCTCGAGACGACCAAAGTACGTTAAAGTAAAGCACAGGCAAGGTCGGGAATGGGAATACTCGACCGCTTTCGAACTGTTTGTTGTCGGCGTCCAAAAAGATGGGGACCCCGTGCTGCGTTTCCCAGACCTGGGCTTCTCCCAGCGAGCCCTTGATACCTGATAGTCGTTTTAGTATGACCGCTTGAACACTGTATGCTCAATTTTCTATATCTTACCTAGATAGGTAGCCTTGAGAGCCTCGCCGTTGGACCCAACGATGTGGATGTAGCCGCCGTACTGGGCGAGAACCATCGGGTCGATGTCTGTTGGCTCCTGGAAGGTAGCAGTAAAGCTGGCTTTCCCCTTGGCCGGGACGGTGATCTTGGTTGTGGACAGCTCGACCGAGGCCAAACCCTGATCCGTCTTTAGGATCGGGAAATTGTCAATGTAGGCATCGGCGAGCTCGCGACTGCGAACCGTGGAGCTGTGCTCGTGGCTGATCTCGTACGTCACATCGACGTTGGCGCGGTTCTTGATCTCGATCGTGTGAACCCCTTGGAAATACGTGGTGTCGTTCAAGTGGATGACGACAGGCGAGATTGTCGACGTGTAGTTGATGACCTTGAGTGCGTCCACGAGGCCTGCTCCTTGCTGGCCAATGGCACTGGGTTGCTGTCAGGAAGTGCAAGGCAGGTCATTGGAAAAGATGACATACCCCCCGAAATCGGTCAAGTTGAAATTGCCAATCGATTGACCGCTGGCGACAATACGCTGATGGGCGACGGCAGCAGGATTGCCACAGATCTTGGACCTGCCACCAACAGATTGGAAGAACAAAGCGGCGACTCCTGCAATCTTTTGATTTGTGTCAGACGTAGGAAACCAGTTCAGCTTGACTCGGACTCACATAAGGTGTAGCCATGCTGGTTCCGGACATGGGCAAGAAATCGATGATATCCCAGACGAACGTGGAAAGAACTTCGTAGCCTGGATACAATTAGTGGCGGCCTTCTCATGCGATGAGACTCGACTCGAGTGTTACCTGGACCGGAAATCTCGGGCTTCAACCTCGCATCTAGCGTCGTGCCCCAGGAGCTGAAGTCACTGACAAAAGCTGCCGACTTGTCTGTGACCTTGACCACCTCGCTGAACTCAAAGTGGAGGCTGTGGCCGGCCTCGTCCTGTTCTTCGAGCCAGATGCCGTCCTCGTAGTTCAAGGACGCGACTGCATGCATTAGCTGCTGGGCTCTCTTTAGATCATCCCGCATCGTGGGATACGTCTCGACGACTTACATCCTTCGGCCTGGTCATCCCTGTAGACAACTCGCTCTGGGGTCTCGTAACTGATATTGGGGTAATTATAGTACATGACCCAGTTCGCCACTCCCATGAAAATGGTGTCCAGGTACCCCCAGTTCTCGTCGCAACCGGGCAAAGCCCATCCTCGCCTATCACAAGTCAGCGGGTCGATCCATTGGGCGTGGGAGTTGGCGAAGTAGATTTGCGTACGGTAGCAACACAATATCGTCAGCCGGAACAGTGAAGTCGCTTGGGAGGTCTTGCAGGCAAATATTGAAATCCCGAGGAACACGGGGCATCAAGACTGTGAAGTTGCCGGTCCTGTTCCACGGTCGAGAATCGCTCGCAACGTATTCCTGGATTTCCGAACATTAGCTACATTGACAACCAAAGTAGCAAGAAAGAACTCACCATAACGCGGGATTCGCCACTGCTCGATCTTGCGGTAATCTCGTAGGCAAGCTGGTGCTTTACTGTAGCACTCCCAACAGCGAGGCCACCATAGCTGTTGGCAGTGTTACTAGTAAAATAGGGGCCTTGTCTCCGTGTCAGCTCCATCGCTCATCAGATCAGAGGGATCGATCGTGCGCCATGGTTTCCTTACCCTGAATTCCTGAATTTCCGGCTGCAGTCACCACGAACGTGCCCTTTTCAACAATCCTGGTAATCACAGTAGCAATGAGAGACTCGGCAAAGCCTCTGTCGGAGCCGAGGGACCCCGAGATGATGTCGGCGCCTTCTTCGTACGCTCGCAGGAATCCTTGGGCAATAATGTCCTCAAAGGTGAATTCGGCGCACGAGAAGACCTTGTACGCCCTCATGCGGACGTTGGGTGCGACGCCTGGCAATTCCTTCCAGTTGCTGCCCAGGATTCCTGCCACATGTGTGCCGTGACCTTGGCAATCCATCGGGTCATCGTTCGGAGAGACTTCATCTGGTCGAGCCGGATCCCAGTCGGGGCCAACGAAATCCCAACCGCCCTCGACCCTGAACCCCGGGCCGATTCCACCTCCCAGTGCAGGGTGTCTATAGTCAATTCCAGTGTCCACGACGGCCACTAAAACGCCACTGCCATCAAGACCCATTTCATGGGCGTCGAGGACATTGGTGAGGAGGTGCGGGTGCCAGAGGGAAAAGTCCCATCCGCTTTCTTGAGACGTCTCATTACTACGAGGCTGAATGGGAAGACTGAACCTTGAAATGGGCCAAATATGTTCCACTTCTGGAAGAGACTCAATGGCATTCAGAACCTCGTTGCTGGCATTGGCAATGGTGAAGGAGGTGCCATGGAAGATCTCCGACGTCAACTCCAAGCCGGGAACGACTTCGGATCCCGTATCCTTGGCCACTTGTTCGTAGAAGCCCTCCGTGTCCTTGGCAGATTAGCTTCATGGAATTCACCAATTGACCAGGGAGACCTACAGGTGAGCCATCGCGCTTCCTGAACTTGGAGGAGCCCGACTCGGAGAACTCGACAACGAAACGGGTCGGGCCACCAAGACCAAGAGTGCTGTTCTGAATCGTATTAGGATCCGGCAAAGGCCTGAAGCCGAGGCCTGAACCAATCAGGGTGCTCGCGGCCGCCAAGACTTGCACGATCCTGGTCACCATGGTGGAGGCGTCTGCTGTCTTCCAGAACGCAGGAGGGTGGAATGCCAGATGGATGCATGACGCTCAACGGCTGGCTCGGGTCTATTTATTGAAGCAGGCAAAGTGGGCATGAACTGCGGCGACAAGCCGTTCTGCGTATTCGGGACAGCATGGCCCCGAAAGTAAGTAGTGCTCACATCGTATTGTGTCCACCGCCAAGACGTCTTAATTGGGGAGGTAGTATCGTGACCACGCTAGATGGGCTGGACGCAGGGTCTGGACAGGATCTCATCGATCTGATAAGATAATGGGGAACCTCTGCCATACACCTTCGGTCATCTCCCGGAAAGCTAGACCAGCTTTGTCGTCTGGCCCCATCTTTCTCCGTCCTTCAAAGTCAGGTCAATTCTTGTCCGTTGGCGAGGCTCGAGCATCGTTGGGCCTGGGAGTGAGACTGATTACCGTGAGAAGTCGCTGTGTAAAAGTACGAAAGGTGTCTCTGTTGACGCATCCTGCACAAGGGACTTGAGGCCGCGGAAAGCAACACGGGCTCATCCGCCCAGCCACCGGAATGGGCTCATGCATCTCGGGGGTGCTGTAAATCCCGCGGTCATGTTCCTCTCTTGCGGCCAGGTTCCTCGTTCTCGCTACCAGGATTGAAAGAGGATCGTGCATATCCGACTTCGGATCAGTAATTGACCCTTGTGCTAGATGGCGTTGGGATGCAAGGGACTCGGCGGTCGTCCCACCGTTCTGTACTGCGGCAGCCCCCCGATTTCCACGACACCGCCTCTCAATATGAGCAACTTGTTCGGCGCCGCGCCGCACCGAACCCCGGGTTCACTGGAGCCGAATCGAAGCATGGGGTCACGCTCTACTGTAATGGGATGATGGCAAGCGGTTAACAAAAATAAACGGTATCGTAAAACTAGGAATCTACGACAGACAGTAAGATGAGTGGTTACTCTAGCCTGTATTATTAATCAAGATTTATACATATAAAGAGTAAATAAAATAAGTAAAATAATAGACAAACCTGCGAAATTTAATAGATGGTTAATAGGTATTTAAAGCTTTTCAGATTTTTTATTATCCACTATTTATTTCCAACCTTTAATTCTGTAGGCCGCGCATTTTTGGTCGCCGCTTGACTGAGTAGTAGCGTCAATGTGGCCCTTGGTTTTTAAACCGATGAAAGCGGATAGACGATACTATTGATACGGCCGATACTACACTATGGTTCCTTGTCAACCGTGATGAATCACACGTACAAAATAATGCCGCTTACCACGACATAACTCGCGTTCCCGGTATTGACTTGGAGGCCGTGACGGATTCGCTCTGCAGAAGGTAGAGTTCCAAACCATTACGACGGAGTCACAGAGTTATTAGATCCGCCAAGAGGGTAACACCAAGGCAGGCATGGCAAGGCATGTCATAGTTCGAGATGGATGTTGCCAGTGCTAGGCGTGTCTGCGCAACATCTTTTGCTTGATGCGGCTGGACAAGTAAAACACCGCGTGTGAGCTGCAGCTTACCACCTCAGTCTGACTCTTTGACGGAAGACAACTGAGATGGAAATGTGTCCGGATGGGTTTTTACCATAGCATACTAGGAGTCCAGTCAAATGCATCATTCCTAACGACAGCTGCCTTGACGAACGCATCGTGCCGTGTTGAACATCCTGTGCCCAGGCGACGGTGTCTGGGCCCCCTTGCGGCTCGTTGGCAATCGGCACCTTAATCTGGCCTCAAACAGGCTCCCATTGTTGTGGCCGGCAGCTCGGGTAGGCACTTGAGGTCAGACAGTTGGCAGCCAGTTGCCAGGTGACGCGGCCCAAGTCATGCGTGCCCTTATCCGTCACGCTGAAATCTTGTGGTGGCCACCAAATTTTCATCTCAACACAAACACAAACGCAAGCACTACAAAACGCTCTCACAACAATCATCTCTTCAACGCTTCGAAACAAGATCAGCCACGCAAGTTGCATTCTCGCCCCCACATATTCTCTCTCGCGTTTCAACACTGACCGTCTTGGCTCTAGCATGTCGTCCCACTCTTCCGTTGACCTGGCGAAGGCCCTGGAGCCACTTCATCTGTCTGGGGACTCTCCAAATGATGCCGAGATTGAGGCTCTCAAGCAGGGACTCGGCGAGGATGCGGTCGTGCTGTTCCGAACAGTCCCCGACGGCGAAGAGGCCCAAGGCACGGTCTATCACCGTCACTTTGGCGAGGAACTCGAGGCAGTGGAGTATCTCGCCGTTGCCAAGGACGAAGCACCCGCACTCGAGATCAAGGGTTGGAAGTTGTTGGACCGTCCCAAACCTCCTCTCAAATGGTCCGACTTCTTCCCCTCGGACACCGAATCAAGCCCTCCACGCACCCTCGCAGCATCCCCCCCGACCGTTACCGAGTCCCTACCAGAGTACCGCGGCCTCCCGAATATGTACTTGGACGAGCTGTTTTACGGGCCCCCAGAACTCATGGTTCCTCTTACTGATGCTCAGATAAGGGAGTTTTTCAATCCTACTAACGACGCGATGTTTGGCTACGATTCAGTTTCGGAAGTCGATGAGTCCCCAGATGAGTTGAACAAGGAGGAGGATGGTGACGATGAGTGATTGATGGAATGAGCATCAAGGTAACCGCCTTCCAATCATGAGCATCGCCATTGCTAACATTGACGGCGGCAAGTCAAGGCCAGCGACCGCCGACCATCATCGGCAACAGCGTTGCCGCAGCTCGACACATCCATACACCCCCGTACCTCATAGTCCTTCTTGTGAGTTACTTTCTCTGGCCAACAGAATCTACTGGCTGGTGGCTGACTATCGAAACGAATCCAGTTCCTCAAACTGTCGGCAAACGATTTTCCTGTACAGGTTATCGTCCCAACTGGTAAGCAAAGCCGAGGTCGCCTTAAGCACGTATTCGTCCACTCGTGAACTAACGCCTTGCCAATCGCCCAGCGCATCGAACCTGGTACCGCACCATCAAGGACCGAACGGGGTTCGCCAGCTCAATAACATTGTCGATATTGCTGCCCCTGGATCGCAACACCGAACGCGAAGTGAAACTCCGACGTGTCCGGCTCAGTCAATCATACCACTCCTTTTTGCGACCGAAACGTTACATTTCTTAACTCATGTGAGGCAAAAGCCTTCCTTTACTTTAGATAGGTAAATCCTACTCTGTTAATTATTCTTTATAGGTATCAGCCCTCTACTTCTTCATGGGCAACGCCCGCTTCTTCACTGTTTATCGTTTTCGGCCAGGCAGCGTTGGGCTTATTCCTTCGGGGATACGAGTTCGACTCCCTGTCTGTGCCTTGACAGTTCCTGTTGTTCCCCGTGGCCTAACGCTCTTTTCCTCAAACCTTTTGACTCCACTGTGGCTCTCCTATTCCTGGCGGTTTTTCTGCTCCAAACCGCCCAAGCCTCCCTTCTTGTTTCTCGAATTCATTGCAGCCGTGGTGGTGGTGCAGGAACTAGTGACTTCAACGTTATAGCCTCTCTAACATTTTATCATCAGCTCGACGGAATAAAGCTTTGTGGGTTTTTGCGTCTTGCTCGGCGGTTGGCACCACTCTCGCCAATTGCAGGACAACAATCCAAGCTTCCACCCTTGACCCAGAAGCAACGCTGGCTTGGACCGACATAGCCATGACCGTTGGCTTTTTCATAGGGTTACAGTAGCATTTGATCTCTCATGCTTGGCGCCCGGGGGGCGTTTCATAGGATCAATGCGGCCACCAATGTTCCCTCGACTTTATGCAGTTGGTCGACGACTTGCGTCAAGAGAGGCGGCCGAATGCCCTGGCAGCGCCTAGCTGAGGTTCGGATCCGAATCCTTGCTGCCCCGCCTCATTCTCTCTGCCTGATTGTGATGTAACGCGGATCAGGAAAATGTGTTGGCTCGGTATGTTGATTTGGGGGCTACTGCACCTCGTCCCATGCGCCTTTGACAAGAATAGAATGACTCCAATCTTGATTCCCCAGCAATCCCCCTCCTCGTCCTCCTCCTCCTTCTCCCGTCTTCTCCTTCTTCTATTTCCTCTCTTCATACCGCTCTCGAAAATTCAGCACCCCATTAGAAATGGCTCCATTCTCTGCATACCTGTGGCCTTCCTCGGCTAAAAAGGTCAAGGACGAGGAGGCCGCAGCGCCATTGCAGAAAGAAGGACGGGAGCAAGATGGGGTGCCAAAGAAGGAGATAGAGAGGAAATTTGCCTTCGCTCTCTCGAGTCTTGCGGCTTGCCAAGCCGCGTACACCATCGCCTTGGCATATGATGTCGATGACTACGCGAAGAGCAAGGAAGAGGGCGATAAAGTGAGCTTCTACCGGGGTGGAACGATCACCATAGCGCGAAGTCTCTTTAGAATGGTAAGTCACGATTGTTCTTCAAAACTCGGCACTGCTCAACGCACCATTGGTGTCTAGTATTGCCCTGCCGGCGTGGTCTGTCTTGTCTGGGCCCTGTCTGGTTTGCGAGCGAAGAGTGCCGACCTCGCTGACCAACGCGTGCACCGGGCCGGCCGCTATTTGATAACTTTCACCATCGGCGCACTCATCGGGGCAAGCTTTGTGATGAAGGAGTGCTGGGAAAAGCACTTGCGGTGCGAGGATGTCCGGATCCGGCACCTAGAGCTGCCGCCACCACACGTGGAAACATGCTCCAGCCATCCACAGCTGTACGCTGCTGGTATTTGGGCATATTGGATACTGATTTGGGGCGCTTGGTAAGACAGTCCTTCCAAGGTTGGAGTGCATGATCGCTGACGTGCATGTATAGGATATTTTTGCAAGCCGTTCCTGTGCAGAAGTAAGAGGCTCCTGACAGGCCCAGCGTGCTACCAGAAGTTGGATGGAGCATGCCCGTTGTCAAACAGCTAGCTGTCGCTCCTGTTGAAAGTTGCTATAGAGTTCCATCCGGCTTGCCTTCGATATAGATGGTTGACGCAACATCGCCGACACAGAACAAGTCAATACAAACGTAAATCACTTCACTAGCCCAAGAGGCAAGAGGAACAGCATATGAGGTGGCCGACTTTTCATTAAACCTCAAAAAAACCCTGACGGCTTCTAGTCCGAGCCAGGGAGGATCGCTCGGCGACCCTTTGTGTCCGGGAAGGTTCTGGTCATTACAATCATCAAGATCATACATAAAACATTTGTCTTTCCTTCCCCCTATCACCCCGGCCTGTCTGGAGGCTCACGGGGAAGTCCATGCAAGAGACTTTGTCCAATTTCCTTAAAATCCTCCTTTCCCACCATCACAGTGTAAGCCGACGCAAGGCGAGTAAACCCAGCCAGTGCGTTGGTTTTGTGACTCCCGGCCAAAAAAATGATGAAATTCCCAAGCCGTAAACAAGTTGAAACAAACTATTGTGAAAGTTGACTGGCAATCTTTTGTTGTTGTGGTTCTTGTTTTTGCGGGTTTTGTGTTTTTTCTTTTGTTTCCTTTCATAAAGAGGAGACGGCGCGGACGTAAAGTAGCAAAGCGCCCAAGAAGAAGTGGAGAGTATCCAGATATCCTTGAAAGGCACGCCTTTTCCTCCGTCGAAAGGAACGCTGCAAATGATGAGCAAAAAGCAAAAAGAAGCAAAACGATTCTCCATCCGGACAAAATCATTCTGAGACGGGCTTGTTGCTTGTAGTTCTCACGTTGTCCAATCTTGGTGAGAGCCCGTGACAGCTTCGCTCTGTTTTTCCCCTTTCTCAACATCGTCTTCCTTCCTCTTCCTAACGCACCATTCTGGAGACGAAAGCTCTGGAGACGAAAGCAAAACACGCGACAGAAGAACTCGACCTGCGAAAATGCATGAAATCCAGTTTCTAGGGGCACATTTCGGAAACGCCAGAGATGAGAACGAAAAAAGTGAAAACGACGAGAACCCCCGGCGCCGCCGTGTGAGAAGTAACGGAAGGGGTATCAAAGCGGAATGCAAAAAGACATGGTAGAAAAGATGCGCTAAGAGCAAGCAGCAGATGACAAATGAAAGAAGCCACAAATAAGGTCAGAGCGGAGGACCGCGGTGTCCGGTATACAGCGGTGAGATTAAGGTCCTCTCAGGCTCTTGTACTCATCAATAATCGATATCGGTCGGCCAACCTCACGAGAAGTAGAGGTAGAAGAAGTAATGAAACAACTCCCGAATGGAAAACGTCAATCTGATGATGAGCGGGAGCCGTGAAAAATCCAAAACCAAACGCCATTGCCAAACTCCACAGTCCCCATGGTGCCGCCCGTGTACTTGTTTTTGTGGTTTTTTCTTTCAGTGTCGTCGCCGACTGATCTTCGGCTTCCTTGGTTCCTAGTCTTATACCGCATCGTCCGAACCTTCTTATTCTCACACATTGGTGAGTCTCCGGGAGACCCAGTCCAGCCGCCACCTCTCTGTGGTCTTTCTATCGTACCAGACCACAAGACTCATCAGACAGTCCTCGGCGTGCGAGCGTTGCTCACGTCGATGACGTCGTCGAGGTGATTGCACATGGCGACGAACAGGTCGAAGAATAGCTTGCTGCCACCGGCCTCCATCTCAGCTTGCATGGTCCCGCTCCGCTTGAACGTCTTGCGGCAGCGGATGATCAGGGCGAGGTAATGAGCGCGCAGGCGGCTGTCCGAGTCGGGTGTGTTGGCGTAGGCGTACTGGGCGGACCGCAGGATGGTTGCGACGTCGATGCCGGCCTGCAGCCCCTGCTTGCGCAGGGCGAGGCGCTTGAGCTCATCGAGGCCGTAGCGGTCGGCGGCGCAGTAGATGACGGTGTCACGGAGGATGTTGGCGCCCACGCTGGCGAGGTAGACTGTGGCGTCGGACGAGGTGCCTGCGGCGCGGCCACCTCCGGTTTCGTGGTTGAGGTTGGGGGAGTGGTGAGGGGTGAGGTTCTTGGCCGCCTGGTCCTCGAGCTCCCAAGAGTTTCGGTGCCTGTTGTGAACGAGGCGCGGGTAGTAGTCGCCCTTGTAGAGGTACTCGAGGATGGCGGAGAAGACCTCTGGTTCCTCCTCGGGGAGAGAGATCCTCCTGCTCTGCGCATCGAAGAAGCCGCCGCGGCAGGCGGCGTCGAAGAAGGGCGACTGGCGCAGGACATCTTCGTGCGCTGCAAAGAGACGGCCGTCGGCGCCGACCGTCAGCGTCACTATGGGCGACGGGGCGGCATTGGCGACGGGGGGCGCGGCGGGAGTGGGCACGGCGGACCGGCTCGGGGGGGTTGCGGGAGCCTGCTCGTGCAGCGACCTTTGCAGTTTCGACAGCTTCGTTTGGTCCCGGACGGAACCCTGCTTCTTGGACCGCGAGGCCTTGTCAACGCGCACGGGATCTTGCGACCTGAACGAGCGCTTGAACATGGCTGCGGTGTTGTTGTTGTTCGTGCTGTGTGGGTGGGGAGAGGTGAAGCGGGGTGTCTTTGACAGTGAACGGACTCGTACGGGGGGGTTGTTTAGAGAGCAGCGACAGTGACGAGAGAATCCAACAAAGGTCTCTCTTGTGTTCTTTCGTTGTTCCTTATGAACTTGGCTAGAGAGCGACGAAAAGAGCGAAGAGGGTTGGAAGGGGGGGGGAGAGCGAGAGGAAGGGGGGGGTGGTTAAGTAAAAAGAGTGTGTTGACGCACAACGAGGGATTGACTCGGGCCCGGGCAAGGAGAAGATGTCATTGACGGTGCTCTATTCTTAAGCGACAAGAAGAGAGCAGGCCAATGGCGATAATCCCCCGGTGAAGCTTTGCGACCCTTTTTGTTTGGCTTGTGTGTGGGGAGGGAAGGGGAAAAAAGAAGAGAGGGGAGAGGAGAGAGGGAGAAAGAGAGCGGAGGCAGACGTGGGGAGGTGACGGCTTTGTACCGACCATGCAGCAGTACGTAAGGCAGAGACCAGGGTGCCGGGCCAGTGAGAGCATGCGACGCAGCCGCCTTGCCAGCCACCGCCCAATGTGAGCCTCCAAGGCGGCGGCGCCCTGGAGATCCAGGCATGCAAAGGAGATCGAATCACGGTGGTGCGAAACCTGCGTTCACAGCCAGGACGCGCGAGGTATCTCCAAGTCGCTTCCCCGGATCGGTACTTGGGTACCTTTTGCCCGCTGACCGTTGACCCAAGGGAAGCTAGAGGTTGAACCCACACCCCCCCGGCGGGACTCCCAGCGGGACCCCCATCGTCAGGCACCCAAGACGATCATTGGAAGGGAAATTCAGGGTGCTTGCGAAGCTTTGTTCGTGCCTAACTTGCGTGACAACTGGCACATTGCGCGCAAATGCACAAAAGCAGCACACGTGATGGACGGACAGCATCCGTACCAGTATCGCGATTGAGCAAAACGGCGCGGAGGCAGACGCAGAGGCAGACGCAGAGGCAGAACAGAGATGGGGGTGGAAGGCCGAAGAACGAACGTGGGCGCCCAACGGCTGTCGTCGTCGTCCTGTTGGCCAGTACGTATCTCTTAGGTACCTGACCTGACCTGACTCTTGTCCTGCCTTACCGCAACACTTCCAGGTTCGAGATAAGGTACCTTCGTTACCTCACGATAGGACTTCACGGCAAGCGGAATGGCGGACGGAACAGACACAAGCCCAACCGCACTCGTTGTCATCCGGTCACCGGTACCCAACATGATACCTGACAGAACACCGCCCCCCTCGAACCCTCACGGTCACACCATCTCCCCAGGGCTGCCAGCACAATGCTGCTGGGCTACCTTATCTTACTGGCCGTTGGGCTGGACAATGCGCTGAGAGATATTGCGCTACAGTGCCCCAACCGCCTGGATCCGTGAAGGGACGCTAACACCCAAGCCGACCTGGCTTAGCCCAGGCCCGGGCCCCTGATTGGCTCATATCCTCCAACCAGGGCGGAACGGGAACAAGCGAAGTGTGGAGGTGGCACCCGAATGTCTCTGCTCCTTTGCTTGTCCTGTTAGTGTCGCAGAGCCAGAGTTCACGCCGTCCAGCCGTGGCGTCACCCAGCACCATTATTCAGGTGCCTTTGCCCAACTAGCAGCACTTAGACGGGACTGGGTTGCAGTAAACAGAACTTATCGAGGGAGGCCAATATAACATCAAAGCATACCACTTCCATATCGCAAACCTTGTGAGTGCGTTCAACGTTCAACGGTCCAATCCAGTAGCTGGAATGCAGGCTTCGTCTTTTCCCACTCCTTTTGTCCATCGATGGTACTTCCCGGCTCAGTCCTCAATCGCCCACGCTAGGCCCGCTATCCTGCTTACGCCTTCAACCACGCCTCGTCCTTCACCTTGGCCAGTCACATTGGCCATTCTCCTCTCCTGCTCGATGGAGCCTGAACTTTGAGGCAGAGGTACTCTTCATTAGGTTGTAATCTAATCTAAGAATATTCTGGAACAGCAGCTATAGGTCTAAGGTACGTACTCTTCCCACCCACGTCTACAGGTACGTGGATCGCTCCCTGTTGGGCTTCACTCACTCTCGGACTAAGACTGCTCAACAACTCCCTCCTCCTCCCACACGTGCCCTCCCCCGGTCATTTCTTGCTCCAATCTTATCAGCCCGTCTTCACGCCCATTCCTCCTTGTCTATTCCCATTGGCCGGTGTCCCCATCCGTTCATCGTCACGAGATCGACTCTCGTGATGCCCTGCGGCCTGAACACTCAGGACCCCCGGGCGGCTTGGCCCGAACAATTAGGACTCGAGCGATTCCTGCGCAGCGGCGGCCGCGCGGGCATCCGATAGGGAGCGGGTGAGACCCTCCCGGATGCCGACGAAGCCCTGCATCAGAGTGTACACTGGCTCGAATTAGCAACCCAAACGGAGCCCAACATCTCGAGGGCGCCGTTGCCGGAACTTACTGATCGGTGCCAAAATGACAAATCCAATGCAGTACGCCGTCACGGCCTCTTGGGACCCAACCTTGGCCTCGTCCAGCCAGTCAAAGGCATACCAGTCTGTGAGAAGCTTGCCGATGGCGGCCCAACCAAGGTAGACACCCGAGAAGAAGATCAGTCCGAAGAGGTGGGATCCGATGGCCTAATGTTGGGTAGAGTTTGTCAGTCCATATTCCACGATGCATCATATTCCACGATGCATCGTTCGGGCTTCACTCACATAGGGGCGCTTGATGCTGTTGAGCAAGAGAACCTCCACCACCATGATGATTGACAAGATGGCATAGATGTTGAACACGATAAACGGCTTGAACCAGCCTTCGCCAAAAAGATCGCTGACTATCGCAGGTCAGCACACATGTTTGTCAGCCACCAAGGTGGGCAAACACGCACAGGGGAACTGTGGGATGGGCGAATTCGGTGTCGTATCTGAGCCCCAGGTCCAGACCACGCCCTCCTCCTCTGAGGGAGAGCCAGACTCTTGAGGGGGTGCCGGCTCACGTGAGTCAGACTGGTTTTGCCTCGTGACGAACCAGTATATTGTGGAGTTCATGAAGCTGAAGACGTTTGCGAGTGTGTAGAACATGGTAAAGTAGAACTGCTTGCGCAAGCTTCCCATGTTGCTGGGGAGCGACATGGCACGGATGACCCATTCCTCGATGCCGCCCTCTGCATCACGATGGGGATAGTAGAGGTGGGTAAAAGTCCACGACTGCGTGGATTCGGTCAGCCAGGCTCTGCTGGAGAGGCACGCGCGCAGCATCGACTCACAAAGGTAATGAGATGGTAGAAGATCACCAACGCAAAGCTGACAATGCCAAAGTCAAACAGATGGCGCCAGTTGGTATAGTCGGACTCCTGTGTCAGCTTGTAATGGGCCGTCATTACTCCCACGGCCGTGAGGTACGCCAGGATGGTGCCTCGAAGGATGACGAGGATGTTTTGAGGGATGAAGCGCCACGGCGAGTGACTGGCTCGAAGGAAAGCAGGCTGCGAGTGCGAACGGTCAGCCAGACTCTTTAGTCCGAGGCCCCAAAGAGTTTCAACGAGACTTACATGGTCCTGCATGGTGTTTGGACCAGCCAGGCCACCCACGGCTTGGAGGAGGGGAGTCGAGTCCATGGTGGACACACCAAGAGGAGAGCAGCAGAAGAAATGCAAGTGGCAGCTTTTTGCTGGGAGGAGTCAATGATTCTGATGATGGGCTAGCGCGGTAGTTGTACAACAAGACAGGTGAGCGGATGGTGTTGGTGGGAACCAAGAAAACAGAGTGAGGAAGAGTCGGGAGAGGTGGTGGGAGACGGCAAGGAACGAGGAGGACGAGTCACCCTCGCAACAACGCCTTCCGCAATCGCGCTGATGTTGTTCCTAAAAGAGCAAGTCATTCCGCGTTTTCGTGGAAGTTCCAAGGAAGTCATCAATTAGTGAAGGCGGGCAACAGCATGGCGAGGGCAAGGGAGCTTCGCCTGATGGTGATACTTAAGGTAGGTTGGTGGTGGTGGTGGAGGTACGAGGGAGGTGCGAGGTTGCGGCACAGCAGCGTTTGTCAAATGATTCAAGGTACGCAGGTACTTCGGCGACACATTCACAAGTTCGGCTTCAATCAACAAACATGACTTTGTAGGGAGGCTGCCGAGAGCATCAGCCAGGTATCACAATCCCAGCAGAAACGGTTCAAGAAAGAAATTTGTTGGCTTCAGGAAAAGCGCACGCAGCAGCATCTGCTGAATCGTGCATTACCGATCATTTGTCCCAATCGTCTCCTAATATCGTACAGTCATTCCTCGTTCAAACAGCAGAAAGCTCCTACTCGTGCTTGTTCGCGCTCTCGGCTCCCTCCTTCTGCATGCCTCCGCAGCCGGTGGCCTTGCCCGCCAGCTCCTCGACCTTGCCGTAGCCCTGGGTAGCGTCGCGCTGCTCGCCTGCCTTCTGCATCGTGTCCTTGGCCGCTGCCATGTCCTGCTCGCCCGAAGCCTTCCAGGCCTGCGAGCCGCTTAGGTTGCCGATGGTAGACTGCGGGGCACATCATGTCAGTAACGTGATGTGTGAAGGGCATTCTGTGGATCACTTACCTCTGCAGCGCCTTTGACGTATTGGACGTGGCCGCCAATGAGGCTGGGCTGCTGGTTCTGCTGGCTGTCCGACATGTTGATGATGCTGGTTGAAAGGTGGTAGGATTTTCAGGTGTGATTGTGGATGGTCTTGATGAATGTAGTTGCAAGTTGGAGAGCCGGATGATGCTCACCAAAGTCAGGATCTTATATACCCAGCCCAAGGAGCCGATTGTTTCCGTACAAGCCAGTGATGACATCGCCCGTCAATGCTGTTGATGACATCACTCACCCCAAGCTCCAGATCAGATCGACTTCCCCAAAACGGCAATCGGGAGAAGTCTAAGCGCTGACAAAAATACAGGCAAGATACATGGCACTTGACCCCGCCTCTTTTTGTCCACTGCTGGTGCTTGTCCCTCGCTAAAGGTAAGCTACATCCACTTACCTTCTGGCGGGGCAACTCAGGCACTCAGTTTCTTATCGCTTATCGGCGCCAGGTCACCAAGAGGGAACAGGTGAGCTGGTTGGCCCGTGCACGTGCCTTTGGGAGAGCCACCATGTCCAGTTCTCGAAGCTGATGCAGTTGCGTTATCACCAGCACAGAGGCCGGCATCTCTGACTCGGGCCCTCCAACCACCACGAAGCCCCCTCCCTCGTAACAACGCGTTGTGAGCCTAACTGCTCCTCCTTTCAATATGCTCTCCATGCTCGGAAACCCCCGGCAATTGGCCGGCCAGGTCATGAACTTTGCCCTGATCCTGTCAACGGCCTTCATGGTAAGGGACCTCCTCGAAAGATAGCTCGGCATTCACTTCCCTTGGAGCAAGGGGCTAGGGGTTCGTCACTAACATATTTGTGCAGATGTGGAAAGGTCTCTCCGTCATCACCGATTCGCCATCCCCCATCGTCGTCGTGCTCTCCGGCTCCATGGAGCCTGCCTTCCAACGAGGAGACCTCCTGTTCCTCTGGAACCGAAACTTCTTGAAAGAGACGGATGTTGGCGAGGTTGTTGTCTACAACGTCCGTGGCAAGGATATCCCAATCGTGCACCGCGTTGTGCGTCGGTTTGGTACTGGGTGCGTGACCTCCGAAGCTCTACAGCGTGGCCTACTCTTTCCTCCTGTATGAATTGGCAGAGTGTTCCTTAGCTAACAGGATGTTGTTTAGACCCGAGTCGAAGCTTCTCACCAAGGGAGACAATAATGCCGCCGACGATACCGAGCTTTACTCCCGAGACCAGGACTACTTGGTGCGCAAGGATATTATCGGCAGCGTGGTGGGTTACGTGCCCTTTGTTGGCTACGTGACCATCCTTCTCTCTGAACACCCGTGGCTCAAGACGGTCATGCTGGGCATTATGGGTCTTTTCGCCGTGTTGCAAAGAGAATAAGTTGCTTGGGACGAGAGCATATCCTGCTTGGCTATTCGCAGGCAATCAAGCAAGCGCGTCGAAAACACAGCATTTAGACTAACCTAAGGTTGTCGATGAAGGAAAAATGATACCCTGACAGATATTGCATGCTCTCCGACCGTACGTGTCACTATGTGATGAGACCCCGACAGGTGCACAGCTTTGAATGCTTGATCGAGCCTCGGGCCCGCTTCATTGCCATTGGCGGCAATGCTGGGCAGTGATGCGCGCGTTATGACGATTCTCGTTCTCTCATGCCTTAATAGACCAGTTTGTATGTGACAGGTTGCCGGAATTGGATCTATGGGACCAACAGACTGCGACTCACTTTAGAAAAAGACCCATGTCTACGTTCCATCGCGCGCAGAAAGTCCATCCGCAACCAATTTCCCGGCCAGTATCAGACACCAAATACGATCAGACATAACGTCTCAACTTCAGCCTCACCTGCTCAGCCACCATTCCCTCGATATTCTCATGCAAACCGAATCGATAAAGAAGAAGAATAAGAAGTTTTTTTTTTTTTTTTTTTTTTTTTTTGGCTGAGGAAGATGAGCAACGGTCTTGGTCTTGACGAAGCTTTCGGAATGAAAAGTGCAAAATACCACGGCACTCGCAGGCGCCCGCCAAGGGGGCCCATTCACGACCCCGTCTTGGAGCCAACCACAAGCGTGGCGGAGCCTCAGCAGGGATTCTCGGCCGGCTCAATGCTATAGGGCAGAAAGTGCGGCCCATGGTTTAAAAAAAGGAGGACTGGCCCGCTTCCTTTCCAGCATCCTTGTCCCGGGTTGGGCTAGATCGCGGCTCAGCATTAAAATTCGTGCCCATGGGTGAAGCGGGCGCAGGCAGAAGCCCCTTCCCCTTGCAAATAGCCTACTGCGTCTTTCACAGCACTTTCGCTTATATTTGACGATCATTCTCCTTCTCTTGGGCTGACTCTCCATTCAATTTCCCCCCCCCCCCCAGATTTTTGGGCCCTTGTGTACAATCTTCATTCGTTCTCGGTCCCTTTTGTCATATCTCGCGATCGTCTTGCCGGTTGTTCTTACAGAAGCAGTGTCTGTAACTCGAACGGAGCACGCAGGAAAGAAAAGGAGTTGGGACGATTGACACACATCGCAACGTCGCGCAATCCTAGGGGCGAGAATAGCATCGTCGTCCGCAGCCTCGTCACATCCAATATGGCGCCCGAGCAAGCGACCCAGACTGCGGACCATTTCGCCCAAACCTACTACTCACCCGATACCAACCCCGTGCAATCTCCAGGAGCAGCTGCCAAAGGCCCAGTGCACTCCTATGGCAACAATCCAGGCTCCTACGGCCAGCCCTTCCAGCCATACCAGTCCTACCAACCATACCAGCAGTCCTACCAACATGTCGTTCCCGAGGCACCCCCAGTCTACAAGGGGTGGGAGACGACCAAGCTGGTTCTGCACGGAGCGAGCATCATCTTCGGCTTCATTGCTATGGGAACGGCGCTGTCGGTAAGGGATTCGTGGATCGGAAGCTCCTTTAGTATCTTCTCTGCACCTGTTGTAAGTCTGGCCGTGATAGGCATCTGCGCTTAGATCAAATTACATTTACTTACACTGTTTCTCCCTGCAGGCTGTCGCATGCATTCTTTGGAGTTTGGCAGAGTTTGTCACCCGCTACTTCCGCGGCGGGAAGGGTATCCCCCCGGGCGCCCACGTTGCTCTCTGCCTGCTCTTCTGGCTGGCCCTCGCGTTCGTCAGCGCCACGGAGATTGGCGCCCTCATCCTGTACCCGGACTGGCATGAAACCGACCCCGACCGCGTTAGTTGCTGGGACGATGATCGACCCGACTGGGACAAGTACGGCCCGTGTGACCCAGAACGATTTTTTGATGGTCGCAAGTCAGTCGCCACCGCCACGTGCGCCTTCACTTGCCTGCTGTTTGTCGTTTACTTCATCCTGTTTGTCGGTGCGTGCGTTGACACGTCGAGGAGGAGGGCCGCGCGCAAGATGCCCGTCGTCGTCGTGGCCGCGCCTCAGTATAACCCTGGCGCGCAGATGCAGCAGGACCGTGGCCACCAGCAAGCCCCTCGGGAGCACGGCCGCGGTGACGCACGCGCGGACCCGGAGGCTGGCATTCCCCTTCAAACCACGAGCTCGCCGGTTCCCAGGGCGTCGTCCCCGCCAGCGGCAGCTCCACCTCCTCAGGTCACGGAGTACTATAGCCCGGCTGGCGGCTACCGGTCGTAGGCTTCAATTTTTCTTCAGTTCATTTGTCCTCGGAATACCATATTCATTCCGGCAAGTCGTGGAAGAGTGTCTGAGTTATCCCCGATACCCACTGCGGCAGGGAAAGTGTAGCATGATGCGGATACCTTGAACATGGGAAATTAAGTTGCCCAAACAGCGCGGAGTTTTTGTGCTTGGAAGGAACGTGATCGTTTCATAATCAGATATATTCACGATTGATACCTGGAAATACGTCTTGTTGCCTGTTTACGTACATGTCTTCCTTCTTTCCGCGTGTGCTTGTGCTCATTTCGTCTTGCGAGTAATGTTGATAGACTGCCCACCCTGAACAACGGTCATCCGGGAGGTGTACAGAGCTGGTGCGCAAACCAACCCTTCATAGTTTCAGTTCAGACACACAAAAAGTTGGGTTCATTAAGTAAACCCAGCCGAATTCCTAGTCGTAACTCTTGTCGCCTTATTTGTCACTCCAAGAATCGGCATTGGTCTGAAGCGTCGGCCCCGGTTCTGTCGGGCGTGTCGCCATCGACAGGTCGTAGTCGGCCTCCCCGTGCAGAAATCGCTCCATCGTAAACTGTGCAGATCGCCGTCGTGCTTCAGCGACGGCCTCGATTGTTCTTTCAGGTTCTCGGTCTGCCGTCGCGTGTCGGATTGTGACTCCGTCGGAGGTCAGACTAGACGACAGCCTCGATATCGGTCAATGCGATCGTCGTGAAAGGGTAAGCCGTCGCCGCCGCTGTCGTCAGCGACGGTCGACGACAGGAAGAGTTGTCGGCACGACTTCTGTGTCGGGCCCCATCGCTGGCGCTCGCCGTCGGCTTGTCGCTACGGGCGGCACGATCAATCGACGTTGGCTTGGGCGACGTACAACAGCAATCGATCGCAAAGCATAACATAGTATGAATATCTGTGAAATTGATGGTAAAATACGAAGATTTTTCTTATAACTTGCTTACATTTTTCTTGTAGTTTTCTTAGAAGGTCCAACAATCCTCATCTTCTTAGAACTTTACATTATCTTTGTCCAGTACACCCTTCCACGACTTCATGGCCAAGACCCCGATGGTGCGGTTGCATTGTAGGTGGAAGGGATTTTCTCCCAATTGCTAGTCCTGCTTTCTTGCTCATGGCATACCGCAGACAGTCGAAGTCCTCATGGAACAAGTGGTCAGGAATTCTCCAAATCCTTTTCTTCCTCTAACCTCCAGCCAATGCAACTCGCTCAACTTCAAAGTTACAGTGTGGGCCCGGCACTTTGCCGGCTCAAACACGAATAGCAGACACAGAGAAAGCAAGAGTCAGGATTAAGTTCATTGGCCAGAGATACAAAAAGGGTATTCTGCCGGCTTAAAAAGCAAAGGTAATTACCAAAACATGTCAAGTGAACAAGATCCCTATGCCAACCCTTTCGCCATCCCTTCTAGCATTTGCGCCTAGACTCCAAACCCCAGCCCTGCTAGCCAACAAGTAGCCCTACAAACCGTCGTAAGAGCTCAGAGAAAGAAGACATTCACAAGTCCTACTGCAAATCGTCCAGGTCCTCCCATCGCTTAGTCGCCAGCTTGCGCACTTTCTTCGGACTACCCGTGCTGCTAGCCGTTGTCCGAACCGGCGCATCGCCAGTGACGCGCATGCGCTCCAGCTTCCGTCCCAGGTTCGCAACGCTGCCGCTGCTCTCGTTTCTGCTGCTCCGTGATGAGGTAGGGGCACCGCTCGTGGCGAAATCGTCACGCTCCTCCAAGGGCTTGCGCTTGCTGGGGCTGCGAGACGCCAGCTCACGCTTGAGGACGTTGTTCTCACGACGAAGTCGCTCAACCTCTTGCTCGAGACCCTCGATGAGGACATTTTCCTTGTCATTACCTTCATCGTTGATCTCTAGGCCACGCTCGAGGACATCGACTTTGCGGTCCCAGTGCTCCTCGTTGCGCTCCTGTTCCAGCGCCAGCGACGCCTTGAAGCGCGCAAGCTCCAGGGCAAGCCGCTGCTCGAATTCATTGGCACACTCCTCGCGAATGGCAGCTTCGAGATCTAGCATGCGGTCTTCCATGCTGAGCAGGTGTGCCTCGGCTTTCACGCGAGCCTCTAATTGGTGCTCGGCCTCAATACGCAGCTGGTCCATTTCGTCGCTGAGTCTGGCAATTTCCAGTGCCGCAATCTCCATGGTCGCACGACCATCGCTGCTCATAGGTGGCGAGTAGTTGCGGTACGAGCCTGCGCCAGGCGGCATGAATGGACGCGGGTGGTGCTGAACAGGACTCACAGGCCGGTGGTTTCCGGTGCTGGGCGGGTTTGCCAGAATAGTGGCTGTAATTGAGGGTATCCGAGGAACGGTCACTTCTCGTGCAAGAGCGCTATACCGCAGAATCTGGGATGTTGCGTTGAAATCGCCCAGAGGGTCAGCTGTGACAATCATGACACCTCTTTGGGGATTGCGCTGAGGAATTGAATGTGAAGTTGTCGAGGGAGAGGGGAAGGAGTTGGAGAAGAGCAGCTCGGTCAATTTACATTGGCGGTAAGGAACGATGTTGGGCTGCAGGCTGTCAGTCTCACTCAGTTAAATAGGAATTGGGAAACGCACCTTCGACGAGTTGCCAACCTCGCTCTGTGTTTGAAGACACTGGCCCAGGTACATCAAGCTCTCGTTGATTTTGCCAGCCTCCACCAAGGTGGCACCTTGCGTCTTTGCGTCACGGGCGCGCTCGCTGCCAGCCAGATCCACAATGGTGAGTTTGCTTCCACCCCAGGGGCCTGGGCGTCTGCTGTGCGTCCTCTTCCTGACTTCGAAGCAAAAGAAGCCGTGGCTGCGACTAGAGACGCTGTTGCTTCCAGTTCCAGCCACTCGTCTCTCGGTCAGGCCCGCTTCAAGCACCATCATTGCTTCTTTGAAAGTGCTGCAAACAATTTTGCGCAAGCCAGCGACAACTTTCCGGTCAGGTGAGAGCTCAGTCGACTTGAAGAGGAGCGGCCGGCGGCGGTGCTCCTTCGCGCCGGCCTTGGAAGCTGGCGTGAGGAGATCATAGATTCGATCGTTGTGCACTTCATACATGGATAGCACAACCACGTACTCGGCCGTGGGGTCGCAGGAAACGTTGATGCCGCTGATGTCCGGCGTCTGGGGAAAAGCCGAGGGTCGGTGGGCCAGCCGCCGGGGTGGCGGTGACATGACATTGTGTTCGCCCTTTACATCATTTTTAGCATGCTTCTTGGAACGGGTGGCGGAAGTGAGGGACATGAAGTGAAGTCTAGACGACCGCTTGGGCGTCAATGGCACGTTGACGGCGCTGGCAGACGACTTGATGTCCGACAGCGGTCTCCTCTCCTGCTCAAGATAGCAGTCCTACTGCTTCTTCAGACGGAGGGTCTCATGCGCCTCGCTGACGAGCCGGATACTTTTCGGACTCGGTGCTGTTGAGTCTGGAAATGCGCCCGGAACAAAAACATCTCTGGACTCGCGAGCTGAGGGGACAGGTGGCTTGACAAATGAAAAGGCCGAGGGAGAAGGAGGTGGCCGTACAATCATGGGTGTGGCTGCGCGGGAGGCGGCGCGAGAAGCCTGAGAAGGATCTGCGAATATCGTCTCGAGGTAGTGGGGGGCCGCGACGAGAGCGGATTCCGAAGGGTCGCTGATTTGAAGAGATTCAAGAACGGTTGGCAGAGAGTACGAATCGACGGCGTTGGACCCGATGGAGCGGAAAAGAACGTCAAGGGAGAGCTGAGTGAGGCCTCGTTGGGTCTTGGAGCCCAGAATCGTGTGTGTCTAGGTAGAGCTGTTAGCATTTGTGTCTTGTACCTGTTTTATTTCAGCCAAATCACCTTTCCAGAGCCTGTAACGCCCAGCGTGGCAACGACAGCATCAGTGCCATCACCGCCTTGGGGCGCCAGGACGCCCTCAACTAGAGGCCCAACGTCGGTGCAGTGGAAGACATCGAGCTGCGAGGCATCCTCCTCGAAGACTTGGGTGAAAGCGAACTTTTCGATGGCACGACGGCGATCGGTAGGTGGGTTAAGAGTGATGTGCGATGGATGGGACGCCTGGTCTTCGGGCTCCTCGACGTTCAAGATGCGCTCGGTGGCAGTCAGAGCGCCGCTAGACGGAGGCGGGCGCAGGCGCAGATAGACCTCGAAGAGGTTGTGAGATGATCGTGACGACGACTCCATTGTGTCCCGTTGCGCAAAGAACTGTAGATGCAGCGTGATGTCCTGGGGCTTTTGAGTTCGAATCGTCAAGCGCGGTTCGTGGCCCTTGATGGAGGTGGATGCCGTCGGCTTGGGCTTAGCGAAAGAATGGCATGTTTACTTGAACGTGCACGGCTCTGCGCAGTGGCCCAGCAACCAGCGAAAAAAAAACCTGGACATTGTTAGGCGCGCGCCAAGGATGATTAAGCGCGACCCCGTGTCTCTAGTGCGAAAGCGGAATAGCGCGGACGGGCGGAGGTATTGAGTGCCGGACACCTACTTTACCAAAGCGGTAAGCAAAAGAATTCAGACAGCGAAATCACGGATAGACTGATAAATATACACAATAAGGAGGGGCTTTTATTGTAAATAAACGTTCAATACGTATTCAAAATTGACATTCACTTTTACTCATTCTTCCTTGTAATTGCCTAAGATATTTTTAACGATGGACCGTTTTGTGGTCGGGTATTTTTGCTCACCATTCGCTACCCTATTGCCGATGCTTCAAAATTCTGAAAGGTGATGTTGGAGACCCCAAGACGAGCGGGCAGCTCAAATTAGGATCATCGCTTGCCGCCTACGAGGTGAATCGAACAAGCATCGCGCAGCGTCCAACCAAGCGTCGTCAAACATCCGCAAGAAACCAAAAGCTCTGACCGCTTCGAGGAGTCCGTCCCACAAGACGCGCAGCCCTTTCCAATCTTTCTGCTAGATCCAAACCCTAGACAAGGGATGACGATGACCAGCGCAGGCCATCTGCAAAGACGGCATTCCTGAATGCGATCAACCAATGACGTGCCGGACAATATCATCCGAGGAGAGGGGAAGCATGTGGAAATATGAGGAGTCACCCCCTGAGTCATCGCCTAGGCTGCAAGCCACGCAAAAATTGATTCGACACTACCCTGGAGTTGAATGCGATTGAAGACAATGCGGCAATGCAGAGGTTGCTGAATGGCTGCACCAGTTTATTTTAGGTTGGCCAGATCTGCATGAATCACCGCCCCAAGCAGGCTCAATGCTCAGGTTGAGTCAAGTGGACCACGAAGTAATTATCGTGGCCACGCTCAAGCTACTTTACTTACATTAATGCTTGAAGTTTACACGTGCCTTGCCTCTACAATGTGACTCGGACCTGAGAGTTTGTGACTCCATTTTGTCATGGGATGGCAGTGGAATCCTGTCAATAAGCTTGCAATAAGCTTGGACCAACGAACGATGACGGCACTGGATCAGCCCAAACTCGAAGGTAGCGAGGGTGCTAGGAGGGGTAGCGACGAGGGTTGTCACGATTGTCTGTTGATCTGGCGTGGTCTGGGATCCATGGAGGTGAAGACTCCGATGCTGGTCCGCCTATCATGTGCAATTCATGTAACCCAGAGGTCCCGAGTGGTCGGGATCCTTGGTCAAACGTAAGCCGGAGACCCGAGGAAGGAAAAAAAACTTTTTTTCTCGGCGAACGTTTTAGCAATTGCTCTAAAGTGGAGGACGAGTCACCGTGAAGAGTGGCTGAGAAGGCAAAGCAAGACAGCGAAAAAAAAAACGAAGAAGCTATGACGGACCCTGGTTGACCATTGGACATCCACAGTTGTCCAGAAATGGTATAACATCGGCGGTTGCCGAGGGGGGAGCAACTTGAGGCGCGGCCAATGTTCGGACAACGGAGACGAAGGACGAGGAGGAAGAGAAGCGATGGAGGCTAAGAGCATCGTTTCCACTAAAATGTCGAGCCCAGGCCAAAGTGGGCATCGTGGGCCATGAGAGAGGCTCCAGTTTATGATGCTTATGATGCTGCTAGAGAGTTTCCCAGTGGAGCTCGAACGGGGCCCAGCGGTTTGAAAGAGGAAAATGATAGAAGGGTACATGAGCCACTGGACGTTTTGGGTGGATCGTGGGAGGGGGAACCGCCTGTTCGTCCCTCGTCTCAAGTACCTTTTTTCTCTTTTTTCCCTTGCTTTACGTTACGTCGCCTCATCTAACCTTTACCACTCAGCCCATTCGACCCCCCCGGTTCATCGTCAGTGGGAAGAAATGACGGGGCCTGCAGTGACTGCACGGAGGAAATGACAATGCAACCCCTCATTCTGCCCTCTGCGCTTCTGCAAGCAACCCCGTCCGCCCCCTCAGTCAATCAAATTGCGCAGCCGTGATGTGACCTCGTTACGTACGTTTCCGGTACTTGACCTTTCCCTAGCCCGCTAGGCCTTGACATTACAGGTCACTGTGACAGCTGGTCCCCCCGGCAAGCAAAAGGCAATGCAATCTGTAATTCAAAAAGCAACGCCTCTGTCGCGTGCCGCCGACATGAATGGCATGGATTGGTAGACGCTGCGAGATGCGCCTCCGCAGCTTGCCGGCGCTGTCATCGTGCATCTGGAAAGCGGGTTTTGCTGGACACGCTGGCACCGGCACTCCCCATCCATTGGACCCTGATCCTCAGAGTGAGACCCAGCCCGTTTGCCGCTGTCGTTGTTGCAGAGCGCTGCTGGGCGGTAACAGCAACAAGCCCAAAGCTCAGAGCCCAGAGCCCAGAGGGAAGAAGCGGTGACGGTGTGCTGCTGCCCGGCTCGGACTAGCGCCCCCTCTCTAACAATGTACCTGCTGCCTCTATGCGTCTACCTCTGCCGCTAAGGTACCTCAGCCTCTGCCTCTGCCCTTTGCTGGGGCGCCCATCGTGCGTCGAACCTTGTACCTTGTACCTCGTACCTTCGTCGACCCCACCATTCAGGACCCAAAGAGAGGGAGACTTTGTAGGGAGAGTGGAGAGCAGGGGAAAAACTGCAGAGTACGTACTTCCATATGTAACTCCTCCGCTTCCTTTTTTTTCTTCCCTTCCTCTTCCTCCTCTCCATCCAAACCACCCAACCCCCAAGACAACGAAGTCGCCCTATTCCCGGACATTCAATCCAGATCAGATCAGAACAAAACTTCGTCGAGTAACCATGCCTTCGGCCGTCGCTGAGCTGTAAACGCCCACTGCGGGCCGTGGTCAATCCCTCTCCCCTCGGGCCTGGCCACGGCTCGCAGTCCAGCAGTTCACCGAGTGTTTCCCCCAGATTATCAACGACCTCGACCAAGTTTTCCAAACAGGCCTTCTGCCCGCCCGCTTCACGGAGCCGACGACAGCTCACAGACAAGCCTGTTATACTGAACAACACGATTCTGCACCTTTGCCCCCGTTTTGGGCCATACACTTATCACCATCACCACCACCAACAACACTTCTCTCCCAACGAGCTCCTCATCCTCTCTGGCTAACCTCGCCAACACTATTCCCGCCTTCTACTCTACCGACAAGTCAACCCGTCTCCCCAGTTTACCCTCAACGCTATTGAATTTCTCTCAAAGAGGAGGAAAAATCCTGAATTCAGCCACAAGTCCAATCTCCATCATCCGTTTCAACCCAATTGGTGCACGGGCGCCACAAACCGACTAACCACAACTGCAACCATATAATCCCCCAAGCCCCCGTTCGGACTTAACGCCATGTCACGCAACGTTCGCAAAAAGTTCGCTACCACGCCAGTCAAGGCGTCTAAGCGTCGCCGCTCGTCCGAGACCTCGTCTTCCTCCTTTGACTTTTCCGACGATGACGAGGGCTACTCCGCCGTCGAAGACATTAGCGACTCTGAGGATGACGACGAGGAGGATGTCGCTGCGGTCGAGGAGGAGAACATCTTGATCGAGGCCATTGTTCGGCCTAGCAACTCTCCTCGACCGCGACCAGCTCTTCTTGTGGTGGAAGAAGAGGAAGCCGACGATGAAGACGACGATGACAATGACAATGACTTTGAGGATGATGTCGACGGAGACGACACTGCCAGCTGGGCCGGTATTGCCTCTGAGGTCGAAGAGAGTCAGGTCTCTGATTTTTACAAGGAAGCCACCGCTTTCAGCTCAGACAATGTGGAGCGCCATGTTCGCTTTGACGTTCCATCCAGTGACTCGGACTCAACTGACACCGAGGACGATCATGCCGACCTTTTCCCCGACATTTTCGTCGCACAAAACTCCCTCGACCCGGCCTTCCGCCGTGAGATTGAGGACGACCCAGATGAGTCCTCCGGCTCCGGCTCCTTCTGGGACTACCAGGGTCAATACAGCGAACAAGCTGATGCCTTTGACTCGGACGCCGAGGAGGTCGTCCGCCAACTGAGCGACGACGAGGCATCCATGGCGACCCCCAGGGCTTCCCAACCCCCTGATGCCGCATCCGTTACCCCTGTGCCTGCTTTCGAAGAGCCGCAGGACCTGGACGGATACGAGAGTGAGTCCTGCCGCCACGCGGGACCCGTGCTGCTTACCGTGACGCTAACTTTCCTTTCTCAGCTGATGGCGACACTACCGAGGAGGACGTTCCTGAGCCTCCTGTCCGTAGAAAGACTCGCCGGCCATCAGTCCCCATGAGCGAGGTATCCGATTCCGATGGTGACCTGCCTGTCAAGTCCCAGCGTGGCCAGCCTCGCGTGGGCCGTTTCAACCTTGACCGCTCCGACAAGAAGCCCATCGCGGTCCTCAACCCCTTGACCCGGAAGATGATGATCTTCACGCCGCATCGGCGCCGCCAGTTGGACTTGTCTCCCGAGCAGTTCAACTTCCCGTGGCCTCTTGGTGACCAGGCCTCTCCCATCCTCAGCAACTCGGCCAACATGATGCTCAGCGCCATGTTCTCCTCCAACACGTTCGGAGACTTTATCAACACGCAAGCCATTGGTCCGGCCGAGGCCTTCTTTCCCTTCCCCTCCGACGCCAATACCGCTGACGACAGCTCCACTGCACCGAGCATTGCTGGGGACGAGGACGAGGCTGAAAAGAAGCTCGATATTAACGATTTCATTGCTTGGGATGAAGGCGGTTCTTCGGGTGATGAGGGTGAAGAAGGCAACTGGGCTCCTTCGTCCACTCCAGTGCGACCAAGTACAGCCTCGAGTGAGCACGATGTGCTATCCCACCTCAACTCAGAGACGGTCGGCGCCTTCCGCCGCAACCAGATCAACCAGCAGTTGATCCTGAGCAACCAAGCTACCCAGGATTCTCTGGCTTTCAGCGGCCCCTACAACTACACGGCTTTGAGAGGCCTGAAGACGGACCGCTTTGACACCGCTACTGCCCCGCTCACACCTATTCGCCGACACAAGAAGCAAATGAGCGACCTCACCCGCAGCCCGCTCGAGGCAGTCTCTGCCAAGCGCAAGGCATCTGGCGATGTAACCAATGGTGGTCACAAAAGACATCGAAGCATTTCGGATGTCAACTTCCTCCACATTTGAAGGCCCCTTCAGCGCCGCCACTTGTGAGATGACACAAACACGAGCGAGGATGGCATGGCTTACGCTGTGACAAGCCGTCCCTGGCCTCGCAAGTATCTCTGTTTCCTTAGCACTCAACCTTCCCGGGCAGGACATCGCCCATTTCCTTGTTTCCTTAATTCTAAATCTTTGACGATGTACCCTCGGTCTTGACATTTGCAACATACAATGGTTAGACGGCCTAGGCATTGGATGATTCTCCTAATCGGAACTGTCCAGGAGTCAAATGCTTGACCCTCCTGACTGACACTGTGGGACCGCCGAAAAGAGTCACTAGAAGAGTGCTCAACTCCCGTCACGGGAGATGCTCAGCTGGAATACGCAAAAGCCTAGGATGATGGGAGTCCTGGTAATCGGACGGGAAAGACAAAAGTCGCGCCTGGTCGCTGCGCTTCATGACGCTTACGTTACGCATTCAACGGTGAATTTGGCGTTGCATGCATTGTCACACGACCATGGCTTTCTACGGCGCTGGTTTAATCGCATGTCGACGATTCAAGATCTTTCTCTTTTTCTTTTTCTCATGTGTATAATGCATTTTTTTTTCTTGTCCTTTTCCGTACAGAGAAGGTATCCATACCTCCAATAAAAGAAGCATTAAATTAAGAAGTGATCCAATGCGCGCAGGGCAAGTGAAGTTCAAACAAAGTTGGGCACTATGCAAGTGTGTCCAAGTATGCCGTGAGAGGGTGCCGGCTGAGAGTAGATGTCATAAGGGCGTAGAAAATTGTAACGACCAACAACATGATTTGGGTGTGAAGGATAGGCAAGGTCAGGCCAACAAGAACAAAGTTCATCTAGGACAAGCAAGCAGTTAGCAGGAAACCGATGTTGCAGGTGTACGAGGTCTTCGTTACATAGTCATGATAAAACTGCAGTTAGACATTCGAAGTTTCGTAGCTTTTTACAAGGATCTTAGCATTATTTTCCTCTACTTTGACATGGATCTGAATAGATTTGCAACGTACACATACTCTCTGTTGTTTCCTCGGTTTGGCTCACAGAGATGACGAGACATGTCATGCCAGGCGGACTCGATGGGTGTGTGCGATTGTGATCTGGAGGTGGAGGATAGAGCCTGACATTTGGCTGCGGTTTTTCAGTCGTCACCAGGTGTCGAAATATGCCTTTGGGCCTGGAACGTACCGTTCGGACTAGTGTGCGGTTCAAATACGTCAGCTTGCACCTGAATTATTCCGGCAAGAACAGGCGTGGTCTGTCTTTCATAGGCATAGAGGAACGGTGATCGTAGTGCGATTCGAACGCACCTCCCGGACGGGACTCCAGACGCTCACGCGCCATACGATCTTAGGACCAAAGGCCAAGGTCAATGACCTGAAGTAGTAGGCATAGAGCACAACGAAGAAGTAGGCATAAAGCCCAAGGTCAATGACCTGAAGTAGTAGGCATAGAGCACAACGAAGAAGTAGGCATAAAGCCCAAGGTCAATGACCTGAAGTAGTGGGCATAAAGCCAAAGGTCAATGACCTGAAGTAGTAGGCATATAGCACAACGAAGAAATAGGCACAAAGCCAAAGGTCAAGGACCTGAAGTAGTAGGCATAAAGCCAGAGGTCAAGGACCTGAAGTAGTAGGCATAAAGCCAAAGGTCAAGGTGAGAGTTTCCCCTCTGTGTTTGCCGTAAGGTTTCCCTTCGGTGTGAAAAGTTCGGATGTCGTGCCTTTCGTCATTTGGCCCTTGTGAGTGATGATGGTGGGAGTATCAGCGTCATTGATCATTCATTGTTGTCCTCCTCCACGTTAAGTTCTTCAAATTTCGCGGACTCGTCCTGGAGGGCTTGTGACCGGGGGAGCTGTGAGGACGGGAGTTGCAGGAGCGACGGGATTGGCAGTGCTAACAACGGTGGTCACGGTGGTCTTGGTGGTCCTGGTGATAGTGGTGGCGGTACCAGGGGCAGCGGCAGCGGTGGTGGTAGTGGTAGTGGTGGTGGTGGTGGTGGTAGTACCAGGGGCAGGGTTGGGTCTAGCTTGGGGTCGATACTTCAACAGATTGGCATTAGCAATGAAGTGAATGGAAACGGATGCACCCACAGCTTTCCCGCTCGCCAATTCGATATTAATTATGCGGCCACGGACTTTGTATCCTTTTCCAATTTGCTGGATGACCCACAGTGCTTCATCCTTGTCCTTGCAAAGAAGCTTAGTATGGCCATCGTGGTGCGGGTGGTGAGACACTTGAATCGGCGGCCGGACGAAGCAGCCCAAATTAGGCTTCTCGAGTTTTCCTCGGATGATCTTCTCGAACTCTATGCGGGGGAGGCCGAAGTGGATATTGCCCAGTTTAACCAAACGGCGCTGCTGTCGCCATTTGCGGATCGCCTTCTCGTGCTCCTCGTTGTATGGCATTCTGTGAACCGAGTTAGCCCTATGTATATAATTCCGGAGCGTCAAGTACCTCGCTCTGGATCAGGAAAATGTTCTGGATTGAAATTTCTTTTGATGTTGATGGCGTGGTGATGTATTGTGGTGGCTCGAAGTTGTGCATCTGGTTGTAGCGTTTGTGATGGGAGTGAGTGCAGACGACGACGGCCGCTGCGAACGAGATTGAGGTGAGGGTGAATGACTTAGATGCAGCTGGCAGTACCGCGTTATCTCACTTCGGCCCCACAGACCCATAAGCGAGCACTTTGGTTGGCTGTACCATCCCACTCCCTCCTCACCTCGCGCTCGGTTGTTTTTCAGTGCAAACGCCATGTTACGCCGTTACTCTGCGCACTAGCACACTCAGCCAACTTTGCTTGCACACTTCAACACGTTATAACTACTGATATCACGTTTGCCCACCGCACCAAGAACGATTCATCAAAACCTTTGTCAAATATTCATTCAAAGTCACGAAATGGAGTCGAGGTCATCATCATTTCGGCTACCGTGGACGCGAAGTTGTTCCAGAATTACTTCAAAGATTGCTCAGCCCTGGAGATCCCCGGAGTGAGTTGCGTTCGACATTCCTCAGCATTCCCACTTCATGGGTTCATTCCCACTTCTTCATAGGTAAATTGCCCACTTCTTCTTCATAGGTTTATTCCCACTTCTTCATGGGTTAAATCCCGCTTCTTCTTCATGGGTTCATTCCCACTTCTTCAGGTGTTTTACACCTTTTTGGTCAGGCAGCAGTGGGCTCATTTCTTCGGGATGCGGGTTCGACCCCCGGCCTGTGCCTTTACTCTTTCATTTGTTTCTACTTAATCTCCTAACCAGCCTGTGACTTTGAATGATGGGATTAGAGTCGGATCGAAAGTACGATCTCGAAGAAGAGGGAAGACAAGTCAAACCTCTTTGCATGGACTACCTCACAGAACCTCAGTACACGAGGCGTGTATGTTTGTGACCAACCAAACTGCAACCAGATATGGTCTGGAGTGAGGCGAAGCTGGGGCTGCTGACTCTGTTGTCGACCGAGGAACCAGGTAAGTAGGTGCAAGGACACAGAACCATCTTAAACTACAGATAACTTGGCCACCAGACGACAATCTATGCAGCGTATCGAGCGTAGGGCTTAGGGTCAATTCGCATTCTCCATTCAGTCACGCCAAACATAGGCCGTGCCATGGTTGTGCTGTTGTTTGCATTCGGTTCGTGAGTTGGTGATGAGTTATGTTCCTACAGCGCCGGTACTCTTGACAAGCAATCTCTTTCAAAACAAAGCGATTGATACCATAGTTTGTTATGATCCAAGTTGAACTTTATCTTGGAGTAATGTGCTACAAGTAGGGTCGGTTCAATCCGTCTATGCGTGCTTAGAATACTGCCACCGTCGTTGGTCCCTCCGTCTTGATGCGATGATGGCTCAGTGGCCACAGATGTTTCCCCAGCCATGGCTTTACGCAGGCCATCGCTTGAGCCCACCGAATTTATCATTGTCGCCTTGGCAGGGTCAGCACAAGGGGTCACCGCAGTGGTCGCAGCCCTGGAAATGCAAAGTCACAGGTTTGGTCCCCGAAACGAACCAGTTGCCTCATGGCGTTTCAATTTCGAGACCAGTCACCGAGGACCGCGACTCTGTACGGCAACTTATACTCCGGGCATCAATCTATGCAGAAAGGGTCTAACTCCGCGCTCCATGATTGCTTGTTTGTTTCCCCCATTACGTTGGGTGACGCACAAATTTGTCACCGACTGATTGAAGGCTATATAATACTCAATTACGACACGAATCTGCAACAACTGGCCTAGTGGCGCAATGGCTAGCGCACTACTTTCCGGTGGTAGAGGCTCCAGGTTCGAGTCCTGGCTGGGTCGATACGATTCGTGCAATGCACGGATGATTTACTTTTTGATTGGTGTGGTGGCGGCCGATTTTGCGGGAATGCCTTGTCGACTTTTTGTCCGGGGTTGCGGCCCACTTCCCGATTCGGACATGGTCTCCCCGGCAGCAGGATGTCCTTATTCGCAAAGGACAATCAACTTCAACTTGAAAAGAGGATTGATTGGGCTTCATGTCTCGGTATGGACCTGCTCCCGGACAAAATTGGATACAGAGGAAGAGCAATACGTTAAGTAGGATACGATGGTAGGTTTACGAAGCTACAGTATGCCTATCTTATAAGCTTCATTAATTCAAGAAATCTTTTTATAAAAGTCTTTTAAGATTCTTCCGAGATTCTTCTAAGAATCTCATAAAAATCTCATGAAAATCTCGTAAGAACCTTATAAGATTCTTATAATAACCTAATGAAATTATTTTAAGCTCAGCTTCTGCCATTTCGCCATACTGGAAGTGACAAGTTTGCCTGCATCCAATCCGCTGATGACACCGCCAGAGCTGGAATGTCAACCAACGTAGGATGCATTGACAGGAAAAATGTAATGGGATTATTTTGGTCTGCACAGAATATTTGTGCATCAACGAAACCAGGCATCTCTGATCACTATTATATGCAAAACGTTGTGCCACAATGACAAGACGCCCGTGTTCATAACCTCGCGTAACCACTTATGAAAGACGATTGCCTGACCAAAGCCAAGAGCCTCAAGGATTTCTTAGCAGTACCCATTCATGATCGTGCTCTCCCGTCAGCTATTCAGGCCCTTGAAAAGATTACGTGAAGGAAGGGGGCTCTGACATGGGCGCACCTTGACCTCCTCATGTAACCCCGGACCGGGCACTGCCGTTTTCGGCAAATGAGAAAGGATTCACCATTACCGAACACACGGATGACTGATGAGGAGGCAGGGCAATTGCGCAAGTATTGATGGGATGACATCCCAAGTATCAGAGAAAATCATGGTTGTCCTACGAAAGGAACTAATGTCTGACGTGTGGTGGCACGAAAGGAGCATCTGGTTCCACCAACATCCCGAAATACATGGCCAAACATGCAGATGATTGTCCAATCACAGGCAATCAACGCGCTCGGTGCTTGCTACAAGAAACCAGTTGCGGAATTACAGTTCCCGTAGATTATTCATGACACCCATTCACTGCGTTTTGTATAGACTCATCCTCGAGGGTGGCAATAAATGTCTCAGTCAAATCACAATGGGTGTGGAGGGCTGCAGGGTCTTGCGGGAACCAACATGCATTGGTGCGCGCATTGCCTAGTCGTTTCAGGCAGTGAATCAGCGGATCTCCATCTTCCACCCCAGTTTCTGGCTCGTCACTGACGACTCGGAAGGACCCCGAAGGATGATCTCCCGACCTTAAAAATGAACATAATGGAAGGTTCCGCTACCCATTGCTGGGACGATGGACGCCATAGCCTGTCAACAGTCGACCTCGTCTACGCTTCACAATGCCAGGCTGTCTCGCCGAGCTGTGCAAGGCGGATACGTTCAGCCCCTCGGTGTTTGGGGCTGAAATCTTGAACATCAATGCCGATCTGGTACAAAACTACACATTTGAGGCTCCAAGCGCCTGGCGATTGGTCCAACCCACGGTTGAATTAAAGGGCGCAACCTTCTGCAATGTAACCGTCACATACACCCATCCCGGCGTGGGCGACGAAGTCAACGTCGAAGCATGGCTCCCTACAAAAGACTGGAACGGGATGATGCAGGCCTACGGCGGCGGCGGCTACTCTACGGGACGTGTCATCATAAGCTATGCCGGCATGGCTGGTGCGCTTCATGATGGCTTCGTCGGCATCAGTACAGACGCAGGCCTCAACACTGTCGGCGATCCGACCGACTGGGCGCTGAAGAGCCCTGGCAATGTGGACTGGGGCAAGTTGCAGAACCTGGCGCACGTCAGTCTGAACGACCAGGTATGCGCCGAGTAAAATGCAGCCGACTTTGCTGTAAGGTGGCTGATCTTGAATCATTGCAGGCGGTGATTGGCAAGTCCATCATTAAGAGCTTCTACGGCCAAGAACCCGAACACTCCTACTGGGTAGGGTGCTCACAAGGCGGAAGGCAAGGGATGATGCTTGCACAGCGGTACCCCACGGCGTTCGACGGCATCGTCGTGGGCGCTCCGGGTATCAACTGGAACGAGGTCTTCTTTAACATCCAGTGGCCCCAACAGATCATGAACGAGCTCGGCGTCTACCCACCAGCCTGCGAATTGGACGCAATCACAATCGCAGCCACGAAGTTTTGCGACAAATTCGACGGTGTCGTCGATGGTATCGTGGCCGCGCCCGAGGAGTGTCTACAACAGTTTGACCCCTTCTCTGTCGTTGGCGAAGAGGTGGTTTGCAAGCAAAAGGATGGAGCAGTCGTACAAGTCAGCGAAGGCGCCGCCAACATCGTCAACGCAACATGGCAAGGAATGCATACCGAAAGTGGCAAGAAGATATGGCACGGCTTAACACCCGGTACAGATTTGACCGGAAACGACCCTACCACGGCGGCCGAGGCGGTTGCGGGAACTAAATGCACCGGGGAAACATGCACGGGCTTACCATTGTTCTTCGGCCTGACGTGGATGCAGTTGTTCGTTGCCAGAGGCGACCCTGATGTGGACATCTCAGCCCTGGGTCGTTCAGAGTTCATTGACATGTACAAAGCCGGGGCATTGCACTACGGCAATGTCATGGGCACGACCGACCCGGATCTGACAAAATTCAAGGAGGCGGGGGGCAAGCTGATCAGCTACCACGGACTTGTAAGTTGAGTGAGGTATAAGTTGATTGGAACAGTCTCTTACAGTGTTTGAAACAGAGCGACACCCTTCTTTCCGCGAAAGGCACCGAGGGCTACTACAAGAACGTTGCCGAAGTTGTCCCAGGGGTGGACGAGTTCTTCAAATACTTCCCGATACCAGGTCTGGGTCATTGCGGTGGGGGCCGTAGCACAGTTCCGGAAGGCCTCTTCAGACAGCTCCGTGACTGGGTAGAGGAGGGCAAAGCCCCGGTGTCCACGCGTGTGCAGCTGACCACGAAGGACGATGAGAAACATGACAGGATTGTATGCCAGTTCCCAGAGGTTGCAAAGCTTGATGGAGGCTGTGGTGATGCATCAGATGAGAAATGCTGGTCCTGCAACAAGCTTTGAGCGGCAGAGTATCTTGCGCTTCGATTGTCAATCAACAGGCAAGACAGGACTGGGCGTTCGCACATTTGGAATTGTATAGATTGGAGTTTATTTTCACTGGGGATGGCATGTAGCCTCTGGAACGATGGAACAATAGATTCAATGCGCGCTTCCCTTGAGAACTATTCTATCTGTAAACTTGGAATCTAGCGCGTGGTTCTACGCTCCAAGGCCGAGCTCAACAGCGGCCAGCAGCAGCTCCATGAAGCCGGCGCTCGTCGCCTTGATGTTGGCGTTGTACTGGGCAACGGTGGGGTAGAAGGGGCACGAGGAAGCGGTGTTGCCGAAACCAAACTCGACCGTGTAGGAGTGAACGAGGTTCTTGGTGGTGTCGGCAAAGTGTCGCGAGTAAGCGTAGTCGTCGCTGGCTCCGGAGGTGGGATAGAGGTCGGAGGCCTGGATGGCGCCGTACGTGCGGCCACCACCAGCAGTGAGACCGGCGGCAATGCGCCTCGCTCCGGCCACGTTGTTGCTGGACTCGCTGGGAGGTACGTATTCTCCATAGCCGCGTCCGACGCCGGGCGTGTCGCTCAGGATACCGCGGACGCTGTTGAAGGTGGCGTTGCGGAAGTTGAGGAGGGGGTACTGCGACTGGTTGTCGTCGCTGCCCCAGCTGTAGAGGACGTCGCCGGCATACGAGTGCAGGTCGATGAACCAGCGGACCCTGGAGTAGGTGTCGAACACCCACCTGATGTTCTTGGTCTCGGCCTCGGAGAAGGCGGCGGTGCCGTGGAACGTCTCCGAGCTCGGGGAGGTGGAGGCGACGCTGCCCTGCACGCTGGGGGCGAAGAGGCGCTGGAAGTCCCAGAGGAAGTCGAAGTTGCGGTTCAGGTCGACACCTGCAGATCGACCGGTGCCGCTGGCGGTGTTGCGGTTCTTGCGCCAGCAGCTGTTGGTGGACTGATCGTAGGCCACGCCGTCAGGGTTGCTGAGGGGGATGAAGACGATGCCCGCGGACAGAGCCGTCTTGACCTGAGCAGCGGTGTACGTCTTGGAGCCATAGGTGAGGCCGACGTTGTTTCTGTTGGCGTAGAGTAGATCGGAGATGAAGTACAGCACGTTGTCCATGGACCCGCGCTCGCGAGCATGGATGTTGCCGTTGAAGTAAACGCGGTAGGCGGTGTTGGCGGTTCCAGTGCCACCGACCTTGGCGCCGTAGACGGTGCGGCCCTCGAAGGTCCTGAAGGGTGCCTCAAAGGTCTGGATGCCGTAGGTGTTGGCCAGACCCTGCAGACCGCTCCTGATCTCGGTGGGGTTGAGCAGAGTGCTGAAGCTGGCCGAGGGCTGCGAGCCCAGGCCTCGCGGCGCTACGGAGCCGCCGCTGAAGCGGTCGCCGGTTCCGACGGGGGTTCCGTTGCTTCCCTGGCGGCGGACAATGGTCTTGAGGCCATCGTTGTCGCGCTCCTCAGGCAGCAGGCATCCGGAGGAGAAGGAGGAGAGCGCAAGAAGCGCGCACACGAGCGTGGTCTTGATGGCCATTGTGAGATGCGCGGATCAGGTCAAGGAGCCACTGATTCCAAGTCGACTCAAGTCGTCCCGACTGCTTCTTGATATACAAGTTCCCGGCACTTGCGGCAATCTCCAGCTTTTTCATGTGCCAGTTGCACATCGCAGCGACTTGCCAGATCGGGAAGCTCGCATCTCTTCAACTGCCGAATGAGGAGTCGCTAACAGGGGTAAGCCGTTGATGACCTGCCGATCCGGGGGTCTTCCGTGCTGCACTGGCGGCGCTTCGGTCGCGCCATCTTATCTACCTCTAACAGTATCTCAGGACCTTGGCCAATTGCGTCATGCAGGGCTTCAGCTGGTCTGGACCACGGCGATCGCCCGCTGGCAGTGCAACGACGCGGATGTTTGGTTTAGGGAGGTAGGACGCGCCACCGGTCGTACGGCCGCCTCGAGCGCTTCCATCCTAGCTGAAAGTGGCACTTGGGAACATGAGTGGAGTGAGCGATGTCACCTTGTAGGCTGATCAGTAAGAGCTTTCATTAATAACGCAATTATACGCATCGATGTTGAAGCGGGAGGTGATTACTCACAGTTCACCGGCCTCCAATTACCTCGGGCAACGAATACCGAGTTAGTATAGAGAGGTAGCTTACAGATGATGGTGGTATACAGTGTGTGGAAGTGTCTTCATCAATGGAATATCGGCAACCCGACGTCCTGCAAAGTGACAATCCGGGGAAATCGTGGGGGTCAGGAGCCGCGAAGGCTACAGATCTCTTGGCCGAAGCTTAGGCATGCGCCTAATATTTTAACAGACGATCCATCGCACGGCGACCCACATTATTATTGGGCAGCGATGATTGCGCCATAATGCGGTGAGAGGCGAGGTTGTCTCAACCCAATTGTGCATCACACAACCTGAAACTTGGGTTGGCCCAAACATTGAAACAGGCGACGTTCAATAAGCAGTGATTCAGTATAAGCACGCAATTTCACCCTCAAGCCGCATGCTGTAGCCGGCCAATAATAGCACAATGTATCATGTGTCGAGCCTCAATGCCAGGCCGGAGTAGCTGCTTCAGTGGGCTTGGTGATGCTCCAAGGATGGGGACACTAGGGGTCTGTCCACATGGTACCAAACTCTGGAGTTCAAGAGAAAGAGAAAATTCCTTCGAGACTACATAGGGGCTGACAGATCACTAGCTAAGTGACAACTATATGCCATTAAAAGCTGACTACCCCCAGGCAACCATGAATAGGCTGAGTATACAGAAATTGCGAAAAGAAGTTATAGCGACGAACCCCGGATTGAAACATGATGCCAACTCTCCTCACCAAAGTCCTTCATCGCCTTGCTAATGAACAACCTACTGGGTCTGGACATAAATGTCGGACGAACCACTGCTCTGGTAGCCCTCGGTAGCAACAATCTGGTAGTAGTGGTTGCCGAGGTTGAGGCCTGCGTTCCTCCAGGCGTTGAAGTGGTTTTGCATGTTCACGCTACCGCCGACGCGCTTCTGCGTGCGGACGGACCAGTACTGCTGAAAGGTACGGGTACCATCGATCGAGGGCTGGTTAACGCGGGTGGAAACGTAGATGTTGTAGGTGCCGCCGTCGGTGTTGACTGTGCCCTTGTACTGGGCGCCGTTGCTGGGGTTGTACGTGCCGTACGACTCGATAACGTAGTACTCGACAAGTGGGTTGCGGGTCCAACCGTACACAGCGAGGTAGCCGTTGCCTTGAGGGTTGAAAGCACCACCGTAGTTGATCACGCTGGACAAATGTCAGCTACCTTTCATCTTCGAAGACAGATGATAGTGGTACTTACCGGCCAGTGCCGGGGTTCCAGCCCTTGCCACCGACAAAGTTGCCGGTGTTGCGCCAGCTCACCGAGTAACGGCTTCCGGCACCCATGGTGTATTGAGCCTGGCCGCCGCCATCGGACCACCAGGAGTAGAAGTAGCCGTTGTGGTAGCCCTCACTGTTGCCGGTGACTTGGCGGGTGGTGAGCTCTCCGGTATCAGTTGAGTTGCCGTCGTCGCGCTCCTCGTACAAGGAGTCGAAGGGGGCACTCATGACGCCAGTGACGGCCGTCAAGGCCAAGAAGAGGGACTTGAATGAAACCATTGTGGAAGCGCTTTCGACCTGTGGTGGTTTTCCGTATTTCTGTGTTTGTTCAAGATCTGCTCAAGCACGAGGATGGAAGGCAACGAGGGAGCCTATCTCCCTTATATACAAATTTTGCAACTGTGGACGAGCCTCGTCATTTTGGGTCGGCAAATGAGTTCGGGATGTTCTGAACTCCAAAACCGCCTTCATGGAGACAGGACGAATAGTTCTTGGCATTTCCATCATTTGCCGGCTCCATAGCGCCACCCAGGGCATGTCAAGCGCATTGTGTCGGTGATGGCGGTTGGTGATCCCTTTGCGGCGGAGACCGATGGGTAGTCGGAGAACGTCTTCCGCTGTTCAGGCGTTGGTGCCCATTCTGAGCGCGTGCTATTATTTTCGGCACTCCATGACTGCCGGCTAAATTGGTCTCTTGCCTTGGATTCGAGCGCATATTTTCTCGGCGCTGCTTAGCAGTGACCCTGGCTTTTAAGAGGAACCGTCGAAACTACTTGCTTGAAGTGACGACCAGCAGTCTGGCAAAGAATAGAGATTGGTTGACGGTGTCAGAACATGTCGGTCTAAACGTTTAAGCATAATATAAATCGTCGCCTTGGTTTCCATGGTTCAGACCTCAGTAGATCGATTCAACAGATCGCTGGGGATCAACCACGCAGACAATCGCATGTACGGACTGAGCACGACCCAAGGTCATTATAGATTGCCTTGCATCCATCTACCGAATTCCGGGGTGCATCCTGGCCCCGCGTCCGGAGGATATGGGGTCCTGCCCAAGGCACTTTTAGGCTAAATTTCATGCCGCATGAGCATTACCCACCGTGCTGGTCATGCGAAGACAAGGAAAGCCGCTTAGTGAATGGCTAAAAGGCATCAGGTTCGTCTTTAATTATTGCTTGCCAAGTCAGTAGTCGTGTGTTCTGTGCCGTGCCAGGAGTTGAGCCGGCGCGGAGATGGTGGACTCATGATGGGCCACTTCAATCTGGTTGGTCGATTCTGGTGCGAGTGAATTGATAAGTGGATAATATGGACAGCGATGGACAGCACTTGAGATAAAGGTCCACTGTACCAAGTAATATGTTGGAAGCCGAAGTGGAGCAGGCATTCCGTGTTCGTGAAGTGTGGCAGCGGGCTCTAAGTGCGGTATAAGAACAATCGAATATTCTGCTTTTGACACCAGAGACAAAACCCATTGTCCAAGCAATCTTATCTCTGTCACATTCGAAAACGGGTCCGACCAATGAGCTACTAGAGGAGAACACGCCCGCTGTCAATCTCACGGCTAAGATGTGATTGGTGGATTGCGGGTCTGTTCCTGAATTGGAGCGGTCCAGACTCGGATGTCTATTGCGTATTGCATTGATTTGCCGCAGCAAAGGATTTTGCTAAAAATTTGCCATCAGGAGTGCCCAGTGAAGTGAAGAACGCCCAGCGTAGTAAGAGAGTTGCCCCTGAGCTTGAAGTATTGTCACTACATCGATTGGCCTACGTCCTGAACCATGGGATCACGAGAAGTCCCCGGAACATTCGTCCATCCCGGTCTCACTGTTGCCGCCGACCCCATTAAGGGGCGAAAAGTCCTGTCATCAAGACTCCTCAAAGATGGTGAAATCATTCTGGTCGACAGCCCATACGCCCTCATCCCGGCTATGATCCCTGACGAGCCGCCCTTCTACTTGTGTAGTGAGCACGATTGCAACCGCAGGATTCAGCCGCAGGACGAGAAAGTTGGCTGCTCGGAAGATTGTGCTGCGGAAGTCATGTGGTGTAACGCACGCTGCCGGCAAAATGACGAGGCACGTCATCGACTGGAATGTTCCTGGCTCAAGCATCGCTCCGCAGACATCCGAGCCAAGCATGGCGACAGCAATTTCGGCTTGCTCTGGTTAATTGCCAGGATACTGATACAGAAACACATCGGCCATGGCAGTGACACTTCCACCAACCACGGAGTCGAGGTCGATACGTCAGTTTCACATTTCCATCGAAGGAAATGGGATGCGGTGTCGAATCTTGATGGTAGCGAGAAGCATTTCTCTGCTGAGCAAGCGAGGCAATGGAGACAATTTTCAAAAACTTATTTGACTGGAGGGGAACTGGGCTTCCCTGTTGATACCCAAGAGGTAGTTGAACTGTTCTATAAGCTTGAGATCAACTCGTTTGGCTTGTATCCTGGCGTCACCGGGGAGTATCCTGTGGTGTCCTTTACAAGCCGAGGAGAGTATTACGGCGCGGGAATCTACCCAACCGCAGCCATGTTCAATCACACATGCTGTCCAAATGTCGGTCTTTGTTATTCCCCTTGTGATTCTTCCCCAACGCTAATCTATGTCCAGGTTATGCACAAGCTCGACAGCAAAGGGCGGAGGATTTTCCAAGCCAACCGGGACATCGAGATCGGAGAGGAGTGCTGCATCTCCTACTTTGACCTGGTCGAGTTTCCCGATACGCAAGCTCGCCAAGCAGAAATGGCTGCAAGTTGGAACTTCATGTGCCAATGCCAGCGATGTACTGATGAGGGTGAGTTTGAGATGCCGCATTTTCTGAAGGAGATGGATTTCTAGTGCATTTCAGCAGCGCGCATGGAGTTAAGAGAGGAATCTGTTTGCGTTTAAGCATTGATTTAAGTGTCTGGCCAGAAATCCTCGTGGCCAGACGAGGAATTGTTTCGCAGCACTTATAAGTACACGCAGCACGAGATTACACACGCCACAGAATACGCATAGTAATGACCAGAAGAACACCTCATCTTTGAACAATTCATGATCATATTGGCCCGATGGAATCTTGTGTGCAAAATGCATCTAAATACCTGAAAGACAAAGTACCCTCCATTACCGGCTCGAGAGAATCATACTCCCAGTCGAACCCGTACCGGATGAACAAGCCGGCCATCCTAGCAACTCCGATAGCTTGCTTTTCGCTGTCTGAGAGCCCTCCGACTGCGTCCTCGAACGCGCGCCAGAATTGAGCGCGAAGCTCCATGTGGTGCTCGTGGTAGTGCCAACCACTCTCGTCCATGGAACCAAGGAGATTCTCCAAGCTCCATAAAGACATACCAAAGGGTGATAACTTAGCTTCTGTCCAACCGACGATCCCATTGATGCCACCAGTGGCGGGATCCACAATCAGGTTCAACTCTGAGACGTCGCTGTGGTTGAGCACTATTGGGTATGAATAATCAAAGATCATTTCAAGCCCATCCATCACATCGTCCAAATTTTGCTGATGGCGAGAGGGCAGGACGCGGGAGAGTATATCCATCCGTCCCTCGTAATCTATGCGTAGCGCGTCAAGTACTTCGGGAGCCAGCTCCTGTTGTGCTTTCCACGAGGTAGCATAATACCTGGACCAACCGTCAGGGGGTTTTATCTGCGATCTGCTCTACCTTGGATACTCACAAAGCAAGGTCAATCACGGTCTTGAGAAGTTGCGAATCAATTTGAGACGCTTTGCTCTCGGTATTCTGACTCTGAAAGCGTGCGGGAATGTAAGTGGTGCCGGATATTTTGTCCATAGAATACACAGCAAGCTTCTGCGGATGGCCTATTCTTCCATGGAAAGAATACGAGGGCACCTGCTTCCCGTGGATGCTGCTGGCCAATTCCACGATCTCTGTATCGAGATCCGCCTTCACGTTACGGAATTGAACCACCTTCGACTCATTTCCGCCAGACATGACGGTGTAGCTGGAGCATCCTTGCACGGGAACGGGAGTGATGGGCCCGCCAATGATGGATGCGGCTAGTTCATCGCATTGCTGCCTGGTGATAGGTTCGTGGGCTGCAAAGAAGCCGTCGATTGTCTCCTCAAGGGAGTTGAGAATGGCACCCATCTGGAGGTTTTCTGGCCTCGCTAGACCAGAGCATGCAGCACAGAGATATGACGAGAAACAGGAAATGGAATTGAGGGTAATCATGAATAGATAAGCCAGCGACTTTTAAAACCCCGCTTCACCGCCGGCTGCTTGACGTTTGGTCTGCCTACCCGTCGAGAACCCCTACCCCTGTCGTGTGCTTGCCCTCCGTCAGTGGCTTGCCAGGCAGTTCAGGCTCGCTTCGATAAGGAGTCGAGATCTCGATCCGAAAACGGTTTCGAAACGTTGGCCCAATCAATTCGTCACATGAGCACCTTTTGGCAGTCAGCCGGGTTATCGATTGACGAGAGTCCCTACTCGCGAGACCGTGATTATTGCTCGGGCCGTTTTCAGCTGCTTCCAGACCCTTGCTTATGCCGTCATCCCTCCGATGGCGGCCCAAAACTGCCAATAATGCGGAATATTGACCACGGTCGGAATGCGTGCATGAGATCCTTCGATATTAACCGTGAAAGTGAACGTGAAAGTAAGCGTGAAACGTAATTGCGCGATGCTACATTGTTTGATGATCGATTCTAGGAACAGGAAATTACGTTACGCCTCAACGGCCTCGGGTCACAACCGTAAATGCCATGCAAATCATGCTAGAAACTTTTCCGTTTCTGGAATGACCAAAGCAAGCAAGCCGAGAACACTGCAAGGCACCAGGCAATCTGGAACGTGTCTTGGATCCAGTCAGACGGAAGACTTCGCGGCGGCGGGATGTTTTCCAGCCAAGGCCCCGACTCGGGCCCAGAGTTGGGACCCCTGGACGAAGTGACGAAAATCCGGCCCCTTCCGGTTTGGCATGACAAGCCACGGCCCGACGGCCACGATGGCCTCTTGGGATTTTCAATGTGCGTCATTTCAATTTGATGGAGCAGAATAGAACGACTCCTAATGCGCCAAGCGACAAGCATTGGCAGTGCTGAGGACCCACGATGTCGCGAACCCGCCGACCAAAGTCCTGATGCTCTGCGAAGGCTTGAAGTCATCTGCTTCAGGTTGGGGGTCATCATTTGAATGTGACGTCAGGAATCAGGCGATGGGCTGGACCTGAATGACTTAAATGGCCAAGTATCACCCATCTATAAAAACAGGTGGTATCTTGGCGGGATCATTCCCGTTGGACACGATGCGCGGATGTAAATCCAGCCGAAAAAGAAAAAAAGAAAAAGAAAAGAATAAAAACTTCCAAATGATCATGACGGCAAGGACCAACGAGGGAAGCCCAAGGAGCCGCATGTGAGCTATCACTCGTACCTGGAGCTCAGGCCGTTGCGATCCTAGCTTCACGAACAAGGTTCCACTTCAGCTCCAGCAGTGCATATGGGCGCATCTGCACATTCTTGTTACTCATTACTCCGAGCCATGGGTGAACATGGCACGGCCAGTTCCTCCTGAAGGTATCTGGAAAGAGGTAGACGATGACATCGCAGCAGTTGCTCAAGATCCTCATCGTAGCAACGAACTATTCGCCGTGGCGCGACCGGACTAATTTACTGTCAAATCGCTGACCAGATTTGATCAACGTTGATGCGCAGCGATGTCATTTACTCTCACATAAGAATCACGTATACATTTACCATGTCTTTTCACATTCCGTTCACTGCGTCTTTGCATTGCCCTACCTTGCGGTACATCAACATTGGATAATGGACGGATCGAAAACACATCACGACAAGAACAACAGTCGAGCGCATGCTGAAGACAAAAATAGCTCTTTCTGTCCGTTTGCGGCAGGTGGATGGCAACAAAGAATACATGGGGCGGCGAAGTAATTTCTTGGCCCCCTAATTGTGAATAATGTGGGCTTCGCATCGAAGCTTGGATGAAACAGCCCATTTAAGCGACGGAGCTCGGTTTGACCCTGACTCCTGTTCACGTCTCGACCTAACTAAAGCGGATGGCTGTGGCCCGTGCCAGCCGCCCATGGTGAAGGCATCGAATCAGGCTCGCTCTCCCTTAATTAGCCACCCCTGTCCAAAATCCTTACCGTCTTACTGATCCCACCGGCTGGCCAACGGCAGTTGGTGGTTGATCAGAGAGCGGATTCCTGGGCGGTTTCTTGCGAGGGTACACCCGGCCAGAACCGATTTGGATATGCACGATGTAACATTCTTTGCATGCTTCCATCGGTGGGCTGCTCGGACTTTGGGGTGCCAATGCAACGCAACAATGTAAGGGGCAGGGCATAGATATGCGTTCTATTTTGATCAAAGCGAACCCTTTCCCACGTCTGAAAGCCCATTGTCGTCCTTGACTCCCTTCCAACTATGAAATCTTGCTCGTCATGAAGCCAACATCCAACGATACAACCTCCCGGTGAGGCAGGCGTATCACCGACCTTCCCTCAATACCGTTCTACGAAGCACCGCGCTTGTACTTCATCATGCAGGGAATGCACCAAGGCTCGAAAGGGTCAACAGACCACTCCCCCGGTTGGGATGGCAAGTTCAATCGAATGGCTTTTGCCAGTGGTTTTGGGCTTGCGTTGACCACGATATGGACAATCATGCGCTTATACTCCCGTCGATTGAACAAGTCACGTTTCTACGCGGAAGACTATGTCTACTTTATTGGCCAAATCTTCTACTATGGCCTCTGCGCCTGTGCGATTGCGCGTAAGTCCCATGTTCTGTATCGGTCAAGATCAATGAAAGCGTGTCTAACGCAGAGCCGGCATTGTCTAGTCATCGCCGTCGGCCCACCAACCAACAAACCAGTCATTTCACTCAAAATGACACTCATGTTCCCGATGCGCCTCTGCTACGCAATGACCCTGTTCTGTGTCAAGCTGAGCGTCATACTACTCGTTCGTCGCATCTTCAGCCGTGTCTCGCGGGGCGTAAGGATCGGCAGCATAATCGCCATTGTTCTGTCCGTATGCTGGGCAGCGTACGCGAGCATCATAGAGTTTGTCATTTGTATGCCTGTGAGCAGCTCGTGGGACCCTAGTGTGCCGAAAGAAAAATGTTTGAATCACAAAGTCGCCTATGGCATCATCCCTGCGTGGGATATTCCCATCGAGATTCTGATCTTGATCCTTCCAATTAAGCCAATTTTGGCATTGCAAATCCCGAAGCCACACAAGATTGCTCTGCTTTGCGTGTTTTGCGCAGGGCTGATGTAAGTCGTTCCCGAATGTCTGGCGCCGCGAGACTCCAAAAGCTGATCAACATGTGTTGCGATAGCACAATCATCTTCTCCGCCGTTTATCTTTTCTTCAACTTCAACAATTTTCACATGGGATACATGCTTAGCATCATTCACAGCGGTATCGCATTGATAGTTGCATCCAGTACTGCACTCCAACCTCTCTTCAACCGTGTCGTCGGCCCATGGGTAAAGCGCATTGCCCATAGTGCATACGACAAATCAAAAGCCAGTCGATTTGGGACGGAGGACAGGCCGGCACTACCACTGCAGCATATGCATTCCTCAAGAGAAGAGGCTGCACCGCTTCCAAAAGCCCCGGCGCAAAGCAGATCAAGGGAGCAAAGGAAGACAGAGAGCGAAGAACACCTGGCGTTGCAGCCGGGTGAAGTGGGAGTTGCCGACCCTGTTTCTGCTGGCAGAATATATGCTGGAGCACAGCACCCGAAGTCTTTTGTTATAATTTGTTAATGAATAATGAGACATGAAACATTTGATATACTGCCCAGCATTACTGGTGGTAATTTGCCGCAGCCCAATTTCTGTATCTAGAGGCACGCTGTCAATACATAGAGGGAACAAACCGTGACTTGGAATCATTGAATGTGGTGATATTTTAGCCTTTCTCTGAATCTTATGACTGCACCGACTGAATACAGCATATGTGACGCTAGATGGATTTGAAACTTTTTACAGCAGCTATCGTATGTATCGACCGTATCTTCAAGCTTGCTCTTGCTACTATGGCACTCGCGACTCTATCCAGCACCATCAACTCTTGGGTGTAAGCTGGCTATGTAACTACCAAACCCTTCTCATCAAAATTTGGCCTCTGAATTCGAATAGCGATGGCAGCTTTCAAAGGTCCAGAATAATGGATCTCGGATGACGAGAAAGCAACATAGAGACTGATGGATGAGGACCTTCGTCTATTACATTCAAGGCCCTGATCTGACATTTAAAAATCACAAGGTCAAGGAGCGTATCAAATGCAAGCAGCAGCAATGGTGAATTAGAGCTTGAGCACAATCTGTCAAGCCAGTAGCAATAGAGTAGCAATAGCAAAAGATGGGTGACCATTTCTTCACCCAGCTGTGTTTGTCCGTGCCGATAACATTCCCCAGCACCCCGAACATCCCATTCTCCATTAAAGAGAAACAAAATCCTCACAAAGACACCAAATCATGCCATCAGAGCGCAAAGACATCGTTGGAGCGAAGCAGAATGACCGAAAAGTTAGTCGACGGAAGCCATAGCTTCCTCTTCCTCCTTCAAGCGCTTCTCTTCTTCCTCCGCTTCTTTTTTCTTCTTCTCTTCCTCCTGTCGCCGCTTCTCCTCTTCCTCGATCCGTGTACAGTCCGGACATTTGTAGTTATTGACACGAGTTGCCTGGTCCCTGATGCCGTAGCACTTTTCTGGCTCAACGAAACATCCCGATGCGATGATGTTGATGTGGCCACAGGTAAACTCCTCGTCTTTTTGCCAACACATGGCAAATAACTAGACAATGATTAGTACAACGAAGACCCGAGGTCTTTCATACCAACATTTATCCAGTGAAAAGCTGGAAGCGGCTTCGTATTTGTTGAAGGCGATCGATTAATCAATCCTTGGTGCGTCGCAGGTGTTGGGTTTGTGCCGTGTAGGATAAGAAGAATGAGACAAAAGAAAGAGAACTCTGTCTGAGGGGCAGGAGGCAGACTTTTATAGCCCTCTTTGGATCCAAAAACCCCAAAGATTCGAAGCTGTGCGAGACGAGAACGCATCGTGACTCGAAGGATATTTTGCCGACCAAGACCCTACATCACGGACCACAAACATGTTCACAAAGAACAAGCGCAAGGCAGATGCGCATCTAGGTAGCGACACGTAGCACTGGTTGCAACGAGAGCCAGTAAATCAAGGCAAGCGGGAGGTGGTTGGGTTCCGCGACGAACGCTTAGACTTTGGCAACACGATTGTGAATCTTGGATACCCCCCCGAAACCCCTTAGACGGTTCCACTGCCTCATGAGAAGGACTACAATATCTACATAATATGAAGCCCCGTTCACAGCTCAAATTGGATATCGCTACAATATTTTAGACCAAATCACAATCCGCCTTGGCCGGCTCTACCCATTCATCGGACAGTAGATGATTGTTACAGTCGTCTGGACAATGGATTTGGAAAGACCTGAAAGACCTCCTTCAGCAGTAAAGATTCTTGCGAAAAGGCGTTTGGATCTCCAGGCCTGTAAGAAAAGCCGAGATTCTGAAGAAGCACACTGCCTTGATCAGCGACCAGGAACGAAGACGGCTGCAAGCAACCCAGCGCAAAACCCAGACGATGAAGTTTGGAAAGGGTGCCTGCGCAATGGTCAAAGTCACTTGCTGTTGGTGATCTGGTCTTGATGTCCTGCAGGCAAAAACCAATAGTCCGATTGCCATTAGCAGTGATGTGGCCCAGGAATGGCAGAGTGATTCCCTCCCGTTGAAGAATGTGATGGGCAGCGCATTCATGAGCAAGGTACCAATGCTGTTCAGCGTCCCAAGTCCAAATAGCAAGGCCTTTGCCAGAGCCTGATCGCATATACTCTGGAAGTGTGGCTATCTTTCTGTGTGGATTGGCTATCATTTTCAGCTCTTTGTCCATATCCATATGTGACAGAAGACCCGGCAGATCCAGTATACCAACCTTCTTTGAATGCCACAATGACCTACTAAAGGGCGCTCGAGGACCTCCTGGGACTCGAGGAGGTAGCCGTGGTTGGTGTGGCGCAAGTATGAGGTGTTCCAGTTGCCAAGCGGAACAACATTGAAGATGAAGGCTGGCGGGCCCAGGGCGGCCGCCAATTCATCCTTGCAAGGAGCCATAGATACAAGGTACTTGAAAACCATACAGTCTGTGAGAATAAGGAAGTGCAAGATGTCATTGTTCCCTTTGATCCATGCATCAATTAGCTTGTATGATTCGGACATTGTGATATCAGTTTAAGCGAGCGAAAACAAGTAGCCAAGGTTGGGTATAGACTCAAAAAGGTGAGCAGAAGCTGAATTTGGAGGTTCTTGGCCACTTTTATGGGCAGATAGCTAAGCCATCATGAGCAGGGGTGACAAAGGAAGAAGCTGGATGTTGTTCGAGGCCTCGATACATTCGGTTGATAGCAGCACAGAACCAACCACGCGATTAGGACAAGTCCATGTTGTGCACATAGGGTGGTAAGCTGCGTCTTGCGCAACTTCTTGGTTTCCTCAGATTAAATCAGAGTTACGCGAGAACGGGTAGATAGCAAATGACCGACACGCCTTCATTCGGTCCAATGGGAAGCTTTCGGCATGTAGACAGACACGTGTCTATGTGGAACAAAGCGGGCTCTAGAGGGAGTACAAGCTTAGTTATGCGAAAACTCAGCGTATACATGATGTTTTGGCCCATTATCATTGGATCAGGCGATGTGACACCCTCAGACTATCAGTGATGTGACGTTAATAAATAACACAAACGCATACTTCCGTCAGGCGATCAGGCTCAAGCCAGCCTCAAGCTGCCCCTAATCTAGTGCCTAAAAGCTATACGAGCGGCTCAATGTCACACTACTGCCGATCAGTATGTGACTTGCCGCTCGAAGATACCAGTCTCTTTCAGACTATTACCATAGCAGACACGAGTGATGGAGGCACAAGGAGCATCAAGATACAACTTCCAGGAAGTGCGAAAAACCTGGGTGTGTGGTGCCTCTCTTTCGGCCATGCAGAGGCCATTCGACATTCGAGTCTCTGCATTGCAAGTGGAACACGGTGAAACGTGTTACAGCGGATCTCCCAAAACCAGGAGGTCCGCCTGATGTGCCATTAAATCCTGAACTGTAGGACTGATAAACACGTAAATTGCCGTACGAGTCTAGCTGCAATCCGTCATTGTCCGACAAAGTGCAAGTGGACGTGAAACAATTGTATTCGCCTGATAGAGTAACATGACCCGAATACGTTCCGTCAGGCTCCTGCGATCATTCTCCTGGAATCTCCTGACTTGGACCACAAAGACCAGAACGAATACTACAACTTTCCACAAAAACGCAGAAGATTGGCTAGTGCCAAGCGGTTCTTTGGCCGATTGCAATACCAGTTGGAACAGGCAGCCTGTCCTGTATCCAGATTGAAGCTTGATTTTAAGAACCAGCGAGATGGAGGGTGCGTTTCGGCTCATTACTGTAACCCAAGCCTGGCGAATGACCTAGTTGGCCTACCATAGATGTGCCACTTTTGAACATCCTAGCACGGTTGCGCCGTGCAGTTGCGTTACAGAGTAAAATCGTGGTGAACAAGAGCTGGACTTCCTGCCACTATGAACACGTCCAACCTGGCGCAATGTATGACATGCCCATGATCATCTAGCTCCGAATACTTTGGTCTTGGTCTATTGTTCTACTGAAGAAAATCCATCACCCATGGCGCAAGGGAATCCATGATCGTTACCATCGAGAAGATCAGATCTATGGCCACCAGTCCCTTGTCTTAAAAACGCTGTATTGAAGTGACTATCCATTTTCCAACTGTCAACACCTTCGATATTTCGTCCTCCATCGTGCCTGAGCCTCGGACTGGTCCTCTTTGGTAGGAAAATTCAGAGTGTCGCGCACGTCTCTGCTCCGTTCATCACCAGCAGACTCCGGGAGTGTCTTCCGGTCCCAGACTTCGCGATAGATACCGGTAAGAACGATAGGCTCTTCAGGATCGACGCGGTTTCTATTTCTGTTGTCTGGTTGGACGGGAATAGGAACTTTGTCATGGGCCGCATTGAACATGAGGAAGTTCAGAAGACTTTGTTTCTGTTCGTCAAGAAGTTCACATATGCGGTAGGTTACATGCGACCAATCTGGGTGAATGTAAACTGCTTGTGAATCAGGCCTGAGTCGATCAAAGAGGATGACCCCCCCCCAAGTATGCGATTTTCTGCCCAGAAGCCCACCATATTTGCAACGCCATCAGGATAGCTGCTTGCATTTTCATACCAGGCGTGACTGAACAGCGTTAGTGGTGGTCCTTCCGGGTGAAACCGCCACCAAGACGTATTGTCCTTTGGAGGCGTCCACGATGTAACACCATCATCCTTGTGTCGGCTCGTGTCGAGCCTGAAAAGATAGACGGCTATCTGATGAACCGACAGGGCAATTATTTCTATGAACAGCCTATTGAAAGCCTTAGAGCCGACCGATGCAGCTCGATATTCAGCGAGGAGCTGGTGGCGTTGCATTCATCAGCGGGATTGTCGCTTAGCAAATGACTTCAATTTTTAATAACTTACTTTAGCATCAAAAAGGAGGTTGTCAATGGAGAACTGGCTCCATATAACCCCCAACTCTTCCAAGACGCCAGGGCATAACTCCGTATGATGATAAGCTGGGCGATCGGGGTCGAAAAGAGGATCAGTGTAGGCCTCATGGTAAAAGTCTGCGAGAGGCAAGCCGTCGACAATTTGAGCGTAAGTTCTCTTAGCAACATCGGTGGCCAGAATTCTGGTAATAGCAGTAATGACCGGTTCTCGATGTGCCTCCTCTAAGTCATTGATTGGGATGGCTCTAATCTGGCCGCTCGCGATAGCGCCTGAATCATGCAGTACAGTTTCGTGTCCTATCATTTTCCCGCTCCTCAAGTTGTTGCATAAGTGCAAGATGGTTAGGACATGTGTGGTGAACGGTTGAGACCAGAAGGTCGGCAAAGCCTCGAGAGTGCTCCTGCTGAGCTGGCGCTACATGAAACGAATCTGAGCAGGCACTGTTTTGTTAGTGCGGGGTTATTCGCTTAAGCCGAGGTTTCATCCAATCGATTGAAACCATTATGTTAGGTCTCCAATGGATGGGCTTGTTCTCGGATTAGAAACCTACTCTACGAGGTAATCTTTGGGATTCACTCAGCTCAGCATGCAACGCTCCTACACATTTACAAAAACCCGCTCCTTTCAGCTCAGATCTAGTGGTTCAGTCCTTAAAGGATACCTCAAAACGTAGCCACTGACAACTGCGTGTCTCTTCTCTCCTCATCCGGACATAGTTGGCATTCAACAACCTCTGTCAATCCTCGCACGAGGCACATACCTTGCCAACTTGACACTTCAAGTGTTCAGTAAGCTTTCGTCAGCCCGGATTGTTACTGTTGGCAACTACGAATATCTATGCGCATAACTCTGTTGCTGCCCTCACACGGGACCACCATTTCTCATGAGCTCCAATGCATAGTTTCCTTCACGCTAATTTCTTAGAATATCAACGCAAACCCCGGTCCTGTGAGACCGTGGATTCCGGAGGCTCTTTGGTGTTTCCGACGCGAATGCCTCTCCATTGATGCACACGTACAATGCTGAGCATGAAAATGTAATAGTGAACATTATAACACAGTAAGCCCACCACTAATAGTCTTCCATCTCCCCAGACCATTTTTCCGAGTCGCCTAGCTGAGGAACTGTAAACAGCATTGCGCCCACGAATCCCAGAATAGAGGATACGACGTAAGGAATTCGCCCCATTTGCAATAGAGCCCCATACAGCATCCAGAGGGCAACGTGTCGGATATACTTCCCCAAGGCCTTCCGCACTGAGTGCCGAGTGTGACATACGCCGTACATGCGGCGCTTACTGCGTGGCAACATCGAAGACTGGATCTCATAATTAAAGAAGAGTTTACATACACCGCTTGTAGGGCGCAGATATGTCTACTGGGGATAACTCTGTGAGTGGCGCGGCTAAGAGTACCTAGGAGGTGCGTTTAGTGAGGATACTACAGCTTGTAATTTTACTATTTTGAATGAGTATCTGAATTGTAAAGTTATTATAACTATCTACTAAGAACCATACCAACTATTAGTGGCCCTTTGGCGGCGGGCCTAATTATCATGAATAGCCAGTCCTATAATTATAATCTCCTAGTTACAGTTCTTGCAGCCTGTTTATTCCAACCGCCTCCACTGACGTTCTTGTAGCAATCAAAGACTGATATCTTGCTATACTTCGGGATAGAAAATGTCGCAAATAGGACAAGAAATAGGAAGAAGAAGAAGAAGCAGAAGAGCAGAAATGCCTGAAAGATGACGGCTCCCTATTGATGCTTTGAAGAGGAGTGCGAGGCGCCGTGATTGCGCCCTCAATAAAGCCAGAGCAGTCACTGGCGACTGAATGTCTGTTTCAGGCCGATACAGTACAATAGAAGTATGATACTCGTTCGATGGTCGCAGTGGCACTGACAAAGTGTCGCTACCTGGATACATCGCCGAATTAAAGATGATTCAGAACAAATGATCTCCCTTTGTCTCCAATCACTGGTCCAGAGATTGCAGACCATTTCAGCCGCAGGTTGGTCATGAAAAGACAAGCCGCCATACGGTGGGGCCAAAAGAGAAGTGTTTGGCGTCACGAGCATGCATCACGGATTGGCATCTGTCGTTCATGGGGTTGGGGGATGATGTCGGCCGTGAAGTTTCGATTGGATGTGACGATGCCGTTTACGGATCACCACTCAGGATGTCGTACCTATCGGGTAGTGCACCTGCAAGATCCTTGCTTCTGTTCTCCTACATCAATAGTTTCAGGCGGGATTATGCAGCCTGCGCAGCCTTGTCTTGGCTCCAAGAGAGGGAGTGGAATATCACACGCACTGTGCTGGTTTTATGCAAGTGATGCATTCTGGTGATCCAATCAAAAACCGGGCATTTCAGATAAGAGTGAGGAGGGGATAATAGCATAAAGGGGAGCCATGATCGTCGTCATAATCCATGTGCCTACTTATGTTTTGATGGAGAACTTAGCTTGGCTTTGACATTGTGCGTATTCAAAAAGCAAATATGGATGAAATTTCCATGTATGTACAGAGTAAGCCACTACAGCCAAAGTGTCTAGGCATCCAATGCCTAGACGGGCTGCTACCTTAACGGAAAATCCACCAGACAATCACCATGTGGCCCTAACTTATGTACATGCCCATGTCCAAATACCAATTCAGCAGCTGTGGTTTGAGCACAGCTATGTGGCCGGCACCCGTAAGAAGTGCAGGCCAGCCTCATGACATACAGCCTTCGCACAGGATCCTGGCCTAATATGAGGCAATTTGTTGCTCATTACCACTTTGGATACCGCTGGTATGTGTATAGCTGAGACTGTGCGTGCGCCACGTCAATGGCCATGTCCCCCCTTCTACTCTCATTCTCACGGGCTGAGTTAGGACCATTGCATACATTTGCGAGTGGGCAGAGTTCTATTAAGATATAAAAGGAAATCTTATCCAATCCAGTATCATGTTCCTTCATGAGCCACGTCAGTCATACTTCACTATCAGTCCTTCTCCCCTGGGACGCATGCTGATCCTCTCGAAGAACCAGCCCCAGTAATGTCGCTTCCATCTCCCCGATCCGCGCCTCCCTAATCTGTTGCTCCATCGGTACCGGCTGGGTCCGTGCCTGACGACGAATGCGAGGCCAACGGCGCGATCTCGAAGAATCATCCTGCTGGAGAACCCATACCAGACTCCCGATGCCGCCGCTGCCAGGGTAATACTTCTGGACGACGTCATGGTCTCCTTCAGCAAACCGCATGCGAGCACCGACATGAATACGGAATCTGGAGAACGCAGCAAGGGATTCCTGGCCATCAGACGTGGTGCCAAGGTCACATGAATCGCTTTGTAGTTTTCGCTTCCTCTCGCCGAGGATAAAAAGCACGCCTGAGTTGTAACAGTGAATTCGGCCTCCATACCACGATGGCGTCATTAATCTCGGAGACGTGTTCTTTGGGTGAGAGGAATTGGCCAAGGCATCTGACACACCACCTCTAGAGGTCGAGTCTGTTTGCTGAGGGGCGTGGAGTGCTGGCAAATCCCGGTGTCTGCCGTAGCTCGGAAAGCGCTTTTTCAACTTCTCATGGTCAAAGGCAACTTTCGAGTGGAGATGCAGCTGCTGGATCATCCATGCAAAAGGTGCGTGCGAGAGCCCCTCCTTCTCACCGATGAACCCCATATCCCTATGGACGCCTGGGAAGAACGTTTGGTAGACGTTCTCGCCACTCATGAGTGTTGGGCTGTAGGGGGCTCTAGTTTCGTGCAACGAGAGTGCATGAAAAGCATGATCAACATCTATTAATGGGGTCAGTAACTATTAGGCAGATGTGATGTTTCGACAATACGTACTGGAGGCTACCTTGGACACGATTAGGGACATGGTCTTCTCCTCGGCAAAGAGCCTCAGCGGCGCGGCCATTCCATCCAGGGGCACCCCGAGGCTGCCGACTGTATCGAAGCAGCACAAGGCTGTGATTCTGACGTTGTATCGCCCTGCCTTGGGTTACTATCCAGTCTCCTGTTCTCGAGAAGTCAAACTTACACTTGTACCCATTATGCAGGTCGTCAACGATACTTTCGTCCTGGATGTGGTGGTCATTGTCACAGACTTCGTAAAGCTTCTTCAGCAGGTCCTCGTCAACGTCTTGTGGGAGGCCGACCCGGTCGATGATGAAGGCTAGATAACGAGCAGCCCAGGCACCTCGTGAGTACCCAGTAAGAATAATCCTATCTCCTCGTTGGTAGTACTTGGCGAGTTTCCCTAGAGTCCATCAGCCATCTACCGATACGGGCAAGAGGATGATAACGTACCATAGGCATCGATGACGTTGCGGAGCGTGCCCCAACCCCCGATTCCTCCAAACACCTTGTTAGCGACGCCTGGGCCTGTCCCCACGCCGGAGATCGGGATCTCGTGTACGTTCTCGTGGTCAGCGATCATTTTCCCGAGTTGCGAAACGACAGTCGCCCGAGTGCTTAGGGGTTCGCCTGCCCAAGTGCCTGCGTATCCGGTTAATCACGAACGGTCAATCGATATTTACATGCTGATCAACATACCATCGAAGGATACAAGACGGAGTGTTCGTATCCGAGCTGGAGTAGGAGCGGGTTTGGTATCCCGCCTAAACAGCTTTTGGAGAGGTGAAAAAATGCCGACCATGGTGTTGATACAGCGATGGGTCAGCGAAAGATGGAAGGTCTGTGGCAGAAGTGCGCTCGGCTAGTGCCAAGGTTGAGGATGAAGGGCTTTGTGGCTGGAGAAAGGACAGTGACTCTGTCGTTGCCGATGATGAAGTGGGCTTCTGATGATGGGATGCCGGCCTGGCGGGATGTCCGACAGGCTATACGAATAGTGTTGCGAAGAAGTCACGCTCTCTTGTGAGATGGCCTCTGTACGGGGCAGTGGGAGATTGTGGGAGACGAAAGTAAGCAGGGGCTTGCTGCCCGATGACGGATTGCAGAAGAAGGAGAGAAAGAGAGTGATGGTGAGGTGGAGAAAGTAAAAGGAGTTTGAGGGAGATTCGAGAAGAGGAACAACGTAATTATATACAACAGGAACATCCATGGCCTGGGGCAGGCCAGGCGGACACGGCAAGGAAAATCAGCTCGACTAGGGCGGTGACAGGGGACCTCGGGAATGCGTTCCTGGCGATCCAAGGTTATCTCGCGGGTTTGTATTCTGGATTGTGATCGCGCTAGCTCAGTCCCATTTCGACGTCACCTTCAGTTAAGCAACCTAAGCATTGTGTTCTTCAGATGTGAGGTCATCACTGGACCTTGCACTGCCGCGAATGATTGAGCTACTGCGCCCCCCATACCCACCCTGCTGTATGGCTCGCGTTTACTCTCAATTGGGAAGCACGGTGCTCGAGTTGTTGCTTTGTAGCTTGACCAGTGTCGGTTCGGTCCGAATCCAATGCTTTGAGATGCCGCAACCGCACTCTTCGCCTCGTTGATGGGCGGCTCGCACGAGATGCTAGACGTGCCCCTGGAAGACGAGGAGCACGACCTCTGCCGGCACTCGCGCGCGTGGGCCAAGCAGCGCAAGGAGCAGGCGCGATCCAAGAAGGGCTTCAATTTCTACAGCCTCGTGGGTACCTGCATTAAGCTCTCTCACTGGCGGCCGTTAATGGAAGTAGTAAGCATAGAACTGTGGCGCGTGTGAGGAGGCTCACGCTTATTCGGGGGTGCAGAGCTGATTCATGCGGAGAGCCCAGAATGCCGCCTTGGTGCTGGGATGGGTGACAAGTTCGATGCAGCGGTCCGGCCAAGTCTTGGCGGACCGTGGCTCGCACTTCTTTACCAGCGTGGGTGTCATCATCGCGGTATGGTCCTCACTTAGAGATGGTGCAGCCTTCCTGGCCAGCGTACTGTGATCTGTCTCCATAGGAATAGTGACAATGTACCGCCAGATGTCACAGCCTCATCACTCCAGCTGTGCAGGGTGAAGGCCACTTTTGACCAGGGGAAGGCAACGAATGGGCCATACGAAGAGGCGTGGTCTAGACCTTCACATGCCACTTAGCGACCGGGAAGGTAGGGCGCGGGCCGCCTGGAACAAGACCGTACGCGCTCTAATCCTTGGTTTCGTCTCGTCATCTCTTGGCCGGCTCTGTGGGATGATTGCCAATAGCCGCTTCATTGTTCTCCTGGAAGCCATGCCTTGTCCTTCAGCCTGACGCGCGTTCACGAACAATGCCCTTGTTCGAACTTTACGGCCGCCACTCATCAACAGTAACCCAGTAACAAAATACTCCAATTGGATGAGCGGATTCTGCCTCTTGTGCAGCCTGCAGGGGTCCGAAGTGCCACCTTTGAAGGCGTGCGCCTCTCTGTTCGCTGGAAAGCCTGGCCGTTCTCACCCTCCCTGGCCCGGGACTCAAGCTTCCCCCAGAACACGAGCCACAGTCGAGCCTGTGGCCTGGTAACACTGGCAGATTCACAGAAGGCTGCACCACGTCATTACCACTACGTCGTGATGGCTCTTTGATGATATGAGCAACCGCATTTTTTTTCAGCCGTGGATGATCGAAAGTCGTCATTGCCTCTTGCGGGTTCGGAAGCCTCGAGATCGTTTTCCTTTCATGCGGAGTTTTTTTGCTTATGGCTCTCGGTCAGGTTGTCAGACGTTATTCAGTGTTTGTTTTAAGCCTCCATGATCGTCGCTGGGGTCTCCCAATCGTGGGGTTTTGCGGGTCCAACCACCACCTCCTGGGGTTCCTCATCGGGATGAACCCGTCGCCCCAGCTTGTTCGTGTACGCCAAGTGATAGAACTGGGATGGTGCTATGATAAGGCAAGCGCAAATATCTTTGCACTCATATCCTTTTACGAATCTTGGCCCAGTCTTTCCGTGTTACTCCTGTATCTGACAGATCGCTACAAGTGAAAATTCCGACCGGTAAGCTACACGGACAGCGACTCGAGCCAACAGGTCACCAGCCGTATTCCAACAGTCAGACGGGCGAACGTAAGGCCGAGTTGCAGACCAATTACGGGAAGGAGTTCCAAAAGAGGGAATAATGCCAGCTTTTATGCTTAAATGCTAGCGGCGAAGCAATGCGTGCATAACTCCTGGTATACTCGCGGATCGCTGGAGGTGAACTGTATAACACGACTGCATAAGGATAGTTCTAGCCAGTTGATTGGGCTTTGGAGTCCCATACTCAATGAGGCTTGTCAGTGGCCCACGAGCTAGGATGGCATTGCATGAGAGCGTTCCATACTTGCATCGACCTCGCCACCGAGGCACATGACCACCCACCATGTTTACCTTATTCGACAGCCTTGGCTGTAGGCTCTGTTAGGCCACAGCAGGCAATTGAGCGAGGCCACAGATATGCGAGTGAGCGAGGTCTTGCATGAGTGGCTCCAAGAGGGTAAAATTACACAGGCAACCAAGACCCGTTCGGAGTTTTTGTCCTAGAATAGAACGGCCGCATCGTATCTGGCTCATCACTAGTTTATGAGACAGGAATTGAAGTAGCACTTTCATATCTAATATGGGGAACTGTATGCAATTTATGACTAGCGGACCTGTAAATTAGTGACCCGGAGAAGCTTGCCATCAGTGCACAGGTGGTCGAATCCGAGGACCATGGTGTGAGCCTGAGTAGCGATCCTGTGTCTGTTGGGTTGGCTCACGACGGGGGCGCACTGTGGTGGGGCCGTTTCCCCTTCCGATTGGATACTGCTGAACTCACGATCGGCCCTGTGTAGGTCGCGCTGCAACGTGTTGTGATTGGGTTGAGGGAATTCGTCTTACTTTAGCTACCCTATAGCCTTTGAAGGCTACCTACCTGGTTTAGGGGTCTTTAAAATTATTGTATGTACCTTAAGAAGGAAGCTCAGCTTCCATTAGGACAGGAGGCATGGGGTTCATATCTTCGTTCCATCAAGTTCGAGCATTTCCTTGGTTTGATAAAATAACTGCACATCAACTAGCCTTACAATCGTTTAGGTAGGGTGTGGTGTTTTGAGACCAATCTTAGTATTTAGGGAGAAACGGTCGCCAGGATGGGTGCAACTTTGGGATCGAGCTCATCACAGCACATGGAAAGATGAGCGACAGTCCTGCGAATGTGCGAATCAATTGCTTGGAGCTCCGGCACTTGTCCTGCTTGAAGACATCGCCCAAGCGATGTGGTGCCGAATGCAGACAGCCAATTGGGAATCCCAAACAAGCGTGGTTTTACTGGTGGCGTCTTAGTTGCCGTGATTAGTCGCCTGGAGACCGAGCCAATCGCTACCATGGGATTCTTCCCGCCTATGATGGCGCCAAGCTTAAGAAACAAACAAATAACCTTATAAAAGCTTAAGAGGATGAGTTGATAGTTCATTTCCTCTTCTGCAGCTTAATGTTGACCTGCTTGAAACCCACCAAGCTCACACACCCAGGACCTTATTAAACAGAAAAGAGTAACCGATACTGCTCATTGGCTCATTGGGTTTTATCACCAGCCACGGCACCAAGATAAGGAAGGCTACCCGCGTACGGAGTACATTCGTCTAGTGTCCATCGGCACTTACTCCTGTTCATGCTGTCCTCTTCCATGGCACACGACACTTCCATTTTACTTGCGCCGCCACTTCGTGAAGCCTTACTACCTCTAGAAGATGGATTACGGGCTAGCGCAATAGTTGTGCAGAACACAGGTATTGTCAACACCTTTCACGATGATTTATTGACTGGGCAATGAACAAACTGTTCTTCAGCCGCATGCAACGCGATCAAATGCGACAGTGCACTGTCTGCCAATCAGCTCGCACCCCGGTCAATGTTTTGTAAAGGCTGCCACACGCTTCGTCCAAATCCCGTACCGAGTCCATCCGCGACATGAGCTTCGGATTAGATAATGCGCTCGTTGACCGCACCTAGTGCAATTACCAAGTGACCCCAATTGCAATCGCACCCACACATGTAGCAATGTTTCACACATGGCTATCTTTCGTCCAGCGGTGGGCACAGACCGAGAACGAGGCCCACTAAACACGGGAATACCAGTCGCATCGCGGTGATTCCGATGGGCGAAATTGGCGAATGCATGCGGCCCCGCCTGACCTCCCCAGTTCTCCGGGACTTCTCCATCTCGTAGCGTCGTTTTCGCGTCCTAATCTGGCAGGTCAATGGATGGGCTTCGGAAGTACGGCAACATTCGCTGCCGCCATCGACAAAAGTGCTGCTGTATTGACGCCACCACCATCGCTGCATATCAATTGCTTGGAGCCCTGCTCTGCCTCGTCCCATTCAGCCCCTCCCGATTGGATTATCGCTTCGGCAGCAGTATCTCACCGTCAGCGATATCGCGGCCCCATGCAGCAATAGGACAAGGGGGAATGCAAGGGCGTGATAGCCACCACAGATTACGCCCGCGCCGATATAAGTACAATCATGGCGCCTGCAATGTCTGCCTGTCTCTCTCTTTCTCTCGCTGGACTTCCCTAGCATCTTCACCCTGTCCCTCGCCTCTCCGCACCGCCATCAACAACGGTAGCCCAACATGGCCAGGATGCAGGTCACGAATTCGGTGCTGAGCCTGGGAGCAGCCCTGCTAGCTTTGCCACACCTGGGAGCATCAGTTCCAACCAATGGCTCTTGCGGACTGCCATTGGTGCAGGATGTTAGTGATTCCTGGAAGTAATCCGCAAATTGTCTTCCCTTCGCTGACATTGAATACTAGAAAGCTCTACGGGACGCCGTTACCCCCGCAAACCTTCTCAAGCACAGTGAGGCATTGGAGTCAATTGCTTACTCCACGCCTGGCCGTAACAGAGTTACTGGTAGCGCAGGTCACAATTTGACTATTGAGTACCTCACAAGCCAGTTGGGCGCTCTGGGCGATTATACGATATCGAAGTTCAGCCTTGGCGAGGCGAGGTCCAGCAGTCCGGCGACATCTCGTTCTCGGTAAACTCTGTCGAGTACGAGGCGCAAGTGGTGGAGTTCTCGCCCAACGGGTCCGTCACCGACGCTCCCCTCGTCCCTGTGCCGAATTTTGGCTGTGATGCTGTAAGTTGTCTTCTCTTTTGTATGAACGGTCATTGCAGAAATTGGCAACTAATAAACATAAATGAAGGCCGACTTTACGACCGACCTGACTGGCAGCGTTGCTCTTATTCATCGTGGCTCCTGCACCTTTGCAATCAAGTCATCGCTCGCCAATACCGCTGGCGCCGCCGCAGTCATCTTCTGGAACAACGTACCCGATGGTACCGTAGCAGGCACTTATGGTGGTGTGAGTGACGATGTGGCTGCCGCTGGTGGCATCACTCAGGCGGATGGCCTCTTGCTCGTGGCCCTGAGCCAGAACACAACCCTTACCACTACGCTTAGCATTGTGACGGTCATCGATGAGGTCAACAGGTATGTATACCCAGTCCTTTTCATCGGCTGCACAGCATACTCACCATGCTACCAGTGCCAACGTCATCGCCACCTCAAAGTACGGCGACCCGGACAACGTTCTGTTCCTGGGTGCGCACAGCGACAGCGTTGCAGAGGGCCCTGGAATCAACGATGATGGCAGTGGCACCGTGGGTATTCTCGAAACCGCCATCCAGCTGGCCAAGTACCGAACCAAGGCTCAGGTCAAGTTCGGTTGGTGGACCGCTGAAGAAGCTGGCCTCCTTGGCTCGACTTACTATGTCTCCACCCTTTCCGAGGAAGAGCTGTCCAAGATTCGCCTTTACCTCAACTTTGACATGATTGCATCGCCCAACTTCATCCTCGGCCATTATGATGGTGATGGCAGTGAGTTCGGCGAGGTCGGCCCCGCTGGCTCCGCCGAAGTCGAGCACTTCTTTGAGGACTACTATGAGTCTTTGGGCTTGAACCACACCGCCACAGAGTTCAATGGCCGTAGTGATTACGGCCCTTTCCTCGAGTCTGGAGTCCCTTGTGGAGGTCTGGATGCGGGCGCCGATGAGGTCAAGACCCAGGAATGGGTTGACATGTTCGGTGGAACCGCAGGCATCATCCTTGACCCCAACTACCACCAGGCTGGCGACAATGTGGACAACCTTAACTTGTTCTGTTTCGAGGTCATGGCCAAGGGTATCGCCCATGCCGTCGCGTCGTATGCCGGAAGCGGATTTGCAGGCTTCCCTCCCCGCGAGACCGTCGAGAAGAGGGCAGCTACTCCTCAGCCCCTGGCCCGTTCCTCGAAGAAGGGCCCGTCGTACCATCGATTCCCTACCACAAGCTAAACGTGGAAATGCATCAAAAGTTCCGTAGAAACTTGTTATATGAACTACTTAGAGCTTTCGGCTTTAGTGGTCTCATGTAATGTGTTTATAATTGAAACGGTTGTCGACAAAAAAAGAGCATGAATCTTGCAAATATCGTCATTAACCCATGTGATGATGATGAGGGCCCTACGAAGCAGGAAGGAATAATCCACACGAAGATTTACCATAGTTGTCACGTAAATCCAGGACGAAAACGCTGTTTGATAACAGTTCAATTCATCCAAGATTATCATTGCAATGTGTACTTTTTGCACGCGTGGGACGAGGTTTGTAAGGATGGCAGCCAATACATGCGGTCAATTTTCCCCGCCTCGACAGAGTTAGCAGCGAATGAAGTTTTGTCAACCGCCCGCAAGAGACTTCTCAAGAAACAAAGCCTGATGCTTAAGCCAGACTCAGGGACCGACGTATGATGGGCCGCATTTCTCGAAGGGTGGGAGGTGGCTCTGAAGTCCAGGGCACAGGCTGGATAAAGCTCTCTATAAACTAGCTCAGAAAAACTGGAATGACCTCACATACATGATCAAGAAATTCTCAGGTGTATCTGGTTTAGGGGATTATATCGCGAACTCCAGAGCATCTCAATGCCTAGCATCCCATGTACATGGCAGGCACAGCATCTTCTCACATAGCAACAGCCACGGCAACGAAGATAGCGAGTGCCATACCGACACTGAGCATTCCATGGTTACGCGACGCACCATTGACCTTGATACCAGTAGGTATAGCCAGTTTGTATTATGTCAGAGTTGAAGTTGCCCCATCCAAGTCGGTGAAAAGGACAGTTCTCTCCGATTGTACGCAGTTTCCGGTAAAACTCAGAGTCATGTAGTCGAAACCACACGCCTCGTCGGTCTCGGCAGCTTGATTCTCAACTATTTCGGCCAAGCCGGTCATATGGTTAGCCCAATTTGTGTATACTACATACGGAGGCCATAGCCTCGTTCAGACAATCACACCGCCATTCTCGACACGTATCACCCCCCTTCTAGATTGAGATTATCATCTCAAATCGCCCTGTTCCTTACTGCGGGACCCCGTCGACATTCTCATGGGACATTATGCCGAGGACAGATTCAGAGATGAATTAGTGCAGCAAGTGATCTCTGGCTTGGATATTCCTCACCAGGACCAGATCAAATCACATAAAGTCTGAATCCCATCGCTAAGAGCGGCCGTCAGATGGTGCTCCGGAACCCTTAACACATAGCTGGTTTGTGCACGAATATGAGACCCTCTGAAAAGCCGGTAGGCTTATATTGGGTGGTGATCATATTGCCAGCCCAAACCCCTGCCGATATAATTGAAATTCCTCGCGACTTGGAGGATCCGATGTAGAGTTGAGAAAATGGTAGGAATGCCACGTTTTTCTTTCTTTTTCGAGTACCACATTGCCAAGACGCAAACATTGGCATGTTCTCTGTTCGCATAGTCACTTCTCATTTCAGAGTAATCGTGTCCGGATGCGGCCACAGCGCAAGCGAGGATATATCGTTCAGTCACCTCAGGCGGGCATACTTTGGAAAGCCCCTGCCTCAGCGCCACGGTGCCGTATAGCACCTAAAGCAAAAGGACTGTCAAGCTCGTACTTTTGCGTCACAATGAAGGGCCATGGCCTGAAATTGGCGGCAATAACCGCGACTGCACTAAATTATCTGGAGGAGGATCGAAATATCGCCACTTACCAGAGGGTAGCAGGTTAGCGTATACAACCATTTGTGCATGAAAGTGCAGAGTTCGGTCATTTCCCTGGATCAGCTTTTTAGTGGTTGACGTAGGTTGCCACAGTCTAGCTAGCAATAGCCCAATATGTCTCACTCACAGTTGCTTCTATCCACAAGATTGACTTTCATGGCTCATGTGAGCTGTGGACATAAAACTCATGTCGGGAAATCACTCTTGCAACAAGTTGCGGAGGGAAGGAATAGATAATTCAACGCGCTCCTCTTTCTGACCCAAGTTGGAGAGGAGGAGGACGGTCAATATTAGTAGAGTCCCTGATACTTTAAATATATCTATGACATCGTTGTCCAAGTCTAGAAGGTGGTGAAGACAGGATTTAAGGATTTCTTCCGTGCCAGCGATCAGGCTCCTAGCAAATCTATTGGCCACGATGAGCAACAAAAAAAACTTCAGCAGCGATTTCTCCGCGTAGAACTGTCTTGTTGTTGGCATCGTTCAGAATAACGCAAAAGCCTGAGCATGATTATAAGCAATAGGAAGGTAAGGGCTAGCTACGTCGGGCCGCGCCTGATTAACAAATAGTTCGTAGAAACACTGCCGATAAAAATACTGTGGTAGACTCTGTATGCTAAATGCACTCGGGATTCATTCATGCCTGTTGAGCTGCCCAATGCTAGTGGGCCTTGTTCCGGGCATACCGCCTCTTGTTTAAAGGGAAAGGGGTGAGATGGGGTGGAGTTTGTATGAAGCTTCCATTTCCTCCCTTTCCTTCATATAGCCCCCTCTATTCTTCAGCAGCAATAATCTTCTGCAGTTGTTCCGTGTTGTTAGTTATATACAGATTAACAATTTTCTAGGGAAATTTAAGTAACTTACCGTACTGTTGCTTGCAATCTGCAAGGCAAGTTTCTTGGCAAGTTATGCACATGCCACCTCCACAACTCGCGCTGCAAGTCGAGTAGAGGAAGAAGATACAATTGTGGTCACAAGTATCTTCAAAACAAATAATCTCGATTTTGCCACTACCGACAATACTGACAGCCTTACAATAGCTCCCCCTCTCAGCCACTGGTGATAGATTCGTATCTTTAGTAATAGGAGTGGCTTGCACTGTGTAGCTTCTAGCGATCGCAGCCAAGATGAAGAAGATTTTGGAAGAATGCATGATGAAGGCTACTGTAAGTAGTATAGTAAAGGCCGATGTTCCGAATGTATATGTGATGAGAAATTTCTGTTATGTGCAGAGTGGTCCCTTATATAATAGTGTTCACCCCAGTATGACTCTCTAGCGAGTCTAAAGTTCTTGATAATCGAGTTACCTAACGACCAACACTTCCGACAGGCCGTCGAATCCTGACCCTTGGCAAGGATCTTTCAGCTGGGATCCGATTGCCCTGCTAGTTCTAAAAGCATCCCAAAACAATGGGCGCGATTTTGGCTATTACGGTTTCGTATGGGCCAAGGCTGTGTAAGTTGACAGATTATTTATTTCGCAAGTCCTCTTGACCGCGGCGGGCTGGAACGTTCAGGGCTTATTTGCTGTGTTGGCTGAGGTTGATTCTGTGCCCCTGCTGGCGCTCCTGAATTCTGACCCCAAGATGCTGAGAACTGATATTTGCTGTAGAAAGTCTGCTTCCTTGAATAATCTCAAGCCTACGCCCGATCCTTCCTTCAAACTTGCCTTCGCTTTTCGAGATATCTGAAACAAATTTACCTTATATCTAGAGATATTCCGTCAAACATTCCGTCAACCAGGAATATTGTGGCCTTCTTGCTCAACAAAAAAACTGACGGCTCCGTACGGCTCGGCAGGGCGAGATCCGGATGTCTGGTAGAACGGTGTCTGCGCTTGAACGTGAAAACAGATTCGGACTTTCGTCAACGCCCGAAAGGACGCTTTTGGTCTCAAAGATGCCTTGTGGATGGGCGACTGGCTCTCGCTACCCGACCTGGATCTGCGCGCTTCGCATGGGACTAAAGGTTACCACATGGTGGCGCACGTAGTCCTTCATGGCGGTGTGGACGGGGAATGCGCTGAAAAAATGACAGGTGCTGGCCAATCTAACATACATAAAGGGGCGGCCCGCTATAGGGCATTCATCTGGTTGAGCACCGTCTTGCACTGTCATCGGGCGACAAGAAGTCGTACGCGTCCAACCATAGCCTGCATCTGAAGGTCTAGAACACCGGCTTGCATCACAACAAAGCAGCTGCAGCACCATCTTGACTCAGCCCCTGGAACCATTGTTCTCGCTTAGCAGCTACAATATGCCGGATACTGATTGTAGAATGTTAGACGAAATGTTTGTTGGCCCAGTCATTGCTATTCATACAGCGTGCTAGCATTTGTCGTATTCCCATTGGTTAAGAGTCCTGGAGCCACCCATCCAAGAATCCTTCTTCCAACCAACAGTCTGAACTCAAGCTCAAAAGCGAGCCCTTGGCGCACATCTGTAGACAAGGGTTCGCGGTCATGTTAATCACACAAAAAGCCGGATGAAGCAGACAGGCCAATGGTAAGCCATGTACACACGTGTCACACAATTGTCGCGAGTGCACTCAGCATCGCCTAGTTCACTGATGACAAGCGGCCCTATATCTTGGTGATTGGTGAAGGCACTAGACCAGGCCAAGAAAAGCCCGTATGTCATAAGCTTGGCGATCGTGGGGAGCGGCTGAAATCCTGCGCGTAAGCTGCACGGACATCCCAAAGACAGGATCCTTCTTTGAGGCCCCATCAGCCTCAAGTGGGTCTTTTAAATGAAATAATGCGGAAAAAGGGTGCTCCAGCCTCAAGCCAAGGTTAGGAAACTCTTCTGCCATGTCTCTTTTCTACTACCTAAAAGTGGCGAGGACTAGCAATTTGCATAGTTTTCTGGTCCATATTGCCCTGCCCTCGCACCACACCATCACCTACTGCAGACGGGGTCTTATAGATTGGTATGGTCGCTGGCCCTATCTACAGGGTCAGATTCATGGTGCTGCAGCAGACACTAGAGAATGGTCGAGATTGATTAAGAGTCCAATGACGAGATAATCACGTGGATCTAGAAGGGTTCGAACGGTTGATGATCCATGGTAAGATTGAAATTAAGCTTGTGTCTACTCTTATTCAAGGACGTTGGAGAATGTAGACCAGAGTATTGCGCGACAAACTACCAGGGGACCTCTCTATTTTCCCAGCTCCACATCCTACCACCGTGCGTTTCCCTTGTTGCGGCATCAATGACCTTGATCATTCCATGAACACTATCTTCCACAGTGATGGCAGCCTTCTCGTATGCAAAAGCATGAGCGGCGCGATTGCCGAGATCCGTCTGAACCCACCTGAACACATGTCAGTTGCTGGTTTGTTTGTTTGAACTCAGGCAAATTACGTACCCTGGGTCGAGGGGAAAAGCGGTAAGAGTTGGTTCTTCAATGTGTATTGCCTTGGTATACCAATGGACAAGCAACTTTGTCGGAGCGTATGCAGCATTTTCCATAGGTATCATGTTCTATTCGACAATTAGTGCTGCAACTGAACAGGAACACTGATGTGGGAAATCGTACCGTCAGGAAAGCCGCTGAAGAGCCCATGGTAACCCATACCGGTTTCTCGGATTTCTTCAGTAGTGGTAGAGTGGCTTGATAGAGCCAGATGAAGCCATACACGTTGGTATTGATGTGCGTCTGAATCAGATCCACGGTCACCTCGGATACTTTGCAGTACTGCAGCGCAATGCCGGCATTGGCGATAAGGATATCAATATGGTCGATTCCTAGAGACCCAAGCTGCTTTACGGCATTCGCAGGGTCGTCCTGGATCTTGGCATCGATCTTGACGAGATGAAGACTTGTACCTCCGGCCTTGGGTATGTTAAGTAGAGACTGCGACGTTTCGCCATCAGGTTCACGATTTGCGGCAATGATGGTGTGGTTAGGCTTCGCAAGATAGAGCTCTAGAAGACCTCTGCCAATGCCCCTGTTGCACCCGGTAATAAGAACAATTGTTGGAGCCATTTTGAGTTGAGACTACTGATGAAGCTTTCATGAATCAACCTGATTTCTCTCAGCTTCCAGCGAGTCTGTCAAGAATATTTATATCAACACTTCTGGTACTCAACCTATGGCAACCTCTGTATGGCTGGTTGATAAGCATTGCTTGACCCACTATACAAGATAATCGTGTGTCTCACCTTGCATATGCAGGGTAATGAAGACGGACGAATCACACGTTGCCCAGCGTTGAATGACGTTGATTGCTTCCAAAATTCAGAAAAGACCGCGAATGAAGGACCAATTCTGGGCTATTGATGTTTTGCAAGTTGACCACCTAACGCCGGCGAGTGTACAAGTCAGAAGCCTGGTAGAACATCCCTGATCGCAAATTCGTCACCGAATGACAAATCGTCACCTGCAGCGGTCTCTCCACATTATTAGTTGCTCAAGCAAGGGACGAGCGTAGTAGCATCGATGCTGGCCCAGTTCATAAAAGCGTCTTTTGGAAGGATTGGCCGATCCAGTGTTTGAGATTTTCGGTACAGATTTACTATTCGAAAGGGCGGTTGGGCTTTACAGTTTCATTCCACAATATCCATGAGTATGCGAGGGTAGTCTCATGCTTAGCTGACCTTAAAGAATTGATTAGTACCAATACCAGAGACCTTGTCCCTTTACATTTAACATATTGGTATCATAGAAAATCAGGCACACAGGAGGTGGTCATCACTGCAGAATCTCTTAATCCAGGGATCCGCACATATCAAATTAAGGCTCGACAGGACTTTTGCACCGCCGAGCACTTAAATCACTGACTCTGCCTCGTTCTACCATAGAGCTTTGGGCCGAGCGCTAGAGACTCAGGGGCCGCTTAGATGACAACGACTGTCCTGTGAGAATTGGGTATCAGGGGTTGAGAGAGTGTCGGCCGACGCTACACCGAAGCCTGAAAATCATGTTTTGTCGTTTGGCCGGATTGCCCGGACACAGCCACGAACGGTTGAAATTCTATCTCGAGTTTATTTAAACTCTTGCTCTAGACTGAGCGAGTGTAAACTAGATCAACTGTAGTTAGATGTGGCTGCGCGAAAGGAATAAGCTTTTCATGCTTCACCGGCTTCACATCTAGAGTCCGAAACCTGCATTGGCGAGACGGGTAGATATGGATGAGACCAGGATATAAAGTGAATTGCTATTTATTATCCCGTGCGACGGGATCGCCCGAGATAGCAATAAGCAGGGAAGATCGGTTATTCTTGCGCATTCATTTCCGGACAGTTGCGAGAATATTTGCGCGGCCAAAGATTACGTCTTCAAGCGTCCATCCAATCAAATACATCGTGGGCAACGCGCCGTTAGTCGGGGAGTTTCGGCGCCTAAAGGACATCGAGACCGAATGGCTGCAACCACACTGGAATCCAACCAATGACAGCGAATGCTGGTCATCTGCCACAGGCCGCAGAAAAGCTTGCCGGTTTCGCTCGCGTCGTGGGATGCTTTGTCATGTTCGTTCAGTTCATTCTCCCCATCTCCTTCTCTCTCCTTCTCTCTCCATCTTCATAATTCCCAGACATGTAATCTTATCGGCACTTCGCCGAAAGCGAGGTTGCACTATAAACGATTGGTGGGAGATTTTCACAGACGTTTCGTAAAGCGTTATGGAGCGCTGGGCAGGTCTCAACCCTTGTAAACCGTTACGTACGTCCAACGGCCACGATTGAGAAAGGCCGAGGGAACGGAGTGGAGTGTGTGTGAGGCGAACGACAGCCCGAACCCGAGCTCAGAACGGTAAAAACGCCAGAAGGGAAAGCGGCAAACTATAAGCAAGCTTACCGTGGTAGCGACGCCTTTTGTACGTCTTTTCCTCTTCTGGGGTTTATGCAGACAGACTGCTATTACGGTCGGCGCCTGCAAGCTGAACGGCTAAATGCTTTTAGTGTAGCGCTGACTGTAGCTTATGGCGCCGCGCAGCCTCTTGGTTGCCCAATTGTGGTAATGTGCATTGCGCCGAGCGCACAATTGAGCTGGTGGCAAAGGAGAAGCGTCTCGAGGACCGCGTTTGAAACGGCTTCCTGCCCAGGCGGCAACAGACCGAGGTTGAAATCACGGATTGAACGGCAGAACAGGTGATAGAGAAACAGGGGAGCGTGGTCCATCACCAGCGACCAGGCCACTCCCAGTCCCCCAGATTCTGCTGGCACGGCCCACATATATCGTCGAAACTAACTGGAGCTAGTCGCTCGTTGGGACGGTCTAAACTGCATCCGCCTTACCGCGTCCGTCCAAGGCTCTGGCTGACGTCCAACGGGTTGCAAATCAGCCCAGGGCCTGGCCCCCCGCGCCCTCCGCCTCCTGGATTTGGTCAATTCGACTGGGATCTTTTTTTCCTTGCCTTTTCTGCCCTGAATCCCATTCGTAATGACTTGACTCCAGTCCCGGCTCCCCTCGCCTTTTCACAGCATGGAACCTGCCCCTTGTTGTGACAACATCGTCCCCGAAGCTAAACCCTCGAGTCCGCGACGACCATGAGTTGAGGAACCGCCCGTTCTCGTCGGAATGGCCTTGTCTGCCGATTTGCACTTCGACATCGCATCGGCGGCCATCTGCGCGACCCTCATCCTCACCCGCTGCGCGTACCGCCTGCTGTTCCGCTGCAGGGTCCACACGAGCTGCCACCGACAATGGCGCGTCGATGATGCCTACATGGCCTTTGCGCTGCTCCCGCTCATCGGCCGCACGAGCACCATTATCACGAACTTCGTACTCGATCCGAATCAATCCTCTGCGCCGCCCACAGCTGCCGAGGCCGCCGCCGTCGGGTTGTCGCTCGAGGCTTTCACAGCCAACCGCATAACGGCCCGAAAACTCATAATCCCAGCTCGGATATGCTACGCCCTGTTGTGAGCACGACCATGTGGTGTTACATGTCTTTATATGGTACTGGCAGTGCTGATTCTTGCGTCTCTGGTAGTTTGTGGTCTCTCAAGCTCTGCTTGTTGAGTTTCTACTCCCGGTTTATGGATGCGCTCGAATGGGGCAACGTCATCGTTCGCACCCTTCGCTTCGTCCTAATCGCAACGTTCATCGCCGTCTTGATCGCCACCGCAATCGAATGCCGTCCTCTCAGCTTGTGAGTGCCTACGAAGCCATCATTTATGGAGTTTTGCTAAATGGGCTGCCTTAGGATGTGGACGCTTGTGCCACCAGCGGAACGTACGTTGAATATCACCTCGGCATCTTCATGCGTTCGAAGCTAACAAATCGTCTCTTACAGGCGACAAGTGCACGAGAGGTCTCGCAAACTTGATGACTATGGCTATCTTCAACATCATAACCGACCTCGCCCTCATCATCCTTCCATTCCCCATCCTCAGGTTTATTCGACTGGATCGCAGAGCGTACGTTCCTCAGGCCCTTATCCCAGGAAATAGGAGTTAACCGAGATGCAGTAAAATCCAGCTCAGCTTTCTCTTCGCTACTGGTCTGCTTGTTGTTGTTGTTACCGTTCTTCGGATACCCCTGATTCTTGTTGCTTCCGTGACGCAGAGATCTCGCTCCATGGTAAGATTCGACCTCCACAAGACATGCCTAACGGCATCCGACTGACAAGCCAATTTTAGTGGGCTTCAATCGAGATCTTATGCGCTTGTATCGTCGCCAATACAGCCTTCTTCTTGGCCATTGTCAAAGACATCCAAGGCCAACACGGCCAACCATCTAACAAAGCACCCTCCCCCCTATCACATCATAACCTCTACCTGCAAGGGTTGCCATCCTCACTGAGAGGTTTCACCGCACTGGAAAGAGTGCCGACGACGTCATCGAAACCGCCGTCGTCCGCCAAAGGTTCGCAAGATATCGAACACAGCGAAGGGCGGTTATGTACAAGTACGAGTTTTGCGTGAACACCTGTATATTTACCAGAAGTACTATATTCTCGAAAATGGGACCCAGCACATTTAGAGAAACTCAATATCCATTTTCGTCACAAAAGAGGGAGGTGTTGCGATTGAGCGAAGCTCGGGTCCACAACGTAGAGTCCTTGACCTGTCATTTTTCTTGACCTTGATTAGGATCTGGCGGTGCCCTTCGATCCACCCTGCTGGACAATCTGGTATAAGAAGAATGTACATCATCAATTACTTGCCTCAAAAAAAGCGTCAAGATCATGCCGCCAACTCCAGTTGAGGTGACGCATACGTCATTCGCCAGGCTATCTTATCGATGACGCTGCTGTGTTGATCCATCCGCCAAGCTTGAATTTCTTTGTTGAAGTCATGAGACAAGGCGTAGGGGTTTGAATGCAATACATGTTCGAGATATCACTGTTATGTTCAGAGATCAATTGCAACATGAATCAGCCTTTGGAGTGATGTAATAAGCCTCTTGATAGGCGAGGGTTTCTACTGCTCCTATAATAAGTGAGCATGGGTAGCCTGGATTTAAGTCCCATTCGTGCCCGAGTATGGACACTTCCGTGCCATAAAACTCATGTTGGCGCCGTGTTGAATCAGGATACGAACACCAGCCTCGAATCCACGGTCGACCGCCATGTGCAGGGGAGCCCATCCTGCATCGTCGTAAGCGTTGACGTCAAGACGAGTCGTTGCCGCCATATTCTGAGTTGTATCCTCCGGGCTTGTTGCTGAGTTATGCTCTAGTAGGGTAAGAAGGATACTCTCACGTTGGTGTAAGACAGCCCAATGGAGTGCAGTTCGATTCTCATGGTCAGCAACGCCTATTCGTGCTCCATGAGTGAGGAGTACATGGACAATATCCTGGTGGCCTTCGATGCTCGCGTGCATCAGTGGCGTCAAGCCGTCGCTGTCGTGCTCATTGGGGTCAAGACCATGCTGCAGGAGCATCTTCACCATGTGCCCGTGTCCCTCTTGAGCAGCAATATGGAGCACATTAAGCCAGCCGACATGATTAAGCGGCTTTGGTGCCATACGAAGCTGCTTATCAAGCCATGGGGATCTTTGCGAAGCAATGACGTTGACATCGTTGTTTGTTGTGCTTTGCAACGTGGTGAGATTGAGGTAACCGAGGCCTGGTCGCCCTTCAGAGGCAGGCAAAGAATCTTCAAGAAGGAGGATTCCATCGCCAAGCTCCGGCAGTCCTGATGACGAACTAACAGAAATGCTATTGGTGCTCAGAGAGCCTGCGATGGCGTTCCAATCCAGGAAACTGGTGTCCAAATCCGAAGTATTGGGTTGAAGATTATTGGCTGACGGATTAAGTGTCATGCCCTGATACGCAATGGATGAGCAAGCTTTTGTTCCTGTAGTCGAGGTTTCTGTTGCTGCTGAAGTGTTCTCAGATGAATTTCTCGAAGTGCCGAGACGCTGGAATTTCTTCTCTATCTTGAAAAATTAGCATTGTACTAGAAGTTCGGATGCTGTAGTGATTCAGAAGTACTGTATAAACTCACCGCGCCATCTACGTTGTGCCAAGCGATTTTGCTGGCGGCGTCGTTCGGCGGGCGAATCCCCGAGTTCAATGCGGAGATCCATGTTGTTTACCCCAGTTGTCAGGGCTCTCGCAAGATATCTCTACGCTGCATTTAGCTTTGCAGATGGGAAAGCATCTGTGAGCACGCGTCAGAAGGACAAGGATAAGCATTGTACTTGAGCATCAAGTCGCGTCTCCACTGCCACAAACGGTAAGGCCCCGGGATTGCTGAGCGTGTATTTGTAATCAGCCAAAGCACTGTATGTTGTTTTCATCTTGTTGCTGTAATAACACTGCCAAAGGACGCACAGCTATAACCCTTCGTTACACAGGGACAATTGCCGATTTGTTTTCGGCCTATGAAATCATGTCAAAGCATAAGATGGTCCAGGAAAGATGCTGAAAACTTGTTCGCAATTCCAATGTACTCTTCTGATCCATGCTTTCGCCATACGGCAGGGGTAAACGCTATAGCTCAAAGCAAAATTTAACGCAGAAAGGGTCATTCAGAGGGAGCAAAGTTGTGTCGAACTATCGCGCTGCGCAGTTGCCTGGTCGTTCTACTGTTTGCCTTTTTTAGTCGCATGGAGACCCCAGCGGTTTCGACGAATCTGAGTCATTTGCATTCAAGGTCAAGGGTGAGCTTGGTTCTGTCCGTCGCCTAAAGCCCTAATGGCCATAGTCTTGTTGGCGTATAGCACCGACTCCCTGAAGAAAGCCATGCAAATTGTCCTGCAGTGACTTCAAGCCTTTTATAATACCGAACGGAAGACTCTGCGGCATGCAGAACCTGAACCGGCCTAACATCGACTACCCACATTTGATCCAGAGATCCTAATCCTCCGTCTCACTCGCAATCTGTAGAACCCCATCCCTGTAAGACTTTAGAACTATACTATATAAAATTTCGCGGCGCAACTTACATGACTATGTATGGTGTTGTCTTCTCCACAAGTGCACCTCATAAATCGTCAGTTTTTCTCGTCGTCACCAGGCAGTTGGAACAGTGAAAAACCTACTCAGGCACCAATACGCGTATGTGTCTGCATTAGCTATAGCCTCCTCAAAATTGTTGATCATGTCGTTTTGATTCTCATTCGAGTTATATGTTCCTTTGCATCGATTAAAGCCGTATACTTCGTCGACGCCTTTCGTAACTACATTCTGTTAGTCGGATGTCTATGGGGTGCTCCACGAGACAATTACTTGGCGTCGATTCCGAATGGTGCAGAAATTCGTGTAATAGAGCAAACGATGTCAGCATCTGGCCTGCGATCGAATCAAGCGTCTTGCCAGAATACAAGCCACTTTCCCTTCTGTCGGATAGCAGGCCTAGACGAGCCGGTAACTCATTGAGAGGAAGATTAACAATCTCGTCAAAAGTGGCCACATTCTCGCTGGAAGCTGGTGAGACACTAACACGGCCGGGCCCCGCGTCAATGAGCACAATGGCCGCTGAGTATGAACGAGGAAAGATCTTGCCATGGGCAGCCCTCAGTCTGCCTTTCGCGCTGACCAGACGGTTTGTGGACGAATGAAATTCATCGGGCTCGAATTGGAAAGCGATACCTCTTTGTCCATCCTGAAGCACGCCTTCTCCAATTCTTTCAAAGTTCAGGTCGTTGCAGTAGATGAGTGGAGAAGACCCTATCCCAAGTTCGAAAAGCAACGGCTCCGCAACCACTTTTTGAAGATACCCTTCAGAGATTGTTTGTAAGCGTTTTCATTCTTGGAGTACAAACCCAATTACTTACCACGGATCTTTCCCAGCAATATGGGGTCTCCTGTATGCCACAGCTTCGTTCTGGAGTCGCTGAGCTGGGTTTCTTGAAGGTTTCCCTCAGAGAGCATCTCCAATCCCGTCGTTGCCAACAATAGAGCATCTGCTACAGACCTCTGTACATAGTTATAATTCTTGCTACCCTCGCCGCCACATGACTGCACGTCGATATCATAAGCATGGACTACTTGCAGCGAGAGCAGAGCACCAGTAAAGAACACGATAGTACCAGCTTGGCTAAGCATCGCTTGAATGAAGATGGCCTTGGGATTTCTAGCGGAACTAAAAATGTATGCAGTACGGTAATTTTATGTCCGGGGGGGGGAGGTCGAGGAGCGACGACAGCCTTTTATACACTCTGATTACTCCCCTTAGTCGCTTAAAAGCCAGACACCTCTTCTGTAGAGATACTAAATGTGCTGGGATTTGCAAGCCACCAGATCTGAATGTCAGTTTTTGGTGTACCCGCGCACATCCACACAAGAAAACTTGAATTCATTTTCAGCTGAGTCGACGCTAATGAAGGTGATTTGCCCGCATAGCAGGGTTTGACGCCTTGAAGCAGTAAGTATGCAGGCGCCACTACTTGTGCATTGACTAAGTGAGTCACAAATTCTAATGCTTTATTCATAGCGAAGAAGTTGAAGCAGTGATTGGGCATTTGCGCACCTGGATCCGGATAACGCATGATGAGCTCGTGATCTCGTCTTGAACTATTTCCCGACATGTTGCTAATCATCTGTAGACAACGACACACTTTGCCATAAGGATATGAGCTAGCTTTTTACTAGGGGGAGAAAAGAGCTGAGACGGGCAGTAATAATGAGACATTTTACTTCTTTGATCAGTAACTTTCCTACCAAATCTCATAGAGATATGTCTCAAGCCAGCTCACCATCACTTCTTTAGATCTTTCCTTGAAGACAAAAAACATCATTGAATTCATGGAGGGAACGACAGTATTTATCGAAAAGAAACAGACCGAGTGGCTGCACCTCATAGTGTAAGCCATGACTTGGGTAAATATCAAATTTAACTATTGAAAGCAAGCAAGGAAATCAAGAGAAGGTCGAAGGAATGAATACTGCCCGAAACATGCAGTCCGTGGCAGCACTTGTGAGGCGACCTCTTGCAAGCCTAATCGCCTCCACAGCGGAATGAGCTGAGTTGGTCGTTAAAGTCACGGGGGTCACGATACAAGTCCCTCAGGACATCGCCTCGTTCCAGTTCAAAGGACCTTCCTTTGCAATTGTAATGTCTGGAAAGAGTGTCAGTAATTTGGAAGTGAGCATTGGCATAACAAACTCAATCTTGGAACAAAAATGATGTTGTTCTTACTCGTAAAATTGGCAGTCCCCGCAGCTTAGATCAGGTCGAATAGAAGATACTTCATCGTTGTAGCTTGCAGGGAAATTCTCTGCACTCGGGTCAGTATGGGAGAATTCAAGGTTTGCGTCATGTGAGAATTGGACAAAACATACTGCACCTGCTCCGTGGGCAGTCTACCTCAATGCAGCCACCACGGTAATTAACATCCTTACAGATGAGAATCTCAGAATCCCTTTTCACGTTCAGTGTTCCAGCCATTGCATTGGCAACGAGGAAAGCGACGATTGCAGTCATCTGTGTGAACTTCATCTTGTCGTTTATAATAGGGGTTTGCAGAGAAGTATTTGAAGTCGATGTGAAGCTTTTGGTGCACAGATATTCAGCACTTAGATGCTAGGCTATCGGTGCCTTTTTATACCTCTAGCCTTGTCAGCTCTCAATGTCCAGGAGCAAATGTAAGTCTGGGGCCTAATCTTCCCTCGCGCTTCCGGCCACTTGCCGAGTTCGCTATTCTTCGTAAGTGCCGGCTCAGAGCCAGAAGAATCTCCTGATACGGGATGCTGGCCTGATCAGGCCATCGATACCCCGCATTTCGAGCCTATTATTTCTGGGGATGTTTCGTTTCATATTCGTGTTCTCGATTGGTTATACTTGACGTTTCTACAGGAACAATTGAAGTTTGACGGCGTTGATCACCGTGGAGTTGTCTAATGGGCCACTGAAACCTACCCAAAGTTCTGATATATGCTCCGGCAATGTGGATCATGGGATTCGCCTTTCACGGGCTTTCATGCATAAGTAGAAAGGTATCATCCGATGGGGTGCTTCCTCAACAATTTCATGGTTTTCATTTACCGTTTGCCAATCTCTTGCATAATATCCTGCTGAGTAGCCCAGGTGTCTATGTTTAAAGGCTCATGATCCTATTGAATTCTAAACATCAGATATCTCAAGAGCTCTGCTTCGTCCTTGTGAAGCTGTGAGACATTTCGTCAAGTATCATATGACTCTGCGGGGTCTTCCGGGGCGTCGGCGCCATGACTGAAACGTTTCAAAGGCGGTCTTTTCAAAAATTCGCACAATGTCTTTCGGAACATCGGTCTTTCTAAATCGGCGTTACTATCTTATTGCCCGATCACTCGGATGGATATTATGCGTGGCATCATTGAGATGGCTTCCTACAGCAAGGCGGCCCAACCCTGTGAGACTACACTATTTCCCATCAGCAACATTCCTGTCCGACAACTGCCGACAAGGGCCGACAGTGTGTTTGATCTGGTTTGAATCTAGTCACAATTTCAGCTGATGCATTCTGAAAATTCAGGAGAGAAATGCCGGGTGAGTAGTAGTCACGGTCGATTCATGTCTCATAAGAGCTCTCAGACACCATTTGCACACACATCGCCACCCAACTCTGTGTGGCATCATCCACCTCCATTTAAAACAACATAAGTCTTCCATAATATTCAGAATTCTTCAAATTACTACAGAAGATCATCATCTTCAAAACAGCTAGAACCAATGTTGGATAAAAAGATTTTCGTCTTGGACGGCTATCGTAGACTTGCTATTGTACGTTTGGTAGTTTATATCAAGATGAGGTATCTTGTTTTTGGGTGCTTCATTGCTCCTTAGCATTCTATTCCAGGAACTATTCCTTGTGATCAAGCCTTTCGCGAATGTTCTTTACATGCCAAACGCCCCCTTTCCCAACCACCCACAGTTCATGGTCACCTAGAACCAGATTGACCGGGTCATTGCCTCCTCCACCAAACCGGATAGAACCAAGAGTCCAGCCGGACTCCGGATCAATAATGTCGACAACTTCTCCTCCTGCCCCAAAGATCCACCCGCTACGACTCACACGGATGCCGTCATAGAAGTATTGCATTGCCCTACTAAGTAGCCGCTGGTTTACCAGCAGTGGCAGCCTTTCTCCCGTGGACGAGGTTGCAAAATCCCAAGCCCACAGGTCGCGGGGACCTTGGAAGTTGCGCCTAGAAGGCTTCACCTCTGAGGCACCAGTATCCGCCAAGTAGAGCGTCTTGCCGTCGGGAGAAAGCGTGATGCCATTAGTGTTGCCGTTTTGCAAGAATGCCAATTCCTTGGGACGGAGAGTTGTGCCGTTCACGAAATAGACAGTGGGACGAGTTGGAGCGGAGTAGGGGTGCAAATCGCGTCCCTGTACCAATTAGTTTGAAATAAGTCATGCTTCCGGAAATAACGTACCCAGCCAGAGAATGAATCAGTGAGGTAGTAGTTTCCCTGCTTGTCAAGCTCTAGGTCGTTGAAGCTGATGAATGGTCGCCCGTAGTAGTTGTTGAGGATTGTTTTGCGCTCCCAGGTGTTGGGGTCTATAGTAGCCAGATACGGAGTTTCGTCTGGCCCTCCGTCGGTGACGATGTGAAGCTTGCCGTTCTGGAACACGCATCCGTGCACATTGTATGTGGGAGGATTCGTCCGTACAGTGGTCAGGTTGTTGGTTTTGAGATCCAACACATACTGATAGTCATGGGTGCCATTCTCACCACCGGGTGGCCCCCACTCCACAAAGAATAGCTGTGATTTATCCGGGATGTGGCAAGGGGCTTCATGGACCTGGAAGGGTAAGACCTGAAGTTGCTCAACGGTAGCATCGGGTCCAATGATATCGAAGAATCGTTGGTCGTATGCAACGAAACTAGTTTGGTTGATTTGTTGGTTACTGTGCAAAAATTGTCAGTGGGTAGCCAGAAAAAGTAGGCACATCCTGTAACTTACATGGCAGCAACCCTTTCGTCCGTCACATTGCCCGCAGAGGGCGCCTCGAAAATCGTGCGATTGAAATGCCCTGGGATGACAGCAAGTAAGGGATCTTCGTTGGACACCCAGGCCCAACGGTCCTTACTGAAGCCTTCGGGTATAGCATCGAGCTGGCTTAAGGCTGATGCCACAAGGCTGAGCAGTGCAACGTTCTTGGCAACCATTGTTACAGTTGGATGTTTGATGGGACGAACTATAACTGGATATGGCTGTGGTGGTTGCTATTATATGAGTGCCCTACCAGACAATGCCAGTTGGAGAATTCGGAGAACTACCGCTAGTTCATAAAAGAGACGGTATTGGTCTCCACGACGATAAAGTGACGTTTCGGACCTGGCCCGCTGCTAAGCATGCCAATCTTTCCATTTTGATCTGGTTCCAAGCCATCGGCTTCAGCGATTGTGGGGTATGCATGAACTAGGATATAGCCAAGACACATCGCCTAAAGGGGACATGTCCCAAGGCTTCGGACCTGCGCCGTTTCTGCCATTGCTAGCTTGCCAAAATCACATTGATTGAACGTGGCATCTATTTTAGAGAGCCTTAGAGATTGCGAAAATTTTCGATAAATTGACTTACGTCGCTCAAATGGCCCATTGAGTCATGCGAAGCGTAGCCTGGTGCTACACTTAATCTGGGGACCCAGAGCCGTCGTAGTCCTGCTTTTCCCCACACGGCACAATGGATGAGCTTGCGCATCAGGCGGTAGCCGATAGACAGCAGATTAGGGATCCTTGGGGGAATGATTGGTTACCGGAAGTCATTCTTCAATTCTCCTTCATGTTGGCCAAAAGCCCGACGAATCATATACGTCTCAATATTACGTGTATCTTCACGAGTCCAAGTTCAGCAAACAGTAAAAACAACATGAGATTTGACCTGTCCGCCCACAAAATCCGATCCCCTCTAAGGCGTGAAATACTGCCTGCGCTGGTGCTGATCCTGGTGTGCCGGGAACATTGTAGCATAGAACTCCGTCCAGCCTCCCATTCTAACCCGTACCAAGTTGTACTTCTCCGGGTCCTTGTCGGCTTCTTGGTATGTCTTCAGGTCCGCGCACGTCAGAGTGATCAGGTTTCCACCAACCTCGCCCCTAGCATAGGCCTTGACAAACTTCTTCAGATCCTCTAGCGGAAACTTCTCATCGATGTTCATGTCGACAGGGGAAGCGTTTGATAGCCCGTACGTCACGGCGTCGGATTTGCAGCTCTTCATGGCTTGGTAAATGTTTCGGAATGCAGGATTGGCTGGAAGATCCTGTGCGGCTGGCGTTGGTGAAAGGTCCGAGGCGATGGGCATACCATTGCGGCGGCCATCTGCTGACGCTCCGCACGGGGCACCGTCACCGACGTAGCCTTCGAACGTGCCGATACCGGGCGTAACGACAAATTTAAGATCCGTCCCATGAGTCTTGGCTATATCATCCAGCCTCTGCTTCAGGGCTGGGGACTTGATCTTCTCAACGCAGAGCCGGACCATGTTCTCGATGAGCCAATCACCCAATTCGTTGACTTCTTCATCACCACTGCCCCATTTAGGCAGTGCCAGCGCTACTTCTCTGAGCTGCTGATATCGAACCGCATATTGAGCGGTAGTAGCAGGGCCGAGATGACGATCCTCGAAAGGCTCAATCATGTTGAAACCCCAGTCGTTGATCAGACAGTCAGTCATGTCAGCAAGAGTTGTGATGGCCGTGTCCGCGTCGTAGACTAGCTTTTTGATTGCGAATAAAGAGTCTATAGTGTTCGGAACACCTACGCACAGTGGTGCCATGATGTGGAAGCGTGCTCCGCCGTTGGTAAGGTCAAGGCCACTCTTCACACAGCCATCAATGAACACTGAGAGTAAAGGACTGGGGCAAATCTCCGCGAGGTTGCCATAGTTCTCCAGCATCACCTTGTAACACTGGATGACAAGCCATTCGAGTTGCTCCAAGAAGATATCCTTTAGCATCTTGAACGTCATGATCTTAGCGGCTGGAGGCGAACGGAATGTTTGCTTCAAGCCCCGCAGGCTCTCCGGCCCGGCTGCACCGTATGTTGCACCTTGATTGAGCGTCTGCTCAAGGGCAAGCATGGGTGCCACATTGTTGAACGTAAACTCAGAAGCACCCGCGAACATAGGCTCGTAGCAACCGTCCGCAGCGTAATTCCGCGACCATGCGCGGCTGACAAGACCATTACCAGAGCGAAATAGACCCTCGCACAATTTATCGTCGTTAAACAGGATAGGCTGGGCGCCGCCTGCAATAATGGCCTTTGCAGCTTCATCAAGGAACTCTTCTGGCATGTCCTTGTACACCCGAAGTGAGAGCGTTGGGGCATTCACGGGAATACGCCGCGCCGCTTTCAGACACAGCAGAGTCACTGGGTTGGCACCTCCCTCACCAGTGTCACCGTCCAAAGCTTTGTAACCTCCAACAGTGATCTGCTGAACCCATTGATTGATGCCACCGCCCTGTGGGAAATTGCCTCCTACGCCGCAAACAGCTGTGGTTCCGTAGGTGATATAATCGTAGATAAATGCGCGGTTCACGAACGCGTTCTCGCCGATCTTCATAAAAAGACAGTCGATAATCTCTTGTGCGCGGTCCATCGAGATCTTACCCCCCTTCAAATCATTATCCAAGAAAGGCCAGAAGATCTGATCCAAGCGGCCCAAGGCAGTCAATTCCCCAACCAGATGCAGACAACAGTGCATGGAAAAGACAAGCTGAACCGCGTCGTGAAAGTCTCGCGGAGGATTGTTCACAAGATAGGCGAGCCGCTGTGCGACATCGTTCATGTTCGCCTTGTCGCCTGCATCTGCAGCATCTGAAGCTGTAGTTTCTGCAATGGTTGCCCAGTTGCAAAGGTATTTCTGTACGGCCTCAATTGAGATCATTCCCGAGCGGAAGAAGGCTGATTTGGGGTCTTTGGCCTGCTTGGCGCTGTCCATCTTAGCTTGCAATTCGTTTCTGATCTTGCCCAAGCCCTCTTTCACCAACTTCTCAAAATCAGGCACAACGTGGCCCATGGCAGCCCACTCGTTCAGTGTCTTGTCCAGCCAAGCAGCTACGGTTTCATCTTTGCTTAAGTAGGGCACAACTTCTTTGCCGCGCCCCAGAGTAAAGTCGGGGACTACTCCCACGATGAGTTCGTTTGGAAGAATGCGAAGCAGTCCGTTGTACTTGGCCGTCAATGAGTCCGGTGCCGACAGCGTCAGTTCCAGGGTCTTGAAATTGGCCATAGCTTTGCGAACCGGTACCGGCTCTTGCATAATCGCTTTCTTCTCCTCATCCTTCTCAAAGAAGTCGGTTAGATGAGGCAATCGCGGAAAGTTCCGCCTGTCCATCCACCCGTCGCGCCAGTGTGAGAATGTTCTTGCCATCAAGCTCAGAATACGATCACTGGGAGGATCGCCCCCAATGTATTGGCGCCCCGACATCTGGTGAAGCCAATCCTGGGAGTTATAAAACATGTATCCGTTGGGACTTCTGACACTCCAGTGAGGCTCCTCGACGATGTCATCGCGACCGCTGACGCCGGGTATTCCCAATTCTTTAGCCGCAGGGACGTACCAGTAGCCGCCGCTTTTAGCTTCAACAACATCCATAAGCCTATCCAAATGATTCTCTGGCTTGTCGCCTAGAAGATTTTTGAGAATCTTCTCGAAGCGAGGCTGCTCATTACAGAACGCAACAAACATGAGCCCCTTCTCACGACCAGCATGGCCTGCGCTGTTCCCAAAGGAAAGTGCTTGGCGCAAAAGTTTGCGTTGATTCTGGTCCTTGTCTTTTACGTGTGCCCGATGGATGTGCGAGTGAGTAGCATGCTGAGGAAGCGAAGCGCCGTCTGGATTGCGACCGATCACTGATGAGGATATCCTCGGTCAAACTGACAGGGTCGTTTGGGTTGGTGATACCTTCATTGTAGCGTCCACCAGGAACGCGTATGTCCTTTCGCTTGCCTGCTGGGACAGCGTCGATACTCTCAGAAAGAGCATGCAAGCGGTCCCAAACAGTTGAAACGAGCTTGGCAGCTGAGCCTTTATTGGGTGCTTTGACGTACAAGAGGACATCACCCCCATTGTTGCAGAACTTAATGCCGCGACCGAGGACATCCGTCTGAATGGGGATTGTACGTTTGGTCCATGTGCCCCAAAGGCTGGGGTTGAAGGCTACAACAAGTCCGCATTGTGGATCCTTGGCTGTATTCTCGGCCAATTCTCGAATAATTGTGAGCAGAGCCTGTTGGGTTCCCGCGTCGTGTTGCTTGAGGATGATCGTCAATACTTGGCCGAATAAGGGTGGTAGAGGCAAGCCTCGCTGTGCCCCCGTGAGTGTCTCGTAAATTCCCATGGTTGTTTGTTCAATTCTCAATGAATGAGATGCATAGTAATGATAGCTGGAATCTACTTTCTCACGTCTTGCTTGACTATTTATCTCCGTAGACAAAATAAGTTGCTGTCGTGCCGTGTTAGTGGCGGGTTAAAAGTTTCCATCAGTATTTCAGCCAGCCACAAATCGAATAAACGTACCTGTAAAAGCCGGTGATAATCAGATCAGCACAGGCTATTTAAAGTAAAAGGAGGGGTCGAGGCGAATCAAAGCATGTTTCTACTTGATTTGGCCCGTCCTATTCCTATAGACTGCAGCTTGCTTAGGACTATTGACTCAGAATCATGCAATTCCTACAGCTTGTTCGCACAGGACGGCTGAACAGACTATCTCATAGGCACGGGAAAGTATTGATGTTCCCTGTCACCGCCTCTTCATATCGTACAATGATGCACAGACACGGCTGCCATTCTTGGCACAACTGCATGCGACCTGCACTTGCGGCTGGCAATTATGATTCCCGCCATTCCACAATGTGAATTCCAGTGGTCATGCCGCTGAACATGCTAGCATTTCAGCCTTAACTGAATGATGCATGACACTAGATTTAGCTCCAAAACTCTGTTCGGGAAGAACGACGGGAAAAGGAATGGCAAAGGAAACCGGTCTAAATTAGGTATTCCACTTGATCGCTGGCTTCTGAGCAATTGTGGAGGCTTTCAATACGGAAATTTAAAGGTCCGAATTGATGACCAAGACGTGCTAATGTGAAGACCATGTTAAAGAGGACCGTCTAATGCGCGGGCAGTAGTACAATGCAGTAAGAACTATTGAAGGATAAATTTAATTATTTAAAAAGATTTTATTACAAGATAGAAGTATTTAATTAAATACTAACGCTACTACTAATATAATTATAAATATAACTAGAAACTATTAGTATTTTCATTTAGTTAATTAAGAATAAATAAGTAAATAAACAAATCTAATAAATAATAAAATAAAAGAAGTAAGAGAAATAAGAGAAGGCTTACTAGGAGAAAACCTTATTAGATCCCATCGCTCAGCCTCAGCTCTAATATGCCAGTCACTGCGGGAGGGACTAGTTACTGAATCAGAGCGGCTCCTCTGACTCTGCATTAGATCCATTTTGCTGAAGTAGTTCCATTGTTTGCTTGCTGTGATCTGGGAAGAAAGCGCGGACCACATCTTCGAAAGTGATAGTGATTTTACGATCTTCCTTGAAGCTGGGAATCTTCTTGGCCCTGTCGAGGAGCTTGCATAAGAGGCGATTCGCCGGTGAAGAAAGCTTAAATGTGCTGTGATGCTGGTAGCGCAGCTGTTTTTTAGAGACTGTAGAGTAGATCCGAAAATTGGCACCATTTAAGCAAATATCACTGTCAAATTCGTTATCTTTTCGTAACCAATTTTTTGACTTGATCCCGCTCTCTGCGCTTGATGTTACCTCCCAAATAACAAACCAAGTTGGCCGTGCCCCGTGGGCAAGAAAGACCTGGATCGTTGGCCAGAGACTTGGCGAGTCACCTCTGAGATACTGGGGTGACTCAAAGTTGAAAAGCGGCACAGGAATTCCAAGAATCCAGAGCCATAGGTTATCGAAAACTGGAATCTCGTCTTGGCGGTGTATCGCAGAGGACGAAGCTGGGACTCCGTTTTCTAAAAGTGTCCGAATAACCTGTGGGGTATCTGAAATACCCAACATCATCCCAGCACAAGCGTAGTGAAGCTGAAGGGCTGCATAGAACCCGTCGGACTGCGGCAGGTGACGATTTTCCATGGCCAAGTCGACGCACTGGTCTAGTCCGTAGTAGCATGCGTTGATCAAACACGTCTGTACTATTGGTGTCGATGGGCCGAAATCGTAGACGGGCAAAATTTTCGAGGACTGCGAGAAGGACAAGGTATCCGTAATCGCGCGGTCTACACAATGGAGCAACTTCACTGATGTGGCTTCAAGCCTCCCACCTTGCTGCAAGGATGTCACTTTCGCCCAATGCACAATGTGTTGAATACGTGGTATGACCCGCAGACCTCGAGTCGAAAATTCACGGCCAGTTTTATCTAAGAGAGTTGACTTGTCACCGTTCCTGCCTCATTTAATGTAGTGTCAGCTTGTGTACTACGACGTATTAGCAGGAGATTAGTAACCACGAACCTGAGATAGATAATTTCACGAGATACCATCCAGGCCATGATGTTGAGAATGTGACTCCTGCTTACTCTGAGTGCCCCGAGTTGCTCCAGAACATGCCCTTCGAGATGCTCAGGAATAGATCGGTGAAGAAATTTCACGACCTTGTCGGAGGTTTTTATATAGTCGGCAACTTCCAGTAAACCTAAACAGCGGCCTAAAACTTGAGTCTCTGCAACCTCAAGAGCAGTTCCATGATATCGCTCAATACGATGCGGCTCTGTGATGGCGTTGTGAAACATCTGCTCTGATTCCAACTCAGAGTCCATCGCTGTGAAGAGGCAGCCAGTCGCTAGTAAGCTAATAAAAGGTAAAGTACCATCAATGATGTTTGGGTGAAGATCGCGCAGTGGGTATGCCACTGACGACTGGGTGAGCGCAATCGCCAAGAGGATGTAGACTTCCTTCCGGTAGCTTTCCTGATCAATCTCGAGCAGGATTTGATCGAAAAGTTGGCCCAGCTCCTTCGGCGTCTTCTGGATCCGAGACCGGAGTTTTGTGAGGGGATCGCGGTTGGTGAGACCACGCTGGATGGATTTGACCACCAGTGAAACCCAAAGAAAAACTCCCTCGGCACGTTCGACGACCTCTCGCATCATAGCATTACAGCCATCCGAGTCCGACTCGTGAAGTCTCTGGAAAAACCGGTCATTCTCGAGACAGCCCCTCGCATGATTTGCTATATCTTGCATCGTCACATCTTGCAGTCTTATGCGGTAGGCGGCTGGGATATTCTCAAAGACCGGAAGTTGGCGGCTCGAAACACAGGCTTTGACCTTGTCATTGGAACTTTCCACCCATTCCAATATATGACCCACCAGTGCGGAATTTTGTAGGTAAGGATTGCATTGTTCAACGCCAACTTGTCCGTGGCTGATCCAGTGACTACGTCGGCCAGGACGGCTAGCTTCTCTGGTGCGAGTTTACTGGGTGAGCTAATCTAAGCAACGACAGTGTGGCCGTGCTTGATCAAGGCGGGCAGGGCACGGCTGCCGACATTACCGGTAGCACCCAGCAAAAGTACCCTCATAATCGATGAGCTCAAAATGAATATGCTAGATTATATGAACTCAGAAGCTAGGATAAAGATCGTCGAGTTTATAAAGATGGATATTACATCTTCAATCTGTCGGTATTCCCCTTGGGAAGAGCTATGTTATTATGTTTCCTAAAAATCCCGCGGAATTTATAGGAGACATCAGGGGACCTCCTTACTTTAGAGGGTGCTCCACGCCAAATTCCGGATACGGAGTGTATGAGAAAACCCCCGGCATCAGCTGACCCCTTGAACAGAGCTGATATTGTTCATTCACAGCTGCATGTGAAGGCGTCATATTATCTGGCAAGTCTTATAAATTAGTTCGATTTTGGAGCACCAATAGACGTAGTTCGGATCCCTGTGGATATGACGCCTGGGAACTCGGTTAATTTCTAATGCTACGACAACTTCCATTTTCGCGCGGCTCAAACGGACCAGCAAACCCATGGTCTAGTTAATGGAGGACTTGAAGACAGCTTCAATGTGGGTGTCTTGCATAATCTCATCAAACATGGCACTCTCCCACTGCATGATATCCTGCTCAAAGCCTGGTGTGAGCCATTCGAAATCGTCAACCCTTCCAGTCTCTCTACCGCCTTCATAAGCGCCGTGGTAGGCATTGCTTCTCCCATCCTCTGTCTCGGCGATGATAATCTCCCGCCATTCCTCGACCCTGGTCTTCTTTATCTTCAGGTGCTCTGCAGCAACATCCCACATGTCGTTATCCCAGTCCACGCCTTGTGCCGCCGCCATCTCTATTTTTGCCGCCTCAAACCGAGCTGACATGGTGTCCAATATGCCCAAAATATCAACTTGAAGATTGGATTGCGCTCCGACTTGAGCCCTGAGGGTGTTGAGTATATGAGCTGACACTATGTAGGTGGATGTAGAGGCAGGAGGTTTCGGCAAGCTCAGATCTGGGCATGCAGGCACTCCACTTAGAGCAGGCATTGGTTGCCAATTAACCGAGAACTCTTTTCGGTACACGGCGGTGCTAACCCCGGAATCTTTGACCACACTCGGCCCCGCCACTCTTACCCATCGAGAGAGCATCTTGGCGCCGTGAACTACCTGGGCGTAGGCGGGTTGCGGCATGTAGAAGTAGGAGCAGACTGGGATAGTGAGCCAAGTGCCGATCCATACCTTGATTGCCGCCGTGAAACGCGAAAAGACGTCAGATATTAGCACACCTGAGAGCGAGAGGGAGGCGAAAGATTCCGGCTCGTCATCTGGGAGGTGTGAACCCGCCAAGAGGGGCTCCCAGATCCGGAGGTAAGCACTGCTGTAGTAGCATGATAGAAAGTCTGGGCAGTCAGACCGCGTCAGTAAAAGGCCCGCGGATTGTGCGAACTGTTGGGGATCATACAATCGGCTTTGAGATCTTGAGGTAGGGCTTCCTGGAGTCTTTCTAGCTCAAGTTGGAATATCCCAAGACGCTCCGTCGTCGAAGCTTCGGGCGAGCCTAAATGTTCGTCCACGAGTGATTCCGTGCTGTGGAAATGAAAGATCCTCTCGGTCAGTCGCTGGATGCGAATTAGCTGTACGGCAAGCTGGTCTGTCTTGTACTCTTTAGCGTCTTCAAGTTCTTTGAGGCATCGATCCAGATACTGTGTATACTTGGCGGGTGCTAATTGCTTGACGACGAGGCCAGCACTGGACTCCAATTAATCTTTGTTTGGTGAGGATGGATTTAGGCATTGCGAGACTCACCTTGAGCTCATATACCAGACCCCTAGTAACGCTCTTCTCTCGTCATTCGTTCTGGACATGGACTCGTCAACGCGGACCAGAGGCGGCTGACTCCTCCATCGTGGATAAATCTGGCATGTAGTCAAATCCATATCATCTACCAGGCTTATTGCCAACTGGATCAGATTATTAAACTGTGCGTGCGCCATGCAGTGGTAGTGGTAGGAACCCAGAAAAACCAGGATGCCTTGGAGGAGATCCAACGAGCGCTCAGATCGCATGAGCATGGCATTAGAAATGTGTTCCATGACGGCGCGACTTTGTCCCCTCATCGACCGCAGATGGCGGACGGACGCTACCATTCGAATAACCTTCATGAGGAATGGACGAGTGGCCTGGAGTTGCTCCGGTGTCGTCCCAGCTGGAATGATGACAAAGGGCAACCGGCTGGAAAGCTGATTCCTATAGATGGCTAACAGGGTTGAGTCAGACTCCAGGGGGACAAGGTCGTCCTTGCCTACAGGTACCATGCAGGTGCATGCTGCACGCATGGGTACGCTCGAGGCGGAGTTGGACGCGGGTGTGTTCAGAGCAGTCCGTTCCTGGGTGAGCGAGTCTTGACCTTGGGTCTCGGTGATAACCGATATTGCCTCATGGCGATTTACGCCATGATCCTGGCTGTTGCTGAGCAAATTGCCATGAGCAGCTGAACGTTGCTCTTGTGATGTCCCCGACGAATCAGTGAAATGAACGAACCTCTCTTCAGGCAAAGCCGTTATTGTGTCAGAATGAGCACTGATCAGACAGAGTCAATAGAGTCCAATATGGACATGATTCCAATTATTCTGGTCATGAAGATAAAGTTGAATAGGATGCAAATGATCAGGAAGAGGATAGGGGCAGTAGTTCAGGCACGGATTGTATGCACACCAAAGGCTATTGTAAGATGAGGCCGCGCAAGGAGCCAGCGCTTGAACTTACGAGGATGTAGTCTGTCTCTTTTTCCTCGGTGCAGGAGTCTGATCTGAGCAGTGTTTGTCCAAGTTTCGGCATCGCTCACACTGGAGACCCGAAGACCGGGCACGAATGCAGCGGGTCTTTGCTGTCGCGCACGGAGCGCAGGCGGCGCCCCATCTGGCGCTACGGGTTGTCTTTTGCCTTCCCATTTAGACTCGACACTGCAACGATTTGGCTTGGCCTATACCGCGGAATTGTGGCGGCTTCTGCGAGCGTAAAGATCCCGCAAGATGCTGGTAGCGCAGAGAGGAGAGGCTGATGTTAGATTGGGGGAAATTCCGACGGAAATTTCCGAAGCACACGGGATTTTTCCTAGCAAAGCCGCACTGCACGGCATTCGCTGAAAGCCGAAAATTCCGCACCCGGGTTTCCACAAGATGATCCATCACTTGCTATAAGAGACAGCCAGCCTCCGTCAACTTTACAAAAATCAACCGAGAAATTTACACAAGCTTAAATTCTACGACGATACATTTATTTCTTCCATTAGAATTGCCAGCCATCAAAATGTCGGAGATGTACCCGCAATGCCTCACCTCTCTTGGCGAGCGTGACGCCGTTGCTGATGCGCTATACCGGGCCGCTATCGCCTGTGACCACAATGATGCCGAGCTTTTCAACTCGGCATGGGCCGGGGAAGACGTTTCCTTTGAAATTCGGGATGACAACATAAGAGCCATGCCTGGTCTCTCCATAATCCGCAAGAAAATCCTCGAGAAAGTTGGTCCCATGGATACCACACACAACATTGGCTTGGTCCGTGTGAATGTGAAGGAGGGGGCCACAACTGCTACTGTCACTGCGACCTCGACCGCACAGCACAGCCCTCCTGGCATGGGCAGGGACCCAACTGGACCAAAGTACACTGTGGGCGGAGAATATTCCGTTAGCCTTATCAAGGATGAAACTGGTGTGTGGAGGATCAAGAAGCTGGTATTGAACGTTATCTGGACACAAGGTGATGCTTCTTTGATGGGGCCCAAGCCAGAGACAAATGCATAAGATGCAGACTACAGGTGTTTTAGGAAGCACGCATGGTCTTTTGCCTTTCTCTCTCTGATATGGCATGGAAAAAAACCCTACTGCTTAGTTATAGCTTAGAGCCTCACAATACAAAGCTAAACTCACAATGCAGCTTCTCCATGCTATTGAAGTTGTAAACTCACTAATTATAACCTTGCTTTGTCGCTTTGACTTGGGAGGACGATTTCAATCTCGATATCTTTTATGAAGAAGGTGCTCTACCAAAGTTAAGTAGCTCAGACAGTTCGTTATTGCGGCAGCACCCCTATGAGTAATTTGAAGGGCAAATATTAAGCTTAGCTAGTTCAGAGATTGCAGCACCCCCCACAATATCTAAGCAGCTATACTAGCCTTGAAATCCTTTGCAATACAATTACAAAGCTCAACTGGCATTAGAGAATCAACGGACCTTCTTAGCTATTATTACTTTAGTTAGTGGTATATTTATTTACCTCCCGAGCTACCTTTTAGAACTCAAAGTTCTTCACTTTAGACTTCCCGCCAGTTATCTGCAGCTTTCATGTGGCAGTCTCCCTCGTAAAATCTACCTGGCGCGCAATCTTTCTCATTTACTAAAGTGTTTGTATTTGGTCACATGTGGGGCTAAATACGACCTTGGGCTAAGGACACGCATTCTGAGTTTCCACAAATCCGCATGTTCGAGTTGCGGAGATCTAGTGACAAACCCAAAAAGGGCTAGAGTTACAGGTAGATTGGGGCAACACCAATGGCTTCCCTGTAGTGGCACGTTCCACTGGAACATCGTGCAGCCCAGTGAAAAAGGATTTCTATGGAGGGCAGGTTGCCAACTTGATCGTTGGATCGTCAGCCAACTTGTCGTTCTCTCGTGGGCTTCACTTAGTCTAGTTGCCTTGGATTCTGTGTACGTCAACCACTGAGCAAGTTTGTTGACTTGTGTCAAATTGGAGATATGTAGTAGGTATTAAGCCTATTTTAAACCCGCAATATATTGCAGGGAAATGATCTGTAGACAATCGACTAGATGTTTTGGCCTATCGCCCTGTATGCTTGCTTCATTATTGCGAGCATCATTATTAGACTTCTCACTTGTAGTAACAAACCTTTCGTTGTTGTCTTCAAGATGCCGCTATTCTTACCCACACCTAACTAGAGACATCCTGTGCAAACGGTCCGCGAGTCCCATCGAGTTTCTTGCCCGAAATCTCTCAAATTGACGTGAACATGCGCTCTACAGCCGTAGTAATCCACTTATTAACCCGGCTTCATCAGTTGAGTTAGGCAAGAAAACTCCGCCGGCGAGGCCCCCAATCGATTCAGGCCAAGTATAATGCCCATGCCGCTTAATGCTTGTCCTTGTCCATGATTGCCATCTTTTATAAACGGCAGTAGTATACGACATGCTCCAAAAAGCCCAGGCGTAAGTATCCGCGAAATTGCTTGAACTTCAAGATCGTTATCTCCACGCCCTTTGGGGTCATGGATAGGAAGCACATTGCTCCTAAGCCATGGGTTCATGATCACCCCAAGGAAGCCAGAAAATGCAGGTAGGCGGCCGGCCCTAAAGCCCTAATCTACGGCATACTGCAGCAAAAGTAGCACCAAGTATGCTTCTTAAGACTTTTTCTATTCTCACTGCCCGGATAGCGTAATATAGGTAGGCTATAACTGGTCGAGGCCTCTTTCCCTGTTTTGTGCGGCTGGTCTGGCAGCTGTCTTGTAAATAGCATTATTGCAATAGGGATATTAATCTCCATTAGGACTAGCCTTTGCTAACCGGTTAAGGCTAGATACTACCTAACTAGCCCTGGCCTCGTTGGTAGTTTACATTAAAAGTCAAGTCGTCGGGTACTTCGTGGCAGAGGAGAAATGGAGATAAGAAGATCATCCTGCTATGCTGGTCAGACTAATGCAGCTCATACCAAGTTCAACGACTATCAAGTGCAAGAATGGTGAGAGTGTATATCAATAGAAACAGCGTCTGGTAGCTGCAGAGGCCATGTGACCAAGGTTCTGTCCTTACTTGCCTCAATCTCTAGCGTCGTTTACAGGTCGAAGCAAGAACCGTCGTAATCATTTGTGGCCACTTACCCACGGAAGACATCTATTCACCATTGCAAGACGTCATGTTGGGTCACAAGACTCTTTTTGGTACCCAGATCCCGGATCAGAAGGCCACGAGGCCTTGTTTTACCCATCCATGGCAGTCTGACCACCATGCCCGAACGTTACATGCAAAGTGCCGAGCCGCTCTGACAAGGTGCATAGCTCGGGCAACGGGTTTCTAGCCGGAAATCGGCAATGCATGAACTAACGAGAGCTTTCTAGGTGTCCCAGATCAATGTCGGAGCCATGCCTTGTTGCAAAAACCACTCTCGGCCAATGCATGAGCGTACCACCGAGGCCTTTCGGTCAAAGTAAAAGAGCTTCAAATAAAGGTTTATCTGAATATCGACTCGATGGCAGGAAATTCGGACTAGAGCATTCGACAGTTGCATACTCTGCCGTTCATCGGCTGACCGCAAGTAAGATGGAGTTCACGGGAAACGTCAGCGTGCCATTTTGTACCATTGTGGAAAGACTGCAGATCAAGGGTGCAGAAAAACTTTCCATAATGTAATTTTCATCGTTCACTAAGTGCCTGATTGGTTGACTTCGAAAAAATGTCGATCACAACGCTCGGGTCATCGGCGGCTACCTCCAATGTAAGCGGATATGCCGTGTTGTCAAGTTGTCCAAATGGGGTAATTTTGCCTCTCTATTAGATACCAAGAGCGCCAAGCAGCCAGCTCTCCGGATGCGAAGTGGTTCATTGATAGATACTATGAGGTTTGATATTTGCCAGGCCATGGTACACAAGCTTCAAACATTGAGCACTGTAGATGAATGTAAAGGGAACAACACGCAAAAGCAATGAATTGTACAGAACCTTTGAGAAGTAAAGTATTTTTTAATCACTCTCTTCATTAATGTGTTCATGTGCCCGATGCGCTATGTGCAGGCAAGGCAGCTCCGAAGCACACGCAGAACTAAGTCTACATGATCAACGTCACGATGGACAAGTGGTTGTGCGGCTTCGGGAAACCTTGCCGTGAAAACAAAAGTCCTCCACTGCCTAAACCATTGGTTTGCCGGTGGTGTGGCACGATGAGGAGCTCGGCTCTGCCTACGCGTGTACAAACATGTAAGTCAAGACAGCAAAGATAGGTATAAAAGTCTTGCTCCTCCCCCAAACCCAACTTCAATCTTCACCACCATCATCAGACGCAACAGCATCAAACTTCCATCAGTCAAAGACCAATATCTCTTCCTGAACCAATTCAGAAACACCACCGACCGCAATCATGTACTTCACTCGTGCCATCGCTGCCCTCGGCCTCTTCGCCGCCGCCACTCAGGCTTGCAACCCCGGCCAGTTCAGCTGCGGCAACCAGAACGGAGCCCCTGGTCCCGACGGCGCAATTTACAGCTGCAATGGTTCAGGCAACTGGGTCTTCTCCGCTCAGTGCGGCGGTGCTACCTGCTGCAACCAGCAAAACACCAACACGGCCTTCTGCATCTGCTAAATGCCCACTTACACCTCGTCAAGCAAGCCCGTCAGTGTGAGTATTGGAATTTCTGTGGTTCCTCCATATTTATCTGAACTCTAACTAAATTCTTGTATTTTGCTGTAGTAACAAAATGGTTCCAAATGGGCATTGGTGATGGTCCATGGATGGAGGGAGGGTCAGGATGAATGTAGATTAGAAAGAGCTTAGCTCCTTCTTTATACATTCCAACACGCTCATTAATACCTAGAAAACTTGGATTAGAAATATCATTCTTTTCCAAAACCCGGACTCTCACTTCATACTTGCTTTGTGACTTAACTCATGTCAGGTAGTAAGCGGCTACTAGGAAAACCGGAGCGCCAAACCAAAGAAAGACTAATAAATATATAATAAGTATCAGCTTTTGTTGTTACAGTAATAAATCTCTGTAAATTGCTTAAAATAAATACTATAAGTTTTTTAAAACCAATAAAAAAATTGTTAAAATTAATAAATTTTCTTTATTTTTTCTTATAATTTCCTAATACTATTAACGGTAGACCGTTCTGCAATCTGAGTATTTTTGCTCACCAGTTGGGTAGTCCAAGTCAAACACAAGTGGGGATAGCCAATGAACCATCGGTATGGGGACACGCAGCCAGACTTTTCCCGCCGATCCGTTTATTCTTGCAGGTGATTGATTCGACTCGATATGTCTGTTACTGGCCAGCTTCAATAGGATATTTTGTGGGTTGTAGCCATTGAAAAAGGAGGAAACGGCGCATATCCTGGCACCAAGCACTCTTGAGATACTTTCCCGCTCGGGATGAACCATCAATGTTGCACCGCGCGGCGCGCTTTTCTAAATGCGGCATCTTCTCCTCTTATGACATAACATTCTTGGCAAGATTGGTGCAGAACAGCCCATCACTAAGATAGCTCATTGAGTATCAACTCCTCCACAGTCACCTCAAGTGCGGGAGACATATAATCATGGCACCAAAATCCTTCATCCAGACCCTAGTGGCGACTGATTCGGCAGCCTATGCCCAAGCCACGCAGTCGCCTTTCCTCGACGCCGCCGCACGTGGAGAGCTCAACAAGGACGTACTGGGCCAATGGCTTGCCAACGACCGCCTTTACATCCATGCCTACATAAGAGGCATTGGGCGACTGGCCTCCTTCCTGCAGCTCCCCGCCCAAGCGGCGCAAGCGGATGAGTCGAGCGCGGCAAAGTTCCTAGACTGGGCGGTCGACGCCCTCGTCAACCTCCGACAGGAGGAGAAGTTCTTCATCAGCACGGCAGCCGAGTACGGCCTCAAGATCGACCTGGCCGTGGCGGACGCCAAGCTGCTCGGCCTCCGCCGCTTCGAGGCCGCGTTCGGGGACATCCACGACGGCGGGCACATGATCATGCCCTGGCTCGAGGCGGCCGTCATCTTCTACGCCACCGAGAAGTGCTACCTCGACGCGTGGTCGCACACGAAGGCGCAGATGGAGAAGCACAAGAGCAGCAGCGGGGACGCCGACGGCGGGGCCCTGCGGGACAAGTTCATCCCCCAGTGGAGCAACGCCGAGTTTGCCGCCTTTGTCAATCGCCTGGGCGGCATCATCGACGAGGCGGTCGAGAAGGAGATTAAGCTGCACGGCGAGGGCATTCGGTCTTCGCTGTTGCAACGGGCTACTGTGACGTGGCACGAGGTGTTGACGGCGGAGAAGGCCTTTTGGCCGGAGCTTTGAGATTGTTGGCTCATGATCACTAATGAAGGATGGTCATGGCTGTTTATTAAAATAAAAGTCAAACTATGTTAAAAAGAGAGAAGTCTCGGCGGCCGTTTTAGCTTTGTTGGGTTGATCGGATTACCAGGAATCCAATATTTAATCAGACATGTTCCTCGCATCTGCCCCAACCGTGGTTCATGGATTTCATGAATCTCATCCAGTAAGAAGCAAAGAAACTGCTATGCCTTAGTTGATACAACGACCATACAGCCCTTCGAGCATTTTGTCATGCAAAACTTCTTATTCGTCAAACTCTGCCAGTGGCGGGTTTTGTTTAGAGAATAGTTTGAGTGTTTGGGCAGAGACGGTCAATTTCGACATCAGGCTCAAAGAAGCTGATGGGAAGACCTCGAAAGACCTGCCGACCTAATGGAACACATTCAGGGACAAGGTTCAACATGATATTAACAAAAAAGAACAAATAGACCAGAGGGTCATCTTTCATTGATCTGGTACCCATCTCTTGACAACCAGACCTGTCGTTGTCCTCAGTCTCATCTCGACTATACTGTAGGGTAGCCCAGTCTCTGGATGCTTCACAATCGGCGAACAGTCGTCGCAAACACAACGCACAAGGATAGTAGCGGACCACTCAAGTAGTTCTGGAAACGAATTTTGTCATGACTATCAAATCAAAACATGCAATGCATTTTAAACTCCGTGATAACTGCCCGTAGCAGAAACCATGACCCAGAAACAGTGACATCAAACCTCATTAGCCGCATTCCCGGGGAATCAGTTACATAGTCTCGTCCATGTCCTCCTCCCGTAACGGTGCGCCGCCAGACGGGGCGTCGGCCGGCTGTTTGTCCCGGATAGCCAGGTCCTCCAAATCCTCCAGCAGCTCCTCCATATTCACCCGCGGTGCGTCGTCCTCCTCTCCCGTCATCTCCGTCTCCGCCACGCTCATGGCGTCGGGAGCGGTCGGCTTCTTCTGGGTCTTGTACAGGGCCAGAGCGGCACGCAGTTCCTCGTCCTCCTCGACGTCGCGCAGGAACATCTCGTACTCCTTGTCCATGCGCTCCTGGTCGGCGGCCTTGGGCAGCAGCTCGCCCTCGTCCCTGGCCATGCGCTTGAGGCGCCAGTTGCGGCGACGGTTCTTGCGGCGGTTGGGGTAGTGCTTCTTGACGAGCATGACGTCGGGGATCGTGGAACCGTACGTGTGGGACTGCTCAATCTCGTTGAACTCGTCGTTGTTGAAGTTGGTGCCAGTCAGCATGTAACCCATGACCGAGTCACCGGCGTGCAAGAGGCCGCCGAGATGTGTCCTGGCAAAATAGGTCACGCCCAGGTTAGAGGCAGGTGCAATAGTAGCATCAGCCAGCGTCATCTTGCCCTTCTGGGTGATGGGCTCAATGTCCATGACGATAAACTCGACCAGATCGGTGACCTGAGCGAGAGATGTGAAAGGCGCACGCCAGTAGACCTTAGAGCTGACTTCAGCGGTCTGCAGGGTCTGAGGATCCAGCAGGTTGACAGATGTGCCGATTCGGCTGCACAGCACCCTGTTACTTTGTCAGTAGATGATAACGAGCATTGTCATGACGGTATTACGTACAGCGGCGAAATGTTGCCAATCTTCTTGGCGAGCTTGATGGGGATGGCAATCAAGTCATCCTTGCAAACGGGAACGATCTGGGCAGAGTAGTTGAACTTGTAGGATTTCGTAGAGGTGTGGACATCTTCGGAAATGATGGCTTTCGAGGCCTTGACTTCGACCGGGACCACGGACTCGAGGAAGTTGACGAAGGCCTCGGCTTGATTCCTTTGACTGTATGGGGTTAGAACATATATTTGCATTGGGTAGTGGGGGCTGGACTGACGCAAAGTAGAAGTCAATACCGTCCTTGACTTCCTTGATGTTGATGGTATCGCGGTGGGCGTTGTGCTTGAGGATGAGCTGCTCGAGGAAAAGGAACGTTCGCTTGTGAAGAACCTGGAACAAATGGGTCAGTACGAGGTCTGCTTGTGCTTGGAACGATGGCTACGCACCTTTTGCCTGACCTGCACGCACGCACGCCAGACGTTGGCTGTGAAAGACTTGGCGCACTCTGGGCACTGCTGGGTGTGCACCATGTAGGTGATCTCGAAGCTCTGCTGCACCAGGATCTCCGACACGTCCGGGATGGAGTCCTGGACGGTCAGCTTGACCTTGATGCGGCGGGAGTGCGGCTCGGTCCAGATGAAGGAGGCGTCGACGAGGCGGACCTTCTGCAGGCCCTTGAGCTTCTTGAGGCAGAGGGCGAGCAGCTCGCGGGACTCGGGGGCGGCGACGACCCACGAGGCCGGGGGCAGAAGCCATCGGTCGCAGTCGCGGCAGAAGTGGACGACCGCCTCGCGCTGGATGTCGCGGGAGAGGTCGACGGTGAGCTTGACGCAGTCGTAGCAGAGGGCGCCGGTCTGGCCGTTGGTAGGAGCGCCGCAGTTGCAGCAGAGGATACTATAGAAGGGACAAGGTTAGCCAGAGCGTTTGTGATGAGCAAAGCCCTATGGTGCTGCATCGAAGCCCATGCGGAGGGGGAGCTGGACGTACGTAGCGTCGGTCCGCACAGGGCCGCCAGCCACAGGGGCCATGGACATAGGAGCATCCAGATCCATGGTGTTTTGTCGCGCGTCGTTTATTGTTGTAAGAGTCGATTCCAGTCCTTCCGTCCCAAGGAGAGTTGGTTGCTGGAAGTTGGGTTGTTTGTGACTCTACGCGGGCGGGCGGGTTTATCGTGGGGCTTTTTGGGAAATTTTGGACTTTTGCAGGATTGATAATGATTCCATGGCGGGGTGATTAGGATTCGGCGCCTGGCTGTGGCGGTGACCAAAGCCCGATAAGCCCCACCAAGTGGCGCTGCAGCGGAGGCGGAGGCAGATGCGAAGAAAAAAAAAAGCTGTATTTTCCAGAGGACCCTTGAAATTTGATTAGTGAGCGGGCAAAATGGGCGGAGGACAGGATCGGCCACGACAGTAATATCACTTCACTCGGTGCTGGGGTCTGCAAGGCAACGGCAGTATCATGGCTGACGGTACATGAAATACCTAGTTACTATGGAAAACAAGTACGAGGCTGTAAACTTCAGAATGCAGAATTTGTCTATGAGCATCGCCAGACTCCAAGTGACTTTTTCTTTCCCTGGTGGTTCCCAAATGATGATTCCTGGCCACGCTGCATGCCCATTGTTCCCCCCAGCACTCGAACATGAAAACATTGAGCTTGGTCCCGTGACGGTTCCTCGAGCATGGTTGCTGACGCTGAATGCCGTCCGAGTCACCCGGGTCCAGACAGAGTGCCCATCTGAGTGACGCCGGGGCAGATGTGCTGTGTGAGAAATGCGTCGAGTCCTCGTAAGATCAAAAGGGGAACTCTCATAATAGCCCGAATCTCCATCGATTCTTTTCCCCCAGCCCGACCCCTCACTCCAGTTCTCCGTCCACCTTGACCTTGAGCCGCCTCTTCTCGCCGCCAAACACCTGCGTCTTCCGCTTGGGCACCGCCTCCTCCTCGCGCACCGTCTCGCCGTCGTCGATCTCCATGTCGACGTCGACGGCCTCGGCCTTCTCCTCGGCCAGGCGCTTGATCTCGCTGCCACGCAGGCGCGGCAGCAGGTGCGAGTGCTCGGCGACCAGCTTGCGGGCCTGGGCGACCTCGCGGGCGCGGTTGCCGGCCATGCGCTTCTTGTAGAAGACGCGCTCGCGGCGGGCGCGGATCTCGCTGACGCGCTTCATGGCGTGCAGCGTCTTGTCCATCAGCTCGCGGTTGTAGCGCTCGGGCACGTTGCGGCGGGCGCCGAAGAGCAGGGTGCTGTCGCAGGTCATCTCCTTGCCGGCCGTGATGCGCGAGGCCTTGGTCCACTTGAGCTTGCGGGGGTTTCGCTTCATCTTGAAGTTACGGTGGCATTTTGAACGCTGCGGCCATGGTTAGAATTCAGTGCCAACGACTGGGCTGGGGGTGAGGGTTGTCCATACACAGAACCGGAAAGCTTTGCCTGTTGGGGGAGAAAAGTCAGCGACCGAATCACAACCCAAACAATTATAGATACAGCAACCGGACTTACCATCGTTTCTCATGAAGGTGATACCCTTGGAAGGGTAGCAGCTCCTGCCGCAGAAAAAGCACGGTTCGACTCTCATCTTGGGCTCGGGTCGGTGATGGCCGGTTTCTGTTGTCACAAAAATTCCGGCTGAGAACGCCGCATCGTGCTTGATAAGACGCGATAAGATAAGATATGTTAGAATTTTTGACCCGATTAGATCACGTGGTCAAGCGGTGAGTTCTGTCGCGGGTAAACGTCGGCTGAGCGAGCCTCGCCGGGCTGTTCGTGCTAGGCGCGGGACGGCCGGGACAATGCCCCCCTGCAGCGAGCACCAGAGTGACACTGACGCTGCAGAGGCACCGCTGTCGTCATCAGCCAAGTTTAGCGCGTCCTTGTGCCACCGGGCCACCCCCCAGGGGACCCCAAGGGACCCCCAGCAGCGAAACAGTACCCGGTCATGCTCCTCCAGCGATCCACTTTCTCCAGTTCAGTTCCAAGGAGGACAGACAACTGCCCTCTCCTTGCCATACCTGACCGACCTTATCTCTTACCCTTCGATCGTTCATGAATCCCGCAACCAGAAACTGACCAGGTTTATTTCATTTATATATCCTCCCTGCCCAATTCGCTTCCTTTTTCGTACAACCGTCATGTCCTGGGAACTCACCCGCCGACGAGTCGTGCGCACAGTCAACGGGAAATACATTTTCGGTCGAATCGTATGTCCAACTCCTGTCTCCTCTTCACATTTTGATATGATGCCGATGACGGCGTAATCGACCGCATCATTCCACACCCTTTGTCGACTCTGGATCCCGCCAATTTTAGCCTCGTCCACCATGACTACTCTGCAACAGCACTTCCAACATTTAGAAACCAACGACGCTGACATTTCTCTCTTTCTCTTCCATCGCAGCCGTTGATCCATACCATCGTTGCCCTGATCGAAATGGCCCTCGTCGCAAGGCTCACCGCGAGGTTCAACTCGTACTATGACGAGCGACCGAGTACGCATTGTTCCCTCCCCAGGCTCGACCAAGCCTCGACTGCTAACAAGCCGCAAAAGTCATGACCATGATGGTCACCAACGCCGTCCTCGGTGGCATCGCCGACACCGTTGCCCAGTCCGTCACCGCCATCCGCGAGCGTGCCGTCCGAAAGCCCGGCGGCGTGACCAAGGATGACGGCGTCGCCATCGAGATCCACGAGCTCGACCGCAAGAACCCGCTGCTGGACCGCGATTTGATCCCCGACTGGAAGACCGGCCTGCCGCCGCCCTTTGACTTTGAGCGCCTGACCCGGTTCATGGCGTACGGTTTCTGCATGGCGCCCGTGCAGTTTCGCTGGTTCAAGTTCCTGTCGTCCGTTTTCCCCATCACCAAGACGGCGGCTTTCGGCCCGGCCATGAAGCGAGTGGCTATGGATCAGCTTGTGTTCGCCCCCGTCGGTCTGGGCGTCTTCTTCACCGTCATGACGATTGCCGAGGGCGGCGGACGACGGGCGGTTAGCAACAAGCTGCGGGACATGTACGTGCCAACGCTCAAGGCCAACTACCTTGTGTGGCCGGCCGTGCAGATTGTCAACTTCCGCTTGATGCCCGTGCAGTTCCAGCTTGTGAGTTCATCCCCTCATCACATATCCGTATGATTGCAGTGTACTGACATGACTTGGCAGCCTTTCGTCTCGACCGTCGGTATCGCATGGACTGCCTACCTCTCTTTGACCAACTCTGCTGATTAGATGTCACATATCGAGACTCGCTCTGGTTACAGGAACATGTCGATTGGATTGTAAGAGAACCGCGCCTGGCTTGGTGTATGGGCTGCCTGTCATGACCTGCAGAGGTGGGTGTCGGATAGATGGATCCTGACCTCGGTTCTGGGGTGCCATCTCCAGACCTTGATTTACGCACGGCGTTACTGGGGACTTGATATTTCGTGTTTCTACATTACAGCGTTGACATTTGTTCTTCGGCCGGCATGGCCGGGGACATTGTTGCCACACGGCACGCATCTTCACGGGCTGGATACATGGTATGTTTCCTGGATAGGCACAAATACATGACATTTGAAGCACGGTGGCTATTTTTCTGTTCGTGGAAGCTTGGTGACCATCGCTGTGGGAGTGCGAGCACGTGTCTCACACCCAGTTGCACTCGGATGCTTGCGACAAGACACAGCTCGGACCGATGACCCTGGCTCTCATGGTGGACGACCAAGAGACATGCCAAGGCTTTTAAAACAAATAAGGTAGCTGTGCAACTCCGTTTCAAAGCAGTTGCGGCCTATTTAGGGATCTGCTCTATCACAGATGCGTGCGTTTCAGCCGCCACATGCGTTCTGATACAGCCACGGTCGAGCCATTGGCTCTCAGGCCTCTTGAGATGGGACGCGACAGCAGGGGTGGAACGGAGCCTTTTAAGGTAAGGCAGCTTAGTTACAGTAGGTAGCCGCCAGCAGCCCCGAGTGGGCAACATGGGTACTACCTTGGTCCAGGCGGAAGCAATGCAAAGAGCAAAACCACTGCACAAGTACCCGTCTGTTCTACGACAGGATTCATGGCCAATAAGTACTGTGTAGTTTACAGAAGACGAAAAGATCTTCATTTCGGGGTTTGAAGTATTGCCATTTCTTGAGAGCGTGGGATTTTCCTGTAATCGGATTCGAGTCTTCTAAAGCTCAGCTCTGTACTAATCCACCCATCGCTGGGCCTCCACCAGAATTCACCCCATGCACTGCAGCAGTACTCTGCAGCTACCTTACCTCAGGTACCTTGCCTACCTTAGGTAGCGGACTGCCTGTCAACGTCACCATGCGGTGCGGCGGGCGGCTGGTGAGTGGCGAGCCTGCAAGCGAGGAGCCGTGCCCCTCGCTGAACTCAATGCAGACCAGGCCCCGGCGGCCCCCACCAGAGCTGTGCTGTGCTGTGCTTCAGGTGCGCGATTACAGCAAGCTGGAGCACCTCCCAGCACCACATCCACCACCCAATTGGAAGCCCTCCTCTCCACCGTCCCTGTTTACAGGCCGAGAGTGGGAGTGGGAGAAGCTACCTTGGACTAGAGCAAAAGCTAAAGCTCAACCAAAGCTGCCGCTCTGTTTTGTCTCTCGCTCCGACTGCGGTCTTTTTTACCTCCTCTTATAATAAACCTCTCCTCCAAACCTGCACTCACGAAGATCCCCCTCTTATCTTCACCTTTCTCTTCCAGATACCCCCACCTTTTTTCAAGAAACAACCGAGGAGAACAATTTGTCAACATGTCTCTGGCCAACAAGCTGTCCATCACTGACGTCGATGTCAAGGGCAAGAGGGTCCTGATCCGGGTATGTTTTTCTTGTTTTGCTGTTTGCTGTTGTTGGTAGTGAGGGGAGAGCAGACGAGGGGGAGGGGAGGGGAGGGTTGGAGGGGTTGATTTTCTGCCCCGCCATCACCATCGTCGTCATGGAGCTCAACGACGAGGACGAGCTGAGCCTTCACCCTCCGCCAAAACCAGCACGTCTTGTACCAATTCGAACGCTAACCCCTCCCAGGTCGACTTCAACGTCCCCCTCGACGAGAACAAGAACATCACCAACAACCAGCGCATCGTCGGCGCCATCCCCACCATTAAGCATGCCCTCGACAACGGCGCCAAGTCGGTCATCCTCATGTCCCACCTCGGCCGCCCCAACGGCTCCCCCAACCCCAAGTACTCCCTGAAGCCCGTCGTCGCCGAGCTCGAGAAGCAGCTCGGCCGCTCCGTCACCTTCGCCCCCGACTCCGTCGGCAAGGAGGTCGAGGACATTGTCAACAAGGCCGACGACGGCGCCGTCATCCTGCTCGAGAACCTGCGCTTCCACATTGAGGAGGAGGGCAGCTCCAAGGACAAGGAGGGCAACAAGACCAAGGCCGACAAGGCCAAGGTTGCGGAGTTCCGCAAGGGCCTGACCGCCCTGGGCGACGTCTTCGTCAGTAAGTTTCTGCCATGATGCAACATTTCGTGGACACGCCTAACATGCCCCCAGACGATGCTTTCGGCACTGCTCACCGTGCCCACTCCTCCATGGTCGGCATCGACCTGCCCCAGAAGGCCGCTGGCTTCCTCATGAAGAAGGAGCTCGACTACTTCGCCCAGGCCCTCGAGTCCCCCAAGCGCCCCTTCCTCGCCATCCTCGGCGGCGCCAAGGTCTCGGACAAGATCCAGCTGATCGACAACCTGCTCGACAAGGTCAACACGCTCATCGTCTGCGGCGGCATGGCCTTCACCTTCAAGAAGACCCTCTACGACATCCCCATCGGCACCTCGCTCTTCGACGAGGCCGGCTCCAAGACCGTCTCCCAGCTCATGGAAAAGGCCAAGGCCAAGAACGTCAAGGTTGTGCTGCCCGTCGACTACATCACCGCCGACAAGTTCGACAAGGACGCCAACACCGGCACCGCCACCGACAAGGACGGCATCCCCGACGGCTGGATGGGTCTTGACTGCGGCGAGGAGTCCATCAAGCTGTATAAGGAGGCCATCGCCGACGCCAAGACCATCCTGTGGAACGGCCCCGCCGGCGTCTTCGAGTTTGAGAAGTTCGCCAACGGCACCAAGGCAACCCTCGACGCAGTCGTCGACGGCTGCCAGAACGACGGCAAGATTGTCATCATCGGTGGTGGTGACACGGCCACCGTTGCCGCCAAGTACGGCGTCGAGGACAAGCTCAGCCACGTCTCGACCGGCGGCGGTGCCAGCCTGGAGCTGCTCGAGGGCAAGGAGCTGCCTGGTGTCACTGCTCTGTCGAGTAAGTAAATACCCTTCCTTCCTCCCTCGTCCTGTCTAGGACCGAGGAGAAGAGCCGTGGAGGATCAGTGTTGAGGAATGAAAAAACTTGGAACCCGTTGATGACTGAGGCGGGTGTGACATAAAGGTCGACGTCAAAAGGCTAGCCTATAATAATCGAGAGATACCGCAACATGATACATGAACAAACTATTGGACGCTGCAAGTCCTCCGATGGCGTGGATTGCAATGGTGTGAATGAATTTGGAATTGGAACATTGGTCACGGTGAAATGTCGAATCCAATTCTCATAGAGAAGAGCGAGAGTTAGACATGCAATGCCCGCGCTGGATAACGAGTAAAATGGTTCATTAACGTGTCGAATCTATTGGTTTTTCCCTATGACTCCTTCACTTGCCCACACTGTCCCAGCTGCTAGACGTAGTGCCGGTTTCAGTGGCACTTCGTGATTTGCGTGCCGGGAAGGAAACACGTTCACCTCCGCTTCGCCGCCTCGACCTTTTTCAACTCCTCCCTGTAAGGAAAATGTTGGTTAGCATATATTTTCCAGGGGCGGAAATCAAAACCGAGGTTTGATGAGCGGCGTTAGTGTTGAGGAATGGATTTGTGCCATGATCTCAGGTCGAGGTCGGGCCCTGGCCATGGTGCATTGATCTTCGGGGATAGTGCAGTCAACAAGGAAAAGGTTGAGGAGTCACCCACTTTAGCTGCGCGGAAAAGTCGTCCGTGGTGTCGTCGTCATCCCAGCTCTCCTCCCACAGGTGCTTCGTCTCGCCGCTGCGGCCCTGCGCGGCCTCTGTCTGGTCCTCGGGCCAGTCTGTCCCATCACACTCGTTAGCCCAGTTTCCAAAACGAAAGCCTCCCAAGCTGCCCGTTGCCTGCTGCCCGTTGCCTATGCCTCGCGGTCAAGCGCGCCGATCTCGCATGCTGTTCGGATCGCTGCCTCGCCCTGCATGGCAGATCGGGCCGTGACGAACAGCCAGCAGCCAGCCAGCTCCCACGTATCAGAAAGAGAAAGACAAAAAAGGAAAACGCACCGTCGACGGGGAAGTCCTCGAACTCGTCGTCCTCGCCCAGCGCGGCGGCGGCGGCGGGCTTGTCCTGGGGCGGCTGCTGGTCGGCGGTGGGTGCCGATGCGGCCTTGGTCTGGTCGGCGGGCTTGCTGTCGGAGGACGCCATGGCGGGCGGAGGGGATGAAGGGAGAGCGAGAGAGGGAGAAGGTGAAGCTGCTTGCAACGGAGAGAGCTCGGGATGCGCGCAACTAGGTCGGTCGGCTGCGAGGGCGGAGGAGGGACAATGCGTCGTTGTCGTCGTGGATGATGATGGTTTGCGTTTTGGTGCAAGCAGCCAGCTTTGGGTTGCTTCGGAGGGTGGATGATGAATGGCGCTGGTAGCCTTGCGGCGGCTAAAGCAAGGTACCTCTGGCCCGCTACCGCCTGCGTCTAGGTACCCGCCAGCCGCTGCGGATTGCCGTGCGTTGTTGAGTTGCCTTAGTGGTGGGAGGGTGATGAGGTAAGCTGGTATGATTCCCTTAACCCTCCAGTGGAAAAACCGCCGGGCCGTAGGTATAGGGTAGCAGGCTACTAAGGTACCTTACCCAGGTACTGAGTGCTTCTGTAGTGGGGGTTGGTGAAGCAGGTGGAGTTTGAGGTGGGGAGCCATGATGCTTGGATCTACGGTTTATGATACAATGACAAGGGGGGAGGGAACCGGTTGGGTCTGTGCGGGCCGCTGCTGGCGGATTTGACGTGGTTGACAGGCTTTGATTGACTTTGGTAGGTTTTGTGAGAGTCAGGTATTTCCTGATTCTGCTATTTCTTCCATTGACGTTGAGAACTAGACGGATGTTGGTTGCCGTGGCGCTGGCATCAGACTTAGCAGATCCGGTAGTCTTAGATCTTTCAAGTAGTTAGTTATAATTTAGTTTGAAACTCAGCCTCTGTCAAGGTGTCGGATTGTTCTTGTTCCCGAATATCCGATGTCGAGGGAGTTACCGTTGACCCACGGTGTACATTGAGCCCGTTGCCATTTGTGCAAAGTCGGGTTTTGTACTGCTCGCAGTGTTCATGTAGAGGAGTTGCAGATGCTTGTTCCATGTAAATAGATTGTGTGCCAGATGCTAGATGCTGTAGCAAAACCGCCATAAATCCCATTCTTGCACTCGGCCAATACCCCAGCTCTTCTCACAAAAAACAGACAAGAATTGCAACCGCCGTCCCCACCGAACCGTTTTGGCCGTTCGTCTCGCATGCATCCGAAGCACCCTTTCCGCTGGAGCTGCTCAGCCACGCTGGATGCGCCGTTGACTTGTGTTAGCGCGGGGCAAATCGTCACCACACACACGCATTTCGGCCTGTTGCGGGAGCCGCTCGACTCGAGTCGATCCTCTGAGACTGGAATTCGGGGGTTTCGAGACATTTTTATTTTAATTGGCTCCCGGACCATGGAATTTGTGATTGTGTCATTGGCACACCGCAGACCACTTGCTCTGTCCGCGGCAAGTGCTTGATTTTTTGTCGTCGTTGCTCCCTTTTTGAGTCTTCATTGGACAATTCGATGAGCAGTCCCCGTCAGACCAAGGCCAAGGCTCGCCACAACACCTTACGCTACTGTACATCCCTCAGTCTCACTCTCACTCACTCACTCACCTGCTCGCTGCAACAACCCTCCCCTCGCCGTCACTCTCCCGCTTCGCCCTACCCTCGCTCGCCATCTCAGCGCCGCCCAGCATGAGCCGTCTTGGCGGATGGCTCCGGCCGACCAAAAGGGCCGAGGCCCCGCAGGACAGCGCCTCGGACGCCGAGTTCGCCGGCCAGCAGCGCCGGGACCTCGACGACGCCATGCGCTGGGCCGAGCTCATCATGAACGACGACATTGACGGCGCCTGGGTCGGCCTGCAGAACGGCGACTCGTCCTTCCACGACCTCGGCGCCGCCATCGTCTTCTTCATGCGCTCCATCCTGGGCTTCGAGAAGCAGGTCATGGCCGAGGCCAACCAGAAGCTCAACGACTGCGAGGTCCGCATCGCCGCCGACCACAAGACGGCCCAGCGCATGGCCGCCGCCCGGGGGCCCGGCAGCCTGTACCCGCCCGGCACCGAGTACGAGCTCGTCCGCGCCCTGACCCAGCTGATGGGCGCCGTCGTCGGCGTGCTGCACGAGAGCCTGATCGAGGCCATGAAGAGCTTCTACAAGCTGCGCAAGGCCTTCCTGACCCTCGACGGCATCATCGCCGCCGAGAACAGGGCCGTCGCCGCCCAGACCAGCCGCCCCATCTCCGTCAACTCGTTCCGCGGCAGCCAGGCCTCCGACGCCGGGGAGAAGAGCGCCAAGGGCAGCAAGGTGCCGTCCGTCGTGTCCGCGGCCGCGGGGGACGGCAGCGACAGCGACGACGATTTCGTCGACGCCAAGGAGGAGATCTCGGAGCACCAGACGCCCGAGCAGAGCCAGCCGCCCACCATCGTCACCACACCCGACCCCGAAAGCCAGCTGAGCGAGGCCGTGAGCAAGGCTAGCATCAACGAGACGCCCCCGTCGCTGCGCCTGACGGCCTCGCGCTCCGATATGCTCGACGAGATCGACCTGGGCGACGACCCCATCAACATCTTCATCCACTCCGGCGCCAACATGTGCTTCGGCATCCTCCTGCTCATCCTGACCCTCGTGCCCCCGGCCTTCTCCAAGATCCTGTCCGTGGTGGGCTTCCGCGGCGACCGCGGCCGCGCCGTGCGCATGCTGTGGCGGTCGACCGTCTTCCCCAACATCAACGGCGCCATCGCGAGCATGACGCTGCTGGCGTACTACTTCGGCCTCCTCGGCCTGGTCGACATCCTCCCGGACGCCAAGGACTACGACGACGAGGCGCAGAACGTCGGCCCGCCCAGGGAGAAGTGCAAGCTGCTGCTCGCCGAGATGCGCTCGCGGTACCCGGACTCGTCGCTGTGGCGGCTCGAGGAGTCCCGGCAGCTGGCCAGCACGCGCGAGCTGCCCAAGGCCATCGAGCTCCTCACCACCGGCAAGGAGTCCAAGATGAAGCAGGTCGCGGCGCTCATCAAGTTCGAGCTCGCCATCAGCGCCATGTTCGCGCAGGACTGGGTCCTCATGCGCGACACCTTCGAGCAGTGCATCGACATCAACGACTGGAGCCCGGCCATGTACGAGTACAACGCCGGCTGCGCCTCGCTCGAGCTGTACCGCGACGCCGTCCAGAGGGGGGACGGGCCCGAGGCCGCCGCGCAGAAGAAGGCCGCCGAGGCGTCGCTGCGCAAGGCGCCCACGCTCGCGGGCAAGAAGCGCCTCATGGCGCGCCAGCTGCCCATCGAGACGCTGCTGCAGCGCAAGGTCGCCAAGTGGGAGGAGCGGGCCAAGCGGCTGGGCGTCGACCTGGCCGACGCCGTGGGCACGAGCCCCGCCATGGAGATGTGCTACCTGTGGAACGGGCCGAAGCGCATGGGCACCGCCGAGCTCGCGCGCGGCCTGGCGAACCTGGACTGGGCGCGGTGCACGGGGGCCGCGGCCGCCGTGGAAGACATGCGGGCCGAGAAGGACGAGATGGCCGTCTGGGCGCTGAGCAAGGCGGTGCTGCTGCGCAACCTGGGCCGGCTGGACGAGGCGCGGGCGCTGCTGGACGAGCACGTCCTCTGCTACGACCGGTGAGTTTCCAATCACACAAAGCATTCCTGATGCTACCAGGATCTTCCCGTGAGAAAGCTAACATTTGTTGCCCGCAGCGCGACCTTCAAGGGCCCTACCAAGGACGACTACGTCCTCCCCGCGGCCACCTACGAGCTCGGCGTCATGGCCTGGGTCGAGTGCTGCGACCCCCCGGCCGGCCGGGACGCCGACGCCGTCGCCGAGTACCGCCGGGCGAAGCTGGACGAGTGCGCGGGCTACCTGGACACGGCCAAGGCGTGGGAGACGTACGTCATGGACACGCGCATCGGGCTGCGGGTGCAGAGCGGGCTGGAGACGCTGGACTGGTTCCGCAAGAAGATGGGCTGGCAGAAGTAAAAGGAGAAGAGCGAGAAGAAAGAGATAGAAAGGGGACAGGCCCCCACCCCAAAAAGTTACTGTCTGAGACTGCTTGGAATAGAAGACTCAAAGACAAAAGGCTCGGGGTTTCTGCAGAAGCGTGGCGTTGAGGCGCTTTGGTATCATAGACGATATGTGGGGGGTATCTCTTATACAAGGTGAACTGAACCATACATGGCATGTCATATGAGGCAGAAATACATAAATCCAAATTTCAATCTTGTTCCTTTAGTTCTGCTTCTTTGGGGTCCTCTTCCGCGTGCTCCTCCTCGGCGTCGTCTCGCTTCCTTCGCCCCCGGTCAGCGAATCAATACTGTCCCGCAGCCTGCCTGCGCCGCGCTCCGCCTTTCTCCTCGAACGTTGCTTGACCTGGTGCTTGTCGGCCTCGTCCACCAGGTCTTCGAGCACGTCCCTGCCGCGGCCCGTGCCGTGCAGCCAATCCAGCAAGCCCCACGCGCCAAAGTTGGCGCGGCCCCCGCTGGCGTAGTGGATGGAGGCGCGCTGGACGATGCCGCCCATGACGATGCCGGGCACGATGCTGTAGCCGGACGTGGCGAGCGTCTCCTCGGCGGTGCAGAGAAAGACGGTGACCAGGTACGTGAGCAGGTGGGGACGGATGAGCAGCGAGGGGAGATACAGCGGGACGAGTCGGTGCAGTATGAGAGGCAGGGGGTGGTCTGTGAGAAGTTGGAGGCTGAACGGTGCGGCTGCGCGGGAGTGGGCGTAACGGGTGTGGAGGCCCGCGAGAAACGAGTTGCCGTGAAGGATGAAGCGGTGGATATAGTAGTGTAGCGTCTCGCGAGCCGTAAGTATTAGCAGTACATGACGGAACATCTGCCATGGCAACGGCAGCGTCGTCGTCGTGGGAAACTCAGTATGGCCCGCGACCTTTGCAAACGCCCAACTCGCGGCGCCCTCGACGCCCGTGAGCACGACGAGGTTCAGCACCGCCAGCGCGGCCATGCGCCCGAGCGCGCCAACATCCCTGGGCGGCAGGGAGCGGCGGCCGCCGTGCTTGATGCCCTCGGCGAGGCTGGGCACCCCGACGTCGAGGAGCAGCGATAGCAGCGACGGCAGGAGAGACAGGGCGACGCGGATGCCGAGCAGCCCGACGAGATGGACGCGCAGAGGCGGGTGCGAGAGGACGAGGGTGGTCCAGGTCATGTAGAAGAAGAGGAGGTTGAGCGAGGTGGACCAGGAGGTGAGGGAGGGCGCAAGGAGGTAGGAGGCGACGGGTAGGGAAAGCAAGAGGTCCATTTTGAGGTTTATCCGTGAGATTAATTGTGCGAGTCGAGTTTTGTAGGTTTCTGCGTTGTTTGTTGTGATGTCCTCAAGGACAGTCGACACCGCTGCGATGGTGATGGTAAAGTTTGGTGTTGACGGACCATAAGCTACCACGCAGCAGAGGCGCAACAAAGTATGGAACAGATAGCGGCAGGTTCAGAATAAGGCCCAAAAGCCAAAACGGAGTAAAGTTCGCATTGTGCGATTGTTGGATCATGCATATAACCTGTCTTGCACATCTGACGGGGCAAGGCTGTGCCAAGTCCTGGTGGGATGACGTCCAAGGTAAGGGTTCACGATGACGTCGTTGCCGTAACCCTGGTCGACGTCTCATTGGAGGAGTGGTGAGTCGCAGCGAATGCTTAAGTTGAGGCTGAATGAATGCCGGCGGCGGTTTATTGCTGCCGGAATGTAGGAGCAGTGCTTGTAACGGAAGTGCTCCTGTGTGGGTTTAGATTATACAATTCCGACAGACACATACGCTGTTGAACAACACGGTCGCATCCATGAGTGCGTCAAGAACCATGGCAATTTTGCGTGGAGATGCCAAAGTACTTGCACAGGGCTTCAGTTGGGCCTTAACGCTGAGACACACATACGTTCATCTGCCAGAGTCAAGTCACTGCAAGGCTTTCTCCCCCATCACCTCCCGCACCTGACGGATGTGACAAGTTGGTGAGCGATGGGAAATTCATTTGCGAATGAGAAGGGTAGATAGAAGAGTGCACAGGGAGACTGACAGTGGCAAATGAGACAATTCGAAACAGGGCCTTGAATCTAGTCCGTCGATGATCAACAGCGAGTCCAAGCCCACTTACACCCGCTCTGTTGGTATCATTACCAGCTGCGCATGTGAACAGACATGATCAAAAGGTCGAAGAGCATCAGTGCACAAACAAAGAACAAGGATCGTAGGGGCGGGAAGAGCCCGGGGCGGGACCGTTTGCGTTAGCTCGTTGCTTGGATTCTGGGCCAGCGACGGGTCTCTTCTGCGTCCGGCCGGGTCAGGGGTAGATCGGGGAATTGTGTGCGCGCGGTTCGTTGAACGCGGCCACGAGCGCCTTGTGGTGCAATGATGCGCTGGGCGTGACCTGAGCCGTTGTGCGGCCTTGAAAAATCCACCTGTCTTCCTCCGCGACGGAACCCGTTTCCGTCTGCAGTGTTGCGTCTTGCCTCGGGCAGCCTCGCAAAGCAACGCACAACCAGCGACAGCGAGTGCGTTCACATTCACATTCAAATTCACTGCCGGCGTCGCGGCGCCCCTCGGGGATGCATGCGACAGGCAGGTCCCCGTGGGCCCGTGCACTCAATTTCTCTGTCCCACTCTGAAGACGGGAGGGACCCAGAGACAGGGGGGGAAGAGACAATGTCTGACCCTGTCGGGCCATCTTCCCCTCAAACGGTAGCCCAAGGCGGCCCCAGCATGCCAATCGGGGATGGAAACAGTGAGGATTTTTATTGTATTTTTGTAAGTCGACGAGAGGCTCGACGGCGCGGGGCCAGGAGAAAGCCGTGGAGTCGATGAGGATCGGTGGTTTGTCTGCAAGTGGGTGATGGCGTGGAGGTGGTCGTGTTGGAGAAAATGCATGCAGGGACAGCACAGACCCCTTTTTATTTAATTAATTGTCGTTTTAACGTACATGCATAACGAGTGGATCAACATAACGAATGGATCAAAAATCCCTCATCCTACATCCTAATCATTTAATCAATTGATTCTCAACAATTTAACATGCCAAACTCTAATAATGAGGCCAGTATTATTCTTGCACTTCAGGCCCTTCAATCTAACCCAAAATTAAGCCTACGACGCGCATCACAGATCTATGAGGTTCCATTCTCAAGCCTACGTAATCGCAAGCAAGGCATGCCTTCTCGACGCGATACTATGGCCAATTTACGTAAACTATCTGATCTTGAGGAACAGACAATAGTTCAATATATCCTTGACCTGGATATGCGAGGGTTTTCTCCCCGGCTTTGTGGTGTTGAAGATATGGCCAATCGACTGCTTGCTGAGCGAGAGATGCCTCCTGTTGGGCCACGCTGGGCCTCGAATTTTATTAAGCGGCAACCAGAGCTCAGAACGCGTTTTTTTCGCAGATATGACTACCAGAGGGCCAAATGCGAAGATCCAATCGCGATAAACGCGTGGTTTTCGCTCGTGGAGAACACAATCGCAAAGTACGGCATAAGATCAGATGATCAGTACAACTTTGATGAGACTGGCTTTATGATGGGCGTCATTATGAGCGGGATGGTCGTTACAGGCGCAGAAAGGCGTGCGAACCCTAAAAAGATCCAGCCCGGAAACCGTGAATGGGTTACAGTGATTGAATCGATCAATGCTGAAGGGTGGGCGCTGCCGCCGTTCATCATTGTTGCAGGCCAATATCACCTCTCTAGCTGGTATCGCGAAAGCAACCTCCCGGGCGATTGGGCTATTGCAACCACTAAGAATGGCTGGACCGATAATGAGACAGGCCTCCAGTGGCTAAAGCACTTCAATCGGCATTCAATTAAAAGATCAAATGGTGCCTATCGTCTTCTGATCCTTGACGGGCATGAGAGCCACCATTCGGTCGCTTTTGAGGATTTCTGCAAGGAGAATAAGATTATTACGCTCTGTATGCCATCTCATTCATCTCATTTACTCCAGCCGCTTGATATTCGATTACGAACTCCAACGCCTGCTATAAATGAGCCAGAGCTTCCTGCCCCTTGGACCTCACGAACCCCAAAGACAGTAAGAGAAACCGAATCTCAATCCGAATTCATTGAGAGACAAATTAGAAGACATAAGAGCAGTTCTCCAGCATCAATTGTTGATGCATTAAAGTCTTTTTCTAAGGGAACGAAGGCAATTATCCATAGGATGGCTCTATTAGAGTCAGAGGTTAAGGATCTTCGAGAGGCAAATGCAATACTAAGCCGGCGCCGGAGGGGAATAAAGAAACGCCTACGTAATGGAGGGACGATGACTATAGACGAAGGTCAGGCATCAATTGATCAAATAGAAGTAGATAGTCAGGTAGTGGCCGAATCGTCGAGAAGAGGCGGTCAAGGGAGGTCATCGCAACCGAGGCCAAGGCGCTGTGGCATTTGCGGCAAGACAGGGCATAATGTTCGAACATGCAAGGCAGAGATAGAGGTCTCTGGGCAAGAGCATAGCGATTAGTTTTAATTGATCAAATGGTCTGTTGTGTTTTTATTAAGATTCCTATCCTAGCGGTTAGGATTTTTGATCCATTCGTTATGTTGATCCACTCGTTATGCATGTACGTTATGTTATTATTATTTTTTTTGTTTTATTTCTGCTCTACCGAGTACTCTGTACCTGCCGCCCCCGTCTGAGTCCTGTCAAGGAGCAAGTCACTGCGCAAGCAAAACTCCTGTCCAAAAAGTCGAGGCAGCAGGAGCATCTACCCGTCAAGTTTGTCGCCTTGCCGCATATCCCAAGGTACCCTACCGTACCTTATGCAGGTGCGAATCCTCTGACGGGCCTTGCAGATGCAACTTGATCTCCGAACCCGATCCAGCATCCTTTGCTCCTCCGCGTTTTCTTCCGACTCTCCCTTTCCCTCCTCCGCATCCACACCCAAATCCACCCGTCTACCTACAGAGCACCCCTGATCGACGGAGTGGGCAGAGTACATGCTACGACGCATGTGTGAGTACGGTGCCTACTGCCTAGCTCTAGCAACCTGCAGCCCGTTTAATTGATTTGATTTGCTCCGCTTTTGCTTCTTGCGCAGCACCCTGCAGCCCAATCCTGGGTCCAACCAGAAGCATCTGCCCTACCAGCAGCACTCCTGGCGCAAAACCTCGTGTCTCGTCTTGTCTAGTCTTGTCCTCCTCGTCAGCGTCCTTTTCCTGTTTCGCCAGCAGCGCAAACAAAAAGGCATGGCGCGACTCTGCTAGCCCGCACCGTTTTTCCCACCGTCGCCGCTCCCGAAAGGAAACCGATCGACCGACCGATTGCGACGGCGAATCAAACCAAGAAGCCACCCAACTCTTCCCTCAAACTCTGAACCTAGCGCCGCCCATTTTCTTCCCCCCAGCATCAGCCTTGCAGACGAGAAGCGCCCGCCGCTCTCCTCCGCCTGCACTTGGCCATTCTCGTGAAACCATCGCTCGCTCCCATCTAAATTACCAGCATCTTCCCTGCACCCGAAAAAGGAAGCTCAGGATAGCTGCGCATGGTCGCCGTCCCCCTTCCCCCCTGGTCCGCAACCCACTCCTCCATACGTTCGACGCCTGCTGCGTCGCAGCACTCGAACAAAAACTCAGACGCCCTCCTCCCACCCGATCCGCGGTTGATTGGCGAAGCGAAAAAGAAAAAAGAGCCAAGGCTAGCGTCCTCCAACCCGCCGGATAGGGGAGAGACACGTCTGCTGTCGAGCCGCGCTCCCCACGACGCATGGGCCAGCCAGACTGATCAGAGCGCCATTCCAGCCTGCGACAGTCCAAACTTGAAACCTACTGCCGCTTGCAGCAGCAGCAGCAGCAGCCATGGCTCTCGATCATGCGGCCACGTCCGCCGCCTCTGCCGCTGCCGCAGATATACCCGCCATTCCCCCCCGCTCCCACGGCCGCCAGCAACAGCATCAAAACTACAGCTACAAGCAGGCTCGTCGGCGGCCAGACGATCAAGCCCTCGCCTCGCGCCCTCGTGGTTCCGCCTCGGCCATCGATCCCTCCCATCGCCTCAGCTTCCCTCCCGCCAATCCCGAGATCATATCCGACCTCATCACCTCTCTCAGCGCACTTCCAAAACCCCCCAGCTCCTATCTCGACGCCGGCATACCCGCGCAGACTAGCATTTCGCTTCCGACGAGTCCCGGTGAAGGCAGTTTTGGGGTCGACTACGGCGCGTTTTCGAAACCCAGCCTCGACGAGTTGCGACGGCCTCCCGTGTCCCTGGACGAATTAGCAGCTAGCCCTCCAGTTGTTCGCACCTCCAAGCACCCGAGCGGCTTCTCTTCACTTACCGCGCCCCCTGTCGGCTCCTCGAACCGCAGTCCTCGCAGCACCAGCCGTGATAGCGGTGGCTTCAGGTCTTTCATCCGATCAAGCAACTCTTCGCGCCCTTCCTCCAATGGTTCCTTCGGCTCCAAATACGATGATACCAATAGCTTAGGCAATCTCTCTATCGAACCTGGCCCCGCGCCAGCACCCGAGCTACGACGTCAACACTCCCACGACAGCTGGAGTAAAAAGGCAAACCGAAACAGCAAGGGTCTCATGTACATGAGCTCAAAGGAGCGCCTGCGCGAAAAGGACAGTGAGCGCAAACGCGCCTCCGGAGGGTCTTTGGGTGCTACTGCTTCGGGCATGACCAACAACGGCCCCGACAACACCGGCAGGCCGGAACCTATATTGGCCGAGACTCCAATCAGCGAGGAGCCACCCATCCTCAGCCCGGAGGAAATGGCTCCAAAATCTCCTCTAGAAAGTCCTCGCCACATCCCTACGCGTGACTCGAGCTTGAAAAAGACTGGTAGTCATTCGTCTCATCGGTCAAGCAGGCGACGGTCAAAACAGCGAGATAACGACGGGCGGGTCGATGCAATTCCAGAGGCTGACGAGCGTCTCCGCAGTCGCGACGGCCCGAAGAAGAAGCAGGAGCCCGGTGCTGAAGCACACACCGGCTCGTTTCTACTTGGCGAAGATGAGTTCGTTCCGCCGCCCATCTCTCGAAGCTCAACCGGCCTCCAGGCTTCCTCACGTGGACGCAGCGTGGAATTTACACGGACGAGCAATCAGCTAGAAAGGGTGGAAGACGACGGTGCACCGTTTCCCTCGGTCTCTCAAGGGCCACGCCGTGATGACAGCAATCCGGAGCGCCTCAGTCGGCGTCTTTCCGGTAGACACAGCCCAGGCCCAAGCGACGGGTTACGACCGAAGCGCAGCAGCTCGCGTCTGCAGCGGATTGGGCGCAGGTCAGAGGATTCTACCCAGCCAACGCGGACAGAGCCTGCCAAAGTCAACAACTCTGTACCAGCCAGCTATGAGCGTCCTGCATCCGCGGACTCCATCGACGACGCTGTCGAATCATACCTTTGTTCACCACGGCTATCACAGAAGATTCGACACCCACAAACCGGTCGCATCATATCATTTTCCGAAGTCGGAGATTCGGAAGGTTCCGCTGTGTTTTGCTGCGTTGGCATGGGATTGACCAGATACATTACAGCTTTCTACGATGAGCTAGCACTAACGTTGAGGCTCCGTCTCATTACACCGGATCGTCCAGGCGTTGGCGATAGTGAGGCGTACGTAGACGGGACGGCAACGCCTCTCAGCTGGCCTGGTAAGTTACCATATTCCGAGATTACGATGCAAGGGCTAACATGATCCAGACGATGTTTACGCAATTTGTCAGGCTCTGAAAATTACCAAGTTTTCGGTGTTGGCTCACTCAGCGGGTGCCATCTACGCGTTGGCGACAGCTCTGCGTATGCCTCAACATATCCGTGGCAGGATTCATCTTCTTGCCCCGTGGATCCCCCCGTCGCAGATGAACGTATTTGGTAATACACAAGCCTCGCCACCCACAAACGCCATACCGACCTCGCAACGTATCCTCCGCGCGTTGCCCACGTCACTACTAAAGGCGGCAAACAGCAGCTTCATGACAGCGACGAGTAGTTCCATCACGAGCTCCTTACCTAAAAATCCCCGAAGAAGCAAGCGCAAGTCTAACGCCCAATCGCGAGAGACTTCCGGTCCGCATCAGCCACCAGTCACTGGAGAGCATGAGAACATCGGGCAAGATGGTCGTGGGGAGCCAGGAGAGGTACAGACCCCCGTCGCGACCGAAAATATGGATCGCATGCAGGTCCCGACGAGTACCATGAACGGAGCCGACAGCTCAGGAATTGGCGGCGCTGTCAGTCCGGTTATGGACAAGGAACGACAGATGACCTATGACGTACGATTGACCCATGCGATCTGGGAGCTGGCCACTACCGGGGCCAACCCGGCGGTAGACCTACTGGTATGCCTTGAGCGGCGGCATACCATAGGATTCCGATATGTCGACATTACAAGACCGGTTGTCATTCATCACGGCAGCCGTGATACTCGTGTGCCGGTAGAGAACGTCAAGTGGCTTGGCAAGACGATGCGGCGCTGCGAGGTACGCGTCCTGGAGGGCGAGGGCCACGGCCTGATGGCAAGCGCAACAGTGATGGGGTCGGTCCTCATGGAGATAAGCAAGGAATGGGAGGACTGGAACAGAGTTACGAGTGCCGAGGGTCGGAAGGAAAGGGAAAAGGAGAGGGGGAGAAAGGGCCGCTGGGGCGGTGATTCGGACGTACTGCGGTAATGCGCCATCGTGGCGCAGTAATATATATATATAATGTCTAAATTATGAGAGGGAGGGTGGATGGGGAGGTTGGAGTTTGGAATTTTGGATTTGTGGAGTTGGGCGATTGTTTGTTTGGATGGAACACTTTCATATCATGCCGAAGGTTTGTAAGATTTGTAGGATTGACATGGGAGGCCTGGATGTGCTGTGACGAGAGGAGGTCTAGGCGACTGTCTGGAGGAGTGTGTTGGGGCTCGCAACTGCGGCAAGATGTATCACCACGATCAAGGCTGACAGCCGTTTGAACAATTGATGGCATAAGCAAGGCCCTTCTACTGATCTTCGATCATTGTGACGATATTTTGGTTACGCGTGTATCAGAAAACTCCCTGGTAGCTAATCACGGAGCAGGGATGTGGGAGGGATGCATGGTTCGTGTCACGATACTGAGCAAAAGAAGATAGCAGCCCAAGTGACTCGAGGCTTTTCTATACACACGCAACAATGAGTTTGGGCTTATGCTAATTACGCTGCCGTTTCTTGGCCCTGCCAAAGAACGTTGCCAGTACCTTGGGGTCACACATGGACATGAATATGGATGTGGCAGCCTCTTTGTGCCGTAGACAGCTTCTCAACAAAATAAAACCAGGGCGCTCCTTGCAGCCCGACCACGGGTCCAAGCGAAAAGAAAAAAAACCGCTTTCCTTACGCCGCCGCCGCCTCCCCTTCCTCGGCCAGCATCCTCGTCCAGTCGTACTTGCGCCAGCCCTTCTTGAAGGCGTCGACCCGGTCGCCGTCGGCGCCGCGCGTCCAGCGGCCCTGCTTCTTGATGACGTGGGGCTCGGCGTCGACGATGCCGCCGATGACCTCGCGGGCGAAGAGGTCGCCGCGCGGCCAGCGGTTGGCGTCCTCGACGACGTGGCCGAGGCCGCCGTCGAGGCCGAACCAGACGTGGAAGTAGGGCATCTCCTTGGCGAGGGAGCGGCGGAAGGCCATGCGGCCCATGCCGCCGTCGCGGGCGGCCTTGGCGGTGTCGATGATCTTGCGGTGCTGGGCCCACTCCTCGTCCGAGGAGAGGAAGGCCTCGCGGAAGTAGGCCGGGGCGGTGGCGCCGTCCTCGTAGGGGATGGGAACGGCGACGAGGGCGGCGTGCGGCCGGCGGTGGGGCGCGGCGGCGTTCTCGTAGAAGAGCACGTCGCGGCCCTGGTCGTGATACATGCGGGTAAGGCTCTTCATGAAGTTGCGCAGCTCCTCCCACTCGTCGTCGTCGCACTCGAGGAGGTTGGTGCGGTGCGAGAGCGGCGCGACGACGGCGCCGCCGGGGCTGACCTCGGGCAGCGTCGGCAGCGTGAGGAAGGCGCGCGTGGCGAGCGAGACGACGGGCGCGGCGGGCGGCTGGCCGCGGTCCTCGTGGTGGCAGAGCGGGCAGGCGTCGAGGATGCGCGACATCTTCTGGAAGTCGGCGACGGCCGTGTTCTTGAGGTTGAGCTCGCTCTTGTGCACGCGGCGCGCGAGCTTCTCGGCGTTCTCGTCCATGTAGTCGAGGTTGTCGTCGTAGCGGCCGTCCTTGGCGATGCGCTCCGCGAGCCGCAGGCCCTCGCCGCCCGCCTGGCCCTTGGTGCGGCGCTCCTCGCGCACCATGTCGGCGACGGACATGTCGCCGTTCTCCTCGACGGTGCCGCGCTCGCGGCCGCGCCGCGTCTCGACCGCCTTGACCTCGGCGCGCGTGCCGGCCAGCTGCCGGTTGTCCATGACGCCGAGCACGACCGACTCGGCCGGCGCGGGCGCGCGCGCGAACGACGCCGCCGCGCGGTTGTACTCGTCCTCGAGCTGCGCGGCGTTGGGGGCCCGCCGGAGCTTGGCCTTCATCATCTGCGCGCGCAGCCGGTTGAGGGTGGTCTGGTCGATGGCAGGCGGTGCGGCGACCGGGGCGGTCTCGTCGGGTATCACGGCGCCCTGCACTGGTTCGGCGGGAGGCTGGTGGTGGGATCGTTCGTTTTGTAGGCGCTCGCGGTGGAGGTTGCCCGTGGGCTTCTCCTCGCCCACGTATCCCTTCCCGTAGATGTTCCGCCTCTCCAGCTCCTCCTTCTCCTCCCGGGCATCGTCAAAGTCCTCCAGGCTGCCGTACCGCTCCACGGCAAGCTCCTCGACGGGGCGTCCGGTCTCCTCCGCCGCGCTGTAGACGCCCTTCAGCTTGGTCATACGCCAGGAGGAGCCGGCGTCGCCGAACGTGTAGTCGACCGACTTCTTGGAGGGGACGGGCACGTCGGCGACGGAAGCACCGCCGGCGTTGAGCTCCTCGAGATGGGTGCTGTTGAGCTCGCGCCTGTGGATGACACGCTTCGGTTCAGTCTTGGGAGGCGGCGACTTGGGCGCCTTGTCGCGGCGGTTGACGTATTCAACGTCGAGCGCCGAGGGGGCTGTCATCCAGGAATCGCGCTGCGGCGGCTTGGACGTGTCCACAGGGTTCTGGCTGGGCGGCTTTTCCTCGTCCGGGATCGGCAGGTCTTCCTTGGCGTCGTTTGTCTTGTGGTGCCGGTCGTGATCGCGGCGGCGATTGGATCGAGTGTCGTCCTCGTCGTCGCGCGAATGGCGGGAGCGCTTGTGCCTGTGGCCTTCGTCTTCGTCGTCGCGGTGTCGTCGATGCCTGTGCCCATCTTCTTCGTCGCGATGATGCCGGTGCCGATGTCTGTCGCCATCTTTCCCTCTGTCTCTCTCTCTGTCTCGATCCTTGTCTCTATGGCGGTCGCTGTCTTTGTCCCTGCGCCTCTCTCGGTCTTTGTCGTCGGCGCCGTCGCGATCGTGGCGGTGGTGATGCCTGTGCTTGCGGCTGCGCTGCTCGTCCTTCTCGCGCTCTGCCTTCTCCGCCGCCAGGGTCTTTTCAAACTCGTCGAGGCCGTCCATCTTGATTGGAAGCTCCTTGGCGGAAAAGTTCCGTTGCCAGCGGGTTGACGTTGAAGTTAACGGTCGTGGTGGTGGTGGGTTCGAAACTTGAGGTCGGAAAAGTAAAAGTTACGTCACAACAGCAACGCCAAAATTGTTTCCTAATTGGGACTTGACGGCAGCACTCGCTCGTTCACCTCAGCTACCCTATACATGATCATGGTATGTGAAAGTGAGATGATGATTTCTCTTGTTAAGTATTATAAAGAAATATGCGATTCCCCAGTGGCATCAATTTGTGTCTATTTTCTCTGTTCATCGTCGCAGCAATTGTCTTATTGGCTCCTAAGGTGCCCGATAGAATGTGGGAAACCTCCAGCCCAACTTCCATTGGGCTCAACACGCCTGCGGACGAATCCACGTCAACCCTCAAAGCTTTCCTTGTAAATTTAGCAGTCGCAAATCTTTGCACGATTGAGATAATCTCTGTCCCCATATTGTGAGAGACTTTCTTATGTCGTATTCCATTCCGCGTGTTTTTACAATTGCTTCATCAGGTCTGTATAAGTGGTCCTGCCACAACTGCACAGCCGATAGTGAAGTAGTTGCTCAGCCACAAAAGATTAACCAGCTGAACCGAACCCTGGAGGATCACCGCTTGTTGCCAAGCCTCATGGCATTATGCCCTTCCCCGGTTGCGTATCACCGTCTTCTTCCCTCTCATTTGGGCCTTTCAGACTGGAATCTACAGTCAACAGAACAGAAAATCTTAACTAGCCCATTCGTCTCTTCAAGGCTCCAGTAACTTGGTAATGGAGAATGCAGACCCTCTCGGCCCCTGCGAAACCGAACTGGTTTCTCAGCTTGACCGGCTGAAACTGCTTCCCCCTCTCCAGTACCCTCCGCTTCCCACTCCTACAAGCATCCGTGTTGTCGACATCCTCCCCTCCGAATCTGATGTTATCTCCTGCAAGCTGGCCTCCTTGGACCTGGACAACTCCGAATCGCCACCCTACGTGGCCTTGTCTTATACATGGGGGAATCCAATCACAATCAAAGAGGTGCCGGTCCCTCCTCCGCAAGATTTCGATCTGCCGAATGATTATGGAAAATTGCCATTTGTTTTCGAGTCTCGGGGCCCCGGGGGTATTACAATCCACAACGTGGACCACGCCATGAAATTTTTCGTTGAAGCACGCGGAGTGCTTCCACGTGTCGCGGACCAAGCTCAAGAACCACGAATACCGATAGAGGTGGATGGCCAGCTGGTCTACATTCAGGAAAACCTCCACCAGTTTCTCCAAAGCTATCGACTTTGGAAGCATCATGCCTTGTCCAAGTTCGGGGTAGGACCAAAAGAAGACAATGAAGTTGATCATTTGCATAAAGCAATGAAAACCCCAATATGGATTGACGCACTCTGCATCAACCAAGTGGACATGAAAGAGAGGACTGCCCAGGTCAAAATGATGGGTCGAATTTTTCGAACCGCGAAGCGAGTGCTTGCCTGGCTGGGACCGCCGGACAACCAGACACCTGATGCCATGCAGGCACTTGATAAGTTGCAAGAATCAGATCATCTTTGGAATTGGAACGGCAAACTTACCCTGTCATCAATTCCTGGAATCGACCTCATCCACTGGTTTGCAATCTTCGCCTTCTTTCATCGCTCCTGGTTCCGCCGGGCCTGGGTGGCGCAAGAGGCTATCTTCGGCAGGCAGAATGTAGACGTACTGCATGACAGGGCGATATATTCCTGGGAATGGATTTGTACACTGGCTGAGATGCTGCGAAAATCTGGCCTTCATCCAGAAATCCTGAAACTCGGGCGAAATTTGCTGAGAGGGGAGCCGCTCTCCGACAACACGCGGCAACTCCGGAAACTGATCGCTTTTGGGGACGATGACGAGGACGGCGACGTCAGTTCGAATGACGACCGACTCAAAGCTGCTAGCCTTATTCAAAACGGCCAAGATGGTGTCTCTTTCATACTATCAATTAGGGACCTACTCTGGCGGTTTAGGAGGGAGGGAGACCGCTTATACACGATATTTCCTCCCCTTCTTCGTGTACTCGGGCTATTCCGGGGTACTGAGGCTACGGACCCGCGCGACAAGGTCTTCGCGTTTCTAAACATCTCCTCTGACGTCGACAAGCTGGGATTGGTCCCTGACTACACGCTTGAAGTCCAGTCCGTGTTCAGGACGACCGCCGAGGCTATCATGGGAACAAACAAATCGTTATCGATCCTCTCGCATGTCCAAGAGCCTTGTGACACTTGTGTCCAACAGTTGCCTGGGTGGGTGCCCGACTTCAGCGCCCAACTTCGCTGCGCACCTCTCGATACGGGGGACGATGATGTCGTGTTTTGTGCCTCCGGACTGGGGAAACAAGCTTGGTTCGAAATAAATCCCGATGAAAGGCTTGAAGTTGAGTCGATCAAAGTGGATGCAATCGGAACGAGCGAGATGGTGGATCGCGACACGGACGACATGGTCCTAGGTGTCTTGAAGTCCATTCTTAGAATACCACATTGGTATCCGATTCCAGATTTCATAGATGAAGAAGAACTTGAGTGGAAAGATGATGAAGCTGCCCTTGAGCAGACTTTTGCCCACGAGAGTCATGATCTAGAGGATGAGGATGAGGAGGGGAGTGAGACTGACTTTCACGAGGCTACCAATAGCATATCATCTCAGAAAGACACAACAGAAGCGACGAGTCCATCTGTGGAACAAAGGACTGATGTCCCTCAAGTAAAGCTAGACGGAAAAGCAGAGAAACCCCAGCCACAGTCACTTCAAGAAGACATTAAGCAGGTATCCTTGGACGACGGGTATCAACATGAGTTCCCTAGAAGTAACGACCCAGTGCGCGGAGTCAACCAAGAAGAGTCTGACAAAGATTCTGCGTCAGACCACACAATATCAGAGGCCTGTGATACACTTTCGTTGGGAGAAGATTCACGGCTTAATCGAGATGTAGAATCTAGGAATGAGCATCGCCCAGAAGCAGACGCTGAAACAAAGCGCAGTAGAGGGTATCGTATTGGGTCAATCACCCGAGTTGAAGCTCTATGGCGTACCTTGACCGGAAACTCTATTCCAAGGCCAGGGGCAGGTTTCTCCATAGACCACAAGCCAGTGATCTATCCAGCGCCCTTATCACTCGGCCATGGCTTCTCGGACTGGGTTGAAGCTGGTCTCCTGGAGACGTGGAATCTCTACCAATCATTTGAAGCAATTGATAGTGATGACGAATCGATAGCCAGGCCCGCCGCCCGCCGCGTCCTGACAACACTGGCCGTATGGGCTGCCATCTACAAGAAGAGACACATCCCCATAACAAAAGACACCGTCAATTTCAGTCTCGAACAGGCGAATCTGGAGGAGCTGGCCGAGATTGAAGACCGCGAAAATGAGGAGTATATGTTCTCCGAGAGTAAACAGCCGTTTCTCCCTAGTGCGTCACGACTCAAAAAGCTCATGAACGGGAAGAGACCGCCGGGGGATCTACGAGGTTACGACGGGGACCCGCAGGCTGCAGTCGATGGCCAATGGCGGGAGTTGGCATTGCTGCAGTTCACCGAGAGCGAGAGGGTTGAGATTCAAGCATTCGAAAAGAGGATGAGGACCATGCTGGAAGGGAGGAGGCTGTTCACCACGTTGGGGGGGCTGCTCGGCGTGGGACCTCGGTCCATATTTACCGAACCTGGTGTTATATACGAGGTGCACATTATCAAGGGAGCAAAAGTGCCGTACGTCCTGGCAAACAATCCCGACGGAACCTATCGATTGATAGGTGAGGCCTATGTGCACGGGATCATGAACGGCGAGCTGCCTGAGAAGATGGCAGATCTGGACTGGTGCAAGTACGAGAAGATTAAGCTCTCATGATGCAATTTCGGTATAAATATCTTCCAGGAAGCGTTAATCTCACTACGATTCAATAGAAATGTTGCGCGTGAAATAAGTTTATTGCATTTAACACAATGTTATCCATTGACGGGACCGCCGTGACCTCATTAAACTCGTCTCAAGTACCGTGCACGTAAGTTGAGAATCGACCAGCTAAGTCAGATCAGCCACCTCTAAAACAGCATCGACAAAAGCCTGAGGCTTTTCCTGCGGGAGATTGTGCCCAGCATCCGGAACTTGATGGTGCCTCCGAGGACCTGTAAAGTGCTGAGCTGAGGACGACCCATTCGTGGCTGGAAAGTTTCCATCAGCCAGCCCATCCAAGGTGACGGCGCGGACAGTGATGGGCGGCTGCTTCAGCAGCGCTCTCTCTAGCTTATCGTAATCCGGATCACCGGGTGCGTAGAGCAGGCGGTGCTCGTATACGTGCCTGACGATGCTAACATAGTCCGGGTTGACAAATGTCTCGGCGGCGCGGTCGAGATCTGCCTCGGTATAGTTCCATCGCGGCGAGTTCTTGTCCCATACCACGCGTGCGATATCTTTCGGATGCTCAGCAAGCGCTGCCGCGCCACGTGGTGTCAGGAAGTAGTAGAAATACCAGAAACCTGCTTCAATTCGTGCGTCTAATGGGACCCATGCCTTGGAAAGATCTTGGATCAGGTAGCTGTTGACCGAAACGAGTCCGTCGCAACGTTCTGGCCACAATGCGGCTGCCACATTGGCGCCACGACCTCCCCAGTCGTATCCAGCAAATATGGCCTTAGGGACTTCCAAAGCGTCAAGCGACTCGACCACATCTGACCCTAGAGCGGCTTGTTGGCCAGACCGAAACGTGTCCGTGCGAAGGAACCGCGTAGGGCCGTTCCCTCTAAGATATGGGACAATGACACGAAATCCCTTCTTTACAAGGGCAGGAGCTACATGAGTGTAGCTGTGGATGTCGTAAGGCCAGCCGTGCAGGAGAAGTACAGCGCGTCCATCAGCTGGTCCGGCTTCGTAGTAGGCTACTTGGAGGCGGCTGGTGTTGACATACTGAAGAGGTTCAAGGCGTTGGGAGTGCTGATGCAAAGACAGCAAAGGGCTGGAAGATGGGATTAGAGTAGAAGGATCAAGAGGTCTTGCAAACGCAAGGTCTTTTAATAAGATGAGACACAAGAGCAGGAGCTTCATTTTTGATTCATAGAGCTGTGAGCAACGTGTGATTCATGGACCTTTCTTACACAAACTACGAGAGATGGCTCTTATATAGCTGGACCCTATGACATACAATCATCTAGGCTACCGTATGGCTTAGACTCACTTAGCCACTGGATACCGATGAGATCATTCCCGCAGTCTCAAGAATACGAACTTGACCCTGCTCCTATTAGTGGGATGTTCAAGTGATCCAGTACGGCGGCCGACCGTGCATACAAAGGAGGTTTGGAGACTAACATCAATAAACCACAAGGGAGAAACACACTAATTGATGAATGAAGGGTTCCCCACTGCTCAAAAACTGGCGCAATCGTGAGTGACAAGTCGTGGCAAGATTGCCGAATCCGGCAATTGTCCTACGATGCACAGCCTTGCTGGATTCCAAAGCAATGCCGGCATCCGGGGGCTGGGGCTTCTCCGCTTACTGCCACGAGATAAAAACATTGTTGATGGTATTTAAGAGTAGAGAGGGCTAGACAACCATGGCTCACGGACTTACGGTGCTGGTATTCGTTCGGTTTGCATCGCTCTGACGTGGTAGTCCATGCCTCTGGGGCAGCTCCTTTGCAAGCACCGGAGTTTCAATGCTAGGCAGCTTGTATCACTAAACTGACCATTACCGAGTTCTGACTCAGCAGGTAACTGTAGAAGCAAAAAGTGCCCCGGTGCAATGCCTGTGATGTGATGAGACAAGCGGACTTGTTACAATCGTAACACTGAACTGCACGATCCGCGAGAATAGGGAGAAGCAATTGCTGCCGAAAACGTCAAAGAGGTTGAACAGACCGAGATACTCTGAAATTCACTACCATCCTATTATCATTCGCAGCATGTTTTGTAAGCAGACATTCCCAGCACGATGGAACACCGGTAACTTCATCTGGCGTGCCAAGGATTTGTTCAGCCCTTCTCCTTGTGCAAAGTGGGCGGATGCTACACCAGCATTATTTCAGCCCTTCCCGTAAGCAGCAAAACGGTCCGCTCCGAACCCCAGGCCCAGGGGCACTCCCCCAATCACTGGAGGCTAATAACGGATCGCCAGACGGTCTGCCCCCTTTCGTTGGAAAATGTGGTGACACAAGGCACCTAGCCGCGAACAGGGGTTGTGTAATAGGCATTGAGCTGCGCTATACCATCCTTTGGTGCTTGGCAGTCTCGCTGCCTCGCCGCAAGATCCCATCGATTCTTCTGAGTATTGCATTCTTGTTCCTCTTTGCCTCCTACACTCCGGCCGAGTCACGAGTCTGTGCGGCAGCTTTGCTAGGAAGGTTCCCAGCAGCAGCTTAAGCAAGGACTTCAAGCACTGAAACAAATGCTACCTTCCGACCACAGCCCTCAGGGCTATCCAATGACCCCTGATTCGGCCGGGCTTCAAGTTGTTCCAGAGACTGACAACAAAATACATCTGCCACATTACGAAGCTCCGGAAGTTTACCAAGAGTCAAACGGCAAAGAGGTTTTCATGCAGCCAGGCGGATTCTCGGCATCGAAACCACACTCCTGGCGTCGAAGGCGAGTTCTGATCCCGGTGGCTCTTGTCGTCATAGCCATCATTATTGCTGCCATCGTCGGAGGGGTGCTTGGCTCGAAAGGAAGCACCAACGAAGAATCGACGAGCTCATCTACAGAGGAGAGGCCCGTATCCACACCCACTAATCCGGAAGCGCCTTCCACTTCTACAAGCAACATTGGACCATCGCCCATCTCGATAAAGTTGCGATCGAAGTTGTCGGCTGTATCGCTTCAAAACGACGAAAGTAGCGAGAGCTCAATTTTCCTAACATACCAGGGAACCGACGGAGACTTCCAGATGGCACGATATATCAAGTCTGATGGTGACGATGATGGCAATTGGAACGAGCCACAGCCTGTTGTGCTCGACCATACACCAAAAGATTTAGCAGGGCTAGCACTATGCCTGATTCATCTTCAATCTGCCGTGAGTGTACTCTCACTACACATGACTGCTGCACTTGGCCGCTATGGCACAAACATAGGAGAACAAACGAGTTGATGATGAAAATAGGTGTGGTTAGATATGACTTTTGTCAACGCATCAAGAAATCTGCCACATATGCTCTCTGAGACGAACGCGCGACACCTAGAATTCGAGCAGAGCAGGGGTTATAATCAAAGCATGGAGGTGGCTTTCGAATCGAGTCTGGCAGCCTATGGGGGTTGGCTGGTATACCAAGAAACTAATGGGGAGCTGGGGATACGTGTGCGCTATCCGGACAAGGGCATCTGGCGATTCAATGCCTTATCCGAGGGTGGCATAGAGGCTTTGGACGGGACGGATCTAGCAATCGTGCCACTATCCACGAATCACACAAGGGTCCTCGAAGAGGGTGCTGTGGGAGTCTTCTATCAAGGCAGGAATGAAAGGTTGGCTGCCGCCGTCTACAGCCGTCAACGTGGAGCTGGAGAAGCGCCTGAATCTTGGCCATCATGTGAGTGAGCCTTCCTGGTAAACTAATGGCATGTCAACTGATCTGGTGCCTCGACGTGGAAGTATTCCCGGACATAGATTTGCCTCGCGGAGGTTCATTTGCTGCATTTTCCGTGCAACGCTTTGATGAGGAGGATGTGGACCTGGTAAACACATACATACTATATCAGGACAAGTCACTCGATATCATGCAACTATGGACAGACGACGGTCAAGAATGGAGGTCCTCGTCGCCCGAGGTATTGAAAGCAGCTGATAGCGGCACGAGCATCGCTTGCACGACGTTGGGAACTCTGGATGTGGAGGGGTCTCGCCGACTGGGACCCGCCTCAGATCTCACGAGATGTTATTACCGCAGGAACGGATTCGTGGTTGAAGTTCAATTTGACGGCACGGAATGGTTAGAGTTGGGTAATGTGTCGATACCATAGACGGACAGTTGCAAAGAGAGTCTATGTAATATTAGTATCTAATGAACATTGGGAAGTCTAGTTTAACCCGGCTATTAATACCACCCATGTTCTTCTTCGGCAAATTAGATACATGATAGCAATGAACTTGTGCCTGTGTCCTGCTGCTACATGACTGAGGGGGAAAAAAGAATACAGCGTGACTGGGAACAAAAAGATCAACAACATACAACAGCCGGTATTCGCTGGTCGTCACCGACCCAACTACTAATCTGCCGGTTACTTGCTTAATTAAGGGAGAGCGAACGGGATCCCATGTTCTCAAGTACCTATGGTCGTATGTATTGGATCGTGTCGACAAAGGATAACATATTGGTGGGTAGCGTTGGGCAAGGTAACGTACCCATTGATGGTTTACATTAGATTATGAGGACGAGGCTTTCCCTTTTCTAAACATTATCACTCTAGTGGCTGATTTAGGCCTTCGCAGAGGCCCTTGAGGAATGTCGGACATTCAGTGTTATCAAAATTCATGTCCAAGTAGTAATATTTGACTACTCTGCCGTTGATCAAGCTCTAAACGTCCCATCAAGGTATTAGAGCAAGAGGTGCAGTAAAAGGGACTAGAACAGATCAACTGGGCTAACAAATCTTATTTCACGTTGTCCCTTTGGTCGCTCAGCCGCGCCGCAAGAGGTGGGCAATGAGAGGATTCTGCCATAGGTGGAATCAGCTTTATACGGCCCTACAGTATAATACAATGCAGTGAATCGCTGCATCACGCTTTCGCGGATTCCTCAATATCCATTTCCATCAGAGGCTCACTGATACTTCATTCGAATCAAATCGGTCTGTCTGCCCAGGAGGTTCCAGTCATCTCCCTTTAAACCATGGGGTGCCAACAACTCGTGCCACCTCGGCCCCCAGTAAGTGATGAATTGCAATCCCAGGATGGTAATTGTCCCACCACAAACAGCTTACCCCGTCTTTGTTAGTGCACTTAGCATCTGGAGCCCCGTACGTGGCTGGTTTTTTGATCGCTTTATTGTAAGCCCTCTCCGTCTCGACAAGCCAGACTTTGATTCCAGGATTTTGCTTTCGGAACCGTGATAAATTCTGCTTCATCAACGTATTGTACAAGTTGACGGCAGCCGCAAGCTTAGCATTGGACTCTGGCCCCTTCTCTAGCATAAGGGGTGTCAGCTGCTGGGCTAGCGATATGATTAGCAGTGGAACTGGCTGTTCATGTACTAGGAATCTCACGGGCACAGGTAAGAAGCACAAAATATCTCACTCCAGCCTCATACAGCCTTTGGAGCTGTGCAAAGTACCTTGCTGAAACCAAGGGGTACAGTGTAGTAATATTGCTCCATGCAAAAGTATTACCCACGTCGTTATTGGCAATCCATACACCGGCTAGCAAATCGTCGACAATCCAGGGGGCTGCCTTGTGCTTATATGCAGCATGAAAAGTATCCACCTGATCCACGAAGGTATCGATGCCTGCTTGATAGGTAGGGATCAACGCATTGTCGGTAGTTGCACCTCCCACAGCAAGATTATAGGATAATAGCAAACTTGTGTTGTACTTGGTGATGTCGAAGCCCAGCCAGTTCAAACCCCCACTGGTTGTCCAACCAGGAAGCGCAGGGTTGCCGATGGGGTTGGCCGCGGATGGTGCTGTCTTATTGACCGAGAACCCCGTCTGCGTGGTTGAGCTTCCACTATGCTGTTGTGTCAGAAAAATTGACAAGTCAGGGTATTGATTGCGGCTGACAAAGTTACAAGGTGTCTAGTCTTGGTCAGGCTCGCTTGCGAGCCCAATGATGGCATTGCAGATACGCCAAGCGTAAAGATCCATGCCGCCAGAAATGAAACCATCATGTCGCGTGGATGTAGTTTTCGTTGAGATTCTCAGGTGGTGCTTGAGTCACAATTGCACACCAACTGAAGCGCTGTGTCCTATATTTATATGCGTCTGCACTACTATGTCCTCTCTGGAATGTCCTCTACACGCATTGGACACACGGAGCGACTGCGAGAAGTAGTCTGTTGACCACAGCCAGTCACAGACAGTGCTACGTAGGATCGGCTAAGCATAGCATCATTTGCAAAGAGCGGGAAATAGCACCCGGACCTAATTAGGACAAATACAGAAAGTCGGATCCCAGAACTGAATCCGAACAAGAGGTCGGCAAGGTCACGAAGATCACATGCATCTAATCTCATGTTTGGGTGGGATGCAAGTGACCAAAGACGGGGAAACCCCGAAGCTGATCGGACCACTCCGCACATATGCTAGGGGTTTAACCCCTGTATGAGAATATGTTCCACATCAGCCAAGACCCTTACTGGAACACATGCCGAATCCGAGATTTTTGGACCAAAATGTTCCAATGGTAGCTCGTTCAACTCGTACCAGGGGAAGCTATGACGTGTCATGGGCAAATTCCTCGGGCCCAAGACCGACGGCATAGCCCGCCTATTTTCTCAATAGCAAGCTGGGCTGAGATAGTCGGTGCCTTTAATCCAAATGATTCTTGGAGTTGGATCGTCATAGCAGTTAATAGCCAGTGCGTAAACAGCAGCTGTGTACACCTATAGAAGCACCTTTGTTTTCTGGCGAGTTTTTCGAGCTTTCAGGGTTGGAATTACCCATTTTTTGAGGATCAATCAAACATTTCCCCCATCAATTCAACGTCTCCTCAAGAGTAGATTGTAAGAACACTGCTACATATCACCAGTCGTGACCCGTGATATTGGGTATCAGTGCCCGCATCCTCCAAGGCTGCAAGACTTTGTATCGCAAATGCCACACAGCCGCGACTAGACCTGCGACTCCGCATAACAGGACTACGACCAATGAAGCAACAACAAATACATAAGAGGCATTGACAAACGCGGTTTCGTCTTGCAGCTGGGTTGCCAGACCAACTTGCATAGACGATAGAACCAAAGAAAAGGCAATGAACGCCGTCAGGAGACGAGCAATATTGCGTTCCAAGAAAGACTGGTTCCACATGGAAGTTGGCATAAACCCTCGCGCTGGGTTCTCCTGTTCCCACAGAGACGGAAGGACCTTGTAGAGGTAATTGACACGGCTCATCCGGAGCTCACCGTATCTGTACCTGTTGCTAATGAGCTGGCTAGGAGACGTCTCCAGGTGGTCAAGAAAGTCAGATGCAAACGACACCCAGAAGTTCCATGTCAGATCCTCTGGCAGAAGCCGAAGGTCTTTCGCGATGTTAAAGTCGCTCCGGTGTGCGACCAGCCAGGTGTAGGAGAGGACGAAACCACATGCAGCCTGATGAAGAGCGGTGTCGTTTGCCAGGTGAGCTTCCCAGAAGTCGTAACAAAATAAGTAGCTCGGGAATGGTTTTACAAAGACCACTGAGTAGTCTGAGATGAGGTGCTCGCTGGGGCTCTCAGTCATGACAATTTCGCGACGCGAAACCCGATGCCGGTGGAGTGAGCGAGCAGGCATGTACCGACTCCACGCAAACCACAGGTGCTGGGAGATCTGATCAATCTTCCAAGTCTGTAACTCGGAGCGAAGGTAGCTGGGTAAATCACGCGCGGGCCGAAATGTCGTCCCCCGCGATGTGATGGAGGCGGGTAGGTCGGCCAAGCAGGCGTCGACGGAGGATCTGCTTTTGCTGGGCGAAAACGGGGTGGCCAACCCCACAGGTCGAGGCTCTTCATCTAGGCCGGCCAGGGCTTTGGGGGTCGACATAGTTCGCGAAGCAATGAAAAGTAGGAGATATGTGCGTAGGGCTGTAGCCGATGGCTATTACTCGCCCAAATGCAGTGCCTAAGCCGATGTGTTCCAGGGGTAAGAGCTGTTTTATTTTGTTCATAACGTGCCAGACAGAAGATGTGTCGCCAGCTGTGGCTGTGCAATTTGTGGCTTCTTCACCCGTTTCTTGGATTCATGCGAGCCCGCAATATTGCAGCTTCTGGGTTGGGACAAACTTCAGAATAATCATCATACCATGTACTTCTATTCCGTCAGAACAATACTCAGAGTCGACCTGTTCTTCTACTTGATTTACTTCGTATCACATCTATATAGCACCCCAGCCAGGATTAAACAGTCCGAAGTATATACCGCCATCTTCGCACTACCCATGAAAGCATAAGTTTCAAAAATAAAACAAGGATAAAAGCAAGGTTATCTTATACGTCTCTACATTTATGTTTTGTCTTCTTATTGATATGACGATCTACGGACGCCGTCTAGGCGGCTATGCCGTGAGCTTCCCGGTTTTCAGTCATGTAGGCGAGATAGTCAGAATGGATATTGACTAGGTTTTTCGAAGTCTTTTCACGGCATGTTCTCATAATGTCTTTCTATTAGGTATCTGTGTGTTAATCAAACGCCCGTAACTGCTTTTATTCCCTAGCATCCCAAGCTCGCTCAGCTCTGAATGCTTTAGGGAACCACTCAGGCGCTTCGCCTTCGGTCATCATTTCCACGAGCGCTTCGGCGCTGCGGAATCCCCAGGCCATGCCGTGTCCATTCATGCAAACTGAGGCCCATAAGCCTTCTTGGCCTGGTACACCGCCGACTACTGGCAGGCCATCAGGAGTATCGCAGGTGATGCCCGTCCAGTCCTTGATGACCTGAGTGGTCTCACCCCAGTTCTTATGTCCATACGTAACACGCCCGACACGCCGAAGATGCGCCGCGATGACCTCGTTCACAATCGAGTCGTCGGTAATGTTCTTCTCCCGCGTTGGTGAGAAGGTTGTGCCGCCGCCGTAGATGACGTCGCCCTCGGTCTTTGTTCCCGGAGCAATGTAGTTGTTTCCGCTGTGTAAATCGGGATACGAGGTGCTGCGACCGAATACTGGATTTCCTGTGGTATCTTTCTCTGGGTGAACTGCTGTGCATTGGCTTCTGCCCGGAACAAGGAACTTGGTCTCTGCAAAGCCCGGGTGCAGTGCGTTGGTGTAAGCATTCGTAGCAAGCACGACTTGCTTTCCTTTGACTGAACCACGATTTGTCTTCACCTCCCACTTGGCTCCGCACTTGGACTTCCCGGAGAGCTGGCCGAGACTAAGCGCCAGTGTGTTGGTCTGCAGGTTGAGGCCCTTGCTCAAACTCTGTTCCAGCATTGCGCACACGGTAAGGTAGGGGTTTTGCGTGTGTGCTGAAAATGTTATGGCGCCCAAAATCTCCGGCCAGCTCCAGTGGTCGCGCGCTTCCTGGCCTGCGAACACGGTCCGATCGTTCTTGGGAACGTCATTTGGTCTCCGTTTTCCCAACTCGCGCTGGAACTCAACAATTTCAATGGCATCTGTGAAAGCTTCTTTGGTCCAGTAGACATCCGCGGTCTCGACGTCTCGCCAGCCGTTGGAGATGTTGTGTGTGCGGACGAACGCAGCCAAGTCGTCAATACTGTCCTGTTCCATCTTGCCAACTTTGAGGCCTTCGTCCTCTCCGTAAGTGTCAATCCACGACTTGATCCTCTTCCAAGACCCAGAACGAGCGTGTCCGCCATTGCGCCCTGAGGCCCCCGAAGCGGCAGTTCGGGCCTCTAGCATCAGAATAGAGATGTTGGGGTCGCGCGACAATAGCTTGTTGGCGACAGTTGCGCCTGTGATCCCAGATCCGATAATAACATAGTCGAAGGTTTGAGACGAGGGGAGATCTGCAGTGGTACGATGATTGGCAATGCGATGTGGCGGGTCCTGCCAGTAGGATTCGGTGGGGTTGGGATGAGGGAAGCCAGGAAGAACCTGTTGTTGGCTTTCTTCTCTGATGGAATGGCGAGAGTCGGACAGAGTTGGGCTGGACCACACCGAAGGCACGAAGGAACTAACCGCGATCGCCTTGACAGCTAAGGATGACCACATGGTGAGGATATAGGTGGAAGGGAAAAGGGAGGTAAGGAGGGGTTATAGAGGAGCCTGGCGGAACAAGACTCGCAGTGCAAGGGTCAAAATAGAAGCGCGAGGGTAAAGTTTCTGAACTGGTCATCGTCTCCTTATATACCCCATGCAAGATAAGTGAGTACGTCGTGAGGTTCCACCACAGCAGTACAAAGATAGCCTGTACATGTGCCGGTAGGGGATCAATTATGCAATGCTCCAATAGACACGCCGCGGGAAAGCTACCATAAAGACCAAGCCAAAGAGCCGAATCAATGTCATTATCAGATGGAGGCACTTGGCAGTTGAGGGGAAGTGGGCATCGGGCGATTTTTCGGTGTCAACGGCGTGGATACAGGGTTATCTTGACTCAATCAGGAAGGCCGCAGGTATGTCTTATCCTCCCCGCAAGTTGGGAATGACAAGCTTGTTATCAGGGTGCCCGGTAGTAATAACATGGTTGCTTCAATAAAATTTTTATGTGCTACGATTTCCTGTGGAGCTGGGCTTATTAGTCGAAGTCTTTTGGAGGTTTCATACCATTCGGAACCGCAAACATAACTTGAGCCACTGCTACTCCCGGCAATCAAGACGGGAACGGTTAAATTGGGGTGCTGGTGGGTCTAGCAAACATCTCCACACGCTGATCATCCTCATCCCCACACCGCTCCGGTTGTCGGGCTCGCCGAGGCTTTCTCTGGCCTTATTAGTCCGACCTAAATGTGCAGTCTACTTATTGTAGTATTTGGAGGGCGCCCAAAATCTACGCCCAGAACTCTGTCAAGTAAGAAACCATGAAGAGGACTTTCTGCCCCTTGCTCCTCTGCGTCGGTCCCCACTCGGATCTTTCATGTTCGATAATTTGGCCAGATCTTTGCGCAGTACACCCCCCGACTTCAAGAAGGCCTCCCAATAGAGGTCTTCGGCTAGAACATACTCACGGTATGGCGGCTCGTGAATGTACCTGTGGAAATGGGACGCGAAGTTAATCAATCTTGCGGCCTCGCGTATCGCCAAATCGACATCCCGCTCTCGGACCGGTGGTGTACCGTACCCTGGCACTACAACAATGCTGAGATTCATGTGAACTTCTATTGTTGTCACTTTGTGGCTCAGCGGGAAGAGTTCTCGACTTGTTAAACCTAGTCTGCTGCTTTTGTTGATTCGGCAACGCACAACTTACTGCGACGTACCGTGCACCGTCATCGTGTCACGAGACAATTACATTTTTTGCCCGCGCTCTGTGTCCCAAGTCTCAGAACAAATTCCCTCACCCATCCAAAAGAAATGGCAATATTACATGGCATGTGAAGTGATCGGTGCTTAACTCGGGGGTAGGTGAGGGTGTGAGTTGAGACCACAAGGGTGATCACAAGGTTCACTGAAGAGCTGCGGGCCACGACGCCATGCGGCAACCCACTGCCATGTCGTACGCCGACAGAAGCCACTTAGAAGTACACACGGCACAAGTAGGAGTAAGGGCGATTAGCTGAATGGTCCCGGTCCTAGTTCTGGGCGGGCGCCGTGTCTCTTTACTTTAGTCCCATGGTCCAAATGAGCCATGGCCACTTTCCGCCCTGAATCACGGGCTTGGGGCTCATGGCTTCATCCGTTCTCTCACTCAACACACACATTCACGCACACAACTCCGGACTCCAATAAATTGCTCTTTTGCACCATCTTGGTCAAGTGCTATCGATTCGACAACTGCATCCAGACTAATTCACTGAGCAAAGTCGACGCAGCGATGCCAGTTGCACATTCGATTGTCGCCGTGGAGGAGGAGGTCCGGCTTACCGTTGACCATGTAGAGTATGTACTGATACAGCATGGCGCTCCTTTTGTCAGCTTCGATACCGAAAGCATCGGCCCTGTTCTCTTTACCGTCTATGTGACCAGTCCCGGCCAGTCCATCTTCCGAGACACATTATCTACGTTCCAGGCCGACTTCCTTGACCGCGATGATGTCTTCCAGCCTGCCTTTAAGAAGAACATCGTATTCTACGGAAGCAAAGAGCGAGACCTCCAAATCTCCTCGGAAATGGAACACGATCTAGCCGCATGGGGTACCACAAGCTGGAAATTTGTCGAGGGCAACCCCTCGCGCAGCGTTGCGCCAGGTCCCTATGTCTTTTTAAGAGGACGCATTTGGGAGCCATGGAGGGTTTACCGCGACTTCAACGCGACCTTCATGTGCACATTTAAACCTTCGGCTTCGCAACCTGGCAGATAAGTTTTTCCTCATCCCAGCACAAACCATATTCCCTCCCTGACCGTTTTCTTTCACTCTTGCCAGGCTCGACTACCCAGAAGGTGGAGTCGACGGTCGCGTGATTGTCCCATCGCGGTGCTACTACAAACCATCTCCGTCTCGGCCGCTCGACGGGGTTCGTGTCGGGGTCAAGGATAGCATCGACGTGGCTGGTCACAAAACAACCCTGAATAACCTTGCATGGCGGGATCTTTATCCTGCCGCCTCCAAACACGCTGACTGTGTCCAGCTTCTCGTTGACGCCGGCGCTATCATAGTGGGCAAACTTAAGCTTCAAGCCATGATAGTGCGAGAAGAACCGGTTGAGGCAGTCGAATTCACGAATCCTTTCAACCCACGCGGCGATGGGTATCAGGTACCCTCTGGGAGCAGCAGCGGTAGCGCAGCCGCAATTGGCTCTTATGACTGGCTGGATCTCTCTATCGGATCGGACAGTCAGTTCAAAGTCCCCCACGACCCTGTATTATGTTGCTAACAGGCCCAGCAAACGGAAGTGTTCGAAAACCTGCACACTACAACGGCTGCCACACCATCCGCCCTTCGACAGGGATTCTAAGCACCAAGGGTGTCGTTGGCTTCTTTCCGTAAGTAAACGCTCACAATTCTTCAAGCAACGGTTTGATGCATATTGTTGCTGGCGTCTTGTACTTTGTTTCCCGTCTCTCTCATGTTCGCCTACATCAGCGGCGAGAGCTAATGCGTGACATCTGCTCAAGGGAGTTTGATATTCCTGGATTCTTTGGTAGAGACATATCGAAGTTCCCAGACATCATGTCGGTGTGGTACGGCAACTCGCCATTACTCCGCGCGCCATCAAATGTCGTTAAGATTCAACCCTGATCGACACTTGAATGTTTTTCTCATTTCTAGCAGGCACCAGTGGAGATCCTCTTCCCCCGTGACTACCTGCCAACTTCGAATGTGGACCAGTCTCGTGTCATTGAAGAGTTTGTGGGCGGTTTAGAGTCCGCACTAGGAGTGAAGCGTATCGAGATATCGATAGCAGATATGTGGAAGGAAGATAGCCCTGATGGATCGGAACACAACGGTGTTGCCGAATATCTCAAAACTGTAGGTTTTCGCCATGCCATGCTTTGGTGTTACGTCTCCCTGTCTCTGTTTGCTCACGATGATAGGCTGGAGTATATCCATTTTTCCACGATTCTTACTATGCTGCTGAACGTTTCAGAGTAGAGTACGAGAAAAAGTTCGGTAGACCGCCTTTCGTCCATCGATTTCTTCACTGGTTGTGGTTGGTCTTCTGTCACTTTCTGTTTCTGATTTCATGCTGATACATTCAACCAGGGATGTGGGCAAATCTGTTTCCCAAGAAGAACGCGACGAATGCTGGCGCCGTTGCGAAGTCTACCGTCAGTGGCTGCTTGACAAGGTTTTCAGGTCCGGATCCGAGAATGATGACAATATCAGGATCATGGTGCTCCCCATTGAAGTTGGGAAGCCAAACTATAGAGATGCACCAGAACCGTAAGCCATCACGATTGCCACCCCGCTTATGGTCACAGCATTGAACAATTCACTTAGGCCATACGGGCTGCTCAACGGCTATGCGTCTTCGAACATGTCTCCTATCATGCGAGTTCCGGAAATCACGGCCATAGGTATACGTGTCGCCTAGCCCCATGATGAGAAAGCTCCTAACGCTTTGCGTAGTTGGGCAGATATCATTTGAATCTATCATGACGCGGAGAGAAGAGCCCTATCCAGTCGCAGTCTCTGTTATTGGCCCGCCTGGTGAGTACAGCCTGCATCTGTCCGCTATTGGGCGCTGCGTTGGAAACTAAGGCCATGGTTTAGGAACTGACTTCATAATCACGGAGTTGACTGAGAGAGGGATGAGAGCCGCCGGAATCCTCACTCAGGTGAGGACCGGTCCTAGTGTGTACTAAGTGATACCACCGAGCAAGCATCGTTGCAGCAATCACTATCCTTACGCCGCCCTCCAACGTGAGCCTCAGAGTATCGGCTGTTTCTCAGTGGATGGACTGACAATTTTCTACCGGGGCAGTCGTTGTTGAAGGAGGAAAAGGAAACGTGTTAAGAGTTATCAGGTTTCACTGAAGTTTTTGGAGGAACTAGAAGTAGTCCAGGATTTTCTGCCGCCGTGGCTTCATTGGAAATCTTGGCATAGTGCTCCATCTCTTTCCGAATTCCAATGTTTGTAGCGTCCTTGTACCAATCATGCCGACTGAGAGTAGAGTGGTTACGAAAAGGCACCTAGCAGCATACCTACCGTATGTTAAAAGGAATAAAACAGTAATATCGCCGTTTTAATTACTAAATAGACTAATTATAATCTTAATTAGTGATTAAAATAGCAATGTTAGTGTTTTATCCCTGAGGAGATACCAAGGGTGCTCCTATACCGCTCAATTCCTCCTTCGCTTGGTAGCCTGAAAGCATCATCTACGAATGTCCCGCTTATTCACAACATGTCCGCGAATCAGCCTTGGAAAGATTTTGGGCCCCAGCAGCGGTAAATAAAGGCAAAGACTGAACTTCCCACGGTTACCCTCCTGGAAGCACGCTGTGGACGGTCGGCAGTAGCATGGCCATTTCACTGGACAAGGTGACGACTGGCCAGAGAATGCAAGCTCGCAGCTAAGCACCGTTATCAAGGGAGATGAAAACCATTCATCTTGAGACTTTAATGTTAGCTAATCGAATGAACTTCCTGACCAAGAGCTAGGTTACAGACGGACGAATTGTTAGCTCAGCCAACGGATGACAGGAGATTGTGAAGTGTCTGTTTCGGCTACTTGGCGGAGTTGATTTGGAGGCAATTGAAACCCCCGAGGCTTGGGGATCTATCACTCTATGTATTTAATACACTCACAGAACATCTACGTGGAATCTAGAATGCGACCGTCCAGTAAACAGTTGAGCCCTTCACTCTTTGAGACTCGGCTTATCAAGACCGATGTCTTCATGGGGTACATGTAAGCGTAGTCGGTGTACCAGATCATGGTGTCGAGTTATGCCCCCAAATGCGGAGTACCCATTGCATCCATAGCAAGATTGGCGAGGCTAGCAATCGACTCCCCTAAGACTAAGCCACTGGCCAGAACATGAATATTATCCTCCTCTTTGTCGCGTTTTCTGTATACGTGATACAGAAAGCCTCCGAATGCTCGCGTGATTGTGAATGAAGGTGTGTTATATATACCTAATTGGACGTTAGAAATGTGACGAGTCGCAAACATGTTTCATTCCAAGAAGCCGTACCCACTGCGAAAGAAACACCGCTTGGTATCATGTTCTGCCACCAACTAGAAGAATATTTCATCTTGATTACCGTCGCCATCATGGACAGAACGGCCGCAGTGAGGGCGAAAGGACCATCGCCTTCAGGAAGACCCCGACCAAGCAGTAGCCTAGCGGTGCTGAGAAGAACAAAAGCCGAGGGAATTTGGAAGAGGCGTCCTGGAATTGGGTATTGTGATGAATAAAGCTTGTATATACCGCCTGACACAAACACGCCGAATAGAGATCCAATGATCTGCCCAGGGATTTGCACATCTTGCTGGACCCCCATCAAATGACCAACTTTAAAGTCGTAAGAAAGATCCCCGGCTTGGTTTGCACAAGCCTGAGTGATGGCAGCAGGGAGAATGTTAATGATAACAGCCTTCGGATGTGAGGATGCCACTGCTGCGATAACGAACTGCGAGGCTGGGAATAGGTGGTGGTCAATCGAGTTGCTTGTACTGCGCAAGACACATTATACTTACCCAGCGGGCTTTGCGGATTGTAGTCAGTTTCTGCCAGAGATCGTATGTCGACGACTGCCATCGGAAGAGAAAGAAATATGGCCAAGACTGTGTAGTGCTATGGCATAGCATCGCCAAAAACAGCGTTGACGACCAGAATGGCGTAGAGCGCGGATGCCATGAAACTAACCAACAGTGCTATTGAGATGGCACGGTGTTGGATTCGGGGTGATGACTCGGACTGGTGGATCCTAGGATCGCCGGGGCTGTACTGGTGGGTGTCCGAATCGCGGTGATGGTCGTCGTCAGGCACGGGTGCGTACGCATTATGGAATGGCGCAGTCGCTGCTTGCCGCCCGACTGGTACTTCCCATAGCGAGCCAAGACATGTCGTTGAGAAGCCTTGCGCAGCCATGAATTCCCAAGCTGGTTTCAAAATGGTCCAGGCAAGTTTGACGGACGCATCACCGAGCAGTGCGGCAAGGCTAAACCATATAATCCACCCGCGAGACCCAGTCTCCCAGTCGCGTACTTCGCCAGGGGCCCAGCCGTGATGCTTGGCATAGGGAGATAATATGGCCCACCCGACGATAGTGCCAACTAGCATGTGCAAAGGAATGGTGAGGCCTGTGATTATTCCTTGGCCGATGAGACCAGGCGCGAGATCAATAGTCCACAACCAATTTTGGGCAGCCGTATGCCCAAATACTGGCATACGTCGCAGTACGGGAAGGAAGTAAGTGCAGACAGTCTTCAGCAGGGGTAGCAGTCAGCCGGGGCCTATGGTAAGTTGTATGGGCTCAATGTGTTCTCACAAGAAACCCCGACGTCACAGCCCCCCAGATCAGAGTGTTTGCCTTGAGCATCCATTCGGCATCGTGCCTACTGCCGCTCTCATTGTGTGAATCGGTTCGGGCGGCTCGGCTGCCAATCCGTTCGAGACCCTTCAGGTCGACCGTGAAGTGTTTTGATGAGATGAGCGGTAGCCTTCGCTCCGGGCCAAGGTAGCTTCTCGTGCTCGACGAAGTGCTCTCGGAGCAGTGAGGCGAATATGAGACCGAAAAGACAGAGGACAGAAGACCACAACAGAAGGCTGGCGACCGACAGGCGCAGCGGCCCACCCTCCTCAGGACCAAGGAGGTGCTCCAAGGCTGGGAGGGCGCCAATGACGCCTGCGGTCACGGTCATGCATCCCGTGGCAGTGGCCACGCTGACGACGAGCACGTTTCGGGCGGCGCGTTTGCACAGGAGGTCGAGTACCTGGTCCAATCCCAGAGCTACGTGTATACCAGACCCGACTTCTACAGCCTCGACCAGTACCTCAAGACGGCCAAGGCAGTCCCTTCCGATACTCGCGACCCCGCAGCCGTGCCGCTCGAAGGAATGACGCACGATGCAGCCAAGTTCGCCGTCATCCACGACCTTGGAACTTGATCTACTCCTACCCTTGACCCGTCGCTCACAAGCATCGCCGACTCCATAGCTCTAGATACCGTACCGCACTCTAACTTGCTGTTCCTTCGTGGTTTCGCATCTCCTTCGTGGTTGACTGCCGCGGGCAACAAGCACGGCGCCAGCTCAAAACTGCACGCCCGCCATATGCAGGACAAGGCCTTCGCCTCGGGTGCCCGTGACTTGCGTGCGTCGCCATCTCCACCATCGTTTTCCGCGCGGGGTTTCCAGCCCCGTCTGCCGACCATGTGCTTTAGGGATAATGGCAGCACCTCTCAAGGGTCTGAACATCTGCAGAAGGCGCGACAGGTAGAGATGAACGAGATGAACAAGTACCTGCTGCAGCTGCGCAGCAAGGCCAGAGTGGCAGACTCGGTTGGTCGGGAATGTCACCTGCTGAGCAAACAAGAGCGTGTTCTTGAACAGACCATATCCATCGAAGTTGGGCCGCCTGGGGACGCATGGAGTGCTATTGTGTGGCTTGCCAGCGGCCAGGACCTCTCGCAAGGCACGGTAGACGAGCGAAATCCTGCGCAAGCTAGCCCCGAATCAAATGAAGGCATGATAAGGAGCCTCCCTCGCTCGGGAGTGGATTGACAGCTCCGGTTGTCGAGCTCGCCAGCCCACTTTCGGTCCATGTATTATGTGCAGTCCTTCCGTTTCAATGTTTCAAGGACGGCCAAATTCTACGTTTGGAACTCTATCAAGTAGGAACCATGGAGAGAACTTTTTGTTCCCTGCTTCACTGTATCAAGCCCCCACTTAGATCAAACGAAGGCACGACAAGGAGCCCCCCCGGCCAGAGATTGGATGGAATGCAGAGGAGTTTGATGCTCTAGACTAACAACCTCTAGACACATCTTGAGTCCAGGAGCACGGTCCTACCAGCTGGAGGCCTCATCTATCAATTCGAATGGACGACACGAGGCGTTAAACCTTGCCAGCCATGTGACTTTCCTTCGCACTTCGTCCGCCATGCCCGGAGGTCCGCAGACAACAATAGCAAGTGGCCGACTGTCCTTGCTCTGCAACAGCTCTTTGGCTAAGATAGTGTCGAGATCCAGTCGCTGCCCGACGACCGTGTCTGCCTCCACGTTGGCCGGAAGTTGGGCAAGAACCGGTGCCATATCGCGAGCCAGGCCGGGTTTCCGAGTTGACCAAAACAATTTGACATCATTGTTGTCATACCTCATATAGGATAGACATCCGGTAATTCCAACGCCACCGGCAATGCCCAGAACGCCACTGCAACCCGCAATTTGAGAGGCCACGCGACCGGAGTGATTGTACGGTCCCTCCACTAACACGCGAACTCTTGTCTGTAGTCCCTCAGACTTGGAAGCGCGGGCGGCAAGCACCTTGGTAATTCCTATTCGCGTGCGACAGAAAAATGTTGTTGTCGGAGACGAACCTTCGTTAGCCAATGATCCAAATGCATCGTGAGTTTGCAAAGCATCCTCGCCCTTCTCACTTGGAGATTCAACATCCTTGTTACTCGTCGTAGGTTGTGTTTCATGGCTGCTGTCATTCGAGTTGGTGCATGCCACGGAAAAGGGGTGGGTTTCCCAAAAGCGCCAGGAGAGGGTTGGAAAACACAGATATACCACTTCGCCTTTCAATCCCGAGCCATCGACGTCGATGCGCATATACTCCCCATCTGTGTCTTGAAGGACCCGGACAATTGCGGTACGACTTCCTCCAAGCGCCATGCGTCCCAAGCGAATTACGCGATCGGCACCCCAAATACCTCCAGCAACAAACATCCAAATCTCGTATCCCCAATTATATGAGTAGCAATACCAGATGTGGTAGTAGTAGCCGATAAGGAAGAGAAGAGTGAGGATAACGTGCGATGCGACGAAGAACTCATAGAACCTCTGTCGTATCCAGAGTAGAGAAAATGGCAACATGGCAGAGGCTGCAACAGTGCCAACTATACCCCATATCCAGTACTCCCGTATCAACTCGTCATTGTAGGTTCCCTTGATCATGTAGTTTGCCATCAGCATGAATGAGTGAAGGATAGTGTGGAAGATGGCCCAGTATCCCAGCCAGCGGTGGAGTAGAAGGTAGGTGCTATAGCTCCAATCTGTGACGAAGAACAGTACGTTATTGCGTGCTGCAAAGAGGACAAGGGCCACGACATTTCCCATTGCCATGGAGCCAGCACGGTTTCCGACAATGCTCAGTGTCTGCATGCCTGTCGACGAAAAGCTGGCTTGTGGTTGGTTGATGACGTATGGAGCAAGAAGGAGAACGATGTTGAGAAAACTGATGAGGAAGATGTACAACGACTGTCCGCGTGTTGGTACAATGCCCAATCCATTAGGGACTCGATGACGGTTACCCCAGGCCGGAGGATGGGCCAGGACTGATTGCACGTACATCCAAGTACGACTAGTCGAGAGTCCAGGGAGGAACTTGAGAAGGGATAGCCCAATCAGTAGGAAGATGGCAACCACGGCAATCACGATACTGCAAATTGGTCAGTTTGTCTCCGTCTCCACAGTCAGACTAGAGTATACTCACGTCATTGTCGAATGTCCCGTCTCGTTGATCTCGAAGTCAGACATGTAGTTGTATTGCATCTGCCAGTCCTCTGGACCCACGAAACTAGTCACATTCAACGGTGCACTCCCGCCTGCAGCTGTAGGCAATGGACTGGATACGTTGAAGGTGTGGATATGGTTCCCGGTCGACGCGCTGTGGTCACCATGTCGTGCGCGCAAAGTTCTTATTTGCATGTGGTGGCCTGCCCCATCATGGCCATCATGGTCGGCCAAGCTCCCGTTACCCGCGGCACGGGTCTCATCATTCTTTGCGGCAGCTAATGCCTGATGGTAGGTCATAATCGGGACATAATTGTAATTCCCAAGCGTACCGGTTCCTAAATGAGATGACCAGTAATCTTCAATCAGATCCATCGAAGGGTCACCGCTCAACGGGCAGTACGTGTTGATGCAGAGAGCCATTGTTTTCAAGAACGAAGGATCCCTGACGAAACAATCGGGTGGTGTGGAAACGGGGTTATGAGCGGTGCCGTGGTTTTCGCCGCCAGAAGATGGCGTGCACGAAAGTTGCTGTTTCCTGACCACATTTCGACAGGCAAAACTGCACGTTGGATTGTATAACGTCTTGCCATAGCCAATGAGACCTGTGCCATCACTTTGAACTCCAACCATCCATGAGGCTGCAAGCAGCGCCCGGATCAGACGATTGCTTGAACGACCCATGGTCATGGGTAGTTGAGCGACCAATTTCGATATCAACAAAGCCTGCCCAAAAAGACAAAAAAAACGAACTAAGTCGCTGAAGAAAATTAATGCAGTAGCAGTATGGGCGGGCTACTTCATTTAATGTAAGTCTTCACGACGCCAAGCACCAAAGTTTGACTGATTGTTTGACTGGCTGAGTACAGAGTACAGCGGCACTAATTGACTTCAGTACAGCAGCCTGTACCTGATGTCCATGTAGGACGCAATAGCACCCAGGAAGCTGACTGGGCTACTCCCAATCATGAGTACTTGAAATCATTGTACTTGAGACTGACCAATGGTGGGCAGTGAGCACGTTTGAGTTGTTTTCCTCATCCTTGCAGGTCTTGGCTCCAATGGGAAGCGCAGGTGCTGGTAGAGCATGTAAAGGATTTCCCAAAATGAGGAGAAGAATCAGCACTGGAGCAACCTACCATGCTTTGAAGGGAAAGATAGGAAGATTACAACCTACTGGGAGGTTTGCTCGAGTTACACTGGTTTGTTGGACTACTTAGGGCACAGCTCTGTGGGATCAGCCTGACGCCTGGGTAATCCATGTCAATCTGAGGAGTACCCAAATGTCCTCCGGCTGATAAGGTTATCTTTGAACCGAGTCGTGAATTGCTCACTTTCGCCACGTTTCGATGCATCGAGGTCGAATGGAATGCCTGTTCTCGCAACAAATTTCTGAGACGAAACGATGTTGACACACGGTGGAGGCAGCTAAGCTACGAGTCAGCGTCTCTCACGCAGTCACTCTCCTACAATTTAGCCTCATGTGAGTCGCACCAGCTCGTCCGCCCTCGTCGTGAAATGTGAGGCTCTTGTGACGATTCTTATAACCGACACGCATGTGAATTGCTCCTCGATCAAACCCATTTCTCTCGTGACACTCAGTGACATCTATCAAAATTCTCAAGACAATGTAGGTACCAAAGGAAGCGATCCTTCGATTAGCGATAAGCTCAAATAAGTTGCTTACAATCAAGTGATGCTGTCATCCGCTTAGCCCACCGCATGGCCGCCACGTGCTGCCGTTAGAGACGGGCGTCAAAATTATCATTATGTGAAGGACGAGGAGCCCGTCCCAATCATAACAGAAATACCATTGTTATGGCTCCGGTGGCCGTTGCGGCTACCCGGAAGCAGATGAATCCTGATAATTCTTGTCAAGCTTAAACATGAGTTGTGAGGCGTTTTGGAGGTCGATTCAGGTTCGCCGTAGAAAGAAGATGAGCCCCTTTGAAGTGGTCATTGGACATGAAACTGTAGCCGAAGCGTTGAATACAAAGTGAACAGAATTGGTGGCTCAATTTGATGCCAGTGAATCAATGGCTTTGGACGTAATGTTTTCTTGCCAAGGTAAATGATTGGCTTTGCTGGCTCCAACGGTCGATTAAGACCATAACCTCGCAGATAAAGAGATGGGGGCGCTGTATTATTGCAAAGCTACTGGAGGCGAATGGCAGGAAGAGAAGCATGAAACACCCTTTGCGAGGTTCCAGAGTTCAGCCTATCGGGCATTAATGAAGCGCTAACCACCCGCGCGCATTCAATCAACTGCCATAAGCTTGTTAGATGGCCGACGGTGTGCGCGCCAATGACCTTGAACCTCAATGAGTAAGGCTGCTTGCTGGAAATCCTAGTTGACAAGGAGAGATAATGTTATCACCCAGGAGGCGAGACTACCGTCGATCCTTTTTCAATGTAGTTAGCGCTTATCAATTGATAACGTTAGCGACTCTTACCAACGCTCAAAACTTAGTTTAGAAGCCAAGAAATGATCAGCCACTAACATTCATGCTTGGCAAGCAGGTAACGAAACAGCATGAAAACACGCACAGCATCACCAATGGCAACAAGCATTGTTTTACATGTTTAGTGATTGATCGCCAGTGTAAATGGAAGTCCGATAGAAGCGCTTCGACATTGATAAACTTCAAAGAAACGAATTCGAATTCTGGTCAGCGCCGCCTTCGCGGGAATCAGGTATTAAGCCAAAGGTCTGCAGTAAGTTGCATGCACTTAACTGATGGCGTCATATAACGTTACCAAGGATTGAGGCCCCGGCTTCAGTATGCAAGGGGTGCTCTAAATGATTGAAGGTTCTTAAATGGCCTGTCAGGCAGTGAGATCTACACCAGAAGATCTGACTCCAGCGGCCAAGTCTAGCGAAGTTGCCCAATTGGTTCATTGCTGCATGGTGAGCAAACGGCCGGTATAGGGGAGCAGACAAGGTGGATGGATGTTGGTCAGCAATCATCCCAAGCTTCTTTATTAAGCTTCATTTACCAATTCAGACTGGAAGACACTTTGGGTAGTGGCCACCTTCGATTGCAAAGATATAAAGATGTGCCATTGCTCGTCTCAATGGTATTCCAATACCTAAATCTCAAGCCTGCCATTGTTCACCACAGCGAAAATGCATTTCCAACAATACTTAGCATCAGCTACCCTCTTCGCAGCGACTGCAGCAGACGCCCTGGCAAACTTCGACTCATGGAATCATGGCCGTGTTGCCCTTGACGATGTCAGCATCCACTTCCGCTACGCCGGTTCTGGCCCACCAATTCTACTGGTTCACGGCAACCCCCAACACAGCCTGACTTGGCAGCACATCGGACCTATCCTTGCGCAAAATTACACCGTCATTGCACCGGATAACCGCGGGGCGGGTGACTCAAGTGTTCCTCCTGACGGAAACTACACTGCTGCTGCCTCTGCTGGTGATCTCAAAGCCGTTTTGGACTTCTTGAACGTCACGTCTGCTTACGTCCTTGCCCATGACAAAGGTGTTGGATTCGCCTCTGCTTTGGCGGCCCTGCACCCATCTATGGTCAAGAGGCTTGTCTTGACCGAGTACCCACTTCCTGGCTTTGGATATGAAGCCTCAGCTACTCCTGCGCCTTTTTGGGATCTGTATCAAAATTGGCAGCTGGCCTTTTTCCAAGTCACTGAACTGGCAGAGTTTTTGATGCGTGGAAAGGAGCGAGAGTTTCTGCTATGGTATTTCTACCACGGCAGCTACAGCGGCCCAGAGTCGTTCAGCGACGCCACTATCACTCGGTACGCTGATAGTATTTCGAAGCCTGGTTTCTTAAGAGCGATGCTTGGACCGTTCTCGGCACAGACGGTAGCAGCAGATTCCGCATTCTTCACCAGAATCCTAGGAGATACACCTTTGGGGATGCCCGTTCTAGGAATGGGAGGAGAGGCTAGCTTGGGTCTCGAAGATCTCCTAGAGTCATCCTATGGGACAATCGCAGAAGACTTGGAGTTGGACATTATTCCCCAAGCAGGACACTGGGTTGGTAAGTCATTCTTCGGGCATTCGTGAATCTGAACACTACTAATTACATAATTGTAGCCGATGAGAATCCAGAGTGGGTTGCGCTTCGGACACTTCGCTTCTTTGGACAGGATGAATCGCCGCTTAGGAGTATCGATTTGTCATGGCTCAAGAACAGAGTTACGTTAAAGGTCGGATACTTTGGCACCAAACGGAACGCGCGACTTGGAGGGATGGAGATCTGAGCTTATTCCTGTTCAGTGAGAATATGTTATGAAGGAATTGGCGATCGGTAATTCTCATGTCTTGCACGTCTCGCACCGCTAAAACACACGCCTCCCATGTCGTGCACTTCTTCAACAAAATCTTCCACCATTATGGACGGCCGAGGTCGTGCTTGGGAACGAAGATTCAGCAAAATCTCCAAACAAGCAATCTTGATTGCTTGGAGCATTTTGAATTTGGACCCCAATGGGATGGGCCATTATGGAAAGCATGTTTTAGCTCTTTGGACAACTCTTTCCAGTTAATTTAGATATTTGTTTTCTAGGAGGATCACGTTTTGCACTTAAGTTTCTAGTGATTCCCGACTTTTCAAAGTCTTAATTGCACCACTTCAAAATCGAGAACTTTAGTGCGTAACGGATCTTTTGATATTACCGGCTAGATCGCGTTATTTCGATAGTAGAGCAATTGAATGAAGCAAGCGGCATCCCTAAAAAGTCGTCAGCACTCCATCGTTCACAACTTGTGAGTAAGAAGGTAATCCGTACGCAAAGGCCAGCAAAACCTATCACCTCGGAGCCAGAAGGTTCCACAGGGATCCAATCCGATGACGAGGTATGAGGTGGAGGTGGGAAAATGGTTTCTTTTCCATGATTTGTTTTAATCTGAACAGTATTCGTTAGCATTCGCGTGAAACAGATATTGTTGACACCAACCTTCAAACCTATCAGGCAAAATGATTCGTCCTGAATCTCAATCCCGGTGATCATCTCTCCACCACGGCTGTCAATAGTCATTGCAGTACCCAGATCTTCAGATCTGTGGAAAGATCTTTCTACCTGAAGCTCTGGAAATGGTCCGATTCGCCCGAGGATCTTGTTTCGTGACCTGTCAGCAAAACGAAATTCAATGCCGGTGATGTGTCGTATGTCAAATGTCCAAACAACCAGCTCAACGAGCTGTGAGCCATTCTTGCCATCAAAGCCGTCAAAGTAGATGGTGGAGTATGGAATATCAAATTCAGCTGGGGGCTGTTCATCGTAGGCGTCGTTGCAAAACGTTTGATCTGACGGAACATCTGGGTACCATAGACAACCATACCGCCATGGGTCATGAGGAGAGGATGGAGTCACTGCATCTTTACTTATGGACACCACCTTGAGTGCCTAGAAAATGTCAGAATCATCAAGTAGAAAGCTGTTAAAGGCGGGTATAGCTTACATCCAGCTCCAACTTGACAGCAGAGATATTCTTCGGTGTTGCTAGATGCCACATAGGGCAATCGTTAGGCTGTCCAGCCCAACGGCTCAGTGCACCATCCCCAGTAACGACGGCCAAGCCCTTGATGCCGGTTGTGCCCATGGCTAGGTGCCATCCCCTGATGTGTTGATGTCCCGGGAATGAAAGCAAGACCTCCGCAGTTGGATGAATGTAGCCGAGACAATGGTATTGCCCTTGCTCATTGATAAATCTGAATCCTGAGACAAAAGAGTCGTTGCCAACGTGAACAAACGATACAGCTAGTTGTGTCACTTCAAGATTGCGGTCTAATGAATGAAGGGATCGAGTTCTCAAAGCTCGGCAGCCAGCGCTGAAGTACCCAGTAGGCTCTACAAGACATCTGCCAGCTGTATGCCAGATAGAAGAGTCTGCTGGAGCGGTTGCCTCAAGGATATTTTTCAATGCTTCTCCTTGGCAGGGCACAGACTCCATTTCCTGGAGCGACTGCTGAAGCTGTAACCCGAGACCCCAGATTCGCCGGCGGTTCCTGAGACTGGGTATCGTCGATAGCCAATTCCTCATGAAGAAGTACAAGGTCTTCCAAGAACTCGGTCTTTCGTCTTCAACCTCAAATAGATATTGATACTCATGGGGGGGCCGAAACCTGGAAGCCCAAAAAGCCTCGGATAATGCAAAGTTCGCAAAAACAGGAGAGGCAGTACGTAGTGAAATGGCATCCGCCGAAGGAAGAGCAATGATGATATATTGTAGAAGCTCTGGAGAGAGTCGATGGAAAATATCGCCATCGGTTTGATTTGGTGAGAATCGTCGTCATTTTCATCTTGTACTCTCAATGACGTCTTCAAGTTGTGATTAATCGAAGGGATGAGCATTGGATTCTCTAGGAAATCAGTAGAAGTATTGTCGAGAGTGCTCAAAGATTGACGAATCAGGATTGGTATATCGTCCGCGTCCGTCCGAACATGAGGCTGCACCCCCGTATTCATGACCCCGGTCGAGAACGCCGCCGATTCCCACAGGTATGGACAGACATAACTGAAACACATGACGGAGATTAGGCTGACAAGATTGATTGAGAAGATCCCAGCATGCTGAGTGGAAAGCGAAACCCCAGAGTGTTTCTCCTCTCAAATACTCGAGTACTTTCTGCGGGGCCACGATGTTACGTATGCTGATCTGGTTAAGTGAAAAATGAACCATCGTGTTTTCGCTGATATACTGATCGTCATGCCTTTTTGATGGCTCCGCTGAGGCGTTGAACTCATCATCGTGGTAAAGGCCAACCCCAGACAACTTAATGTCGTCCCAGTACTCGTTTTCGGTGTAAACTATGCCTTAAGTAAGACTAGACGTTCCTTCGTAAGTAGGAACACTGCAATTTAACATCCCGATATTCTCGGATCCATTGTTGTGAATAGGTAGGAGAGATCTCGGCTCCGCAGAGGACGCATGAAATGTCCATGCTATTGAATGATGCTTATTCGGTTCCAAGAAGGAGTGTCAAAGCTGAACACAATGTGGAAAGGAAATCTCCTCAGTACCATGGTCAGGTGATACCCAGACCGATAATCCTCCACTGCAGCCGCCTAAAACGGGGCAATGAAAACATGTTGGTGACGTCCACTATGGTCATGCAGCAAGCGGCCAAGCGCGGCACATGTGGGGGCGTCTGATCTGCTGAAAGGTGCAGGCGTTCAAGTACGGCGTTTAACTTCAGCGGCAACAGTTCGATGATGAACGCACACATCACACACCCAATAAGTTTGCCTTCTAGGGATGCCGATCCTTCGTCAGCTTTTTATCATTTGTTGAGGGTGAGAAGAAGGCTGCCCGGTTTCGGAAGGGCTCTTCGTATAATATAGTCTTTCGGAAACAATCGGTTTCAAAGCAAATCAAGAGAAAGATCGTTTGATTCACGCTATCATCATTCTAGACCTTAAGTCTCCTGCTTTTACTGATTATCTAATGTACTTCTCTCCTACAGGTTATTGCGTGCCTTCCCACAGACATTTGTTCGCTCGTGGGAAATCCGGATTGGGTTACACAATCGACTTCTATGAATAACACTACAACCAGTCTCAGCCTCGTCTCAAATATCTGCCTAGCAAGTCCTGGAAACTAACAGATACTGGGATGCTTACAAAGCCATATCAAAGATGTTTCACAGTACTCCCGAGCTTAATTCCTTAACTCAGTAACAAAAAGAATGCAGATACCATCATCTCTGTACTCGGGCCTTGATAGCCAGCAGTTGTTGTTGAACTGATCTGGGCTGTCGATCGATTCTTAAGCATCCATTGTGGAGAACTTCGAGTTTGCTCGTTTTCTTGTCAACGGCGGTGTACTTGTAGAACTGCACATTCAGTCCCATGCACACAGCACCCCATTTGGTCGCCACGTTGAGTTGTTGCAGGTAACCCAGCAGTTGATCCTCCGCAAGCTTCCATGAATTCAAGTTGCCTTCATGTGCTCCACGTTTGCACTCGAGAATCATGAAATTAACTTGTTTACGCCTTGGGCCAAGCGTAAGATAGGAGAGTAGAAGATCTACTCTCCCAGTCCCAACTGACCCTTCTGCGTTGATCGTGTAACCCTCTTCCTTTGTAAAGACTTCTCTCAAAATTGAGTCCCAAGCGAATCGCACAGTCTCTTCCATTGATGCTGGAATGACTTGATCTACTGCCCAACCAGCAACCGTCGTGTCGGCGTACTAAACCCGTTTAGCTTCAATCACGTTTCATTGCAGCTTCTGTGTTATCTTACAGTCCCTTCACGACTTTCGATGGGGGGAAGAGTAGGAGGACGACCTCGAGGCATGTTGGGTAAATGATGTAAAAGAACAGGAATATAAGGTATGAATAGACGGTCTTCCAGGCAAAGCGATGAAGCGTATCAATGGAATGGTCCGATACTCAAAACAAGAGGACCTGTTACGAGATTTATAGAAATGGAGGGCTTTTGTCCATAATTGTCACTTTTTTCCCCTTCCCTTTTACCCGTATTAGCAGCTTGGCCAAGCCAACAGTTGCTTCTATTCTCAGAGACATTTAAATGGCTTGAGTAGACTAATGTCAAGGATTAGCTGCGCCCCAGGCCGAATGGCGACCGCCAATGGGCCAAACGATCTGGCCATCTCGCCTGATTCTCTTCATGATTCGTGGCCAGGAGGCTCTACGTGGGTGCGAATAAGCTCTAGCCGCCATATTCACGCCAAGCGCGGCAAATCAAACATACCCACCAGGGCGCCTAATTGCGACCTGCATGTTTCAAAGGATATCACCAACAACTAGACTACTTGCCGCTGGGGACGGGTAATCTTCGGGAAAGGCATTACATCATCCGACTCCCTTTCCAGGGCCAGGTGTACATCCTCCATTTTCCTAAGCTCTTCATACTTCGAGCCGCCTCTATCACATAGATTTTGAGCTTAAAAATCATGAGAGCGTGCTGTATTCTATGCGGTGTTCCGATCTCGAACATAGGCTCCGAAAAATGGCTCCGAGAGTTTCGAGCTAGTATGACTGTCCCTCTACAAGACCCTCTCATCAGATCTCTGGCTAACCTCTTCTTAGTCTACATCGAGGACGACCACTGGTATGATGTGAGGCTGACTGGCGTTGGGCTTTGTGGCGACGAAATGTTTGAAGCCCCGATCGACCCTGAGAAGCGATATGATGAGGAAAATTTGGACACCGAATCTTTGATCCCGCTTTCACTCCACATCATCACATTGGCAGACATCCTGAAGCCTCAGCCACTACAATATCCCTTCGAGCCGCAGCCGTTCTGGGGGTTTGGGGTCCATTCGGCTTGCTGGAGTTTGTTATCTCAAATCTGTCGACCCAATCTTGGCGATCTTTTCAGGGTTTGCTTATCTCTGCCCGTTGCTCACAATGGTATTCTGGACTGGGGTCATGACTATGATGGTGCAGCCCATTTTGAACAAACAAACAGAGGCTTTGAGCTAAAAAGTTGGTACGAGAGAGTTGAAACGGTATCAACTGGGTTTTTCTTGGCAAACCCAATCGACATTCCCGTTCTTCGGAAAAGTCTCGATAGTCTCACCCGCCTCCAGGACGACACACCATCCGGCCCCTCGCGTTCTTCGGAAGACTTAGCACCGACTGGTGATATGTTTGCTCGATTATCCCCAGAAATCCTCCATTATATTGCTATTGCTCTCCGATCGAAAGATGTTGTATCTTTGCGAGTCGCATCGCCAGCTTTTGCTAGTCTTGCTCTATCTGAGGCATTTTGGGCTTCCAGATTTGAGACGCCCCACGAGTTTCAATACATCTCTGAGGTCGCAGAAAAGCAGCCCAAGTCCTGGAGAACGCTCTACTTCTCCCTCCGTACTTCACTCTCGCTCCTCCCGGAGATGAGAAACCGACGCCGCATTTGGCGTCTTGCTTCACAGCTATCTTCCCTCCTCGCCAAAACCGCGAGCACTCCGTGCCAGGGAAATTCTTTACGGACTTTCCTTGAGCCATTAAGCCCCGAGGACTCGCAGAAATGGCACCGAGCTAGCCGGAATAGAAAAGATCCGAGCGACTACTTTTCATTTGGCTGCCGACCTTTACGAACTCGAACGATAGGCGGCCCACACCAGGCTTTAGAGCTGGAAGAACTCGCTGTGTCTCTTGTGCGTTTAGATGAAAGCACATTCGTATCAGGCTTAAGATTTATCAACAAAGGCCAATACATGTGTCTTGGGTACATCCATCCTGGCCAGGAGGTCTATATTTCTGTTTCTGCGCGGCGCATCAAGGGTTGGAAACTTGCCCTTAATGATAAGGGTATCAAAGCCATTGCGGTCGTCTCTGATGGGGATCTTGTCTCGTCGTGGGCCGGAGACCCAGGAGACCACCCTCGTTGGCTTCTCGCTCGGACAGAATGTATTTCAGCCGTCAAGGCTGAATTTGACGTAAGTTTCCTAATCCGGAGGCTGCTGGTGAACTGGTGTATGCTAACATTGCATTAGGCGTTCAAACTTGTCTCATTAAGTCGCGACGCTCCTACAGAACTAGAAGACCAACTGCCTTGGCGAAATGCTGGCCTATGGACGCCGGAAGTCCCCCCAGACAATTTAATATTTGAGGATATATCTGGTACGCAGCCCTCGAGTTTTCCTCAAGATCCGTATACCGCTGTGATCTTCGGCGGCTTGGATGGCCAAGATCTGTCCCAGCTCGTCGAGATTGTTGTTTGGTGTTTTGATGTGTATGTCATCACTGGCATCGAATTCCACTTTACGGATGGCACAAAAAATCAAACTCTAGGAAGCATAGGCCCTTACGATTATGAACCATTCAAACGAGAATGCTTTCCCTCTGAAGACCTGAGAACGCCGATGGCTATCGATGGCCCTAATGGCGAGACCATTTCATCTATTGAGGTTAAAGAGAGCTCTTCATGCATTCTGGGACTTAAGGTCAGTAAATATGACGTTGAGGATCATGGGATCGCGCTCATCCAGCATATTTAACAGGTTTCAACAAGCTACGGAAGGGAAGTCTTGTTCCCTCCTGCACCGGACTTTGAAGATTCCGGCTGTGTCTCAATTAAACCTTCCGGCTCCACAGTGATTGGGCTCTTCGGAATTTACGTGGGTTGATTATTGCTAACAATGATTCCACCATCGCTAACGGCTACCAACAGAACAGATTTCTGCGCTCGCTTGGCATTGTCTCGAAGAATTTAGGGAACAAGTATGATTCCGAAGAAGGCCTAGGATCAGTATCATGAGAAAGATTCCAAAGTAGAAGCGGACGAGCACAAGAAACAGCTTTAAGCAGCTCAATCAAACCGTTAAAACTATCTGTGTCCTCCACTGTTTTCGCCATCAGGATAGCCAAGATGAGTCCCATTTTCAACAAAATACACCAACCTCGGCTGAGCCCAAGCAGCTTGATCCTGGAAAGCTCCCCAGCTCCTTGAAGCTTTGTTGTGTTAAAATAAGAGAGGGAAATCTCTGGAAAAGATATATTCGTGCAATCTGTGTCTTGTCTTGGCGGTGATCACAAGACCAACCAGACAGCGGCGAAGGGGCACTACTCTTCACTAGAGTCTTGAGAAGATAAAAACCCTGCGGAAGGGAGGAAAATGAGTTTCTGAAACACATCACAGAAGTATCCTTATCTCAGTTTATACTCTAAAATGAGAGAATTTCCGTTCCCCTACGCTGCTTCTAATGACAAGTTAGTTGCGCGAGGTAGACAAGTGCCTGACGTTTCATGATTTGAGCAAATCTGGGAGTCCTTCAGCAATTGTCGCCACTTGTCCGGGAGATTCGTTATGTGATTACCTTTAAGCAATGTTACCGGGACTAAGCCAGTATCTGGTAAGCCCCGGGAAGTACTTGTTGCTGTGGCATACAGTAACCTTTTATTTGTTTTCGGTATCCAATGTGGGCTTCTAGCAATAGAACTGCCATAAGTCTCGCTTCGACATTCCAAGAGGCAATAGGGATTGACTCCCCATACCAATCAGGTTGCAGTGGCTATTTGCCAAACGAAGTTCTTGTTGAACAGGTAACCCTCAGGTCATCAAGATCATACCCAGCTTTCTGCGCAAGGATTCTTAAACACGAAACAGGTCCAGCCCATGATATCTTTACTCTCGGGAAGAATCGAGCACTAGCGCTGCGCTGTGGGGTCCTGTACAATGCCTAAACTTCTCGCCCTGCTGATCTCAACACAAACGCCAGCCACATCAACCTTCTCTATGATCGGTTGCCAGAAGCTTGGACCAGGAGTTCAGATATTTCATGGGTGGACTGCTTCGAATAGGCTCATTGATAAGGTCCAAGACCTCCGAAGCAAGCATTGGGCCAGTATTCGTTTGCCGAGAGCGAGCAATATCAATGCGATACATCATATTTCCCGAATCTTTCTCGACATGTATCAGCTCCGCGCCACTTCACACACAAATGCTCCGAATTGAGAAGTTCTTTCAGTGTCGCTGTTTATGACAGGATAAGCACCTCTGCTCGTTACTACAGTCCAAGTTCAATACTGATGTTCATCTACACTATAACTCTTACAAAATAAAGCCTGAAACAGGTTGGGCCGCAAAAGTGGCCTGAACCGGCGCCACGACGCCATTGAAAAAGCTGCGCCGGAACTGCGAAAACTCGAACGTCTTGGTAACATCCCGACCGGGAAACTCACACCGAAGGCACCGTTGCACCGCATATCCGTAGGAATACCCAGCCTCGAGATAGACCTTATCAGCGAGACGGTTAGCCACGTCAAAGTCATCCGGCACGGTGGAATCGAGCCCCGTTGAAGGCATGCTATACCCCAATGTTTCGAGCCGCAGCTTCTCAAATGTTGTGTTGAGGCAGAGCTCGATAAGAAGTATACCAAGGGCAAAGAGCGTCTTATTTCGAATTTGGCCGCTCTGGAAGCGCTCTGCCTTGGGAATTGGTTCTGGAGCAGAAGAAGACGGATAGCTTTTGTCTTCCGGCTTGAAGAAATAGGACACAGCTGGCTCTGACCTGTAAATGCCCAGCCGTGAGGACTGGTGATTTGTGTCTGGTATAAACAGTTTAATCTCTGACTTCCCAACCCAGACATCCGGCATCCAAGGGGAGCCGCATAGATACAGCACAGCCCAGCTCGCTGCAGCCGCAATAGCCAGGCGATCCTTTCGAGACAGCGAAAAGCGGTGCGCCATCACGGGGTCTCGGCTTGCCTCGAGAACAGATACAAGATCTGTCAATACCATGCGACCAGTATTCGTGGCCACTGCGTTCACCAAGATTCGCTGGCGAGTCCCGGCAGAGCTGACCCAAGGAACATCTATAACTCCACAGCCCTGACCTGGAGGATGATGTGCGAAAGCACATAGGCACGAAATCTGAGGGTTTTTCTCTGGTGTTAAAACCTTCATTTCTTGCACTTTTACACATTGTTAGTATTATGAAAGGGTCCTTCTCTCAACTCAAGTGACTTAAACCCATAAAGGTATCTCACCTATATCTGGAACTAGGAGTTTTGCGCTGGGCTTTTGCCTTGAATATTTGAAGAACTGTTTCAATTTTTCACGCCTCGAGGGCGAGGGCGACCGGGATGTCGTTGGGGATATGGAGGGCGTGTTTGATTGAACTGTCATTTCCTGCTCGCTCTCGACTTCAACCCTTAATGCTCGCCATTCATCCCCCTTCTTGAGCCCTAGCGAGATTGTACCCGGCGCGAGACTCTTTTGCAGATGCCACCGAAGGCTTAGACTGCCTTGGTGTTCGCCACATTGACAACCCCAGGCAGAGCTTCTAGAAAGCGTGGCGTGCAGCAATCGAGCATGTTCCCTGATTGTGTCACAGTTTTTTAGCTGAAATTGAGCTTGGAGTCCCTCGACGAGCGGATCCGACTCGTCTGACGGTATCTCGGGTTTCTCAAACACGCTTCTTAGTGCGTTGTTCCAGTAAGATAGTTCGTTAATGATGACTTCTCGTTCGCGATGGCCGAAACTGCGCTTCACCCGCCGCCATTCCCAATTTGCACGCTCCGGAGATTCTGGTGTCCACCGGGGCTAGGAGGAGCTGTTAAATGCGGACTGCTTCCATTTGGATTGGCATTGGGCTTACGTACTTTGCCTCTTGAGTCAATGTCTAGGTCGCTCATTAGCCTTTCTACTAATTTGTCCATGTGAGACAAGATGTTGATGAATTCCTCAGCTTTGTGAGGATAAGCGGACTTGAGGTGGGCATGGAGCTCATCTGCGGATGGTTTTATCAGACCGAGATTTCGCAAAGTTGTTTCAAGCTGCTCCTGCTGAATGAAAACATTCATTCTGATTGTCTTCAAAGTAGACTCATACTTCCAGAAGTTCTTAGCAGGCTGGAGGCATCTGGGACAAGGTCAATTTTCGTCAGCTCGGCTGATGCTTGGAAGGCTAAATCCTATCACTCAGGATTGACACATACCGCTGATAATTGTCCAAAGCATACAAAATTATGGGAATGCCTCCCAACGCCAAGCCCGCTACCTCCATTAACGTAACTTTATGTTAAAATCTTGCAATGGTCAAGCAACCCTACAGGTCTACTTCCAACTCTGTGCGCGGGGAATGCGTAGCCAGAAGTGCATAATTGGTGGGCAATTCAATCTGCAGTGAAAAAGGACCTCAGCTCAGCCTCACACGTTTTCCGTAGTTATCCGAGGAACAAACGAGACGCCATTTCCAGCCACAATAGGGGACTTGAAATTATCGCCGGCATAACAGGTCCGCATGATTGGGCGGTATACGCTCTGCACACGAACAGGGATCCAAGACTAACGCAATATTCCCTCAGAGCCTGGTTTCCTTTAGCGGAGTCTGAGCAATCGACATTACTTTGCGAGACGATACACTTTCATGTCGTTGGCCACGAACCTTTCCGCCAGTGCTTTGGGCATAGGAGGAGAACCTGCGCCGGTGGAGCTTGCGGGCTTGTGCAATAGTATTCTCAGTACTTTTAGTGATTTGATACTCTCTGCAAGCAAGTCGGACTTCGCTACGAACACGCAAGGGCGGAGAAACCTGCAACGGCTTCTCGATGAGTATGGGCGCCTCAAGCTATGGACCCTGGAATTCAAGTCCTGGTTGCCCGCAAATGCGCGAGGCTCACTGGACTCTTACCTACGCCATGACCAGGAGCTAAGAAACAACATACTCAGCATGTTTCGCAACATTCATGACCAGGTAAATCAAGGTAATCTGAGCAAATATTCTAAACCATTTTACGTGAGACTAATTAAACAGCCCTTCAACTTGCTTCATTCACGGTCAAGGATGGAGACTCATCCGATGAAGAATCACTTTCAAGCTGCAGCTCCTTGGATGATTTCGGCCCCGCAAAAGGCCAAAGCCAAGAGGACTCTGGGAAGAATAGAAAACAAGTGTTGAAACTATCCATTATGATCTCGCACCTGAAAGAGAGCATTCAACTCTTATATCATCTTGGATCGTTGTTACGCCGTCCAGGTCTCAGCGGCAGATATCTGCATAGCTTTCGGCCCGGCAATGCAGAAGAGGCCGTTTATAACTATGATTTAAGCCACGTGCAACAGAAAATTCGGCAGTGGCTCCGAGGAGATGGCAATCCTCCTATTGTCGGCGAGGAAACTGAACTTGTCGTCTCCCAGGACATCATGTCCAGGAGGCTTCTTGAAGAAGATAGAACTTTAGGCTTTCTCATTAGGCGACTGGCTATTGCCAACACAAGGCGCCGAGAACAGTTTCGCTACTGGTCTAGGCACCCATATCGTCCGGACGCCACACCCCACCCGGATAACGTACTTATAACTGAGGCTCTTTCTGACGAAGATGTATCTGTGGAGGAACCCAAAGCGGAAACAGTTCTTGAACAGCCGCAAGTGGCCAAGTCTGTGATATCGACGCCAACTGTCCAGACTTTTTCGTCAGTCACCAAATCGGTTATTTTCGAAACGCAAACGGAATCTGGTCCTTCTCGAACTATCTACGCCGAGACTGTAATAGGCGGCAAATCCTCTACACGTGTCCCAAACTTACCTGCTGATGCCCTGAAGAGAGACACATTTGAATGCCCGTATTGCTACATGGACCTTGATGTCAAGGATAGGGTCTCATGGAAGTAAGTTCCTCTTCTGAAACAGATGTTGTGGTAATAAGTGGCAATATTGATTGACACCAACCTTAAGACGTCATGTGTTCCGCGACCTCCGGCCGTATGTTTGCACTTTCCCAGATTGTGTAAATGGCGCAAAGATGTATCCAACTAGGCATGACTGGATCTACCACGAGATGCAAATGCACCGTCGCCGCTGGGTATGCCACGAATGCTCACCCTCATCCCTATCCAAGACCTCGCGGCAAAGCATATGAGGCAACGTCACTCTGGTTCATGGACTGATGAGCAGCTGCCGATTCTCCTCGAGATGTGTGAAAGACCTGTCGATGAATCGGAGATTGTTAAATGTCCAATGTGCCCAAGCGAGCTTTACCTTGGGAAGCTTCTGGATCACATCGCCGGCCATCTCGAGGAGCTTTCACTCTTCGTTTTACCGACTGAGCTCCCGGGTGATGAAGGCCAATCTGTATCAGGCAAAGCGACTGGGCTTGCCTCCAGTAGACGGACTGATTCGCAATCAACCGACCCAGTCGCTTCACTTGATGCTGATGATGGCTTGCGGGAGAAACCAATGGAGGATACGTCCCTCGACAAGCAGAACCCGGCCACTGAATATTCAACTCTCGCCAAGGCTCTTTACAGTTATGAGGCCAATCCTAGTGACCTTAACGAAATATCATTCCAGAAGGATGATATTTTGGAGGTCAGCGAATCGTCGGGCCGGTGGTGGCAGGCACGAAAGGCCAATGGAGAAACTGGAATTATTCCTCGCAACCACGTGACCACCAACTCACTAGATGTAGCTACCGCGTGGACTAGTCGATACTTCTGAGGACGCGGCAAACGCTTCCATGAAATATCCTTATCGCGTCAAGGCTCGTTCCGATTACGAGGCCAATCCTATTGGCCTCAACGAGATATCATTCAAGAAGAATGAAATTTTGGAGGTCAGCAGTATGCTTGGCCGGCTGTGGCAGGCACGAAAAGCCAATGGAGAAACTGGAATTGTTCATAGCAAGGACATGACCACAATCTCACCAGATACTGCTTCCGTAGAGGGAATCGATAGTCCTTCTGCAGGCGCCATAGTCACTCCAAGGGAGTATCCTTATCGCGCAAAGGCCATTTATAGTTATGAAGCGAACCCGGATGATGATCTGGAGATTTCATTCCACAAACACGAGGTTATGGAGGTTGCTGATGTTTCTGGGCGGTGGTGGCAGGCACGGAGGGAGAACGGACAGACAGGGATTATTCCGAGTAACTATGTGATCCTGTTGTGAGCATTGAGCAGCAAGCGACAACAGAATAGGGGGAATTGATCATTATAATGTTTACATACACAATTCGAGTACGCCGCTCCATATCGGAAGGCCACCCCAGAGCGCTACACCCAGTTTCCAAACATTGGAAGTTCACCCAAACAATTTGCGCTACTCGGCATTCCTTTGCTTAAGTGAGACCGTAAGACAGTCAGCAAGCTATGTGTGGGCTCGCTGACATATCCGGGAGGTTGAGGCCGCCACTGTCTGCTTGATTCAAACCCAACGGCAATTAGTCAACACGTTGTACCATGTAAATCAGTTCACTTTACACAACTAGTCTTCACAGAGCCGACTCGCATAGTGATCAAATAATCAAGCTGGTTTCTTACGAGTTTATGGACAGCTTGCAAGAGACTTGAACAGGACCGCTCCCGCTGTAAAGTACCTGCGTCTGCACACGTAAAGCCCATGTTAAAACGCCTTTCCTTGTATCCGCCTATCGCATATTTTTACTAAACCATCTCCAGTTTACAAAGGTCGTTCATGGCCTCTCTAAGACTTGGAGAGAGGCTGGCCATCCTTGATCTTCTGCTCGCCATACTTCTTGAGGCGAATAGCCTGGATAGCAATGAAGCCAGTCGTGCTACGTTCGTGTCAGTAGAATTCTTTTTAGGGTCACCACAATTGACGTACTCCAGAGGAGAGAACCCTTCAAGGGAGTCCATGGAAGCATCCTGCTCAGAGTAGAGGTTGGACGCGTTGCTTGATCGGCCGAGAACGTAGGCATGGCCCTTGTAGGCAGAGAGCCTGACGACGCCGGTGACGTTGTTCTGGCAGAAGACAACAGAGTTCTCAATCTAATATTTTGTCAGCGAAATTGCGTGGACTCAAGGTCAATACACTTACAAACTCGCGCTCGGGGCTGTGTTCAAGATTGGTTTCCCGAATCTACATCCCTCAAGCCCTAACAAAGATGGTACACAGATGCTACACAGATGGTCTATTTGTAAGAAACCAAGCATCTATACAAGATAGTGAATCATATGCCGACAATTGAAATGGGCTGCCTATACGTATTTCGATCGTGAGTACAGTATCATATCACACCAGGAGATTTTCCTTGATGACGGACGAGACAAAGGCGACACAGATTTCTCACAAGTGTTGCTTACATTTCCTGTTTTAACTCATTAGATCACGGAATAAAGATGGCAAATTCGGGAGAGCTTGCATTTAGTATTCGCCATGACACTTATAGGGGGGGCTGCACAATGTTGCTATCAGAGAAAAAAGCGTGGTGTGCATGAGCGGGAAACATGCATCAAGACTCATGATTCATTCCAGTCTGATTTCTTGGAGCAATTCACGAGACAGTAAAACGCGGCGGGTCGATCAGCCCAAAGATTGCTACCCACACGCCTATACCAGGCTGCCCATTGACTACATCGAAAGAGGAGGGTATGGAGAAACGCACTCCGGATAGGACGAGTTCCCTCGGAGAGATTGCTGACAAAACTCCGGTCGACTGTCTTGGGGTTGGATTGCAGCTGATGTGGCATGGCAAATACGACCTTCTCTACCAAAGTTGTCAACAGCAGCGTCGCAGCAAGGGAAGACAGATGGACACCTACGAGAAAAAGTCGCCCTCTTGATTCACGGCAATGACCTTGATCCCAGCCATATCCCAGTCCCCGCATAAGGTTTCCACGGCTCACTGGCTCGCTGTGACGCAATCGCTTCATTGACTGGGGAAGTGGTGTTGACTGATAACGTCAATCCATGGTGGTTGGCTCAGTACCAACACATGAACTGCATGGCCGCTCTCAAAATGAGGCTGAATCCTACTGCTACTACGTCCGCAGTTACCACATCTGCATTTTGAGGGGACTTGGCGCCGTATCCCCGCTTCTCGGTGGTGCGTCCTGCCGTGAAATGTGAGAACTAACAATACAGGGCTACTTGTCTGACACCACGATAAGGATTGTATAATATGGAATGCATGTGAAGAACGTGAGCATGTCCAGGGGTTGGAGCACGGGAGCAATTGTGTTCGAGGCCATGACTTCATGCTGCTTCATGGGGGCCAACGTAGAACGTGCGGGGGCAGTACACTCAGCCGCGTGGTACGTGTTCATGCATACTGCAGAAATGAAACTGCATCGTCTGCTCTTCATATTGTGCGGTCTAGCAGGAGTGCCGTTTGGAAAAGGACGTGGAGGATGGTTGGCCTGCAGCATATAGTTATTCGGTAGAAACAACCTCGGGTGGCGGAGCGGAAGCCGGCTATCATTCAAGGCATGGATCGGCTTGTACGGAGATGAGGCACTGAATCGATTAGGAGTAGTATCAGGGCTGAAACCTGGGGGGTTCTTGAGTATAAGTACGAGTTGGATGCTCCCCTCCTACTGGGTGTCTTCCCCCCTTCCACCAGGTCTCTTCACCCGCTTCTCTCGGCGCCCTTTCTCTGAGCTGTCTTGAACATATAAGCTGCTTAAACATGGTGCACCCCAATGGTCACACCGTCAATGGTCACATAGCCAATGGCCACAGCAACGAGACCCCAACGCATGAGGTGCGGCGAAATGCCTCCATCAAGCGAAAGTCCGCCAAGTGTAGCATCCAGGTGTCTTTATGCATTGATGGTGGCATGTTAGACTTCCTACCGGATGATGCGAGCTTCCAAGGCTTGCCTGATCAGTCTACGTCCCACCATGCCAGCCAGAAAACATCTCATCAGGTTATTTGGATATGGACGGGTGTCGGATTTTTCGACCACATGCTTCATGCCTTGGCCGAGCATGCAGGGTGGAGCTTGCGAGTCCGCACAGTCGCAGACCTTGCCAGTAGGTCGCCAAACCTCACTTTTCAGGCATTTAATGTATAGCATTAGGAACTAACCATTCTTCTATCACGTAGTTGATGACCACCATACAATCGAAGAAACTTGTCTCGCGTTGGGCAGCGCCTTGAACACTGCCCTTGGTGATAGAAAGGGGTTGGCCCGCTATGGCTTCTCCTTCACGCCGCTCGATGAGGCGTTGAGCCGAGCGGTGGTGGAGCTGTCGAGTCGTCCATATTTTGTTGGAGAATTCGGTTTTCAAGGGGAAATGATGGGCGACATGTCAACACAGATGGTGTGGCATGCCTTGCAGAGCCTGGGTCAGACAGGAGGCATGACCGTACACGTCGATGTTCTCAGGGGAAACAACGACCACCATCGCTGTGAGTCTGCGTTCAAAGCCGTTGCGGTCGCCACAAAGATGGCTTGTGAACGCGTTCCAAATCGTTTTCGCCACGCCCCTGCCGGCCCCGATGACGGCAAGAATTGCACAGGTGATTGAAAGTGGATCGCGCCGTTGACTGAACCTGTATAGACGGGGTCTACAAATGCAGAACCTGTGTGATGTGATTGCAGGGCGGCGCACCACAAGTGAAGGTGTCTCAAGCATATGATTTGAGCACAAGGCCTGGCAGCCTATCGACATGAACACGGTTTAGGTGACTTCAGGCTGCGCTATGCCACTCTGTAACCTCGGCGGTCTCCTTTCCAGCAGGCTGAGACGAAGCTGACCACCCACCAGAACAATATCAAAGTCAATAGGTCGCCTTGCGATGATAACAAGGGGCGTGCATTAGCGCCAGGCTCTCAATGCGCTCGACTTCTGGCAAGATCGTCAATGTGCAAGCCATAATCACACCGGTGGCAATAGTGCAATTTTGCCTTGATGCAATTTGCCTCTTTGTATTGGACCTTTTTGTGATGCACTTTGCATATGCTGGATTGACCTCTTTGCGTTTTGCCGCATTGCTTCACCATCTTGGTGAGGGGGGGCTACCTTGTGGTTGGGCGATACCAAAGTACCATGCAGCAGGTTTCCGTGTGAGTGCTACACACCGTGAGCACAATCCTCTGCCTTTGTTGGGATCGATGGTTTCGCTGGCGGTGCGAACCCCGCTCAGGGGCGATCCAAACTCAGGTTTCGATCTGTATATGCTATCAAGCCAGAGGATTCATAGTATTTTACAATCGAGCATGATCAGTACGGGCTATGGTTAAACGAAGAACAACCGAATGCGACGTGCTGTAAGACCCAGGAAATGCAAGATTCTCGGCGTTGCAACTCGTACATCTCATAGGCCCGGCTGGAAAAACGCCCCGAGCCTTGTGGAGGTCGAACCCCTGCTTGGAGGTGTCCCGAACACAGTATGGCCTTTGGAGCCGTCAAGCAATGATGAGTTGCTGATCAAAAGCTCAAGCTCTTGAAGACCACCAGAGAAATGCGAGGCAGAGCTGAGTTTGAGAACGACAATGACGCTATGGATTTGCGGCCATATGGCAGTGAGCCACAGGTCTTAGTAGACAACAATGCAGAGGCTCAGACCCATGAGATGCTTGCAGAACAGAGCCTTGCATCACCTTTGTTTGCTCGGCTCAAGAAACGGCCTTTTCTACGCATTTATCTCTGGTAATATATGCTAACTTCAAGATCTGAATCGATAAGAGGCCTGGAGTTGTGTTGCGGTCAGGCTAGGCGAGTATCCTGCAAAATGACCCTGGTGAGTAATACTGCCAAGGACAGAGGGTTACTTTCTCTTCATCTCTGAGATCCAATTTTCTATACGCAAGCCATGGCAGCCTCAAGATCACCGGACCGGGAGGCGAAATCTGGTCTACGATGCAGCTCTGGATCAACGCCCTTCCCAAACAAATGAGCAAGCCCAACGCCGGAATTGAAAATGAGCTATCCTGAAGTTTCGCGGATTTAAGCTTGGATAGAGGAATAATAGCGAGCATTGCGCATGTTATTCCAACCCCCACAATGCCTACAGACAACAACTAATCTGTCTCCGCCTCGAGCCTGTGTTCGAGCACTGCGATTGTTGCGGGAGGAGATATGGGCTCGGGAGTGAATTAGAACAAGGGGATTCCTGACAAAATGCTGCCACCGAGGCGTAGATGCTGAGTTACTGACACGCGGATGGCTTGCGGAACCAGAAAGCCTCTGCCGTAGCCTAGCATGTAGTCCTTGATCCGTCAAGCAGTAGAAAGGCCATAGCCCTTACGAACTCGCTCTCTATGGATATTGTAAAAGAGCTGTGCGACTGGAACACAGCAACCTTCTAACTCTATGCACGAGCGCTTCTTAGATGGGGCGCCAAAACCATCGACTTGTAACTACCCTACCTCTAAGCCACATGGTGATGCAACATGTGCCTATCTTACTGGGCTGCTGCACTCTCAGCCACCAGGATCATGCCATGCGTGGTTTGGACGCAAAGACTGGTGCCCGCTTCCTGCAATCCCGTTCACTGACATTGCATTCGTCAATGTGCAAATCACATTGTACGTAGGTCTGTTGCATTATACGTCACTTTGAGCCTCCTCCCCCCCCCCAAACCCTTGCTGCTTAAAAGTCTCCTTCGCCCGGGATTTTCTTCTTCTTTCAATTGCTCCTGTTTCTCTCCACTACACAATTAGAGCATGTAGCTTGGTCAACACCTCTAGTGGCCTACCTGCACGATGCCGTTTCCAGATTATTTAGACCGCAACCCCAAAATCATCTTCTTCACTGATTTCGACGGCACCATAAGTATTCAAGACTCGTGCAACTGGCTGGTAAGTCATTGCTGGTGCATGAACACGGCCTCAAGTCCTGTCGATCATGTTGACGTGACTCGTCTCATCTAGATCGGGAATGAAGGGTATGGTTATACGAAGGTGCGAGAAGGCTTTCAGGCTGTCTATGATGGGACGAGGACATACGGGTTCGTATTTGACCTTGCCCAAATCGTTGATTCTCCCTGCAATTCCCCCACCACGCCAGTCGCAGAATGCTCGCTTGAAATTCTCTTATTCAACTTGTCTCTTCGGGCTCTCCGTCTTTTGTCTCGGTCCACACATGATGACTGTTCTTTAGCGAAGTCAGCTTAGAGCAGTTCGAGAGCATCAAAACCCCTTTTGATCAATGCATCGAGAAAGTCCTGGCACATGTCTCACTGGATGAGCACTTCGAGACATTTCACAGGTGGTGCATATCTGTCTCGATCCCAATCGTTATCCTTTCCGGCGGCTTGGCTCCCCTGATCCGCGCCCTGCTGGCGGCTGCGGTTGGACCCGAGCTCCACGGCCTCGAGATCATCGCCAACGCGGTAGCTCCCAGGGACGGCTTCGAGTCGGTCAACGAGACGGGCGGCGCCTGGAGAGTGCAATTTGTCGACGACAGCATCTACGGGCATGACAAGGCCAGTGCTATCCAACCGTACGCCGAGCACAGAGAGGGCATGCCGGAAGCTGAGAGGCCGATACTCCTGTACGCAGGTGATGGCGTGAGTGATATAAGTGCTGCAAAGGAGACTGATCTTTTGTTTGCCAAGCAAGGTGAAGGTAAGATTGTTCACGGCCGATTACCCAAACAACAATTTTTTCTTCTTTTTTCTTCTTTTTTCTTCTTTTTTTCTTTTTTTTCTTTTTTGGCGCAGGGAACTGACCCTGTGACATGCCTAGACCTCGTTCGATACTGCGAGCGACAGAATCTACCATTTACCGAGTTTCAGAGTTGGAAGGATATCTTGGAGATGACCCAAGACCTGTAGTAAGGCATGGCAAGGCTGAAGTGAGAACTTTACTGATAATTGTATAGCTATGGTCACAAAACATTGGCCCAGTTAAGCCAGTAGCCAAGCGTGTAGAAGACCAGCACTTTACTACCACTGGAAGCGCGGCGATGTGACTGGCTGGCTTTACAAGGAGAGTCAATTTAGAGAGCTTGCAAGAATATACAAAGTCTCAGAGAGGAGTATTCCAGTATCAACTCTTTGCTTATTTCCAAAACGTGAACTTGTAGTTTAGACCTTAGATCAGTCCAGCCAGTATGAATCCAGCTTCTGCAACACGCCCAACTCGACATTGACAAAACTCTTCCACAGGTCCACCTCCCTCAGCCACGGCTTCGTCTGCACCGCCAGCGTCACGGCCGTGCAGTGCCTCAGCAGGTCGGCCTCGTCCTCGCCCATGACGAGCACCAGGTCGCCCCTCCAGACCACGCGGTCGCCAGTCTGCCTCCTCAGCCGCTCCAGCCGCTTCGTCATGGTGTTGTGCGCGCTGAACTCGCTGCCCGGCATGTCCTTGGGCACGAAGTTCCAGTCCCACGAGCGGCCCGCGCTGTCGAGGAACCGCGCCCACGGCCGGCTGGGCGGGCTCATCATCAGCGGGTAGAAGTGCGGCGCGGACCACATCCGGAGGAGCGCGAAGCGCGCGCCTGGGCGCGTCGCGGCGAAGGTGCGGGCGAGTGGCAGGAGCTTGGGCCACTTGTCTGGCGGGACTGACTCGGGTGGGAACGTCGTCGTGAAGTTGCCGCTGGGGTCGACGTAGTCGATGAAGAGGTCCAGCTTGGTGGGACGGTGAGGCTCCCTGCCGCTAGTAGCGATTCCGCGGACGGCGTGGGGGTCGTTTTCGCAATACGCTGGCGTGAGGACCCCAGCTCGGTACACTGGATACCATGTTAGCTATGCTCTGGGGGAAGCGATCGGACATGACAAACAGTGCGCGATGATGGGTCGGATGGCTACGCTCCACTCCATAGGGAATGAATCAACAAAGTACTTGTCCTGGTTGGTTAGGATCTTCCGCCACTCCGTCCAGAAGTTATCATCGCGAAACTCGAAACTCGTGCGAGTCCTGCGTTCTGGTAAGAATCTGGCCCGCTCGAGGGGATTGAACAGCTGCGAGGTTCTAAAGCTCTCGCACTCTTCCGAGTTGAGGAACGATGTTACAGATGAAGTAACTTCTTGGCTGGGGAAAAACATGCTCATGGTAACAAAGGCCCGCACAAGGTCCTGGGTGATGAAACAATGCGGCCACGGCGCGTGAGGGTCGTGGCTATACTCGGTGTAGTCTCCTCGAATGCCCAGCCACGTCAAGATATTTGCCAAGTAATAGACCCAGTCGACCGATCCATGGTTAGGTGTCTTGAGCATTTGGTCGAGTTTCTCCTGGACTTCGTAGTACTTCTCAGTGGCCCCTGGTTCGAGGTCGCCAGCGTGGAAAGTCTGCTTGAAGCCTGTTTGCATGACGTTAGCACGATGTAAGTGAGGATGTTCGCACAAGCGACGTACCAGTGGACCTGTCCCGCTCCATTACCTCCACTGGATCTGCGTTGCGGAGACGATCTGTCAAGTACTGGCTCTCGGGAATGGAGCCGAGACCGGCACGATCGAGGAGCTGCCGTTGGTCAGTTGATTGCTCTTCGTTCTGCAATTGCTCTATGGCTGTTTCCCAGATCTTTGGAAGAGCCCAGATGCTGCCCTCTTCCATGTCTTTGACCAATTCAGCAGCCTCGTCAGGGTCCTCGCCCGTGTCCATCGCCTCCATGCCTTTCAGGATATGCTGCATGGCACTGGGAAGATGGCCGTGCTCGAGCATGTTCACGCCGTTCCGGACTTCGCGGAAAGGCACATTCTTTTTCTTGTTGGATGTGAGTTCATCTGGGAATAAGACCTGATCCTCAGCTGCCTGAGCCGCATTGTAGAACATGTATGGGCTAGCAACCTCGCTTTCATCCATGGCCCGAACGCTTTTGCCGTTGACAGAGAAGAGCTTATAGACGTTACTCTGGTCCATCAGCATGTCCCAGAGTGTGTAAGCCTTTTCGCCGGGCTTCACCTGCCGGGTGCGCATTGTCTTCTCTTCCCGGGCCAGTGTCCGCAGGATCGGTTCCGCGTGGGTGTGTACATCCCGCGGGTGTTGGATGCGCCAAGCGGTGCGTAGCTCCTAGAAGAATTGGTGAGCAAGAAATGTATCACAAAAAGACTTGACGCAAGGGCCGAGAATCGAAACTCACATCTACGACCGCATTGTACATGGTTATAGCGTCTTGGCTGGGAACCAGGTCCCAGATGATGATGTCGTAGTAGTCCTCAAACTCAAAGTGCCATTCCCGCAGCCTGTCGAGCATGTAGAAGAAAACGGGTCCTACCTCCAGCAGGTGAGACCACTCGTTCTTGGCTGCCCTGCCCAGTCCGGCTTTCTGGCGGATTGTCCAGAGATGCTCCTCGGGCGGCGCAGTGATGAGACGACCGGTTCTGCCGTCCCGCACCAGGAGAAGCACCTCCCCCGTCCGCATAGAGAGATACTGCAGGAAGCGCCGAGTGACGGGGTCATTGCACTTCATGTGGCCGGCGAGCACGTTCCTCGTCTCCACAATATCGTGTTGGTGGCGGCCTTGGCCTCTGGCGCCGGTTTGATAGTGCCGGCTGAATTGCTGGGCATCAAAGTCGTGGAAGTACGGGATGAACTCCAGCTCGTGAAGCTGGCGCATCTGCTGATTGCCGGCCCAGGACGCCCAGTTCGATGCTGGGAAGTATTGCCACATCGTAAGGAGATTCAGGTCGGAGAACTCGGCCCAGTTGCGGCACAGGCGGACGGCATGCTTGAGGTCGCAATCCTTAGCCATTACGGAAAACTGCAGCCAACCATCGCGAGACATGGCCCTCTCACTGGCGTGGTTCCAGATGCTCCTCCCACAGATTGTTATTTTCGTCTTTCTTGGACCCTTTCTTCTCTTGCGTTTCTTGGATGGCTTCTGCTTCAGCAACTTCCGCTCCCGCTTCTCGTCCAGGCGCGCAAACTTGTCGAGTAGCCAGTCGTCCGTGTGGAGGTTTTTGTAGCGATACTCGTCGTTAAGAAGCTGCAGATAGCCTCCCTCGTCGTCGGTCTCATCATCTGACACATTTGGGGCATCGTCTTCCTCCTCATCTCCGCGAGCAAAGTCTGCGCATGCGTCGCGAATGTCCTGCAGAGTCGGCTGCTCGACCTTGATACACAGATCTCGCAAATCAACGTCGGTTATCTCTGGGTCTTGTAGGAACTCGAGGACGCTGTTGGCTCGAAGGGCAGCAGGGAGTAGGGATGCTTTTGCAAGGATCAACCGGCAAAACAAGAGCTGTTTAATTTCTTTGGTGTCGCCGACGAGATCGTCAATTTCGTCCTGTGGCAACGGAGCCGTCCTTTCATAGGTTTCGTGAGGGCTCTCCGGCGTACCAACCAGCTGGAAGCCCAACACGCTCTCGTAGTTCTTCTTGACGCCTTCGCTCAGCCGCTTCCTCATTTCTGCCTCCGTTTCGATGGATGACTTGTCCGGCTCGTAGTTGGCCTCGTCGCCGTCGCTGCCGTCTTTGTAGTCCTCCTGCATTTGCAACAGCTTCCTCTGGCCCCGTTCGAATGGTGTGGTCGCAGGAGCTGTTGCTGTTGCACGAGGGGCGGGGGTAACAGTGGACGGCGTATTGGCTTTGGCCCGGGCTTTCTTCTTTGCTCTCCTGGAGAGCGGCTGGGGCTCTGTCGAGGTGGCGACCTGCTCGGGTTCGGCAGATGCCTCATGGCTGCCAGCAAGGTCCATCCAGAGAAAGTTCTTGATGAGCTCCAGATAGTCCTGACGCTTTTCGTCGTCGATATCTTGTATAGGATCCCAGGCTTCGTCATCGTCCGACTCGGCTTCCGACTCGGCCATGCGCTCACGGTAGGCTTGGTCGAGGTAAGCATCCTGGCGCTTCTGCTCCTCCCTCTGGCGAGCTTGCGCCAACCTAGACTGGAGCGCCTTGCTGTGACGCTTGAACAGGGCGGCTTCCTGCTTGAGCCTCTTCTGCTCCTTTTCGCGGTTCTCCTCCTCCTCTTGCTGGACATCGCGAGCCCATTCAAGCCAGCGGGCATTGTGGTGCAGGACGGCAGTCATGCGTTTGCCGACGTTGTCGAGGGCGCGCAGGATGGTGTTGCGCTGGCTGGAGAGCTTGTCGAGGTATGCCTGGTGTCCATAATCGCAGGAGAGAGAGTAGAAGTGCTTGTGGTGCAGCTTGCGGGCGTCAATGACGTTGCCAAGGAGGGCGTACTTTTTGAGGAGGTAGTTGTGAACCTGGTTGAGATGCTCCGGGCTTGACAGGCCGTCGAAGGTCTGGTTCACGAGGGGGACCTTGGAGTCTCGCAGGTAGGCCGGGGCCTCGTCGTCGATGGCATCGAGCTTTGCGTTGCGGCGCTTGTAGCCCTTGTAGAGGCCGAGGGCCTGCTTGGCGTGGAGCCAGCAGAAGAGGCCATTGGCGCTCGTGGCCTCTTTGTTGCATTTGTTGCCATCGGAGAGTTGCAGGGCCTGCGATGGGCATCATGGCAGCAGTGGTCAGCTCTTGTCTGTCTGGTTGGGGCCTCCGTCGGTGCCTCCCTTGAGGCGTTTGGTGATGGATGCGTCCATGTCTTACCTGGCACTGCGACGGCGCTGAGGCCATGACGGACAGCGAGCCTCGTCTCGTGTCTCCAGTTCTGGTGCAGGTAATTTTTATTTTATTGTACCTCGGCCGACGTGCCCGGCGCTCTGGCTTCTCTCTTTCTCAGCCTCGGCTTCCTCCCCTCTTCCTTGTTGACTCTAAAGCTGCCCCCGAAACGCGCTTCTTGAACTTTGATGGCGGGACGCGTCAAGCTCCCGAGTGCCTTCGGTACCCTGTAGCTGCACCAGTAGCTGCACCGCTACTGGCATGCTTTAGCGTGGGGCACCATCGACGTCACTGTGGCATACCTTATTCTAGCTAAGGTGCCGCCACTAAGGGATCCCAGTAATCTCTGTCGAGCCGCCTCATACTGTGAAGCTACCTTATTTGTGTTGCTGGCCATTAGTGCTCTGACAATAGATCGACCAGAACCCTCTCAAGGGTCTAACCGCAGCCTTTCGTTACGGAGGAGCAGACTGAATCAGGGGCCATTCCTACAGATTCTCCATCTTTATTTACACTGCCAACAGCTTCGAACACATTCTCCACAGCTCTGGGTATACGGTCTCGAATCCTTGGCGTACATCTACCTCCATGGGGAAAAGCGTGATTCGTCACTTCAAAGCAATTGATCACCATGATCCCATGAGCTGTAGGAAACAGTCGATCATCAGCCGCGATGAATCTGCATTGCTCTTTTTTTCCCCGGATCAGTAAAAGAACTCCGAATCGGAGAATTGGGGTAATGGCTGAGTCGGGCTCGCATGTCCTCCATGATATGAATTGTTATGTGCGACGAAGAGGACTGGGATCAAAGTGACAAGGGCGTAGTGGGGTGCGGTGTCACAAGAGATCTGAGAAAGAAGAAGGAAAAAATCCTACTCGAAGGCAAGGCTGACATATCCTTGAACGAGCCGTGTCAAAGTGGTTAGTGAGAACCAACGTCTTTATCCAGAAAGGAAGCTCCGTAATCCTGAACCAATAGAGTGGTTCTCATTTGAGCCCAAAATCTCACCCGCAAAGTTGGCGCGTCCAAGTGGCGAGGCCGTATTCCAACATGCTTGTATCCAACCTTCTTCTTTTTCCTTCCGACTCTTTACCAACACGTCTACTCTGCAGCGGGATGAATGTCAGCGAGCGGGCGCTGTCATCCAATATTGCGGCATGACTCCGCACATGGTGCTGCGTCGGTGGAGAGACGGAAGAACGGAAGATGACACGGCAATTAGGAAGGGATGGTGCAACCAACTGCATGACCAGGCCTCAGCCTTTTTAGTGTAATCCGCCCAATTCCCATGTATTTAATGGCAGATTTTGTTCAGCTTACTGACCTCCTCGTCGTTTCACCATCAACTGCTGTTGCAATACAAGCAATATGCAACCCGCGACGCAAGTCAAGGAACGCGCGACGGCTATCGCTCAGACACCCATCCTCGTGGAAACCGGTCCTGTTCCCGAACCAGGTGATAGCAATGGCGGAGCAAAGCAGCAATGGAAATGGGATCGGAACACGCTCTCGTTCTTTTTGATGGGGCTCCTCGTAAGTCAAAACACGTTTTGAGTACCTTGACATTCTAGATTCAGAAGCTGACCCTTTGTTTCCCCAAGGTTGGCCTTCCGGCAATGCCAACAACTGCTGCTGCTAGTCGAATGTTTGCTGGCACCACGGGCGTCTACGGCATCACCCTATCCCTTGCGGCAGCTGTGTCTGCTTTTGCTGGCCCAATGCTTGGCCCTTTCCTCCCCAACAATGCTTGGGTCATGATCTTGACCGTGGCATCGGCACTCACATACATCATTTGCACTCTACCAGAACCGCTGAGTGGTGCTGGTGGCAGCAGTGGGAATCGTGCCGGCCCGGTAGTGGGCACAGCATTGGCCGGCTTCGTGTACTCTTGGGGCACACAGTTCTTTTTGGGCATTGGCGCCTTCTTCCCATCTGAGTCCGTTGTCGCCCTTAGCGTGGGTAGCGGTTTGTCGATTATCCTCGGTTCTGGCATTTTCATAGCCCTCACGGAGAAGGCTTTCGATCAAGACTGGCGCAAGAGCTTTCTGGTCTTCATTCCGACGGCGGTCGGCATGCCACTAGTCTGGTGGTATCTCTTCGAGACAAGCAGACGACAGGCATCGGAATGGTCGAGGAGACAGAGTCGAAAGAAAGCGGCCAGTGGTATCACAATAGACGATGTTGAGAGCAGGGATGATCCGACGGCTTTTGTTAGCTCCAGCGGCAACAGGCCAATAACAACCGGTTTCGGACCTGGTCGAAGTCGAACAAGAATGCTTTTCAAGACGCTTTTGCCCAAATATATACTACCGCTCATCATCTGCACGACGTGCGCCATTCTGTCACTATTTGGTCTAGCCCCGACACTTCAGACACTGAATCGGTTCAAGGGTGCGCCACTTGGGGACCTTGAATACCAGCTGCTGTTCTTCAGCTATGGAAGCGCTCAATTCCTATTCAGCGTCATGGTCGCCGTATTCCCCGTTCGAAACATATGGATCTGGACATCAGTTGAGGTGGCTTTGACAGCTATTTCCCTTGCTCAGCTATGGCGTCCTTTCCTGACATATTTCTGGGCGTGGTTTGTCGTCATGTTTTTCATTGGAGGCTGTGTCGGCGGCAGTGTGACCAACACGAACTTGAAGATTGCCGAGGACTTTAGGCGCAACAACGAACCGGATGAAGTGCGCAGTTTTGCCAACAGTTACGCTGGCTTTGGCAACTTTGGAGGCGACGCCTTGGGAGGTGCAATTGGACTCATCATTGAGATCGTTGTTGGGAGAAACCTGTCACCGACTCTTTAACAAAGGCACGTACAGACCAAGGGAAGACGCTGTCAAAAAAAGTCATAACAGAAGCTTCGTGGCCTTGGGCTAAAATCCAGAGAGTTGATCTGGGTTTTCACCGGGGCATTTGCCAAGTAGAATAGAAATACAATCTACGCCGTGAGCTCTCCTGCACTGTCGTGAACTTACATCGTATCGTGAACTTCGCAAGTTTGCGGCTAGGCACGTTTGATGGATCGATCATGTTATACTCTGTAGAGCAATTTAAAGCATGTGTGGGTTGATAGACCCGTTTCAGACTGGTCCGGTCCAATGAGTGAATGGTCGCGCATTTCTCGGCACCGTCTCGGAGTGGGGGCCACTTGCGGGACACGGGGGTCACCAAGAGGGCCGAATTAGGCCTGGCCAGTTTCATTTCACATGGACCATCGCGAAAGAAGGCCGAAGCGAGACAATATTTATACAGATGAATGAGACGCTTGCAGTGGGACGGGAAAATCGCCTTCCAATTCAAATTCTGGTTCCTAGCACAATTCCCCCTTCCACTCAATCGCCCTCCCTCAAACTGTATCATGGCAACCGCAAATGTCTCGACGAGTATCGAGATTGAGGCGCCGCCAGCGGCCGTTCGCTCCGTTGTGAGTTGTCTCTTCTCTCTTTTCCACAGGTCTTGTAGCTAAGTCTCTTCAGTTCATGAACTTCGCCTCCTACAGCCAATGGCATCCGGGCTGACTTATCGCGGCGCATGATGCGAACAAGAAGCCGTCCGACCTAGTGGCTGGAGACAACCTCAAAGTCACAATGCACGGTTTCGCACACAACCCAAAAATTCTTGTAAGCACTCGAGTTGGTTTCTTCAAAGTATTCCTATTTGAGCATTTGCTAACGTACCAGGATAACGACGAAGCATCATTCTCGTGGGTCGGTTCGTTGCCTGGCATCCTAAAGGGCATCCACCACTTTCGCTTCTCGCCGAGCAAGCTCACTCCGGGACATACCACCTTTACTCAGGAGGAAAACTTCACAGGCGGTTTTGTGACATTTTACTCATGGTTTTGGAGCCTGTCAGACTTCAAGGCGTCAGATTCATGGAAGAACTTCAACACGGATTTGAAGCGGGAAGTTGAGAAGGCCATGGCTTCTCGATAGGTTGTTGTCGCAACATATGCACCCCAAATTTTTGGTCAGAGCAATGCCTAATGTAATTTTAATGAGCCATGTACTGTATTATCACTTTTAACTTACTTATAAAGCCAACCTCAAGCCATGAGGGCATCTCGTTATCGTGGACAATCCCGATCCGCATTCTTCATGACGATTTGCTTCGTTAGAACTATTAACGCGCACGAGCGACTAATTGCTTAGTTCTGGTTCTGGTTTATTGACTTCTTTCGAATGATGGGTGAAACCCCTGTGCTTGTCTTGACAAAGGATTGCAAATGTTCGAGGGCATGCTCTATGAGACATCGGTCTTTCATGAAGAGGAAGAATGGCTTCTTCAAAAATTTCACATAACAGCGATTCGCTGCCAACGGACACAAGAGGTGACAAGACTTCATGCGCCTCCTCAATTGACTGGCAATTTTCGGAGCTTCATTTCGAGAATCGTCTGCTTTTTCTGCCTTTCCACGCCACAGAGTCAGCTTTCATCGCTTACCACAAAGCTTTTAGGAAATACTTATGCAATCCCGTGTCCATGTCCACAGACTTCTTGCCAAAGTATGGCAGACATGGGTGGCCTACAAGCAGGAATCCGCGTGGAGTTTAGGCACTGGATGATACTTTCATTACATTAACATACATTTATCGAAGAGGGGTCTTCAAGTGCAAGTAAACGAGAATAGAGAGCGGCGGACCATTGTTATGTTGTCGCTTTTGCTTGGCGGCGAGACTTCTGACGGGTCCGTATGCTGTCGAAAGGGATTCCTTAGTTTGCCCATCTTCCAAGTCACCCACAGGGTAATCGCAGCTATTATAAGCCCAAGCACTGCTACTATAATGCCGATCAACTCGCCCACGTCAAGCCTATCATCTTCCTTGGGCTCAGTGGTCGGTCCGGTGTCGTTGCGTTCTGTGGCCTCCGCATTTGGAGAATCTGATGTGGATTGGCTGACAAAAACTGTAATTTCTTCCTTGCCGTCCGTTGTACTGCTCTCTCCGTTGACAGCGGGTCTTGATTCCTCTTGCGATTCGCTTGTGGTTGTCTGCGGTGAGGATGACACAGGTAGCGACGTTCTTTGTTCTAAACACTTGCATTAGTTTCTTATCCCGGCTTGAGCCCTCTGGTCTCACTCGCTTCCCCTATGCCTCAACAGTCTCACTTCAGGCTCCAGCGTTCTCCCATCATGCATACAGTGCCAAGAAAGAGAACCAAACTCCCCAAGCTGCCAGTGCCCTAGAATGCCGGGACAGCTCTGCCACGGCGGCTGACGACACCGTGACTGTCGCCAAGGCAACGGTGCGAGTCACTGTCACAGTGGCTATGAACGCACCTGTCGTGGTGGCTGGAACTGCAACTGCAATGGATGTAAAGCCTCTGTCCGAGCAGTACGCCTTCAAAAAGCTGGTTGCCGCCCTCTGGTCGTCGTAGTTGGAGCAGGCTGAGACCACCACTTCGCCTATATGCTCTATGCCTTCCCCCAAGTGGCTCGCTTGGCAGAGGCAGTTGTTTGTGTTGCAACCCACATCGTACCCAATGCCTCCCCACCAATTGCAGGAACCGCCGTCAAACTTGCATTTTACGCAAGCTCTCAGGTCGTCCCAACCATCCTGCTTTGCGAACTCGATTTTGTCCTTGTCGATTGTTTGGCAGTAGCACACGTGACTGAAAAGTGCCAGACAAGCCACGGAATAGATGAAAAGCTTTGTCGGCCTCGGTTTGGGGAGCGGTGAAACCATGCTGCAGTCCAGCGACTCCCATGACGGGGAAGGGGTGGAGGGGTGACAGTTCTTCAAAACATTCGTCCAGCAACCGCGCGTCAAGTAATAAATTTGACCGTGACGGCACGGCTTTATGACTACCGAATGTGCAATTTTTCAGCTGCTGGTGGCTGCCCTATCAGTTCAGCTAGCTTGGCTGTGTCCTGGCTGAACATGCGCCACTTACAACTCCTAGCCCAATAGCATTGTACACTTTTGCGATGGACAGTGATACCCCTGGTTCGTCATCATATTCACTACATCGTAACTGGTCAAGTTCATAGACTCTAGGCTTCTTTGAGGTAAGGAGAGGCAGACAACACCCAGCCACTTCACACAATCACCCTCATTTCTGCCTGCCCAGTTCCGACTCATAGGCAGCAAGCAAGAACGAGCCGCCTCCACGTTTGTCATTCCGGACTCTGGGTACTGAAACGTAATACTGCACGATCGTTAGCCCTGAATGAAGATTTTCATGCATCTGTATATGGACATGTATCAACTTGCCTCATAGGAGCCGTTGCTGCTGAGAGATCCTACTTCCACCGTCCCTTCCAAGTTCAGAGTGCGGTCTCTGGTGTTTTCAGTGACCCAAAGATCCACCAGAGCCTGGTAACCACGCTGGGCGGACGATGAATATTCGGTTCCGGACAAAAAGCCAAATCGAATGCCTCGCAGGAGCCCGAACGTGAACATGGCCGACGCGCTGGACTCTAAATAGTTGCGGCTCTCACCAGGGTAGGGTTCTGTCATAATCAGCCACCAGCCACCTTTAACATCTTGGGTGTCTTTGAGTGCCTCCGCAAGCGACGTGAAATAGCGCAGAAGGCGCTTGTAGCCTGGATGGCTGGTGGGGAAAACCTCGAGAACTTCAACCAGGGCCATGAAGTACCATCCAACGGCGCGAGACCAGACAAGAGGTGACCCGCCCGTCACCGGGTCGGCCCAGACGGCCTTCTTGCTCTCGTCGTAGCCATGCACGAGCAAGCCAGTGTCGTTTTCGCGAGTATGGCTTTCGATGAGGTCGAATTGAAGGGCAATGTCATTCCAGGCCGTGTTATTTTGTGCGTCGAAAAGACTTGTCCATTTAGCATAGAACGTCTGGGCCATGAAGATGCCATCAAGCCACATTTGATTGGGGTAGTTGGGTTGACGGTGCCAGTAGCCACCGGCTCGATTCCGGACGTGCCGGTTCAGCTGACCACGAATGATGTTTGAAGCCTTCCTGTACTTTTCGTCCTTGGTTCTCTGGTGCCACCAGAGAATATTGTTCCCAATGCGATAGTCGTCCAAAGAGTAATATGTGGGCTTCCATTTGAGGATTTCGCCATTAGTTGATACAAGACCCGTGATCTGTTTTTCGTACCAAGTCACGATAGTCTCATTCTTGGAAAACGCAATCGCTGCCTCGATACCGGTGTACAGGGTTGCTTCCGAATAGGCGAATGAGGTTCGTGATACTCCGTGACGAATGTAGGAATCGGCCATGCGTTCAAGGACAGTATCGCCGAGTGCGGCCGAGGCCATGGCCGCCGCGAAAATTAACACACTTTTCATGATATGTGGCAATTGATAGCTAAGAAACGATGAAGTTGGAAATTACTGATGGACAATGGATTATTGCGCCACTCAATGCTACTTATAGTTTGGGGCACAGCTGCATTACAGTAATTTCGAGTGTCTCTTCGTTCGTGGAATCCTACTTCGCAATCAATAATTCACCCGAGCGTGGCATGGTAATGTGGGTCAGCGTAACATCGATCCAAAAGGCTTTCTGGGCGAGATCATCCGCGAGGCCAGGGGCACCCAAAGTCTATAAGCTGGTATGCACGATACTGGCTACTGAAAGGTGGAAAATATATTCCCGAATGACAGTGATGCAATTATTGAGGCAATGTTATCATGCAAGAGAGCAATGAGCTTAGGAGTTATTTCACCTTCTAGGAATGGACGGACAATCAATTATCATGCATTTAACCGCTTTCAGCCCGTCGGGTTAAGGACAACACTCTGGTTGGATAATTGCATGGTCTAGATCATTTCCACAAGCAAAAGGGCCATTGCACGGTGGTTGATGTAGTAGTCATTATGCTTCACTAACGGAGGTGAATCAAGCGGACTACAGACTATAAGTGCTTCCCCAAACTATCTCGTGAAACGGGCATCCCAGCTGAATTGGAAAGGGATAGAGAAGTGAACAAAGAGGTAACCTTTGGTAAAGCTAACCTTGGGCTCCCTGGCGCCTCAGACCCAGCCATGAATGTTGCGTGCGTCAACCACCATTGCCCTTTTCTCATTCCCGCCAGGAGTCGCCGCACGAATTCTGATCATCATGTCGCTGAGGTTTTCTATAGAAAGAGGCTTCTTCTGTGGGCGCCAGCCGAGCTCCAACGGAAGCTTTTCTTCCTCTAAGAATGTATTAGTCAATCAGTGTGACGCGCATCTCTAAACAACGAGACATACCGAATAAAAACTCGACAAAGGACTTGCGAACTGTGCCCGAGTCCCTATCGCCAAGGATAAGAATGTAAGCGGCTGATTCGCCCACACCGAAGTCGATGCCGGCCTGGGTCAGTTCGAATGTAGGGTTCGTCGCGTTGGACGTCTGGATCCTTGCGAAACGAGCGTTGGCTGCTTCCTGGACGTCAATGGTAGGCCCTTTCCAGTAGGATCTGGCTTCATTGTAGACCGCGAGGTTGAAAGTATGACTGTCGTTGTTGAAGTAGAAGTCCTCACGGCTACACCCTTTATTAGAAGGTCTTTATCGACGGGGATGCCTGTGTATCACCTCAAGCTAGCATCATGCTCCAAGATATTGTGGTTTCGAATCGTCTCCAACGACCAAGTTGTCGCATTTGGCTGCGGATTTGTCTGTACAGCTCGATTGTGTAGCATGGTCGCAAGACCCTCGTCAACGTTCAGTGCGTTTTTCAGAGCCGCAATCGTGGTGTCGAGGTCAATGTTTCTGCCGTCTCGAGGAATGAATCCATGGTTGGCCAAGGTATTCATCATCGGGCAAGGCCCTCGCACTGCCAATGTTAACATGTCAGGATATTATAGTGTCCAGTCCAAACATACCGTCGTTGCGGCCAGGTGCCTTCCAGTGGAAGAAACCGGTCCATGAGGGGAGCTGCGATGCAGCTACGACAGACAAGGAGTGAGTAATGACGATGAGCTTCATAATGAAAAGGGTTTTGGCTGAGATTACGGATTCGGTGTTGTGGCAATGTGTTGCTGAGGCTTTTCGACCTCCTTCTCTTCAACGGACGGCTTTTGACTGCTTTTATATCTGTAGATGCTCGCGCGAAATGGCAAGCCCAGTGATGTGCGTAGCTCGGCATTTTGCCAGCCAATCGTTCAAGATGGATGAACAATCCGACCCGAATGTGGTTCACAAATGATCCATGCAGTATTGTTGACCTGTCGAACTCCTCACTCTGCTCACCGTCACGAGGATCAAGCTTGCTGGGTGCGCCACTAGAGGACTTGGCTCAATCCCAAGGTCCGCTTACCCCTTGGTTACAGGTCAGGTTATTGGTTGCAGTTGCCTTTGCATCTTTTCGTCGTCATGTCATGATTTCGGAGACTTCGAAAATCCCTCTCCCATAAATTGCTGCGATGATACTTCCATGACCGACCAGCCAACCGCAGCTACTTGTCCAACGGCGGGAGACAACAATGTCGCCGCGGTCATCGTGGCCTCTCAGAGAATACCAAGCCGGTTCGCTAGGCTGACTTGGAGCCACCCTGAGGGTCGAATTACAAGGAGGTTGTGAGAAGGGGGCACAGATTTGGAAGGTCAACAACGTTCATGTTACCATTATGAATTGCCGACAAAGCCGGGGACATTTATCAGAGGGACGAATACGATGGGATTGATGTCACTGATTCTTTGTGGTTCCATAGGATCAACTCCATGTTCAATACATGCAATAAACGCTCTGCACATCCCCGGGGGTATGATAGTGCGGAGTCGGTCGTGTTGTTTCTTACAGGCGGGATTAATCACTCAACTAGCTTGAGTTGATCTGCAGTACTGGTCCAGGCCCATGGTCTCTTCAAGGAATCAGGCTCTACACTCGTGATCATAAATGGCGCAACAGTGCGTCGGCATGCAGTACACGGCACCAAAGCCGGGCGATTCGGGCTCGCCGTCGGTGCCGAGTTTCGAGTAGAGGCAAGGTAGGGTAAGGTGATTTCAGTTTCGTGTTCCCATGATTCTAGAAGCTCTTCGTCTAACTCTTCGTGCATACTGGAAAACTCGGTAATATCCCTCCTAGCGTGGATCACTGGTGTCTTCCACAAGGGGGCGAAGAGGACATGCATGATTCCATAATGGGGCTTCTTAGTGTAGAGCAAGTCCTATTTCTTCCAACAAATGTCACGTGGTGACAATCAAGCAATGGTCTCGTGGTCTAGTTGGTTATGGCATCTCGCTCACACCGAGAAGGTCCCCGGTTCGAGCCCGGGCGGGACCACACTTTTTGCATGCTTGTTCATCGCAGCTCTCTCACATGTGGATTTTTTGCTTCCGCCCATACATAGCCAAGAAACTACCCCGTTTATGGGTGGCAGCGAATATTTGACCGGGGCTAGCACAGTATCACATCTCTGTTATCACAGTTTCACGCACAAGGGCTTGCGCTGTGCCGATGCTCATCCACCTTTCGACGCAGTCCGAATGATAACTTATGACTCAGAAGGAGCAAGTAACATCAAGAGAGGTCGTAAAAAAAAGATCCAAGAAGTGTGCGCATGACCGTGCCAGGATGCCGTTGGTGCCCCATTTGACAATATGTGGTCTTTAGGGTAGGTGGAAGGAAGGCCGGAGGAGTAAGTGGCAACCGTCACAGAACTCAACGTGATCTAATCGGTTGGTACGCGCATCATAGCATCAACTTCTATATGTATGAATGTACTTTCGAGTCTCAAATTAGCATGAATCCGAGATCTTGCCAAGCTTAAGTTACCTTGAGTATCAGGTGACATGGAATGCGTAACCTCAGGCTGCTTGATGGCTGACGCGCAAAGGGGGCCATTCTGAGTTGTTGAAGCTTCTTCGATGTTCTCTGCCACACAGTAACCTAGTAAGTGTAGTCGACGCAATTTCGGGTGCCTAAGCGTGTAAAGCACCATTTCCGTCCTAGAAATAACACCGGCGCTTTTCATGGACCGCAAACTCCGTTCTGAGGCCCTGAGCATCGTTCCCTTCAGAGACATGATTGCCGATTATCGTGCATACGTCAACTCTGTAACCCTATGTTTAAAAAGGACCAGCTGATATGCCTTCAGAGTAAATCCACCGAGCACGGGTTGATTGCGGCATTCTGGTGCCCGCTTAAGTAAACATCGCTTACTTAAACCCGTTATGCCCGTCCACGTCGCCTCCCTTGCTTCAGCCAGCGGAGTGCTGTACAGCCCCCAAACTCCGCAGGCATGCATCGCAATGACGAAGTTCAAAGTATAAGAATGAACCAGAAACTATGCCTCGCACAACTTTCTGGAGTTTTCGTGTGTATCGTGTTCTTAAAGAGTTCTTTCATTGCAGAGCGGTCCATTGACATCTGCACCGTCTTTGATTTCCGTGGAAAACCAATTCTGCCTTCTCTGGTCTTTTGTAAGAGGACCTTGAATCTTTGCCTACTACCCAGGCATGTTCGCAATTAAAAAGAATTGGGACTTCGCGACGGAGGGTCCCTCTCTCAAGGGAAAGGTAATCTTCGTTACTGGTGGTGAGTGCTTCATCCATGATCCCTTAACTCGGGTGGGCTAACACAAATTAATTAGGAACTGCTGGCTTGGGAGCAACCACAGTCGAACGACTCGCTAGCAAGGGCCCTGCTCACATTTATTTCAGTGGTCGCAACGCCTCGGCTGCTGCCACAGTCATCCAGAAAATCGGTGCCATCGCGCCAGCAGTTGCAGTAACATTTATTGAGCTGGACCAATCAAGTCTTGGGTCTGTTGCTGAAGCGATCAGCAAGAACTTTTTATCTGATCGCTTGGACATTCTCATTTGCAATGCCGGGATCATGGCACTCCCGAAAGGACTTTCGAAGGACGGCTACGAGATCCAATTTGCGGTGAACCATCTAGGTCATGCACTCATTACCCAGAAACTACTGCCAATTCTCCTCAGAACGGCTGAACGCGGCCATGATACTCGAATTGTGCTCTTGACTTCTGTCGGCTGGAGAGGACATCCCAGAGGTGGGATACAACTTGAAAGGGTCAAGTCGACACAGGACTTTCCCGTCCTGGGACCCTGGCTGCGCTACTCGCAGAGCAAACTGGCCAACATATTGTTCGCCGCTGAATTGGCCAGGCGGTATCCTCAGCTCACAGTAGTGAGTGTGCACCCGGGTGTCGTCGAGACCGGCCTGGTCAAGGATCAGGGACTGTTCAACAAGTTCATGATTTATGTGCCAAACGTGTTCAGCATGGCATCTCATGAAGACGGAACACTCAACACAACATGGGCGGCCACAGCTAATAAGACGAAAATAGAAAATGGAGCCATGTACTACCCCGTTGGGATTAACGCGCAGAATAAGTTGGACCGGGACGGAAGAGATCTTACTCTTGCTCGCAAACTATGGGACTTTACTGAGGATGCCCTTGCTCCCTTCTTGCCTTCTGGACAGTGAGCGATCCGTAACCAGCACGCAACTATACAGGCGTATGTGAAGATAGAGGTGGGTAGGCAGCTTGCTCATGTAATATATAATAATATCTACTTTTCGAGGACAATATTACTGCTGTTAATGACTTGGCGAGTGCAAAATAGTTCTCAAATTGCCTTCAAGGCTTCTTCTTAGCAACTTTTAATCCTCGGTGACTTCTATTATTTCAATGGCATGCTGGAAGACTTTGGCAACTGGCTCTCCGTGGCTTGTCTTCACGGAAGTAATGATGGAACCCAGAAGAGGGCACAGTCCTGAGGCTCAGCCTTGATCTTCTGCCATCTGCCTATTTATGGTACTTCCAAGACGATAGTGGTTGTCTGGTAACTGGGCGAGAGTCTTCATGCTCCTGGCCGTGGAAAGTTGATCCGCTGCTAGGCCAATTTATAAATCTATTGGCAAGCACTGGAAGCCCATGTTGGTGGCTAAGAGTGCATTGTGACTGGCTAATCACTGGCGTTGAGTTCCCTCAGTGAGTGATTTGAAAAGTAACTTCTATTCAGACATTTTTGTCTTATTCTATACAATTACAAAGTACGTATTTCATGGCTCGCCGGTCGGCGATAAGTACGCTCCTAGACTACGAAGCAGTTAGTAAAGCGATCCATGATGTAGCTTGGCCACCAACTCACCTAATGATAATGTAACAGGAAACCACAAGGGCTCCTCGAAGACCATTCGTGCTCGAGTTGCCACCTGCGTCGTTCAGGATCAGGAGATTGACGAGAAGGACGGTTCCCAGCAGGGTTGCCATCTCGAAAAAGTCGAACGTCAAGGCAAGATTGCGGTCAAGAATCCAGCCAGCAATTATGGTCAGAGGTGTAACGCAAAGTGCGATCTGGATAGATGATCCGACAGCAACGGCGATGGCCAAGTCCAGCTTGTCGCGTGCTGCGACCGTCACAACAGTCACGTACTCGGCAATGTTGCCAACGATTGGCAGAATGATCAGGCCGATAAGTGACTCGGACAGGTGTCCCTGATGCGTGACGTCGTCAATAGTGCTGACGAGGAACTCGGCACACATGGACATGAGTGCCGAGGTGATGATCAGAATGGCAATGGAAACAACTCGGTCACCAGTGGATCTAGCGGGCGCTGGATGTTCGAAGTGGGCTATGCTATCCATGCTTGTGCGGCTCTCACGCAAAATGTTGGTGAGGCCGCTCCTCATCATGCCTATCCTCTCCGCACTCATGACCGAGGTTTCCCGGCTGAGGCCGCCGCGAAGAGAGCTGAGTGACCCGGAACGAGACGGTCTTATAGTTCGGTTCGCGGACTGGTACGCGTTGGGCCGAACACCAGAACTTCCGTGGTCTTGACTTGACTGCACCTGACTCTCCCCACCTGCACCGGCAGTTGAAGCCCCATAAGCTGTTACAAAGTTCTCGGGGTCGTCGTGCTTCAAGGCATCGGCCGAAGCGTCCAGGTTGCGGTTTTCGTCGGCGAAACGGATGGTACGTGGCGGCAGCGGCTGAGGTTCCCCAGTCTGGGTTCGGATTTGTTCCATGGGCGGCGGCGGGATGTTTTCCAGATCATAGTCGCCTGCGCTGGACGCGGCCGCAGAAACATTGGTGCTTTTGCTTTTGCGTGACCTTAGCTCGTGTACGAAGTAAAGCAGGTAAATAACGAGCACCATGATCGCTGAGATTCTGCTCATCTTCAGAATGGCTCCCTCGGCGCCCTTATGGTCGTACGTGTAGTCGAATGCTGTCTGGTAAAATCAATGAGTGGGTGCCTCTGGGCAACTTGTCGAAACCGACTCACTGGTATCATGAAGACGAAAACAGAAACGAATAGCAAGCAGCTGAGGAGCTGTGTCTCGGCCGTATTGTATACAGTCTCGAAGTTGCGGAAGCTGCTTGCCAGCAGCGCTGAACCCAGGATCAACAAGAGGTTGACCAATATCGAGCCGAGAATCGAAGCCTGGACAATTCGAATGTGATTGTTGACAAGGGCGACACTTGCTACTGTTAGTCAATTGGCCTACCAGCCCGCATGGAAACGTAACACGCTTACACACTAAATGAGGAGTCAGAACGAGATTCAAAACAGGGAGCATACTCGGGAGGTAGGAAACTTACAATAAAATCAGCTCGACCAAGTTACCCAAGCTAATGTTCAGCAGAGCACCAATGGTGTCGCCTGCATCCTTTGCAATTTTTTCGGTCGCCTCGGTCAACAGCGCTGACAATGGAACAATCGCAATGACGTTGGTCATGAAGACAAGAATCGGGTTCATCTTGAAGATATAGGTCAGGAGACCAACAGGGACGAACACCAGCAAGACGTTGAGCCAAGATGCGAACAGCATCTCCCTGAGGGCCGCCATTGTGGAGCCATGGCTCTTCTTGCTTGCAGTGTGCTCTTCATCGCTCGATAGGTCATGGTCAAGAGGTGTATCGGAGTCGGGAATGCGTGACCAGTTTCGTCGGTTCGATCGGTTCGTCAAGGAGAAGAAGGGGCGGAGGAAGCGCGGCGAGCCGACTAGGTACGTTGCGTTAGCAGTCTGTTCCAGCTGTGCCTAGCTGCATGTCTCAGGCGGGACGAAGCTTTGGGGCTGCCTCACGTCTACCGTCTAGCCTTCCAGCGTAGCCATGGGCTTCCTGCGCGCGGTGCTGCTCGGGCAAGTCTTCTACGGAGGACAGGAATTCGGCAGATCTGGCGCCGTCCGGGAGGTCGTCGTCGTCGTCGCTCAGGTTCGCGTCCGTACGGCCATGCGTCTGTGCAGCATTGGGGAAACCTGAGTATGCCGTCTCCATGAATAATAGGCAAAGGGGATCCTAAGGAGAGAATGGAATACAAAAAGGAAAAGTAAAGGAGTGTGTGAGTGGGAAAAGGCACGATAGTTCAAGTTCGTGCATATCGAACACTGGCGTGCACGAGCGATAAGTGCTGGACTAACAAATTGATCCTGAAATCATCAGCCCCCTTTCTTCATAATGCAGGATTACCATGTGTCCTTGGGCCTATGGGAAGCTGTCGCTTGCCCCCACGGCATGATGAGTTACCCACTGTTCCCTGAAGCCAGCCATTCGCAGGCCACGCCAAGTCCAGGATCCATGCGCCCGTGGCTTCGGCGCCTTGCTAATTCCATGCTAGTGTCCCTCGATTCTTCCGTTGAATCCGTCCAATTTGTTGCCCGCAGCAGCGTCCCATTGGCCTGCCCTAAACACCAACCTGCGGCCCGTGATACCAGGATGCTCGACGGGCTGCCTCCCGTGGGCTGCCTCTGGAACGTCACAGTCACCTCATGATAACAGCGTGAGAGATTTAACACTCGTTGCCAGATTCGGTGAGGCTGAATGAGGGGGCCTATCGATCAGCAAGTTTGTGGGGCTGGCCATGAGCCACCATCCTGATCAATGCCGTGCGTGATGAGGAGCTGAATCACTTGTTTGTTCAGCTCACTTGACAGCGGCTTCAAAGTAGCATCTCACGAAGCACAATCAAGCAAGAGGGAACAGTTTCTAGCTGTTCAAGTTGAAATCATGGCCAATTAGAGATGTCATATTTCGTGTGCCTGTCTCCGATATGTCTTGTGTTCCCCTAAGCTTGACGTGTATACAAGCTTAACTGTGCTCGTTTACCTTCTTTACAATACGATATCCCGGGCCCCACACCCGATTTATCATCTCAAAGCAGAGTGAACAAGCCACTGACACAGCCTAGGGCGATCAACATGAGCGTCGTCGTTGCAGGGATCCGGACAACACTCATGGCACCACTACCATCGTCACCCGATCCATCTGTACCATTAGTGGAGTCGCCCGGTTGGCCGTTGGAACCACCGCCGCTGGAACCTCCTTGGCCGCCGCCAGAGCTGCCAGAGCCACCAGAGCCGCCTGAGCCAGTCGTTCCATTGGTTGCATTACCGCCACTGCCGCCACTGCCACTTTCAGAGGCGGCCCAGGTTCTGTTCCACTGCTCGTACGTGTAGCTCTCGTTTAGGATAGGCCTGTAATCAAACGCTCCTTCGCCCACATCGGCATCACTTGTCGTGCCGTTCCAGCAGTGCCTGTCAAAGCATTGCGTGCATTGCTCTGGAACGTCTACACTTGTGCGGTTTAGACTTGCATAGATGACAGCGCAGGCAAGGCAGGCTGGCCACTCAGCATCCACTGTGCCGTTGCCGTACGTGGCAAGGTTGAAAGCATTCTCAAAGGCGTCATCAAGCTGGGGATCCGTGAACGAGGTTTTGCGGTAGGAATAGTTGGAGTAACTGGACCATGGCGAGTTGGGCAAGTAGAGAACTAGCGGAGTATCATCGCTCGCATTACACCCAAAGAATGTGGGTAGTCTCGTCAAATTGAGATTCACGAGCGTGTTGACATCTGGTATTTCAGGGAATGGGATGCCGCCTTGGGCCGCGGACTGCGCGCTGTCTACAGAAAGGTCAGTCCAACTGTCACACTCGTCATAACCTGGCTATATTTGTCCACCTACTGATTAAGTTGGTTCCATTGACCCAGTCATTTGCAGAATCAGATGATGCTTCGTAAACAATGACCAAGTCAATGCCACGCTCGGGTATGATGAGTGGGCGAATAGGGTTCGTTTCTCCAGTCATGCTTCCATCGATCTATACCCCTTGTGAGCGGCGTGTTCAAGGAGAGAGCAGCTACAGAACATACCAACAAGAGCTCGCTCTCACGGTCCATGGGCTCGTTGTAGTTATTGAAGGGGTTCGGATAATAAGCCCACAACGACTCGTTAAATGTCTGCTCGAACGTGCTGGCGGTCTCATTGACGAATTGTACGAACGGGTTCTGTGCTTGATCTGGAGGTATTGTGATATCACCTGGGGTTTGTTGGCGGCCCCTAAGGCTTCTCTTGGCAAAAATCGGAATGTTGTAAAAGTCATCAATGAGCCACGCGTTGAAAGCATTCGTAGTAGTGCCTTGTATGAAGGTCATCTTGTCAAACCCTCGGACACACTTGCTGCTGTTGGTAACTTGGCCGTCGCTCATGTGCGTTCCAAGATATTCGGTCGGGAAGAACGCCTGAATCCTGCCACCTCTCCAGCTGCCAAACTCAAATGGGGTTATTTCGTAGGTTGTAAGATTGAATCCATTCGTCCCGTTGCGCCCGGGATACAGGATGTCCCCTATCTGCGGAGACACCTCTGGAACGACCTCTGCAAATACCAGTATTGGCATTGGCGCGTCACCATTGGAGAATGCATTTCCCGCGCGAGCGAGGTCAGAATAATTGGCGTATATCGAGTTGTTCGGCAGCCAAGTTCCCCACTGCTGCCCGAAGACATCCACGACCGAGACGTCGAACCCCTGCTCGGCTTTCTGTCCAACGTTCTCGAACTTTTCCGCAAAAAACTGAGTAACATTTCCATCCGCAGGGCCTTCAATATAGTCAACTGAGAAGGCAGTCGCCTCCCGGATATTCTCTGTGGATGAGAAGTTGTTCGCAGCGCTAGGCAATGTAAGATATTATCTTGGTCATTAGATCTTTGCAAATGCACTTACAGTAAAGCAACAGTGACGGCTCCTCCTCCGCTCAACCCGGTGATATAGTATAGTACCTGCGCCAAACCGCCCGTACCAGCCTCCACGGCAGGGGGATATCGACTGTCGAATGCCTGCCAGACTCCTAACCCACCAAGACCGGATTGTGTGCCTCCGCCAGATATGGAAAGTCCAACAACGGGGACTGAGTCAGAGTCGAGCTTCCCGATGTAGTCATTGATGTCGAGACCAGTGATATTAGCATTCTCGAGATATGATCGTAGCGAGTCAATGACATTTTCGCTGCGTGATCTTCTCCATGAATTTTCGGCATCGGAAAGGCCCTAGCTGAAGTGTCAACTCATTGCTGCTAGGTAAGATTGTGCCGAGGGCCTTACATCCGCTGCGGCTCTGATGCCTAAGTCTGTCGGACAATCTACATACTCGGGTGCAAAAGCAAATGGTCCCGGTTCGTCCTGTGCAGCCACAAGGCTGGCCAGCAAAACAATTTGCGTGAGGGTGTGCGTATACCTAGACTTCATGGTGAGGATTTAGCGGCTGTTTGCAAGATATTTACCAGCAAAATCGAAATCGACCGCACGGGAGGCGACTCCAGGTTTTAACATCCCGTTAGGAAGCTTACATCCGACATCTCAGCCGCCTAGACTCAGTCGTGCACAAAGTTTATCGGCCCGCCACCAAGCGAATGACCTAGTCCCATTGGAGGCTCTCTGTGAGCCACCAGAAAGGGCTTTGTGTAATCTTTCGAACGTGGAGTTGCTTGCACGCGCGTTCGCGGCCGGGTAACCTGGACTTCCAGGTGTGCGGGACTGGCAATGTGACACCACACCAGACAAATCCTGCGAATAAACCGGCATTATTTACTCTAGAATTGCTTCAAAGAATGTTCTTTCGGATGCAATGTGCCACTGAGGAAAGCAGTACATTCCCGCAAATGCCAGCATGACCAGGAGGTTCGTAGATCAGACGCCACGAGAAAGACTATAGGTGGTTAGTGACAATTTGGGTTGCCTGTCAAACGAAAGTCAATTCGAAGAGCTCTCAAGTAAATCCTGCTAGGTACAGAGCTGCCTCCTTCGGAGGTAGCATTCCACGCTTAGGTTTAGACTACTGATAAATCTGGCAAAGCCCTCAAGCGAGCCTTCACTGCTGCATGGCGTGGCCAAGCTAAGGAAATGAACCATTGGAATGAACAAAAAGTCACAGCAGTAGCTCTGAGCTTGGAAATTGTACCACTGGCAATTCTCCCCTCATGGCATGCGAGTGCAGGAGCTCCTACGCCTGGCCTTTTCTTACAGCTGAAGGCTTCGAGTACGCTAGTATATTTGCTACCCGATATGACGGGGTTGGGCTCGAACTCTGGACTCTGCCAAGAACCAAATTTTGTATTGCTACTAAGGCCGTGATTATGGAGTCGCGAAAGACTGCGGGGGAGTATGGCAAGTTCCGGTCGAAAGTGTGCATTGGTCCTGAAGAGCCTTCAAGTACAAACTGCAGCTGCTTATCGAGTGTGACGCGTGAATCAGGAAAACTCTCCATGACACTTATGCCAAGGTCTTTCCGCTGTGCTCTACAGTTGAGAAAAGCATCCAGAATGAACACATCACATCCGACTTCAGAACCATGCGCGTTTGTTTATTCTCACCCTTATTTCCGTGACAAATTTTGCAGACCAACACTTGTCTTTTGTTACATGTTGGTTAAGCCAAACACGTGGAGTTTGTAGACCTGTTACTGGCATAAACGTGGGCTGTGCCTCGCTCTTATAAGTGGAATCGTTAAATCCACACGTCAGCAGTGGTCCTAGCAAGGACGGACATCTGCATGATCTTTGCATCTCCGTGCCTACTCTTCTACGTGTATGCGAGAGCGTGCGATAAGGATGTCCATACTGTGCAGCAAACCTGATCACACTTTGTCCACGAATGAACTGATCCAACTCGCAACCCCCGTCTCAACAACACAAGAGAAATGTATCTACATGCAGCGTGTGACCAGTTGGCTAGGGCCTCGGAGCAAAACCATGCAGGGTTGCCGGATAATAGTCAAATTCCAGCCACATTTTAAATCGCACTGCGAGACTGGCTGGGATGCATCAACCGTGTGTCTCCTCACCGCTAGATGTGCATCGATGGATTCAATATCATCATCTTTTTCCAATGCTTTGGCCCGGCTCATTATTAATCATTGTTTTGGATGTGATACAAATATAATGCTGTCAACTAGATGCACGAGACAGCGCCATATGTCGCGTTAGGGAAAGGTTTCCCTTCAACTTGGGTCGTGGGCCACCGACCCAATAAAGATTTTCCCAGTTTGCCCGGTCAGTATGTCTTGCCTTTTCTAGCCAGACCGACAACCCTGTCGTTACATTGCCTAGGCGTGAACGTATACTGCATACAGCCAATAGGAGAATGCGTGAGACGTGTCTTCACCGATAGTGCTCACGGTCTGCGCATGCGGGGGCGAAACACCCGCCAGGCGATCACGGTGACCGTTTTCACGTCGGATGTCTGGGTGAGCCGCAAGGAACACATGGTCGAGAACTCAAGGCCACTGGCTCCATGGTCTGATGTGAGATGGGGAGCAGATCGTTCCCTGACTGTGAGTGGCCAAGCCAGCCTTGTGGGTTACTCATGCAGGTGAGCGAAAGGAGAAATGCTCGAGGCGTGGAGCACATAAACCTGGCCTCAGATCTGCAGGCTGGGCGTCTTCCGATACGCCCCTTGTACTCGACAGAAGGTAAGGCACAGGCATTGATGCATAAACGAGTCACCGTTATGTGCCAGAATTTTCCATCCTTAAACAATATCAGACTACCATACGCGCAGTCGAGGTTGTCTGGGCATTCTGCTTGCACGAAATCGGAAATATCAATCGCCGTGTTCAAGCCTTGGCCTATATAATCTCACGTCATGAGCCGGCATCACGCTGTGGACACGACGGACTTCGATCGCTACTGCTCACTCGCCGGCCCCTCCATGTTCCCTGCTCGACATGCATGAGCTCTCCTGCAAGCGTCAAAGAACACTGCCTGGGGTTACGTCCGGCACGTCTCCGCTCGGCTGGCCGGTTTCGGTCAAAGCTATTTGTTACAATGGTTTCTCGCCCCCGAAATCAATAAATTACATCATAGCAGAAGTGCAACGCAACTAGCCTAGGAGCCTTTCACTGTGGACCGATGTAACCTTGTCGCGAGGCCAGCATCTGCGCCGAGAACACCTTGTTTAGGCTCGAGGCCAGCTGACCATCCGGCAACACGGTCCGGCTTGTCAGCATAGAGACCGGGCACCCCTAACCCTGAAGGCCGGAGAACCCAGCAGCCAGTGGACACGGAATCTGGCAGTAGCAGCAGATCTCCGTAATCCGATTGATTAAGCTGCATCGGGTGCCGGGCTTGCAGGATGGCTGAAAGCAGGGGTACATGCATTGGACCTTATATGTACAGAGTAACCGCGTGCCCCAGGCCAAGACCCCCCGTCTCTGCTGAGGCAGCATGCCAAGGAACGCCTCGTATGCTTGTGAAAGGCTTTCGTAGAAACTCGTCCGGCTTCCCAGGGTCTTGCCACCAATGATTAGGCCCTAATGCTACGTCAATCCATTTGGTACGGTAGCAGGCCTTGAAGGACCATGCTTCCACATTAGTCCACATTCGAGCGTACCACTGCAGCAGGTTGCCGTGCTGGCTATGCAACCGGGATGTCGCCGCCTCGCATAGAAACAGAGCTGTCGAGAGCCGACGAAGCCGGTGAACTGTGAATGGACGTTTCACGGTACTAGCTTTGGGCTCTCGCTTCTACGAAGAGCCAGAGATGCCTGCGGGCTCGCTTGTTGAAGAGATCAACAATCATCACACCGCAACAAGGCAAGCCTAAACAGGGTTACCCTGATGTTTTCCCTTCAAGAACCTTCCTGGTGATACGATCTCTGCCTTCTCAGAGTCCTATTCGTCGTCGTCGTCTTCACCGCTGATCACTGCTTACAGGTTGAATTACCGGCTTAGGCCAAGGCTACCTTGGGATCACTAGCGTCTTCTGTATCTCCATTCTGAGGCCCAAAGCAAGCATCAAGGGCTTCATATCAAGTTTCTTGGAGGCAGCAACGAAATATAAAAAGCCGGCCTCCTCCCTCCTTTCCAACATTCTCTTCACCCACCACTCACCACAACATCTCATCAACACCCAATCATCACCTCGCTTCTTCCCAATCTCACGACTCCAAGTCTCCAAACACCTTCAAAATGCAGTTCACCACTGGTCTCCTCGCCATCGCCCTCGCCGCTGCCGGCGTTGCTGCTGCTCCCAACCCTCTCCTGATCGAGCGTCAGGTCCCCGGTCTCGTCTACGTCCGCTTCTACCCCAACGCCGGCTGCACTGGCCCCTGGCTCGAGGACACCGTCTACTTCGACGACCAGAGCGGCGTCTGCAGGACGGAGACTCTCACTCTCACCTACGCTAGCTGGAAGGTCGAGACCAACGAGGCTCTTCGCACCCGTATGTCCATTCTCTCCTCCCTAAAGAGCTGTAGCACATTTTCTAACCTTTTTGGGCAGTCAACATCCACACCAGCGCCGACTGCACTGCCGACGAGGAAACCTCAGTTGAGATCCTTGCTGGCGAGACCCCTTGCGAGTCCATTCGCATTGGCTCCGCTCAGTTCTCCTAGATGGCTTCGGCGTGGAACAACCAAAAGTTAAAGGGGGATGAGGTTTTATGACGCTCATGAGATAAGGAGATTTCCTTTTATGTGTCTACGATTTACTTACGACGCTCATTTAATGAATAAACAATTCCCGGGAACAAAACCACTTACCATTTGCTGTGAGACTCTATATCTTGACCTGCGCACACCTGATGTTCGGAAATACCGCGAAACAAACTTCACCTACGTCGAAGCTGTACACTTTCTCGGGAGCCACTGCATCGAGTCGAACCTCGGCCAGTCGGTGCGAATAGTTCAGTTTTCCATAACTACCACAGTTTAAGCCGGGGGCTGGTTCTTCTTCAAAGAAACGGCAGAAACAGCCTCTAGTACGTTCTCGCCACGACCATTATTTCGAATGTACAATTGGATCAAATTGATGTTATTAGGACGTTAAAGGTGGATCCATCGTGAGTGGGGTGGAGGGATCACGCAAGGGCTTAATATAGAAGGCCAAGACTCTCCGACAACGTGTAAAATAAGGAGAGATCATCCATTAACGGGCCAGGGTTCCCCCACGTCTGGCAAACTACCAAAATCTAAAAGCAAGAGCCATCTCATCATACGTCCACTAAACTCGTGCAGTTCCGATTACCAGGTAACTGGCAGCCTGACGATGCCAACATCTTTGTGCAATGGTGTATACTCAATCTCCTCAATCGGGATGGCGATCCGAAGGTTTGGCATCTTCCGAAGAAGAGAGGCTGCCAAAAATCAGCAGTGTTCACAATGGCCGAAGTCCATTACGTACCAAACACAGTTTCTAGCTCTGCCACCGCCAATGGCTCAGCAATGCATCGATGTGGGCCAAATCCGAAACCAAGAGCATCATGAGAACCTTTCTTGCGATGAATGTTGAACTCGTCTGCGATCGGAAAGACGTCTTCGTCGCGATTTGCCGACTGGTTGGAAGCAATGATGCCTTCACCGACGTGAATGATCTGTTGTTCGTACAATTAGCGTACAACTATAAGGTCTGTGTCTTGAAGGTTGCCAATTTACCTTCCCACCAAGCTCAATGTCCTCCTTTGCGACGCGCTTCATCGCCAGCGCCGATCCGACATGATATCGACATAGCTCTGCTACGAATCCATGCACAAGGGAGGGATCGGCCTTGAGCTCTTCCAATTGTTCTGGGTGCTGTGCCAAGGTAACAACGCCCTGCATCATTTGTCAATGCAAACCCACGTAACGATGACCGAGAAAGTCACTCACGAGAGCGATCATATTGACCATGGTCGCGTTTCCTGCAACGAGAAGCAGGAATGCAATTTGTACTGCATCTGAATCCTGAATATGACCAGGCCTCAGTTGTTCCACAACAAGCTTGCTAATGAGATCGTCCTTCGGCTCTTGCTTGCGGAGATCTACCAGCTTGGCAAGGTAGTCTAGAAGCTCCCTAAACAGGAGTCAACAGGTGGTTTCATTTTCCATGGGTGGAACTGACTGGTTTGCTGCAGCCGCCTCTTGTGCAGTACCGCTTCCGTTGCTGCGGATAGCATTTTGGGTGGTTAGGTATTCAAGATCTTCAAAAGGCACCCCAAGGATTGTATAAATAATCTGCAACAGTTACACTTTAGCAGAGTCACCAAGGATTGATAGCTTTGTACAAACATACGAAGGATGGGACCGGCAAAGCAAATTTTTCTATCAGGTCGACAGGCTCTGAACATCCTTCCGAATCCAAAGCGTTGAGCAGATCGTCGACTGTCTTTTGGATGTAATGCTTCAACGAGTGGATGTGATTTTTGACGAAAAGCGGTTCTACCATGCTCCTGCTCATGCAATCAGTTGCATTCATTTCAGGAAGGCTGGATTCCTTACCTCTGATGCATATGAGCCGGTGCGTCCATGTCAACAAACGTCGGTTTGTTTTTGGCTGCAGCCTTCCCACCAGCGCTGAGCTCAGGGAACCCAGATCTTGTCCTTTCCTGTCTCCAGTTAGACAAGTCGAGCAGACTTTTTATCTGGCTGGTGCTACCTTGGAGAGCCTGTCGTCCGTGGCTACCTTGCAGACATCGTGATACTTGACAACAAGCCACGCCAGGCTTCCGTCAAACAATTGCACACGAGAAACAGGCTCATCGGTGCGGAGCCTGGCATACTCTGCCGGTGGCTCTAAGCCAGAAGCTCGCTTGAATGGAAAGTGAGGGATTGTAGATGACATTGTAGATGTTACAGTATCGTCAGCGACTTCTTGAAGAAAGGCTATTGTTTAGATACAGTGATTCACATTGCACAGTTCTTCTTTTATACCAAAAAGTACTTTTCTGCGTGAATATGGCAGAGCTCACACGATGTACGAGCAGCCTGATGAATACGATTGGGCCTCCTCCCAGACGCAGAAGTCTTACCATGTTCGGTCGCATGCGCTCAAAATGGGCTGATGAGCTCAAACCCACCGGCAGGCCATAGCCTAAATTGTTACTACTCGCCGAGCAGCTTGCTAGCACGTCCAATGGCTGTGAGTCTGATTACACAATTGCTCGGCGGACCTGGTCACGGGCTGTGACAAGAACCAGGACAAGACGGCACATGTACGCTGCGCAACATGGGACGACTTTCTGTATCTCCGCGGATACCTATCACTCAGCTGAAGCAAGTTCGTATTGATGGGCTTTCTGGAGGAGAAGAGCTCGCCAATTATTTTCCAGCGCGCAAGTGGAAGCCTGGTAACATGCCGTGGCTTCCGGAACCTGCAGTCTGTGTCTCTCAGTCCGCGACCACAAAGTAGGTAGGCCAGGCATTCATTCGAGCCAGTACCAATTAGGTCAAGGTGGATTGCGAATCATGCAGCTCCGAGCATTCCGTGGCTTCCCGTGGCTTCCACCGCCGATGAACAGTAGCGATCAGATCAAGCCGCGGGCAATAACACGCGGACCGCAAAATGAAAAATGTCAATAGATAAAATAAAACTGAAGACATGGAAAATAAAGTATGTCATTTTTCAAGAGATTTCATAGATATTTTGAAGCTTTTTGTTATATTCATTTGCTTCTATTCACCAGAATCTGATGAGAATCCTGGTAGAAGTCGTCGCTTATATTACCTTCTTTATTACCTTATAATCCTGATTTTGCGGTGTCGCCTTTCCTACTAACCGCTTGCCGATTAGGAGAGAGTCCCTTGATAGCTGGTGCTGGATTCCATTTCGTCTGTCCTGCTTATGTGCCATGGTTATAACTGGTCCGAGGGCACCAACTGACGTAGCCGGCTTCCATCGCGAAACTTCCATCCATTTAGATCGCCTGACATTGGACCCTGTGACGCACGTTGTGATATCCCGTCCTCGGAGTAAGGTTGATCTTTAACCTCAATAGTGCGAGAAGAAGGATGGGCGTACAGTCTAGGCTAAACTGTGCAGAGGCCTAAGGTTTTGTGGCAGCACAGTGATCAAGGCACATTTGGACTGTAAATTGTCTTGGGACTGGTTGATCGGCTGGCGGGGTATTGTCGCCCTCACGTATCAGACTTCAACCTTCATAAGCCATGACGTGGGTGGGACATCATATGGTTGGATTCATGCGCAGGGTGGTGTGAGAGTGGTTTCTTGTGACTAAAGATGTCGGGGATGTGCCTGGTAGTATAAAGGGGCTTTCGGCTTCTGACCTCGTGAGCGAAGTGATTTTCCCAACTCACACCAGATAGTCAAGACCCACATACGCTCAGACACAGAAAGACACAACCGCAAGCATGAACAGATCAACAGGCATTTCTGATGATGCGGCCGTTGCCGAGCACGACCTCATGGCCCGCGCCGAGCGTGAGGAGCAGAAGGTCTGTCACTCATACTTCGGAAGCTCATCACTGAAGGATTGTTGACACGGCGCAGCTTCATCCCACCGACAGCATGACCGAAGATCCCAATGAGCAGCCGAGATCCGCTGGCCTCGGCAGCTCTGCTCCCGGCAACCATCCGGGTACGGGTCATCATAAGGAGTCCATTGTGGACAAGGTCAAGGATGCGTTGCACATGAAGAAGTAAAGAGATGAGAGAGGGAGGGAGCCTGTATGATACCATTCAATGGAGCAAAAATTGACAACGTGTTTCGTGCTGACCTTGTAATGTCACCCTTGCACTCAAATTGGAATGTGACGCAGCCGTAGGAAGGGAGGGCCACGCGGTGCCCGCAACATTTCCACGCGGTCCCCAGCTGTCTCGGCAAGTCATTTGAGACACGCTGGGACAGTTGCGTCAAGTGCTTTCATTCGCAGCGATCGTTGTCTCGATGAGACTTAATGGTCCAAGGATGAGGGTCTCCCAGTAGCACAAGAACAATGTTGGGGTATCATAAAACATCTACTCGTCAACAAAGGCTATTAACATGCTTCCCTCCTCCATCACATCCCTCTAGCCTCTTCAAAAGACTCCGGCATGGCGAATAATGGGCACAAGAAGCGACAGAGCCCATATTGCCGTTCTCGGTCGTCCCAACGTCCACCCCAGACCTTCGTCAATACTGACGCTGAGTGCCGGGGCACTGCTCCCCTCCACAATCTGGCCCGACGACGCCTCCACGGTTTCGCCGCTCGGATATCGGATGTTGAAGACAGGTGCGTCTGTAAGGGGCACCATCTCGCCAAGCATATTTGGGCACGTGGGCTGGTTGGCCGTGGGCCAGTCGAGCACGCACTCCTCGTCGCGGCCGAGGCTGCAAATGGCGTCGAGCACGTTGTACAGCACGTAGTTTTCACCGACCCAGGAGTTTGGCTGGTCGAGACAGCTCGCGAGGAAGTTCATGCTGTTGGCGGCGCTGAGAGGCAACTTGTGGTCGTCGGTCCAGATCAAGTCCTCGCACTCCCAAGGATCTAGGTTCTGGAAGGTCATTGCGGTCGCTCCGCCGGCGGTTGGTTGGTCAGCGGCGCCGTGGCCGGTGAGGAGATAGTTCCAGGCATCGTAGCTGACGTCGTACGCGCCGCCGGATTGATCGATGCGCAAGAGTTTGACGGTGCGGTCGCCGTAGCTGAGGGAAACGCAGATGTTGTTGCAGTCGACGGAGCCGGGCCAGTAAGCGACGCGGTTGGTATCGATCTTACAGCCCAGCACGCCGATCGAGGACGAATAGCTGTCATGCGGTGTCGCCCAAACTGTGCCGCTATCGTTGTCGTTGGCGGACACGAGCGCGGCGCCAAAGAGCGGCGCTATCCATGTAAGTGCACGCATGGAAATGGAGTGAGTAAGGAGTGTGGATGTCCAAAATGGACTACTTGTATGAGCTATTTCAAAAGAATGACATGCCGCGCCGTGGCGGCGGAACAAGGTGCTCGCGACGAAGGCGGAGCAAACGATCACGAAGCGCGAAGTATGGTGTTGAGAGGAAATTGGACCGGCGGAACCGGGAGATTTGGGGGGAGGGGATTTCTCCAGACTCAGGGCGTAGGGGTCTCGTCCACTTTTGGACTAGCGCTCTGTCACTTTGACGACGCTACGCCAAGATTGGCAGGTGATCATCTCCCGGTCCGGCCTACCCTGTACTATCAGCTTGCTTCATAAACGTGATCTGAACAATGCCATATTCCTTGAGTGCGGAGGTCGAGCATGAGAATACATTTCAATTCTCCACGAAAAGAAATAATCTATTCAACATCAAGTCCGATCGTTTGTGTGTACATTTTCCATGACATTGGCAAATATGAAAGTGATCGATGGAGAATTAATATGACGGGGTTTTAAATAACAGAACACATGTCTGGAGAAGACAAAGTCAAGCATACGTTGCCAAGGCTGAGGTCATCCCTCATACATGACCATATTTCTGCGTATAGCTGGCTTTTTACTGAAAATTGCAGACTCAACATGTAACACGCATTGAACGTCCTTTCAAGTTGGCTTCATTTTCTCACTTCAGGAACGGTGTAGGTTGACCTGGAAAGAGTTAGCTAAGTGCGATAACATACGTAGGAATTGGGGCAACCAGCCTCGATGGTATGACTCAATCAAATTACAATAGTGGACAATTTCCAAACCTCTGAAAGTCTGACAGTTCTTCTTGTGGCTCCTAATGAACCATCAATTCTAAGGCGACGAAGAAACACTTGTGCTATCTTATCTTATCGCTGATAACCACTTCCCTGGAAATCGCCCCACCACGAGAAACGCATAGTGACATTTTTGTAGCGGCATCGGCCTGTGGAACAGGCATCGTCATCCTTTTGCCTCAATTGAGTTACATTCACTAAATTGCCAGCCTGATTTACCAAGGCAGAATCAGATATACTGGAATCATTCCGCGTCATTCTTTTATCCCTTCATCGTGGAGACCGCCAATCCTGCTCGAGTGATCGCAACATCATTTCCCTTCCCCGTGTCTGAGCAATTTCAAGATGCCTCGGCTGAACATCGACAACGTCAACCCCCATGTGGTGAAGGCGAAATACGCCGTCCGCGGCGAATTGGCCCTCAAGTCGGAGGAGTACCGTGCCAAGCTGCGCAGAGGTGAAGGAGCCGATCTCCCCTTCGACCAAATCATCAGCAGCAATATCGGAAACCCCCAGCAACTCGGCCAGAAACCCATCACCTTTTACCGCCAAGTCTTGAGTTTGCTGGAGAACCCCAAGCTTTTGGACCATGAAGAAGTCCTCTTGAACACACTTGACTACAAGCCTGATGTGGTAGAGAGGGCGAGGTGGTTGCTGAAGCAAGTGGGTAGTGTTGGTGCCTACAGTGCCAGCGCGGGCAACCCTGCTATCAAGGAGAGCATTGCCAAATTCTTGGAGAGTACGTAGTCATCTCGCAAGCTCTCTTCAAGCAGCACAAGGAACTAACACTGTTTAGGACGAGATGGTCATCCTGCCGACCCAGCTCACATCTATCTCTCTGGTGGAGCCTCGTCGGCCGTCAACACGTTGCTACACGTCATCTGCGCTGGTCCCAAGACTGGCATCCTCACTCCTATCCCTCAATATCCCCTGTACACCGCGGCGCTTGCAGTTCTTGACGCCACATGTGTCCCCTACTATCTGAACGAGCAGGCTAGCTGGGGTACTTCCTTGGACGAGATCAAGAAGTCTTACGAAAAGGCCACGAGCTCGGGCATCGATGTCCGAGCCATCGTCGTCATCAATCCCGGTAACCCCACCGGTGCCTCTCTTTCCGAGTCGGATGTCCGTTCAGTTCTCGAGTTTGCTGCCGAGAAGGAACTGGTAGTGTTGGCCGACGAAGTCTACCAGGCCAACGTTTTCATTGGCGAATTCCACTCTTTCCGCAAGGTGCTTTACAACCTTCGCGCAGAGACCCCCGAGAAATTCGAGGGGCTGGAACTCGCATCCATGCACTCCACGTCCAAGGGACTGATCGGAGAGTGTGGTCATCGAGGCGGTTACTTTGAGACCGTTGGATTTGATCCCAAGGTGGAGGAGCAGATCTACAAGTTTGTTTCGATAACCCTCTGCGCACCCGTTATCGGTCAATGTCTGGTAGAACTCATGGTCAACCCGCCACAACCTGGCTCGCCATCCTACGAGCTGTATAACGAGGAAAACACGACTATTTTCAACGAACTCAAGCGTCGCGCGTTCGCTCTCTACGAGGCCTTCAAGGAGATGGAAGGCATTGAATGTGGCGAGCCGCAGGGCTCCATGTATCTATTCCCAACAATTCGCCTTCCGGCAAAGGCAGCCGAGGCCGCTGCAAAGGAGGGTCGGAAGCCAGATGAGTTCTACTGCCTCCGAATGCTAGATGCTACGGGAGTTTGCATTGTCGCAGGTAGCGGCTTCGGACAGGCTGAGGGCACCTTGCACTTCAGAATCACTTTCTTGGCTCCGGGAACTGAGTGGATCGAAAGCATCAAGGATTTCCACCAGAAGTTCTTGGATGAATTTAGGTAAGAAGCCTTGGTCCCAATAGAAATGAGAAAAAGAAAACACTACTCCTACGATGCTGGAAATTCGTGAACATGATACCTGGCCAAGAAAGTAGCGGAGTTCGAGTTACCACTTGAAGCCAAACATGCATTCGTTTCCAATTCCTCAGCAGTTGCACCTTGTCTAGGAAGTATCTGCTAGCAGTCGAAAGCAGCAGATCTACTTTACTGATGCGACCGTGAGATCTCAATTTAACCAAAGGCGCTTGAGCTATACTCACTTAGCTCCACCCGCAGATAACCTCGAAGGCTTATGTTAGAGTTGTGTGAGGCTGAGTTAGGTGTCATTCGTACGTCTCTTGCGATGGACTGCTGCAGACCATGCCAAAGCTACTTAAAGGGCTCGAGTCTGCGGTGGAAAAACCTCATCCCACGTCGGTAAACGCCAAAGCCGTCTATTCACGAATCCTATGCAAAACTGGGGAGATATAGCATGCTAGAGTGTTCGTAAAGGATGCCCCGAACGAGTTGGCCACAGTGCTTGGTGCTTCTCATTCGAAAGGAATTAAGCTTATGGAGGTGGCTCTGGGTTTGCTGGAAGGTTCAGAAGGCTCGGATGGAGAAGACTTTTCTCGAGGGCTTGGTTGCTTGAATATCGATAATCTCCTCGTTAAGTCCCCCCCTCCTCCCTTCCTACTTTCTACACAACCACTGAAAGTCTATGGATTCGGGGAAGCCTTTCGGAACCCCCGAAGGTAAACCTTCGTAGGCAAACAGCTTCTTGAGACGTGCCAAATTAGTGCTAAAGCTCGGATCCCAAGAATTGTTTTCGTGCATGGATGGTTCCGGTGGGGATGACTCAGACCCATTACTGAGGTATGCACCCTTACTCAGGGCGGGTACCTGCGAAATTCGAAAGAGTGTGAAGTCTCGAATTCATCGTTCTTGTTGAGTAGTGGCCAGTCGGCAAATTAGTGACTCTGGAATATGAGTTTTATGTGAACCATCCCTCGTAATGTGAGGCTGAACAGCTTCATATGCGGGGTTACACGATCACCACGTGATGATCTGCTGCACCCTCTACAGACGTGATGTGATTCTACTCTTGTCTAGTTCGATGGGTAGTTCGCTGGGACTTGAGAATGGCGTCCTTGTCCTTGCAACAACTATGATGCCTTCAAAGGTTCACCAGAGGCTAACACCGTGGGAGATGTGTAACCCAGCCAGAAGCCAGGGTGCAGCAGACTGAGTTTGAGCGTTGCTTTAGTCGTGATATTTGTCTTACGAATCGTTTCTTTGATTGTAGCGTAGGATAGCGGATTGAACAAGAGTTGCTATCAGACTAAGAGGGCGTTGAAGGCCCGTCTCAATAGGTCGTGGCCCTATTCGCAGACAGGGAGGATTGGAGGGCGAGGCGAGACAGAGCGATGATATCAATTCTTGCTTGATTAAGAGCACAATTTATCAGCACAGCTCATGTGGCGTCCAGATAAGGCGGGGACAGCTAGGATTGGTGACGATAGCACCCTACAGCATCACTCTCGAGCCGTTCGCTGTTCATCCTTGTGTTGAGTTGCTAGCTGCAGCCTACTACATAGAAAGGTGGGCTCGATGGGCGAATAGATGGTCCCTCTCCACCAGCCACACCCATGCAGTCTCTCCACCTAGACTAGGGGATATCGCCATCTAACATGGGGGCAAAGCTATCGGCAGCTGAGACAAGCTAGCGCGTGCGTACGGCGCATCCTCCGCTGAAAAATTCAAATACCTTCGGTCGCGCTCTCTCCTATCCCCTCTCTGAGCTATTCGCTACTGCAGTTATCGCGAGTCGGCCGTCACGACGTCACGTGTTGACACTGAGATATAAGATGGCCGAGAGCGCATTGAAGGCCTCGGCAGTCGAGATGAATGGGCAATACAATGCTTCGGATGCGTCCAAGGAGGCTGCTAGGAACCCGCATCTTGTTTCGCCACTGCTGCCCGAGGACGAGGAGGAGCAGGATGGTTTTCACAACGAGCACCAGGATCGCCTGGACATGAAGCGACTGGGCAAGAAGCAGCAGTTCAAGCGCACGTTCTCGCTCTGGTCCTCGATCGGTTTCGTGGCCATTTACATGGCGACTTGGGAATTCGTCTTGATCTCGCTCTCCCCGGGCTTCACCAATGGCGGATACGCTGGCGTGTTCTGGTGCTTCGTCACGACCACCACTGCGTACTCGGCAGTCGTCGCGAGTCTTGCCGAGATGGCTTCGATGGCCCCGACTTCGGGTGGGCAATATCGTAAGTCAAGCAATTCTCCTAAGCAGTGCTGAGGCTAATCGGCTCCAGATTGGGTCAGCGAGTTCTCACCTCCCAGCTATCAGAAGGTTCTTTCATATGCCTCGGGTTGGATGACGACACTGGGCTGGCTTGCGAGCTTCGCAAGCAGTTGCTACACCATCGCCTATCAAGTCCAGGCTTGCATCAATGTAACGATGCCCGGTTTCGCGTTTGAGCCTTGGCAGATCACGTTGATCATGTGGGCTGTGATTGTCGTGACTATCGCCTTCAATACATGGGGAACTTCGTTTTTCCCCCAGCTTGAGACAGCAAGTCTAATTGGCCACATCCTGGGGTTCTTTGTCGTCATGATACCGCTGTGGGTACTGTGTGACAAGAACGCAGCAGAGGATGTGTTCCTGCAGTTCACCGACCAGAGCGGATGGGAAAACATGGGATTTGCATACATCTCGACCCAGATCTATGTTCTGTGGTGCTGCTTTGGCTCAGACAGCATCGTTCACTTGTCGGAAGAGGTCAAAAATGCGTCCATTGTTGTGCCACGAGCCATCTGGTGGTCGTACGTCGGCAATGTTTTCCTGGGTTTCATCATGCTCATCACCATGCTCTTCTGCATCGGCCCACTCGATCCCGTTATTGAGGCTGATTGGCCATTCATCACCCTCTTCGAGCGAACTGGCTCTACTGGTCTCAATCTCTTCTTCAACGTCATCCTGTGGCTCTTGGTATACCTCGGGAACATCACGACCCTCGCAACTTGCTCACGCGAGACGTGGGCATTTGCAAGAGACAAAGGTCTCCCAGGGTCGCAATGGATCGGCCACATGTAAGTTTGGGCACTTCCACGCGTTGATAACATGCGCTGACCACGTCATTTCCAGGGACAAGAAGTGGCACATGCCTTTCAACGCCGTTTACCTCGTGTCAATAGGTGCTGCTCTCCTCAGTCTCATCCAAATCGGATCTGACACTGCCTTCAACGTGCTTGTGTCGCTGTCGACCTTGGGTATCATGAGCACCTACCTCCTGAGCACCGGATGTGTTTTGCTCAAGCGCGTCAGAGGCGAGCAGCTGCCCTTTGCCCAGTGGAGCCTCGGTCGCTTCGGGATAGCGATCAATGCCTTTGCTGTCCTCTATAGCCTGTTTATTGTCATCCTTTGCTGCTTTCCACTCACACTCCCCGTTGACACAGCTTCTGCGAATTGGGCGCCTCTTATCTGGGTCGGTGTTATCATCATTGCTGCCATTGCATATGTAACGCATGGCAACAAAGCGTATACTCCGCCTGTCAAGTTTGTCGAGGGTTACAAATCTGATAGCGTTAGCTTACAACAATCTTCATAGCATGTAGTAGTGCAGAATAAGTAGCAGGTGTAAGGGACAGTTAGGCTTGAACAAATGTGCATATTTGAGGCCAACTGGATCGAGTATTATCAAATATTCCTGCATCGCATCAGGCAACTTAACAAGGTACTTTCTATTGAGCACAAGTCTCGTATTTGTGCCGCCTGTATTTGACACAAAAGCTTCCACCGCTCTCAGTGGATACTGGAAAATAGGAGAGATTCAATGGGAAGCGAACAAGGACCCTAAAATAGTTTTCCCACTTTTGTTTGCTTCGCGAACGGATTTCTCTCCCTGTCGTCGGCAAGGGATCGCCGAATCTCTGCGTGGTGGCAGGGATCCTCCGTGGGCCTCACTAATTTTATGGACCTGTCGGCATCTCTACATGCTCACAAGAAATTAGTCATTGCACAAGCAAGCCCTTAATTGGATGTGGTTGGCCGGTTATCCGGATTGTGCATGATGACCCCTGCGAGCCCAGCCAGGGTCTGCAGTGGAAGCCTTAGAACCCCACAGGCAAGATTAGACAAAGCGTCCATTTCAGTCCTTCATATGTTGGATATACTCGTCGAGCCCGCAGTGAGATCACACACATACCTCGGACAATTGCTTCGGACAGGTCCTTCCCACTCGTCTTCGGTCCATAGCTGCGTGAGATTGTCTCAGATTGGTCGGATACGCGATGACCACGATGACTTATTCAACAGATCCTCCCAGTAGGCCGTCGACTAAAATCAGAGTTCGATCAGGTCAGTCCAGTAGTTCAACCCTCCGCTTGTGGCGAGGAGGTTGGTCCTTGCTGGCATAGCATCTGGCTCTTTTCATCCGCTCACACCCGTTCATAACAGGCTGCACAGCATGCAAGAAGGCTCACATGAAATGTGATGAAAGCAAGCCAATCTGTAACCGTTGTCTCAGAACCGGCCATGGCTGTGTTTATGTGGTTCCCAAGCAAAGGAGCCAGCAACAACGTCCGCTAATGCCTGCGCCGGCTGTGGCACCCCCGCAACCATCTCAGCTCTTGGCCGGCACCTTCCACTCGTCACACGAGATTCTTTACTACGGTCGCTTTCGGGATCAAGTGGCTCCGCACATGGGTAGCCAAGCAGATGCGCCGGCAGATTTCTGGCGGCGCTGCGTGTTGAGGGAGTGTGTGGCGGACAGCTGTATCATGGACACAGTCATTGCTCTTGGCGCGCTGGCGCAAGCACGGGATGAGAAGTTGTCACTCCGACCGTCCTTCCTGTTGCCACTTTCTAGCCCATTGTTGAGCCCGCACTATCGGCAAGCTGTTAATTATTTTACGAGGGCCGTTTCCAAGCTCAGCCGCCGCATCAATGCCAAGGGCTCTGATGCCCGCCTGTTGCGCTCCATCCTCATCTGCACCGTGCTCTTCTCCGTCTTCGAGGGCCTGCAGGGAAACACAGGGGCGGTCGACAAATTGGCAGCCCATGGCCTTGTGCTGCTTAAAGATACTATCGCACAGGGAGCCAGCAATAGAGTGACCTATCCCATAGATGACCTAGGTACAAGAGAGGCCGAGGCGTTTTTGGTACGCGTCGTGACCTGGAACGTCATGTACTCTCCGCTTTACCCCTGTCAGAGGGTGAGTCTCATGAACTTGGATAATGTCTCGCTCGACTTTCGTCCACCCCCGGATGATAGCTACGAAACCAAAGAGTTTTGCCTTGAGTTCTGGAAGCTCGTTGGTGTTACTGGCGTTTGGCTTATCCGTGCACGCGAAATAAACAACACAAGCCTCGCAACCTCAAAGCAACGAATAAAAGACGAGCACGTTAGCATGCTGTCGCACATCCAAACGTGGGAACAGGCGGCGCAGAAAAGATTGACTTGGGACACAAATCAAGATCCCGCCACGCAACCCATGTTGATTCAAGTCTGGGTAGGGTCGAAGAATCTTTACACTACGATTGCCAGTGGTCTTGACCCGACGGGGGTTAGGGCAGATGCGCTGAGTGACAGGCACCTCGACCTTGTTACGCAGTGCCAGTACACAGCTCAAGGGACCGACACCCCAGTTGCCCGAAGTGTCCTATACGATGGAGTGCTGGCAGGAATCTCCAACGCCGCCCAGTTGTGCCGAGACAAACGCGTCAGATCCGTCGCTATGGATGTATGGAAACGATTGCTCAACCGAGACTCGACATGGGACATTAAAAGCGTCTTCATGGGCAACTCGGCCTTGGTCGAGGCCGAAGAGGTGCATCGGGACGAGGCAGGGTATATTCCAGTGTCGAAACGATACGAATGGACACACGGAGTTTGGAATGAAGACCATACAGAATTTGAAGTCACTTTGATGTCTGTCACAGGAAGTGAGAATGGAGGCAGACGTCAAAAGCGTATAGTCCTTCGACCGGAAGACTTCGGGCTCTCTTAGGTGTTTCTCAAGGTGTTTGTCGGTGGTTTGGCGTACAATGTATTGGATACCGCGGATTTTAGCCATGGCAAGGTCGACAAGTAACAAAAGTAAGCTTTAATAACATCTAGTTAGTTCGTAAGCTCGCTGTAATATAGCAGTGGCGTTGTACAGCCGCAAGTCTTACAAAAGCCCTTTCTCCTTGAAGTCTATCACCGGCCACAGCATGCATCATACCTTGATGGAAGGTCTTGTCTCTAACCAAGAACGCTTGGAGCTCGGAATGGAGCGATACGAGAAGAGGTACGCCCCTAAATTACTCGTCTAGTACGCGCACATCATGGGTGTGTCTTTGGATTAAATGAAACTTTGGCGCCACACAAATTGTCCTCAGCTCATTGGTTCTCCTCCCGACGCTTGCAGCCGGGGGTGTCTCGCTTGTGCTTGATGCCATTGGAAGCCCGACCTGCATCAGCGGCACTGTGAGTAGGGGCATCGCACATAAAGCGGCGGACATCCTGTCCCTTCGGACTGTCTTGTCATTGTTCCACGCTGTAGCCATTGCGCCTGTATGAGTATCAGCTTGTGCGCCAACCCCAACAGCAAGATGAGCACGATACTCCAACAGATCAACCAAGCGCAGGGCGGTACGGCGACCCTCTGTTTCGTCGCGCTGGCTATTTTAGCTTCACTCTATGCGGTTGTAGCACGATCACCCATACCAGCTCGGGCACCCAAATTTTGGGACGTCGATGACTGGCCGTTCCTTGGGTCGCTCCGTTTCTACTCGCATCGTTCCGACATGTACACGAAGGCCCAGAAATCGACGAGGACTGGCAACTTCAGCTTCTATGTCGGCAAGAAGCACGTTATCGGTCTCAGTGGACCTGAGGCTCGGCAAACATTCTACGACAATAAAGACCTCAATTTCAACGAAGGGTAGGATACGGCGCATGTCGCTAGCCGGTGGCTAACTGCCTCTACGACTTGTTCCTCTGCTAACTACTCATCAGCTTTGCCGAACTATATGCTGGTCAGCCGTCTGGGACGAAGCAAGACAGCGAAAAGTTCGACTCGTGGTTTTTGAGGACAATGCATGCGCTGCTGAAAAGAGAGAATTTTGTCCGAAATATGTCACTTCTCACTGGTGACGTGCACGGGGCGTGCGACAAGTTGGCCGCTGCTCCTGTCTCCAAATCTGACAGCACGTGGAGAGTGATGGATCCCTTTGAGTCCATATACGACATCGTTTACCAGCTGACAATGCGGACTCTGGGGGCTCAAGAGATTGCCGAGGACCCCGAGCTTCTGCGTCGAACCCTGGGCATTTTCGGCAACTTTGAGAGTCGAAACAGCTTTGCGAGAATTATCTTTCCGTGGTTGCCGACGCCAAACCACCTACTCCGACTCTACCATGGCGCTGTTCTCTACAGCGTCTTTCAGAAAATTGTGCAGGACAGGAAGAAGGCTGGCAAAGGGCCCGATGACGCCCTGCAATTCCTTCTTGATGACGGAGCCACCATGGTTGATATCATCTCTGTAAGCTCACGTGCTTCATGGAGCCGATTGACTAGTGTCAGTGACTGACAACAGCCGTGCAGTTTGAGATCGGGGCCCTGTTTGCTGGACAGGTGAACAGTGGTATTCACGCTTCATACGTTTTGTCGTATTTGAGCGCCCACCCCGAGTGGCAGTTGAAAGCAAGAGATGTAGTCGACGGAGTTGTCCAACGGTACCGGACCTCGGAACAACAATCGCCAGCTGACGTTCTGGATTCTCTGGGTGTTGACCAATGGCAGTCGGAATTCCCGCTTATTGACCTCTGCTTGCGGGAATCCATACGCCTAGGCATGCCAGGATGTGGCTTCAGGAAGAACAACACTGGCAAGGACATTCCCATCGGCGGAACAGGCGAGGTGATTCCGAAAGGGTCGTTCCTGGCTCATCTCGTGGACGACGTGCACCTGGACCCGGAGATTTACAAGGGCCCATTGACCTTTGATCCCAGCCGGTTCTTTGAGGACCGCGCAGAAGACAAGAAGCAGCCGCACACGTTCCTGGGCTGGGGCAGCGGGAGACATCCGTGCGCGGGTATGAAGTTTGCTAAGCTTGAGATCACCATCATTTGCGTGTACATGTTGGCGTTATTCGATTTCGAGCTGGCCGACGCGGATGGCAACCGTTCTGGTGGAGGTGTTCCGCCGGTAAATAGGAATCAGACCCAGGTCCACAAACCGGAGGAGCGTATATATATTCGCTACAAGTTCCGTCAGTAAGGATGAAGTGGGGGAACTACACGCAGCTTTTATAGTCTCAAATTTGAAAACGCCTCTCAGGATGTGATTTGTTCTGTGTGAATTGACGTACACTTTCTGTTCTCAAAACCATGCTGCCTAGAATCGGCACAAGAGAAGTTCCCTCACGGTCTTACACAAGTCTTGTGTGAGACGTGGAAAGGGAGCACTAGATAACACTACGAATGGGACTATGATCGATGGTCTAATCGTACAGTTCATAGAAGTCCTCGCATTGGCCTCTTGCTGCAGTCTCTTGATACTATGTCAAGTGTAATAGCCTAGTGTCCTGCTCACTCTTGCGGTAATGGTTACTTCCACTTCCCATGTGATACGCGTACTTGGTGTAGGGGCGAGTTACATTACTGAGAAGACAGCAGATGGTCCGGCTCAAATTGGAAATGGTATGACTGTACGATATGGACTCTCGTACTACAGCTCAACAGACGTTTTGTTCGCGTTTCCCTAGCTTGTTGAATTGGACAGCTGTAGACAGCCCGTCGCTTTGCCCGGGGATGCTATCGCGGTGTACGCGACTGATTTAGTCGAACTGAACGACTTCGATGTTGGTCGTCACGTTTCCCTTGGTCGCCCTGGAGTATGGGCAGACCTCCTTGGCACGGGCGACAACGTCCTCAAGCTTCTGCTTATCCAAGCCCTTGACCTTGACCTTCATATCCACGCGCAAGCCCATATCCAGCTTCTTCATGTCTCCGACAAGGTGAACAGTCGTCTCAATGACACTATCCTCAACCTTGGAGGGCATCTTGACGCCCATCTGCGCCGCGCAGGCATTCATGGCGGACTGGAAGCAGGCGCCGTAGCCGGCCGCGAACAGCTCCTCTGGGTTCGTCTTGCCGCGGTCTCCGGGCCCGCCGAGCGCCTTGGCCATTGTCAAGTCCACCTGCAAGTTCTCGCCCTCGACGTGACCTTTCCGGGCCCCGACGACCTTGGCGTAGGCTGAGTATAGCGTCGGTGCAGATTCTGTGTTCAGAGATCGCTTGAGAGGAGTAGCGACGCGCAGCGACCGGGCGCTGCGCATGGCCGATTGGCGGAGGAGTGGCTGGAGACAACGTGTTGACGACATGGCTGGTTTGAGATGGAGCTGTGATTGACAACGGCAGCGAATTGAACGGAGGATGGTGGTCAATTGGTATTGTTGGTTGCGTAGAGTAGAATAGCTACGGAAAGAAGTCGTGGAGGAGTTTTTGAGCTTCGGTTGGCTTCCGTGTTGCTTCGGTTGCTTCGGTTGCCTCGGTTGGTGTCCGTGTTGGAGATGATGAATCAACTACGTCACGCCCGACAAGATTACGGGGCGCTATCGCGGAGACGCTCACTTCCACTAAGGATCATAGTTTTGGAGCAGAAGAAAACTCAATTCAGTCGAACGCAATCAGATTCGGCATATACCTCCTAACTACAGTTCGTGTCTATTTTCGTCCGTGTCAATTGAGCCAATGCCGTGCAATAACTCGATGCTCATCATCGTCGACCTAGCAGATGAGAGCATCAAGTACAGCCAGTTGAGCAAGGAAAATTCGCACTTCATCCTCAGCGATTGCCATACAAAACTCCGGTTCATAAATCTTGTTTCCATATTAACACAGAACTAAAATAATAGCAAAGGCAAAAGAAGGAAGAAGAAACAAGCGGGGAAAAGGGAGGGGGAAAAAGAGTAAGACAGGGTGGTCGCCGAAGCCACTGGTGTCGATCCGGGGAAAGCTGCAGTTGTGGCGTGGAAACGACAATGGCTCAAGCCACGCTTCATCTACAGAAAGCCTCAGTGAACTGGAAGGGTCTGCAAACTTCTAGAAGGACTCTCCCGACTTCCGAGTCGTTCATGTCTCATGCTATGCTATTTTGGCCCTGGTCTAAAGCAATGCACTCTCGTCCCATCGCCCATCCTACCCTACAACGCTACCATACTGATTGGGTGCAACAAGAGATCGACAGTCCTGGGGCCATGTACAGTAGAGCATGGGCCGTCCATGCAGGGGACGAATCACGTAGGAAAGAAATGCAACACAGAATCGGACCCAGAGGAGTGCTACCACGAGAGCCTCACGTGCAGAGACTGGCGGTCGAGTTTCAAGCCATCTATGGCGGATGAGAGGCAGAGGCACATCAACAATGACGGGGGGCCAAGACCAACCCAAACCCTGGGTGAGCGATTAAGACGAACGAATCGTTCTAACCAGACTGTAAGTACCTGCTCCTCCATTATAGGCGAATATGCGAGTACTGTATGGCAATCTTCTGAAATCCATGTCCCCATAGGGAAGATAACCCGACACAGTCGCACTCTGGGACGAACAGGTGCCGGCGTCTCCGCATCGCCAAGCCGTTGTGGATCGAGAACCAGCGAACCGGCTTCGCGATCTTGCCAATTTTATGCTTCTAAAGCATTGGAATATTCACTTAAGCCGGTGTACCTTATTAAGTGGAGCCAGAACGCCATCCCGGATCATTTCCTCGTCAGCCGCCGCCCCCCCTTCACTACGGTATTAAGCATGAAAAGAACCATGGACAGGCCCGGACCAACCAAATGACGCTCCCCTGGCCAATCACTGATACGCAGAGATCTTTTGCAGCCCGCCTTTGCATATTATTGAGCTAGCCCATCTTATCAGCAGCCAAGACCGCACTCACCTGCCCGGAACAGCAGGTGCCTAGAAAGGCCAAGAAACCCAGACCCCCGGGAGGTTGGCCGTCCCACGCCGGCTTGTTCACATACGGCAAAGAAGCGGGGAGTTGCATGCCCCAGGCCATGAGCTTACCGCTTGGCGCTGCTGGGGTTGCCAAGCTCACCCCGGGCCCAGCTATGCTCTTCTTATCTCCTGCCGCAGGGTGCCATTGGCCCAGCGACATGCCGGCGCCGCCGCGTCTCTGCTGTTTGCCCGACGGAACAGAACGTCGATTCGATTCGAGCGAGTCAGCCTCGTTTAATCACGACGTGCGTGGCCCTGCTCCACCTCGAGCAGTCAGCCTCCATGCGGGAGGGCTGGGCGCGGGAACCCTGAGAGGCGCGAGCCCGACGACTACTTAAAGACCGAGGCCTCGTCCGGCTCGGAACATGTCCTCCTCCCACACCACTCGCAGTCGCATCGTCTTCCTGCGTGACAAGTCCGTGACAACCTTGTAGTACCTGTTCTGAAAGCTACTGCAAAGCGAAAACCGTCAACATGGTTCGCATTGGTTCCGCCGCCGCCCTCGGCTCTGCCCTGGTCGGCCTGACCAGCGCCGCCGCTGGCGCCGGCTCCAAGGAGCAGTACGTCTCTGGAGAGGTCCACCACCGCATCATGGGCCTGAAGATGGTATGTCCCTCCGAGCCCCGTCGCCAATTGGCTCGTCTCTAACACAGTCCGCAGGCTCAATGGGACGCCGAGATGGAGGCTGGTCTCATGGACAGCTCCCGCTACCCCGAGCTCGGCTACACTCCCTGTGTCAACGGCTTCGCCGAGGCCATCCCCGGAGACTTCAACAACACCTTCCGCTGCGGCAACGTAAGTAATGCGTACTCCACACGTCTGGGCTGCATGCTAACATCCACACCCAGGTTGACCTGTACCACTTCCTGTCCCACCAGGCCCTCGGCAGCTGGGGTGGTCGTGGTTCCTCTTCTTGGGGTTGGACCTCGGCCGACGGTCGTGAGATCGTCGCCATCGGTCAGTTCGACGGCACTGCCTTCGCCGAGATCACCAGCGAGGGTAAGCTCGTCTACCTGGGCCGTCTGCCCCAGTACGACCCCGTCGGCTCCAACTGGCGTGAGATCCGTATCGTCGGAGACCTTGCCGTCATTGGTTCCGAGGCCATCCACCACGGTGTCCAGTTCTTCGACATGAAGAAGACCCTCGACCTGGACCCCGCCAACCCCAAGAACTTCACCCAGGCCGACCTCACCGGTCACTGGGACGAGCTCCCCGTCGGCCGTACCCACAACATCGTCGTCAACCAGGAGCTCAACTACGCCATTGCTGCCGGTTCCGTCGGCGGTAACGCCACCATCCGTGTCCGAGGCAACCTTCCCTGCCGTGGAGGTTTGATCTTCCTCGATCTCACCGACCCCACCAACGTCACCAGCCCCGGCTGTGCTGCCGGCGACGGCTATGTCCACGACGCCGAGTGCCTGGTCTACCGTGGCCCCGACCAGCGCTACTTCGGCCGTGACATCTGCTACGCCTACAACGAGGACACCCTGACCATCTACGACGTCACCAACAAGGTCGGCAACCAGTCCACCATCATCTCCATCACCGACTTCCCCGGCGCCCAGTACATCCACCAGGGTGTCGTCAACAACGCCACCTGGCAGGAGTACCTCTTCCTGGACGACGAGTTCGATGAGCGTGACGCCAAGGTCGGCCCCATGACCAAGGGTCTTCCCACCACGCACATCTTCGACATCAAGGACCTCGAGAACCCTACCTACACCGGCCACTACGCCGGCAAGACCCGCTCCATCGACCACAACCAGTACGTCGTCGACAACCTGCTGTACCAGTCCAACTACGGCAACGGTCTCAACATCCTCGACATCAGCAGCGTCACCAAGGACCCCACTGGTGCCGGTATCTGCGAGGCCGGCTTCTTCGACATCTACCCCGAGGACGACGATAACGTCGGCCACGGCAGCGTCGCCTTCCTCGGCTCTTGGTCCTCGTACCCCTACTTCAAGTCTGGCTTCATCCTGCTCCACACCATCGAGCGCGGCACCTTTGTCGTCAAGATGACCTCCAAGTCCTGCCCCAAGCCCCCCGTCTGCAACGCCGACAACTGCCTGCGCGGCCTGCGCGCCTCGCACATCTCCGGCCGTCTTGAGGACTCCATCGACTTCTGCGACAGCTTCCTCATCCGCAAGTACAAGGACGAGGCCCGCGTTCCCAGCTACGCCTCCAAGGCCTGCGGCGGCGAGAACAGGGACACCGTCGCCCGTGTCAGCAGCGCTTGCGCCTGCATCCCCACCAAGCCCGTTCCCGAGCTGCCCAGGACGACCACCCGTCCTCCTGTCCCCACTGTTCTTCCCGACAGGATCTAAAAGTTGAGCGTTGTGAGCCATGGCTTCATGACCTAGCATAGATAAGCATCAATAAATGACAAACTGTTTAAGCAATGATTGTTAGCTGGTGTGACTTGCAAATGAGGTGAATGCAAATTGTGTAGTGTAATGAACGGAACGTAAAGGCGCCGCATTATTTCTGTGGTAGTGTTGTCAAGTGTTGTATCTTGGCTGAGGATTGTTAGTGTACGGCCATGTCTACCGTTTATGGATTTTAAAGCCAGCATTCTCTAGACCAAGTTGTAGACCGGGCATGGCTGTTCCTCGAAGGTGAAGATGCCATCCCATCTCCCCCATCAACTGCCTTGGCGTTGCAGTAATACCTCCCACATCGGGACATCGGGCGCTAATCAGACGATGGATCTCTTTGCATATGCCGTGTAAGGTGGTAGTATCGATCGTGCAGCTTCTATAAATACAGAATCTCTCAAGCAGATCCTTTGCTCCGCTGCGACGCCAAGGTAGCAATGGCAGCAAGTGGCCGGTGCTTGAGTGATGCATGGACGTGCATCCGCCTGTCAAACTGACACTGATAGGTGTTTCAATTGTATCTGGCGTTGCCATACGGTGCATTTGGGACATTTTTGTTTGAAAAGGGCCAAAATCAGTGTCTAAAGTTGATTTACTAGCGCTTCAACACGTCCGACCACAAGCGTAACCATTGGACCCACGCTCAATATGACTGAGATATTAGAATTGGAAAGAGCCTACAAGTGTAGCTTGGACACCGCTCGATGTGGAAGGCATGTAAGGTTGCGGAGCCGCCTTTTCATGAACGGATCCTGGTGAGATGCGGCGGAGATCCAAGCAGCTGATGCAGGAAACAATCGAAGAGGTAAACAAGCCGGCTTTGTCTCTTTGGATAAAACCGGACATGGGACTTAATTTGTGCCATCCATGAGGAAAAGAAGTCGTTCGAAGTCGAACCAGGAATGAGTAAGTTTTGAGAAGCCAAGCACAAGATGCTAACTTCCCGGAGTATTGATGGGTATCGCTACTCGAATCCATGCAAATGCCAGGTTGTCTATTTCTGATACAAAATAATTAACTATGCTACATTTATGGGTATCTTCTAGTTGGTCCAACCCTTGGGGCCTCCCCACGTTCCCTTGACAAACGAGTTGTAGTACACCCAAGGGAAAAAGTCCTTCTTCAGGTAGTAGAAGGCCTTGCGGGGCGTTCCCTGGTCGATGGCAAGCAGTCTATCGAACGTCTCCTGAGGAACGCCGCCGTACTTGAACTCGGCCAGAAGCACCTTGCCGTACTCGGTCAGCAGGGGGCACGAGGTGTAGCCGTCGTAGATGGCGTCGGGCTGCTTGCCCTCCATGGCCTGCAGCAGGTTGCGGACCAGGACGGGGGCCTCGGCGGTGATGGCCGCGGCCGTCTTGGACGTGGGCAGGCTGGAGGCATCGCCCGCGGACCAGACGTTGGCGAACTTCTTGTGGCGGGTGGTGCCGTCGTCGACGTCGACGTAGCCAGCCTCGTTGGCCAGCGCGCTCTTCTTGACAAAGGCATGGGGGCCCATCTTGGGCACCACGTGCAGGAGGTCAAACTGCTTCTTGACCTGCTCCTGTCCGTCGGGCCGGGCAAACGTCGCCGTCTTACCGTCGATGGCGACGAGGTCGTGCTGGAACAGCCCCTCGACGCCCCTCTCCTTGCGCAGGGCCTCGAGCGTGGCGTTGTACTTGGGCACGCCGAACATGCTGGGCAGGCCGGTGGCGAAGCTGATGTTGATGTGCGAACCAGCGGGGTTGCCGGGGTCGTACAGGCCTCTTTTCTTCCAGTAGTCCAGGGCGAGCCACATGATCTTCTGAGGGCCACCCGCGCACTTGATGACACCGGCGGGCTGGGTGAAGATGGCGTTGCCCTTCTCCAGGCGCTGGATGGTGGGGAACACCTTGTCGCAGTAGTCGTAGCCGTAGATGGAGGAGACTAGGGAGCTGCGGTCCGCAAGGGCCTCAGGCAAGCCCTTGACGCTGCCAAAGTCGACTGAGATGCCGGGCGCGACGACGAGCTGCTCGTAGCTGAGCTTGTCGCCGTTGGCCAGGGTGACGGAGTTGTCCTCAGGGGAGAAGGCACCCACGCCGCTGGTGTAAAACTTCAACTTGGGGTCCACGAGGCTCTCCAGGGGTCTCCGCAGCTCCTCCTTGGTCTTGAGGCCGCCGCCGACGAGAGTCCATCCGGGCTGGTAGTGGTGGAAAGACGCCGGGTCAATGAGGGCAATGTCGTCCTGCACGAAGCTCCCGGACCGCAGAAGCTGCTGGCTGATGGTCACACCGGCCGTGCCGCCGCCCACAATGACGACCTTGTGATTCCGGGCAGCAGGGGTCGCGGGTGAGACAGTCGCGAAGCCCCGGGCCAATGCCGAGCGTCGCCCCGCGCGGCCGGCAGAGACCGAGACCACGCGGCTGCGGAGCAATTGAGACGCAGCCATCTTGAGGTTGTTTATGATGCGCGGAGGCCCAGCTACAAGAATTGCGACAACTGAGCGACAATCAAGAGAGCGACAGGAGTGAAATGGAGCGAATCGGGACGCATCCGGAGCAGAGATTTGAAGACTGGGCGAAGCCGCTATGCCGTCTCCGGTTGTCGGCAAATCGCGTCATTGCGCCATTGTGGAGTTTTTTGCCAACGTCGCGGGCCGTCTTGGATCCCGACATGCGCATGTGTGGCGTCGGCTTTGCTAGAAGGTTAGGAGGCTAGAAGGGCCAAGGGCCAAGAGCCAAGAGCCAAGAGAGCCTCCCGGGAGGCTTGAGTCGTGTGAGGATGGCTTGCCGCTAAGAGACGATCCATGTCCAACCCCGACACTAAATAGAGACAAGCCCTCGGGGCAATCGTACCCCTAGAACATCAGCCGCTTTATCATTTGTTTGCTTTACGAGCCCGGTGCGGAGAAGGTAGACTTGATCCAGCAGTTCAAAGTCTCTCGCCTCTCCGCAGCTTCTCCCAGGGGAAGGTGTCTATCCTGCAGCCAAGAAATATCGAAAGGCACATCTCCACCAGGCTAGACACTCCAGGGGTGCGACCGGGCCCTGCGGGAGGGGGGGGGGAGGCGAAGGAAACAAAAGGGCCAAGGCGCCGAACGGACGGAACCGATAGGGTTTGCAACCGGATGCTACCATATCATTTCAAGCTGTTGTTCCCGTCTGCGCGTCCCTTTAGCCTGCGGCGATTGGCGGTCTGGAGGGCTCGTTCAACGCGAGGGTCGCGTTTCCCTGCATGGGCTGCAGGTAGGGTCACACTGTCTCACTGGCCAATCTTTACGGAGTCCCGTATAGTAGAGTACCGTGCTTTGAAGCATTGAACAGGGGGGAGGCAGACTCGTTCTCTTCTGCCAAGAGCCCAAACCCCACCGCCGCCGCCCGTTGGTGATAAGCGGCCGGTGCTCTAGACCGGGGTTCGCAAGGTTGCAGCGCACCGATCAGGAAGGTCACGATGAGAACTTTTGCTATGCAATTGACGCAAGTTCACCTCAATTGCTGCCATTGACGAATGAGCAATCCGCTGGAGGGAACACTGGGAGATTGTGCGGGGTGACTGTGAGCTGACGATACACGAGATGGACGTGTTCGCGTATATAAGTCGTGGGCACGGGAGCTCACCGAGACGGCGGCCCTCCCGTCTGCCCTTCCCTCCTCAACCTTGCCCTTGAGCTGGTCCCGTCCTTGTCCACTCAGTCCATCAAGGTACAGCCCCGAGAGGAGACGCAATGGCTCCCTCACGCTTCAGCCAGACGGCTCTGCTGTCCCTGCTCTCGCTGGCGACGGCGATCGAGCCCCCCCGTGGCACCAGCCAGCCCACCGGCAACGGCGAGCGTCTGCTGACCTTCAACGAGACGACGCCCGGCGCCACAATCCGGCCCTCCAGCACCTCGGTGCGCTGGGCCTCGTCCGGCAGCGACGGCCAGTACATCACCACCAACGCCGCCGGCGACCTCGTCCTCACCAACATCGCCAACGGCGAGACGGAGACGTTCCTGACCGCCGACCGCCTGCCCGAGGACACGTGGGAGTACTGGATCGGCCCCGACGAGGAGCGCGTGCTGGTGGCCTCCAACTACACCAAGCAGTACCGCCACTCGTACTTCTCCGACTACTTCATCGTCGACGTGGAGAGCGGCGAGCGCACCCCGCTGGTCGACGACCAGGTCGGCGACATCCAGTACGCCGAGCTGGCGCCCGCCGGCGACGTCATCGCCTTTGTCCGCGGCAACGACCTGTACCTGCGCGACGGAAGCGGCGAGATCCACCGCATCACCACCAACGGCGGCCCGGACCTGTTCAACGCCGTCCCCGACTGGGTCTACGAGGAGGAGATATTCGGCACCCGCTCCACCCTCTGGTTCTCCCCGGACGCCAAGTACCTGGCCTTCCTGAGCTTCAACGAGACGGGCGTCGACACCTTCACCATCCCCTACTACATGGACAACCAGGACGTCGCGCCCCAGTACCCCAACGAGCTCGACCTCCGCTACCCCAAGGTCGGCAGCGTCAACCCCACCGTCGAGCTGAACATCCTCAACATCGAGACCAAGGAGTACGAGCCCATTGAGCTCGACGCCTTCGGCCGCGAGACCATCATCGGCGAGGTTGCCTGGGTCACCAAGGACCACTCCGCCCTCATCTACCGCGCCTTCAACCGCCCCCAGAACTTTGACCAGCACGTCGTCGTCAACCCCGTGAGCAAGGTGTCCAACGTCGTCCGCGAGCGCGACGGCTCTGACGGCTGGCTCGAGAACAATGTGGCCATCTCCTACGTCGGCCCCATCAAGAAGAGCTGCAACCAGTCCTACTACATTGACCTGTCCGACGAGGATGGCTGGAACCACATCTACCTCCACTCCGTCCAAGGTGGCAAGCCCGTCCAGCTCACCTCGGGCGAATGGGAGGTTGCCTCCATCCTGTACATCGACTCTCAGCGCAGCCTCGTCTACTACCTGGCCACTACCCACCACAGCACCGAGCGTCACTTGTACAGTGTCTCGTACGTCACCGAGGAGATCAAGGCCCTCGTCGACGACGAGGTTCCCGCTGTCTGGGGAGCCTCCTTCTCGTCCGAGGGTGGCTACTACATCCTGAGCTACCGCGGCCCTGATGTCCCTTACCAGGAGCTCTACGCTGTCAACAGCACCAGGCCTCTGCGTACCATCACCTCCAACGCTGCCTTCTACGACAGGATCAACGAGTACAAGCTGCCCAACGTGACCCACTTCGAGCTGGAGCACCCTGACGGCTACTCTTTCAACGTCATGCAGATTCTTCCCGCCAACTTTGACCCTTCCAAGAAATATCCCGTTCTGTTCTCTCCCTACGGTGGACCCAACTCCCAGTACACCACTAAGACCTTCCAGCCCCTCAACTGGAAGTTCTATATCGGCTCCGACCCAGAGCTCCAATATATCAGCGTGATTGTGGACAACCGCGGTACGGCTTTCAAGGGCCGCGCATTCCGTTCTCTTGTTACGAAGCAGCTCGGTAAACTGGAGCCTTTGGACCAGATTTGGGCCGCCGAGCAACTCATTGCCCGCCACGATTACATCAACGCGGACAAGGTTGGCATTTGGGGTTGGTCCTACGGCGGCTACTTGGCCGCGAAGACCGTCGAAGTCGACTCTGGCGTCTTTTCGCTTGCTCTGATCACTGCTCCAGTAGGTGACTGGCGGTTCTACGACTCTATGTATACGGAGCGTTACATGGGACTCTTGGAGGAGAATGAGGATGGTTACGCGGAGACCGCTGTCCACAACACCGCGGGCTTTAAGAACATTGCGGGCACGTTCTCCGTTCTCCACGGCACCGGTAAGCCTTAAATTTGAGCTAAAATTGTTTGACTAGTAAGCTAACATAATGCAGGTGACGACAACGTGCATTACCAAAATTCTGCAGCGATGATTGACCTGCTCGTCGCGGCCGGAGTGCCTGAGAGCAAGTTCAAGATGTTCGCCTTCACTGACAGCGACCACAGCATTGTGTACAACGGCGCAAGCCTTTGGATTTACAAATTCTTCATGGCCCGTCTCTACGAGGAGGTCCAGAGGAAGCCTGATGCTGAAAAGCCCAACCATCAGTGGAGCCGACGCGGCACGAAGGTGGTGGTTGCATAAGACTTGTTTGTCGCAAGTCGAGTATATAGCCCTTACGGTACTTAATGAACAACCCTTCAATTGAAAGAACTATACTCCGAAATGAGCGCAATCGTTGGGTGAAATTCTGAAGGAGCTTTACCAGGGTTTGATGAGAGGTCGAAGGAAGTTTTGTCCAACCGATCGAGCCGTATCATGAGCATCATGTAGCGCCGGGCGGACACCGGGGCCGCCCAGGACTGGCGAACTCTTTCGCCAAGAACTCACCGGACCGCAGGCCATCAGCACTACATTTGGAAGAGAAAGACCCCCGAATGATGCATACCAGATCATGGATTGAAATAATAATTGTTTGTGTATTTCGTTGTTCTATGCAAGAAGAACAAAGTCACGCAGGACAAAGAGGTAAGTGGATGCCAAATGATTCAGTGGGGTTGATGTGCGAGCCGCGGGAATAATACGGGATCCGCTTTGGCTCCCGACAATGCCACGGGATCCCGTTCCCGCGGGAAGAGCCCTCCCGTCACTTCACTAGTCCGATCTTCAAGGTGGATGGCAAAGTATTGTGAATTGTTTACAAAGCCCAGAGCAGGGCCTGGGAGTATTTCGCCATGTTTAAGAGACAAAATTGCTTATTGTCTTTAAAACGTAGTCGTTTCGATCATAACGATGCGGATTTGCCAGAAATAGAATGGCATTCACACCTGCAAGACGGGCAATTTACATCTACAGCACACGATTATCACCAGCAGTTTCTGCTAATATCTGCAAAAACCGGCTTTCACTTGGTCACTCATCGTTCTCTACAAGTGTCTTGGCTCAACGGGGCAAAGGAGCACTTGCTATGGAGAAGCCTGCTCCCTTAAGGACCACTCGGCGTTATGATATGCCCTGTGTCCTCATGAGAGCGGGAACATCAAAAGGCATGTTCCTTCACCGCAGAGATCTTCCTGAAAGACAGGAGGACTGGGGGCCATGTCTTGTGTCGGCGATGGGCTCTCGTGGGAACGACCCGAGACAGGTCGATGGTATTGGTGGCGGAACATCGACGACTTCGAAAGTTGCCGTCATCTCGCCGTCTGATCGACCTGGCGTTGATGTAGACTTTACCTTCGTTCAAGTCAGCGTGGGCAAGGAAGTAGTCGACTTCACGGGGACTTGTGGAAACATCACATCTGGCGTTGGTCCATTTGCTGTGCAAGAAGGACTAGTCAAGCCGGAAGTCGGGCAGAGAACGGTCAGTACCCTGCATCCCTGAAGAATTAAATAATCTGACACTCGAGCGTAAAGACAGATGTCGTGATCTTCAACACGAACACAAACCGTGTGGTAATTGAGACCGTTGAGCTCGACGAAGATGGCGAGTACCGTGAGGACGGAGATTTCTCCATACCCGGGGTCAAGACGACTGGAAGCGAGGTGACCTGTACCTTTGTTGATCCAACTGGTAGCATGACGGGCAAACTTTTTCCTTCTGGCCGACCTCAGGAGCTTCTAGAAGTTGTCACGCCAGATTATGGCGTCATTAGTGTGAAAGTCACACTTATTGACTCGGCGAATCCCTTCGTGCTTATTGACGCATCGTCAGTCGCCGGCTTGCTCAATAACACTTCATCCACAGCCAAAGATGCGCTAGTGGAGTGTATTCGCCAGCATGGAGCGGTAGCAATGGGACTCGCTAGTAGTGTGGAGGAGGCATCGCATACTCGCGGAACGCCCAAGGCTGCATTGGTCTACCCACCTGCACTGCCATCGGACATTCGAGTCCAGGCATATTCCATGGGCCTGCCGCACCCTAGCCTTCAACTAACCGGTGCAATCTGCCTCGCCGTAGCGCTATGCACTCCCGGGACCGTTGCATCCGACATTTCCAAGACGGCATCGCATGCTCTCCCGACACCCGAGCGCACACCATCGCCTGGAGAGACGTCTTCGAGGTCCAAACAGGTAAAGAAAGTCAAGATCGCACACAGTCAAGGGAGCATAGACGTATCAGTAGCTTTGGAGAAGGGCGGCGGGCAGGTCAGAAGCTGCGCCGTATCTCGGACCGCGAGGAGGTTGTTTGAGGGAAAAGTGCGATATTATATAGATACATAGATGGATATTGTAGAATCACCCTGAATATCACTCCGATCTAGAATTCATCCATATTCACTGTTCTTTGAGTGAAAAATTGCGCTGGTCTGAGTCCGGCAACGTATAATTGGGAGACTTTTGTGTTACGCTTCAAGTGAATTAGAGGAAGGTATATACTACTAATCTCGAAGGAATTTGGCTGAATAAAAAGCTAAGAATACTACAACTTTCTAAGATAATTTAAAGGATTCTGTAAGGTCTTGACAATATTTTTCTTCTAAAAATTGAAGTCATTATGACAATATTGAACAGGATGGACAGAGACAGAGAAGACCTGGACAACTGAAGAAAAAAGTTTATACTTCTACATAGCATATGTGCTTTTCATGACAGCATTTAGATGACAACAGGGATATCTGTTCTGAAGAAACAAACTTGCAATATTCCCGCTAATACCTGTATCTCCAGCCTCTTTCGGCTCCCGAATTCGGTGTCCAGCCTTCCATCTCGTCCAGCTTCTTGTTCAGTTTTCTGGCCCGAAGGTTGACCAGCACTACTGACACAATGACCAAGACACAGCCGGCAATCAGGATTCCTCCGCCCATGCGGTAATAAGGCTCCTGACTGCGGGGGTAGAAGTAAGGGGTAAACCAATGGCTGACTTGACTGACACAGTTCGCAATAGCAATGAGGGCAGCCTTCTTCGCGCGGGGGGCTGGTACAACAGTTGTTTCCCAGGAGAGCTGCAGGTTGAGACCGTTGTACGTGCCGACAATCAGCAGCACAAGCCCAAAGTAGCGAGCACCCACGTTGAGCGTTGAAATGAGAGTGGCGCACCCAACCATGGAGAACAATATGGGCCCAATGATGTGCCACGTCGATTCCTGCGTGCGACCGCAGGACCAGGCGAGCAAACAGGCCGCAATGTATGCAATGGCATATGGAGGGGCTTGGACAAGATATGTCGTCGTCTTGTCGAAGCCGAAAGTGTTCATGATAGAGGGAAGGAAATCCTTGAAGCTTTGGGCTGTCACCAGGGCGAAATGCATGAGGCAGAAGTACCAAGTGAAGGGATCCTTGGCAGCATCCTTGATTCCATCCCAAGTTCCGCCCATCGCTTCCTCGCGACCACCGTTGGAGCAGAGAACACGATACTGAGCCATCTGCTTCTCCTGCTCGGTGAGGAAGCGGGTTTCATGCGGCCACCCTGGAAGACAGAGGAAGCCTAAGATGGCCACAAGAATAGAGGCAATACCCTCGATGAGGAAGAACCATTGCCAAGCATGTAAATTGGCGATGCCGTCCATGTTCTCCAGAATGCCGGCAGCGAGGAAGCCGGAAATGATGTTGGAAATGGTATTACCTGCGTGCCAGATCGCCATCCGAAACGGGCTTTCCTCTTTGGTATACCAGGAAGAGGTCACTATATAATCGTCAGTAGAGTTCGTCGGACTGTAGAACAGAGAGCAAACTTACTCAATGTCAAAGCTGGGAAAAAGGGAGCTTCGGCAAGTCCAATGAAGAAGCGCACAACGCAGAATCCAGGACCACTGCGACCGGGTTAGTCAAAACTTGGAATGCAAATGTTTGGGTTCTTACTTGGTCATAGCAGGCATGCAGATTGTACCAGCACTCCACATCAGCATGACAGTGGGCAAGAACCAGCGTGGGTTCGTCTTGGCCAAAATCATGTTGCCAGGCAGCTGACCGATGAGGTAGCCGACATAGAACGTGGAAATGCCAGCATTCCACACCGTATCTGACATATTGAGATCTTCCTGAAGACCTGCAAGTCGAGCGTTGGAGACGTTGATTCGGTCAAGGTAGCTAATTGTGTTAGTCTTGGCTCTCCTCCGGTACGAATGGGATAACGCACTTCATGAGAAACATTAAAGTGACGCAGGGCATCATGTGCCAATCCACCTTTCTCAGAACTCGCTTGTTCAGGGCCGCCATCTCATCGGAGCTGAGACCTCGGAGGAGATCGAAGCGTTGCTGGATCTCCTCAGGAGGGATGTAGGAGCCCTCGCCCAGAGGAGGCTTGATGTCCTCGACGCACTGGGCGGCATCCAACTTCTCGTCGATGGAGTCGCGACCATCATTGTTGCGGGAGTCATTCTCTAAGGTCTTCTGTGCCGCCATGGTAGCAAACTGCCTTGGCAAGGTGATATAAAGGCGGAATGCTTGGAAGGGGAGGCTGAAATCTGCTTCCACAATGATCAAAAACAGACCGGCCAAGGCCTTGGGTTTATATCTCAAGTTGCCATGACTTGTAGTTGGGAGAAAAACCAACGCCTTGGTGTCACAAGGGGTGGCCGATAACGCCGCCAGCACTAGTTTCTACTCAACCAATGTGCTGAAGGCGTGGAGAGTTTGACTAGCGCCGTATTGAGTGGAGGGTTGGACCAGAACGCGCGGGGAATGTTTGGAGGAGCGCGGGGCCCCGCGTTGCCTTTGTTCCCGCGGGAGTCAGAAACCTGAACTGATTCTATGACCCATGCATGGTTCGTGAGGTCGTAAGGCCTCCGCTGTCGGAAGAGGTCCATTTCAGCGCTGAGAGCTCATCCTCACATGTTCAAGAATGCCTTAGTGACATGGAGCCCCGCAAGTGGCCAATATGCATAACTTTTAGGACCATGAAAGTCGAAGGCAGGTGGAGAAAGGTGGAATCCGTTGCCCGAAGCCTCAAATGCAACGGATCAGGATGGTGACCAATTGGAACCGAATTGAATTTGGCAAGATGAAAGCCCTAGTTAATTGGACGATGAAAGATGTACCGGCATTTGCCTCCGTTATTTGCTTCATTGCCAGACACTGCTGTGCTCGTCCCGGTCCCTTGGGATTGGCCCTAATAGTAACAGCAGCATCGCCAGGCCATGCGCGGCCTCGATGGCTCTACCGCAGACTTGCCGGTTCCACCTCTTCTACCTAAAGCAGTGTAGGAAGCAGGCCATGTAGTAAGTATTGTGGTGCGAGTTTTAGAAGTTATTTATGTGTCTTCATCTTCGCCCTAACCTAGCAACGGTCTCCTCTTTGTCAAGTTCTTGTGTTTCGATGGTCTTTTCTTGATGTTTTCTTCGGATTTTCTCAGAATTTTCGTCTTTTTTATTCGGAGTTTATAGTAATTCTAATCAAGATACATAAAAAGGCATGAACATAGCTCTATCGTCAGTGATGAGCCGATATGGCTCTTTCAGGCTCGAAGTCTCCAATCTAATGCTTCAGTCCCATCAACATGGTGGCCACGTTTTCATACACCATGAACACGATGCCACCACTCAGTACCAATCTTCCGAGCCTCATCGTGCTGCCACTCCAAAAAGATCTCAAGCCGCCTGATCTCCAAACGTCCTTTACCGCGTCAGAAGTAGATGCGCCTTTCGCACCTTGCGAGCGTGTCTTGATCGTATCAAAAGGCTGTGTAGCGTAGACTGTAACAACCCCGGCCACTGCTCCCATGCCAAACGTTACAATAGGGTTTTTGAGACTCAATTGAGTCTTGGAGGAGACATGTTCCTTGATAACACTGTATGAGCCCATTCGAACTGCGGAAGTGGCAGATTGCTTCATCGTCGTAGATAACAACCCGCGATAGAGATCACCAAGCCCACGTTCGCGAACAATAACACGAAGAGCATGGAATCCGCTGTTGAACTTCCTCTGTGCGGATCGGGCATCGTCAATTCTGTTGAATTGTGAGCGAAGGATCCATAGCCAGCGTCACACAATTAACCTACAGTGCAGTTTTGAGACGTTCCGTTGGCGTCACAACTGTGATGCTCTCGACAGCACCAGCAACCATACCGGCGAATATCGCTCGCCCTGCTGAGAGCTTGCCGTCGGGCTCGGAAAGTCCATTTTTGATGGCATCAAATGATAAAAACCTCACGCCAGCTTTGCATGCAGTCCCCTAGAGAAAAGTCAGCTGGGCCCATTTTCCATTAATCCATTCGTATCTTACAAGAATCAAGGTGGAGCAGCCTGTGTAGATGGCCCTAACGCCATCATGGCGGGCGGTTTGCGCAATTACCGCAAACGGATTCTTTGAAGTTGGTATGGACGCAGGCCCAGCATTTCGACTGAGCTGAGCCCTAGTTTTCGCGAACTCGAAAGGATACTGAGCGGTATTGTTGGATCAGCAAATCTTGATGGAAAAGCGACGTTCTTACAGTAATTGTGGCTTCCATCGCACCGCCAACAGCGCCTGCAACCAACGAAATCGAAGGGGTCACTGCACGTCTCCGCTGCACATCGGCTTTAGCCAATGGCGCCGCAATGGCAGGTTGAGATTGAGCGACAGTTGCCATGATGATTTGCGCGTGGCTCGAAGAACCAGGACAGGGTTTTCTCAGGCAAGCGTGTGAATAACTCGGTCAGAAGCTCGGAGGTCAATACAGCTGAAGTTGTTTCCTCATTCAAACTAAATGGCTGACAAGTATGAGCGGCAAGGCAGAAGGCCTGGCCACCCCGAGTTATGATGACTTAAACATTGGCACATCGCAATCGCGGGAACGCCTCCAACAAGGACTCGTTCCCGTCCACAGCACGTCCATGGATGCCGCTAACGGAACCACTCGAAACAAACGGGCCTCCCAGCCGTGGGACGTTTCGGAGCAGCCGTGTGGAGGCTTAATTAGCGTCATTCCCGTCGCCGCACATAAACTCTTCCCGCGGCAACCCCTCATTCTCCCTTCCCGAACGCCTTGCGATTTTCATGCCCTGCGTGTTTGACCTGCGCGGTCGATTGCAACCCATGTCTTCCCGTCGCCGTGCCGTTGAGGCATGTTCCTTTTGTCGAAAACGAAAGGTGACATCATTCCCCTTCCCGGCATGTTGTAACGGTTAGACAACGTGGAGCTGACCGGCAGTAGACCAAATGCAACAATGAGCGGCCAAAGTGCATCAACTGCAAAACGTATGGCCGCGAATGTATCTACGAGCCCGTACCCGAGGTGATCAAAGAGGCTGGTAGGGAGCGCCATGTGCGCTCTCGCCGTCATCGACAGTTCAGTGAGAGACCAAGAGCGCGAACACTGGAAGGCAGTACAACCCGCTCGCCGCCATCTGATCATGGCGTTACCGCTACCGCTACCTCTGGGACCCCGGATCGGTCGGCAGCAGCCAGTGTCCATGATGGGACCATGGGAGACGATGTCGCTCAACAGCAGCCGCCGTCAGCAAACGAGAAACCGGAGGCGACCGTCTCGCGCATCCTGGTATGGTCCAACGGCTTGTCCAGCTACCACGGCAGAACGAGTGCGCTGTTTGAGGACAATATCCAAGAGAGACAGGCGGCGAACGACCCTCGTCCGCGTATGCCCGATGACTGGGTAGAGCGAGGTTTGGTGGCCGAAGCGGTAAGACAACGTAGGTTCATGCTCTTCAATTGCAGCACCTAGAGACATAGACACTGAGAGAATCCCAGGTCAGTCGGAAGATCTCAACTTCCGGCAGGACAAGCTCGATTTCGATGGCGTAGACCCTGACCTTGGGATGCATCTGTTATCCCTTCACTGGAACCGACAACACCACTCCTTTCTCATCACATATCGGCCGGCTTTCATGAGGGATATGGCATGCAATGGCCCATACTTCTCCAAACTCCTCTTAAACGCCATCTACTTTGGTGCATCCAAATTTAGTCCAAGGCTCGAGGTTCGGAAAGACCCCGGAGACGTAAGGACGGCGGGCTGGAAGTATCGGGAGCGAGTCCGCGAGCTCCTGGGCAGCTCGCTAGACAGAAGTGACATAACGACCATCCAAGCACTGCTGCAAATGACCAACTCTCTCTTCGCTCTTGGTGATGAGAGAAGTGCTGCATGGTTATATTCGGGCCTGGCTTTTCGCATGCTCATTGACTTAGGACTCCACGTAGATGCGAGGAGCACTCGCCGCTTTTCCGACGAAGATTTGGAGATTCGACGTCGAGTGTTTTGGGGAGCATTCGGTAAGCATGCCGATGGGTTCACGGTTATGCGTCTTGTAATCTAACAAGATACTAGTTGTGGATAAAATTCAGAGCCTCTACCAGGGCCGTCCGGTCAGCCTCAAGGATACAGACGCTCTCGTCCCCATCCAATTTCTCGACACGTATGAAGAACTGGAGCATTGGCAGCCATTCGCGTACGGAAGTTCTTCAACCGACTACCAGGGTTCACCGGCGTATAGTGTCTCGACCTTTATTTCTCTTTGCAAGCTGTCCATCACCATGAGCGATATTTTGAGCTGCATATATACAGAGAGAAGCTCGGATCAGAGCTCGGCTGATCTAGCCAGCACTTTGAACAAGCTCCAACGACAGCTTGATAAATGGCTGGAAGGGCTGCCTCCACATCTGCATTTCGATCCTGTCAAATCTACAAACAACAGCATGCCTCCACCACACGTTTTTAGTCTCCAGTGAGTAGTCCCATTTCTTTTCGCGGGTTTTGAGGCTGACTGTGTCAGCGCTATCTACAATGTACTAGTGATCCTGCTTCATCGTCCCTTCGTTGCGGATGGTCATTTGTATAGCACCTCCCGATCAATTTCAGTCGATTCATTCATGAAGTGTGCGTCTGCAGCGTCAAACATCACCAATCTGCTTCGAATGTACCATCGTGCTTTTTCGATCCGAAAAGCGCCTTACTTGATCTCATATGCAACATATGTTGCTGCAACAATCCACACTCGAATCGCGGCCAAGCGTGGCAATGGGTCTTCGGCTTACAGCAATCTTTTAACCTGTCTCTCTGTATTCCAAGAGAACCAGGAAACCAATTCAGCTGTAAATAAAGCAGCAATGATTGTCCGAGGACTGATGAAGAAACACGGGCTTTCCGTGAACGAGGTGCCTAATAACGCTCTTGACGTCCTTGAGCCGTTAGGGGCACTAAACGTTGATCACGAGCCAGATGGTGCTATCGGGGAGGCGGATAATGAGGTAACAAATTTGCAGAGTGAAACAACGGCCAAGAAGTCTCGACATCAGCTTGATAAGGCCGCCAGGTCCCTCAACACCAACGCGACAGGCTATTCACCAGGGTCGGATTGGATGGACGTTGATGGAATCATCCAAAATTTCCTTCAAGAGAGTACGCTGAGCAGCACACGGCTCATTGCAGCCAACACATCGACATCGCCAGGCCTACCAGGAAGACAAACCTGGTCAGGTCCCCAGTTGCAGCCCACAGCCATTGCGATGGAACATGAATACAACCACCAACAGCCTTATGAACACCAATATATACCGGGAGAAATGGGCAGTGTTCGACCAGTTTTCCCTGAGGCTCCGTGGCAACACGAGTGGCAGGCCGAAACTGGAGAATCGTGGCCGCTGATGGACCCGCTTTTCGGGTTGAATGGAGCTTCGTCAGATTACCTGAACTTTTCCGGCTGGTAATGAAAGAGCGGAGAAGAGTTGAGATCGACTGTAAAGCCCAGCTTCTTGAGATTAGATGAGTGGCTTCTCTGTCACACGGTCTTCGAGTCTGGCTAGACGTACGCGGTTGGGGGTTCGCACTTGAATGCCGGACTAACCACCTAACCTACCAATCCACGGGCGGGAATGGGACTCCCTGGTGAACTTCATGTTTAATTCTAATGTACATGGTATTTTGCCCCTGGAGGTCTCGCTGCCGTGCGTCCAGGATGGTTCACCAGAACCCATACGATGTATGGTCAACACACGGATGCGCCCCGGGGGAGAACGAGCGGAGAATACGACTGTACCAACACTGTCAGCACGCAAAGCATGTTACATTTCTTGCCGCCCAAACCGTCAATGATGTTCGTTATTCATGATTCCTTCACCTCATTAAGTAGTTTGGGGCCACCAGGCTACACCATAATGCCGCTGACATGGTTCATTTTTCTTGACCCTGACCTAAAAATGTAGTTAAGTTCTTCCCTACAATGCACCTAGTGATTTTGCTCATGTTGGAGGGTAAGTGTGATCTATTTGTATCCATAATAAGAAATGTCGTTATAATTACTTAAGATTTCAAAGGTTGATCTTGATAAAATCTGATAAAAAATAGAATTTCCTATTAAAATAATTAGATATTCAGCTTTCTAGTCGACAAAAACTCCATCGGTTTTCAACAATGATTGAATCAAGCTCTGTGATTTGAGTCTCCTGCGAGTGTAGTGCGTTCTCTAAGTACGCGGTCCTGCGTCAGGGAGTGGATGAGCGGAGATGCCTGCCACCACGCTGTCAATACAGTAATAATTGAAGTATGAAACCATGGGTCTATTCAATAAATACACCATCATGTTTCGCGTCAAAAAAAAAATCCCTGTTCCGAAGCCCGGGGCTCTATGATAGCTCACGAAATGTAGACCACTGTGAGTCAAGGTTCTGTCAAGACCTTGTCCCCTCGCCTTATCACCGATGGCTCGTTCACTGGCACTGAGAATACCCTGAACCTGTTAGCGACACGACCATCCAACTTTGACCATGTCTACCTGACTTACACTCATTAACAAAAACACACTTAGATGGAGACTGACACTGTGGCATGTTAATAGTCGTTCAGCTGTTTGATATGGTTGAACGTACTGCAGTCGGGCCCGACCAGCCATTGCCTCCACATTGTCCCCATTGAGGTGCTCTGCAGATGTCATTTTGAGTTAGTCCGATATCAAGATCTCCTTGCTTAAGATAGTAGAGAACAAATCTCAATGAGATGCTTCTTTTGGGTCAATCTTGGCTGAGGACTTACAATTGCCCAGGCTGGGTAGGAGTTGGCGGCGTGGTTGCGGTTGATGTCGTCGGTGGATTCGCGCCATCGTTCTCGAGCTGGGTTCAGCAATTGAAGATACTGGATGTTATAAGGAGCATACATACGACAATACCAAACCACCGAAGATCGTCAAGGCCGGCATTCTCAACCCCATGCCCAACACCAGCGCCGAGGATGCCCTGCAGGTTGGGGCCGTAAATCCTCTTGGTGTAAGGGCTTTTTGGAGTGTTAGGGAGCGTCTGGATGGGGTTTGAGTAGCTAAATATGGCGCTCCACTGCTTGATAGTCTCGTCATAATTCTGGGCCTGTAACGTCGTGTCGGCAGAGCCATGGTAGATCTGCATCTTAGGCCGACGACCACTATACCCGGGGTACATATCCTTCACAATTTGAGCCCACTGCGCCCCTGTTTTGATCACCTTGCCCTGGGCGCAGTCGGAGTTCCACCCGTTGATGCTGTTGGTGAAGAAGCAGCCAGCGGGAACTCCCGAATAAACAATGGCAGCTTGGAAGAGATCGGGGTAAGTGGAGACCATGATATTCTGCACATGAGTCAGATGAAAGTTGCGCTGTCTCAGATTCAAGGCTTTGAGACACACCGTCATCATGGCGCCAGAGGAAGCGCCCATTACGTATATCTTGTTGGCGTCGGCGCCGAGGCTATTGATGGCGTATTTAACCATGTTTGCAATAGAGTTGCTGTTAGCACCCCCATCTCGAGTTTGCGTTGCTTTGGAAGACACGTCCCAACAGGTCCCGCTGTAAGGAGACTCGGGGTAGATCACAAGAAAGCCGTAGGTCTCAGCGTATCTGGCATAAGGTGTCGACTGGTAGAATGATTGCGCAGTGCCCTGGCAATGATGGATGGCGACAATGACGGTAGGTTTCGGATTGACCTTATCGGGCCTGTATAGAAACATCTTCGCACCCGACGGGTTGGATCCAAAGTTGCTGATCTGCGAGAGCGTACCCGCCCAGCTTAGCTGGAATATTGTGAGCAGCAGAGCTACCAATGACAAAGACCGAGCCATATTGGCAATGTGCAGTCTCAACGATCAGGTTTCTTCTTTAAGCAATTCGCACCAAGAAGGATGAAGGATAAGCAAGGCAAATCTTTCGGGCTGTTCGGGATGCTCGATTTTAGTATCAGAGCGGGATTGGCCATAATTATAATCAGTCTTTTCTTCTTGATAACATACGGTTCCGGTCGATTGAAGCAAAGGATCTAATGTTCCATTCAAGCGAGCAAAGTGCCGAGATCTCTGCGTGCATTATTGCGGAGAGTGCATACACACCTTCCGAAGTCTGCTTTAGGATTAGGTGGAGACTCGGCAACAATAGCCGACTCGAGAAGCACTTGGCGGTGATAGTAAGTCGACGAATCAGAGGGTAAAAATGACATGTTGGAGTCAACCACGGCTGTGCGTTGGAAGTAGATCATGAGATTCCCTTAACGAATGACTGCACGCATTGACGTTGGACCTGAGGGTTGAGCATCATACCCGTTATCTCGAGAATTGCCGAGGTTCTCGTAAAGAGCAAATGTCTGACTTTAGCCGAGTGTATGTGCAGGTCTAGATGCAGAGGAGTGGCGCGCTTCAAGAAAAGATCCACAAGTAGCGCAAATCGTGACTGGAGGACGATCCCTCCGCACGGAATATTATCCAGAGGAACTTCTGGGAAGTTAAGCCGGCAACCGTCGGTCTTTTCAGCTCCTTGGTTCAGTTTTGTAACCAAAAGATCCCACAATTGGACTCGAGAACTGGGAGGGGTGACAGGGGCTATTACACTTGTGAGTTATTGGGGCCAACCATGGAGAAGCCGACTTATCCACGTTGCTCTCCCGCAGAGCAGTCTATACCCCTTCTCTTGGCCTTTTGAGAGTCAGCCGCTCTATCCCCTGCTCTAAGCCCTGCCGGATTGGCCACGGAGACTCTGGGAAAGGTTGCGTTGGGTAAGAGATTGTTGGAGGATTAATTGCTGGAAATGTTCAATTGCTACAGAATGATGTATCTGAGGCGACCCCCGCTTTCCTCGGGTGTTTTGCGCTGGTTGTGAATCTCATATCAAAAGAAACCTCTAAATCACACCCTTGTTACCAGGGATGGAGGTTTTGGCTCCAATCGGACTAAATAATCCGCCAGGGATGGCTGATGACGACGGAAAGGGAAGAAGCGGAGGGCATCACCATTACACAAGAACTTTCTGGGGAGTGTTTTCCCCAAGCTGGTAGCAAGAGAGGGGGCCCGAGAAACTGGAAAACAATAGGGTCAGACATGAAGAACTATGCAAGATGATGTGGCCACCTCAAATAGAATGCTTGACTCCAGCAGTTGTAGACTTGCTACGTGAGTTGAGCTTCGAACACCTTCACCATGTGTACCAGCTTTATCACCTAAATTGGTGTTCCTCAAAGAGGCTCTGGTCGCATTGGCAGTAGCAAGGACAGCCTAGGCCGATGGCCTGCAAACTCGTACAAAGTGGCCATGACTGGAGTACCGTAATGAACCACAAAATCATGAATGATGCTCAAGTATGGCCTGTTGGCCGTTATGATGAAGACGTTGGCTGTTGCACCTATGAGAACGAGTTCAAGTTGGCGGCCTCGAGCCTTCCCGTGTGGTCTTCGCGTAAGGAGATGCAGATACAATCGTCCAGGCCGTGCAATGCAATGGCCAATTGATGCGCGGCCATGCTCTCATACGGCATGTGCAAGTTCTCGGCTGGGTCCAGAATGGCGTTCCTAAGAACGCCACGCTCATTTCTATTATAAGGTAACAGAATATAAATGTTGTTGGCCACTTTAGGGCAAGTACACACACTAGGACATAGACAACGAAACACAGTCGGAGAATGGCCAGCTAGGTCCCACCAGCGAGAACATCTGGGGCTGGACCATCAGGCCGCGCCTTCATGCTCATAGTCTTGCCGCAGCTGCCGCCGCTGACCGCAATGTGAAGCTATATTACAATGAACATGACGGTGGCCGTCCCGTCTCCCAAAACCACCGGGTGCACAAAAATCATCCGCATGATCAAGGCCTATGGACCGCCAATCCACGGCATGTGTCTTAAGGGACTTACGACCACCGGTCAAGTCGGGTCCCACGCCAACCTGATTGCCAAATTCAATGGCTTCACAACTCCAGGCATCAAGGTTACCTACACCGAACTGAGCATCCGGTAATATCAATTTCCAACAGCAGGCTTTGGATTAAAACACTGTCGTTGCGCTTGCAAGGCTGGCAGCTGGTGCATGGTATAACGGCATGGGGTTTAATTGATGCATACCTAGATCAAGGTTTGCCACCCTCTCATCTGGAAAAACAGTCTCCAGAAGAAGGCTGCATAAATTGCCATCTTCATTGCCAGGAGTTCTGGAGCTAGCAATCCTCCGCTTACTTCCACGACGGGCGGCACTCCTGACCCTACGAGAGGGCCATGCGCGGCTCTTCTTGGTCAATGTGGAAGGGATGGGCCAAAGTGCTGCTAGCAGCGAAGTTGCAAACACGCCTTCGACACGGTACCACACAAGACACGGTAAAGCGATGTTGTCACCCTCAGCTCTTTCGAGGACTTCTTCTGGGAGATGACGTCTAATGATTTTTGTTGGTGAATAGGAAACTATGAGTTGCCTTTCTTGATGCCAGAAGGACGCGAACGTTGTTACGGCTCTCAATCTCAACATGGCGTAGGTGCCACTTCCAGCACAAATTGTTTCCGCCCCCAGAGACTTACTGCGCAGATGTTCCTAGTTGCCAGTATTTGCCCTAGCCTGCTTGCCATTTATTTCCCTTGACCAGGGTCGTAGAAAAGACAAAACCGGACAAGCGACAAGCCGGCATTTCCGCGTTTGAATTGGGTATCTGAGACTGTGAATTACGTCAATTGAGTCAAGATTGAAGATACCCTTGTACGCCGACGTGGTCATTGTAGTAAAGTCAGGAGATCGATATGTATGGATGGCAATGCATTCGCTGACTCTTTTCGTATATTTCCTGCAATTCTTACACAAAAAGACTTTCAGCAACGTACGCCCGTTCTTGCAATAGCCGTACAATTATGAAATTGCCACAATTCCGAGCCGCCAAGCCGAACACTGCCGCTGTCATTCAGTCTTGGGCCCCGTAGCATAAGCTGAAGCTAAAACTCGGCCGCGCCCATCGAGTGGATGCTGCGTATAGCACAGCAAACTCAGCCCCGGTGAGTCACTGCTGACTCAAGGACACGCAAGTTGCCGGCCCAATGGCACAGTTTTCCCGCCCAATTAGTGGGCTTACTGGTTAAGTCACCGAGGTTGAGGCTCAAATGCAAAAGAACCCTGCAGCGCGTTCAAGATGGCTTTCATTGCGTAACTTTTACATGTTTTGGCCTGGATTAAAAGGCGTGGTTTCGCCCGCCCGACTGAGCCGCAACAGAACCGCCACAGATCATGCTGCCACCCGTGTCTGGGTCTTCAACACCCACAATGACATTAGCCACACCTCGTCACCTTGTTCACTATGCATTTGCAATTGTTGCTGTTGTTTATATTACCGTCAGTACTATTGTCTCTCTGATCCGAATTCAGAAAAAGCCATCGTTTGCTTCACCTCGCCGTCGCATTCATCTTGCAGTCCTGGTTCTGCTCACAGTATCGTACCTTGCGAATGCTGGTATCAGCGTTGTGCAGTACGATCCTTTCAACGATGGCCAAGCGCAGCTAGTGCAGCTCATCGTCTCGACTATAGCTTGGTCTTGGGTAACCTTTCGCACATCCGATCCTACTTACATCCTCTTTGGAACGTCTGTCATCAGCGCTGTATTTGAAACGGCCTTGCTGGTTCTTGCTATGCTGGAACAGCCGAACTCGGCTCTAACAATTGCCTATGGTACCATTCAAAGCACTCGGTTGCTCTTGCTCTTGGTCGTGGTAGCCAGCACGCTTCGCTATTTGCATCGCCAATCCTTAACGGTAGAGGCAGACTTTGATGTAAGACACATATAAGAACGAGTATTCCAGTAAGCCAACGCTCATAAGTACAAGTCTGCAGAAACTTCCTACCGAGATAGTTTGGAAAGCGAATCTAGCTTTGAGATATCAAGCGATCTCGATGATAGCTTATTCGACAGCGATGACGAGGATGCTGCCAGCATCAGGCGACGCCGAGCCGCGCGGCTCAAGGAGACTGGTGGCTGGATGGCTTACCTGAAAGACTTCTCAATCTTCCTGCCTTACCTTATCCCCAGAAAGAACCGCAAAGTACAGCTCTGCATTCTGGTCAGCTTCTTCTGTGTCGCCAGCAACCGCGTCCTAACTGTGTTGATTCCACGTCAAGTCGGGATCGTCACTGATCACGTCCTCAACAACGAATCACCGTACGGCGCTCTCGCCATCTGGCTACTGCTCAGTCTTGTCGACGAGTATCGCGGCATGGGCCTCCTTGAGCATTTGGTCAAGATCCCTATTCAGCAATTCTCGCTTCGAGAGATCAACAATGCGTCCTTCAACCACGTGATGATGCTATCGATGGACTTTCATTCCGACCGAGATACCGCTGAAGTGATGAAGGCCATTGAACAAGGTCAAGCACTCAACTCGATTTTGGAGACTGTGGCCATTGATCTCCTACCCTTTATCACTGACATCATTATTGCCGTTGTCCTTTTCTGGTGGAAGTTCAACGCCTATGTGGGCTTGGCAGTACTCGTCGCGGCCATTGTTTTTGTCTCCGTCGAAGTAACGCTCCTGAGAAAGAACATGCAAAACAAGCGGAATTCCAGCAAGACTGAACGAGAAGAATCCCGAGTCATGCACCAGGCTGTGCAGGGGTGGCAAACCGTCACGTACTTCAACATGTTTGGGTTTGAGAGACGCCGTTACGCTCAGGCTGTTGACGCACATCTAGACGCAAATCGAAAGTTCGAAATCCTAGATGCCGTCACTGATGCTGTTCTGGAATCCCTAGAACCCATTACATTTGTGGTCCTCGCTAGCTTGGTTCTTTACGACGTTGCTCATGGTGAGTCGTCTGCGGGTGATTTTGTCTTTGTTCTTCAGTACTGGCAGAGTCTTGTGTGGCCAATCAAGCTCCTCTCATACAAGTACAAGCAAATCCTGGGATACTTGGTCGATGCCGAGAGGCTCCTGGCTTTACTACAAACCAAGCCGAGCGTTGCCGACAAACCTGATGCAAAAGTATTGACACACATCGAGGGCAGAGTTGTCTTTGACAATGTTGGGTTTCACTACGATCCACGAAAACCTACAATCCAAAACTTTTCTCTATCTGCGTCTCCGGGGCAGACGGTTGCGTTCGTCGGTGCTACTGGCGCTGGAAAATCGACAATTACCAAGCTCCTGCTTCGCTTTTATGATGTCAACACGGGAAGCATCACAGTTGACGGCCACGATATCCGCGACATTACACTCAACTCCCTCCGCTCCGGGCTCGGCGTTGTTCCACAAGACCCATTGCTGTTCAACGCTAGCATCCTAGAGAACCTCCGCTACGCTCGTCCTGGTGCTACAGACGAGGAGGTCTTCGAAGCATGCCGCAAGGCTGCAATCCACGACAAGATTGTTGGTTTCGTCGATGGCTACGAGACAAAAGTCGGGGAGCAAGGCGTTAAGCTCTCCGGTGGCGAGATCCAAAGGCTGGCTATCGCACGCGTTTTCCTGAAGAACCCACCCATTTTGATCCTGGACGAGGCCACCAGCGCCGTTGACACAGAAACAGAACACAGCATCCAAAAGGCTTTGGATGGGTTGAAGCAGGGCAGGACCACATTTGTAATTGCACATCGTCTCTCGACTATCGTAGGGGCGGATAAGATCATGGTGGTCAGTGATGGGCAGGTCATGGAGAGTGGCACTCATGCAGAGCTGCTGAGCATCAATGGCCGCTATAGTGGCCTATGGTTGAAACAATCGAAAGGAATGATTGTTGACGAAGGCGGAGAGTAGTAAGACTTGGAGAGATATAATTGAAACTGAGCATTTTCCATTCGACGAAACTTTGCTCGGGTACATTTCTAGAGCATACCCGAGCAAGGGAACAGGCTGTCTATTCTGTTACTTGGAACAGATTTGTTCGAGGCGTATGCGGTGCCCTCATTCGGTTCCACGACCCAATGGGGCCCTGTTTGGAGACCGGTTTTCTTTGATGAGAAATTGTCGCTTGACGGCAAGATGCTGTTCTGCAGCACTGGGGGCACTCCCGTAAGTCGCCACGCATTTGGACGTATTCGTATGCTCTTGTATGGAGTTTGACGCGAGAGGAGAGGGTTTTGAGCATCCAAACCCGCGCTGTGCCTCAAGAAAGATGCAAACTAGGCATTATATTCTCCAAGCACCGAAAGGAAAAGTTGCATTACGGCACTTGATGAGGTCATTTCCCTTCAGTATGTTGCAAGACTCACGGGTCCCAGCCAGCTTCTTGAATGAATATGTCGCCATTTGGCTCATGAACGCCTTATATCCACGCCATCGGCCCTTGAACATGCGGACTGGGCGGCTTCGGCCGTGCTGTAGCGCCCACTGACGGTTCGGCGGTGTCAGGTTGCCTTGGCGGAGTCACTGGCGGCAACAGAATCGAAACCCTGGGTCTGTATTGTGTGAGAAAGCCAATATCGACGCTTCGACAGCTTCTGTTGGCAACCCGAGGATCCATTGGCTTTCATGGTAAAGGAGACGAACGTGTTATCTGGCGATTGAACGCGGAAATCTCGTGGTTCTGGACACTATCAGCACACCGAATGTGGACCATTCCGGATGACGCGACAGATTGGTTGAGGAGTTACTCACGAAGTGCGCTTCCTCAGGTGATGATGGCGGAGACGGTGTCTTGACTTAAAGACATGTCCGTAGCAAGAGATGCCTTCGACACGGCAGATGAAACCAACACTATTGGGGTGTCGAATCGCCCAGTTGATCTGTGACTATTGAAGATGGGTGTACAAGTCCCCATCTTTCCCTTGCAAGATCTCTTCCCGTATTGTTTGAGGCGATGGGATTTGTCAAACGGCCGCTTCGGAAGCCAGACACTATCATCAGCCAGCCTGTCCGTAGTGTGCAAGTGCAGCAGGACGAACGTGTACGATTGTCTACGGGTGGTGTTGGCTCCCGCTTTGGTGAGGAACCGCCTCGTGGCGGGAGTAGTGGCCAGTCACTCTCCCGTATGGGCCCAAAAGCAATTGCTGTGACTGTGACCATCTTGTCTGAATGTGCACTGAGATTGGACAGAGTGCATTCCCCAAAGATGTGTTGCACAACATTTTCGATAGGAACAGGTGTAAAAATGGTTGCAACCAATTGTCGTAGCTCACAATAACGTAACCAGAAACAAGGAAGGAGGAGGCACCCCATCTGAAAGTGGAAGGCGGCAATAGGAAGGCACGTTGTAGCCAATGGAGAAATCCCATCTGGGCAAGTGGTGAGTAAAAACTCCCGGACTGAAAAATATTAATAGTACCTTGATAGGAAATCAAAAGGAAAAGTAAATAAAAGTATAATGATTTTAAAATTAAATTAATATTTATTTCTAAAACTTTTAAAAGATTATTTTTAGTAATTTATAGGAATTTATTTACAACAAAAGCAAACACTTAGTGTATTTGGATCAGTCAATCTGTGGTTTCGCGGTCCGAATTTTTACTAACCGCTTGCCAGGATACCATTGCTCGACATGCAGCCTCCATAGGTACTTGGCCCTAGCCTTACACTTCGTTTGCTTCAGACGGCTTCCGTAGATAATCACCATGATAATGATCCGGATAAAGCCACCATCTTCCGCAAATTGCTTGATCAGTGAGTTGCTTGAAGGTTTCTTCCGGGTTGCCACCGCAGTGTTAAGCGCCTTGCTGATTGCGTGTACAAAGAACAATACCTCAGGGGCCGTGAGATGGAACCGGTGCCCAGCCAGGAAGACGGTGGCACGCGCAAGGATGTCATGGGCATCAGGCCCGCTGACCTTGCTCGGCAGCAGGAATTGTACTCCAGGTAAGTGTACCACAAAATGGGGAAGACAGATGGGTGTGCGTCACATACCCTTACAAAAGCTTTATCACCGTAGCTTAACTTAATTGAACCAACTTCGCTCCTACATCTCATCTCGGTTCTTGGCAGACTCTCCATCCATTGTTGTGGGGACGTATAAAACCTCTTCCCCTTTACGCAAATGGAGCATGTTGTCTGTCTTGTACTTTGAAGGCACTTTGCCTCTCGCATGGGGAAGAACTGATGGCAGCTCATCGTTGTATCGTAGCCCCTTGACAATCACTCAGCAGTGATTGTTTGCTTGAACGGAAGGAGACGTGGAGGCAGAGACTCCAGTAGGTCGATGCTAATCATAGCTTCAGAACTGAATCTGCAACATTCGAGACGATGCCGCTTGGCTCGAACTTGTATGTATCGTCGTGCCTTTCCGCCTACGCGACTTATCTGGTATCCGTTTTCAACGTGCTGTGATGGAAATCCAAGTTGGGCGACAAAGATGAAGGCCTTCATTGATGGGTTTAAGGATGCAAGCCGTAGGAAAGATTGGAGGCCGAGCGGAAGTAGCACGCACACGGAAGAACCTCTTACCGTTCGGTTTTCCCGATTGACAGTCCTAAGGGCTCGGCCTTTCGTTTGGCCGATTGCACACGCCGTTCCAATTCATGCGGGTGTGAGCAGGTGTAAAGGAAAGCCTCAGCGCATCAAGTGCCAGTTTGCCAGCTGTGGGCTTTACAATAAAGGGATTTCTTCTCGCTCGTGACTCGGGCTCAAATCTCTTTCCTTCTTTTAATTTTCCTTTCCTCGAGCTGCCTTTTACTTCGCTGGGGATTTCACTACTTTCGCAAGTTTGGTCGCAGCACAACATCGCGATACCGGGTCCGCCACTACATGCGACAGACAAAGTCCAACATACCATGAGGTAGGTACATCAGACCAGTTTTTCAAGCACACCTCACTTCGTTCCACCAACTGACTGGTGTCGTTCTCAGACAGCGACCTCAGCTCTGAAAGATGGCTGACCCTGCTTCCAGTTTCACGAGCGACGTTTTATCCTGCGACGATGACATCGCAAATAAGCAGGAAGCTATCATCCCTAGCTATCATAATGATAAAGCCAGGGATGTGGGCACGAAATTAGGACCGCCAACATGGCCACGAATCATGCAGAACCCAAGTGGAGAGGATCATCGGTCAAACCTAGAAAAGGCCATCATCGACCATGCACGATTGGATCCGAATGATTTCGCGGAAGATGACCAAACTCGAGCCAATATTCGTTGGAGTCGAATGGTTGAGGCGTCTGTCCGCAATGCATTGGCCGAAATTGTTGAGGATGGGGACATGATTGACGCGGAGATAACCAGTGCTCAGCGACCCGAAGCGATGAGAAGTGTCCGTGGCAAGATTGGCGATGCACGAACCAAGTCGAATTTGCCAACCTTGTACGACCGGGAGCGGAGCAAACCCAACCAAACGAGCCGCGCAAATACACCGTGACTGACTCAGAGCGGAACGAAATCTGCCGGGGCTCACGAACGTTTTGTTGATGGCAGCCCAAATGGAAACGGCAATCATGAGGGGGACTAAACGAGTCGAAGATCGCCTGCCGCCTTCAACATCTGAGCTTACAGCTCGGGACAATGTAAAGCAAAAAGATACGGACGACGACAGTAGGCGTCCAGGTCCTCAATATTCCCAGACACACTCGGTGTCCAAAATACCCGGCACCACTACGACTTCTGGCCTGCGCAAACAACAAGGTCGAACTCCCAACCTCCAGGTGGCCGAATTTCGACTGGGGCCCCAAATGGGAGGACGACTCGAACTCCTCAGCGCCATGATGGTCGACCTCAAATTTGGACATACGAGACACTATCAAGCTCGGGGCTAGGCAATACCAAGCACAGCAGCCCGATCGACCTCGATTCCAAAGCCAACCACCATTAGAATGGGACTTGGGGCGAGACTACCTTGAATAAAGGGGAGGAAGCAATGTAACTTAGAATTTTTTATAAAATTATAAATAAAAAATAAATACTTAAAAATCAATTTTAAAATAAAAATCTAAATATTTTATAAAAACTTTATTATAAATTTTAAATAAATTTAACGTACATGATAAGCGAGTGCACCAACCAAGCGAGTGCACCAAAAATTCACACCATTAAAATAGAACATTACTTAAAATCACTACAAAACATCTAATCAATTAAAATTAATCACTATCGTCTTCTTCAGATACTAACACAACTATCTGACATGTTCTTGAATTATGTCCGGTATTTCCACAGGTTCTACAGCGCCTTTCTCTCGCCAGTGCTGACCTCCCTCGACCACCACTTCTCAACAATCCAGCCATTATCTGCGCATCAACGTCTTTCTGATCAATCTCATCCCTTCCCTCACCTATAGTCATCTTCCCTCCATTCTGTAGCCGGGTTCTTTTTGCCCTACGCCGCTTGCTAAGAGTCTCATTTGCCTGTCGAAGGATCTGGTTCTCAGACTTTAATAATGCTATTTGATGCATTATCGCCTTCGTTCCCTTAGAAAATGACTTAAGCGCATCAACAATAGATGCTGGGGAGCTTCCTGGTGCCTTCTGATTCGTCTTTCAAGGTATTCAGATTGAGAGGTAGCCTCAAGGACCGTCTTTGGCGTCTTGGGCACCCAAGGGTCGGGGAGGCCGGCCTCCTCCTCAATCGGTGTTGGAGTTCGTACCTGCACATCAAGCTTCGATATGACACTTTCTGGGTCTAAAGGAACAAGCCCGGCCCCTCTAAAACCCCTTTGATATTAATTTCTATTATGGCGGCTTGGTGGGCGGCGTAAAATGCCAGAAAGAACTCAGTCTTAGAAACGTGGGTTATAGAGCACCTGATCAGATGCTCTATTTCTCGACCGTATGCCTTTTTGAGTGGCCCAAAGCACCCGACATCAAGAGGCTGAAGTAGGTGAGACGAATGAGGCGGCATACACAGCGTAATGATATGGTTATCTTCACAATATTTCTCAAAGTCAACCGAGTGGTGACTTCCATGCCCATCGAGGATCAGAAGACGATAGCGACCGGTTGATCGGGCCTTGGTATGCCGGTCAAAGTGTTTTAGCCACTCAAGGCCGGTCTCATTGTCGGTCCAACCATTTTGAGTTGTCGCAATAGCCCAGTCGCCCGGAAGGTTGCTTTCCTGGTACCAGCTTGCGAGGTGATATTGGCCCGCGACCACGATGAACGGCGCGATCGCCCAGCCTTCGGCATTAATCGCCTGAATGACTGTAACCCATTCCCGGTTTCCAGGCTGGACTGATTTCGGGTTTCCACGCCTATCTGCACCTGTGACGACCATTCCGCTTGCAATTATGCCCATCATAAAGCCGGTCTCATCAAAGTTGTAGATATCGGCTAGGTCGATGCCATATTTCGCGATTGTGTTCTCCACGAGCCGGAACCAATTGCGAATAATGGTTGGATCTTCGCATTTAGCCCTCTGATAGTCATATTTACGAAAAAACGCGTCTTGAGCTCTGGTTGTCGCCTGACGAAGTTGGAAGCCCAGCGCTTGCCGACAGGTGACGCGTCGCGGTCAGCGAGCAGTCGGTTGGCCATTTCTTCAACACCACGCAGTCGCGGGGAAATCCTCGCGAATCCAGGTCGAGAATGAACTGGACAATAATCTGCTCCTCTAGATCGGATAGTCTCCGTGAGTTGGGGATGGTATCGCGCCGAGACTGGATGCCCCTCTGTCGGCGACGAAGGGCATAATAATCCACCTGGTATAATCTTGCGGCGGGTCGTAGACCCAGTTTCGGGTCATTTTGAAGGGCCCGAAGAGCGAGAAGCATATTAGCTTCATTATTTGATTGTGACATATTTGGTGGTTGAGAAATAGTTGATTAGATGTAAAGAGGAGAGATTGAGTAATTTTTGGTGCACTCGCTTGGTTGGTGCACTCGCTTATCATGTACGTTATAAGAAATTTATTAGGTTCTTATAAAAAATTATTAGAGATTTTTAATAAATTTATTAGAGTTTTATAATAATTTTATTACTTATTATTTAAATCTAATCTACATATATAACTTTGCCGCCCGTCAAAACCCGCAGGATGTGGCTAAAAATGGTATCCCGAAGAAGCTCCTTCATTTTAAGCTTCGGCGGCTTACACAAACGGGAGACGAGAGAGAGGTAAATAGTTGGTTTACTATTGGGTCTGATTCTTCTCATTCGACTTTATAAGAATCAAAATGAATGACTCGCCATCCGTCTTTGTTCATTGTGTTCTTTAGATACGTCATGGACATGGTGAATCCTCGAGATCCCTGCATCTCAAGCTAGGAACTCTTTTACGGAGGCTAAATTGGTATTTCGTGGATCCTCCGAGGATTTGAGATCTCTTAGGCGCAAAAGGATCCTTCTCATTCGTCAAAGACACCATCGAACACTCGCCGGGTCGACCGGAAACTAGGGATGTTCATGACGGATCGGTTTCGTCCCATGGATCGCACTACTACGTATGGAAGGCTTTTGAGGGCAGGCAAGGCAGGCTCGTGTCAAAACCCACCAGCTAGGTCCCCTACAGAAGTAGCGGAGTGCCCATTAGGAGAGAGCCGCGGTGGATTTGCCACGCAACTATTATTTGGGCGTCAGGGTCCCGCATTGGTCATCTGTCCTGGATCGCGTGCTAGTCATGTCAGACAGAGTCTATGATGCATCTTGCCAAATTTGGCGCCTAATTTTGTGTAATGATAATACTCGACCACATTAGAGTGAGCTGCATAACAATGTTGAATGGAAATTAAGTTCTGTATGAAATGGCTTGGGGATGAAGAGGGTTGTTTGTCTTCATGGGAATGGACATAATTGCAGAAGCTGCTCAAAAAGTTTCCCCATGCCACTTCCGTACTTCAAACACCTGTGTCACCACTGTATTTGTCTTTAAATGCGAACCATAGCTCACAAAGCTCATAGCATTCACTCTTCGACATTCGGAAACTGTATCTTTTGGAACCCGTGACCGGCGTGTGTCTCACCAGATTTGGTAATGCAGTCGGAGCAGTAATCGAAATCGGGGCAAACCATGCATTTATGTCGTACTCCATAGATTAACTGCGGAAGGTTTAGGCACTTTCTCCAGGGAATTTCGAGTAGAGTTGGAAAAAGACTCACCTGTTCACAGCCATCACATATATGCTTGTGCCTGGGTTCGTAGCGTTCATCTGTTATGTCTACAACCCAGCACCTCCGCCCGTTGACCTTTTCGAGTATCAGAGAGATGCTATAAGGGTGTTTGTACATTCGGCTTTGCGCAAGCCTGTCGCCTTTGTGTATGTGATCACTGTCCAAAAGCGTCATCCACGAGGGATTCATTTGTGCTTCAGTGGATTGTGGACTCTTGGGACGGCTGACTGGGCTGTAGATGTTGCCTCCAAATTGACACACAGGGTTGAAGTCAGAATCGAACCCCAGTTTCAATGCCCGAAATTCGGCGCCCATATTGTACCAGATGGATGCAGCAGTTCCACGAGATCCTGTAGGTATCTCGACAACGCGTTCCTCATCGGACCATTTGTTCCAGCAAGTAACTTGCGAAACCGAGTCTTGGGCATCATTGGCAACAGTCTTGATCGCTTTGGGCAATCTTCGTATCCAGAACCCGTACAGGAAATCTCCATGCTTGTAGGAGACGTACTGCGTCTGCCGCACGAAAATCTGTCTATACTGCAATTCCGGGACCAGTTTTTCTGGAAATACTCCCGTGTCGCTTCCATCTATCGACACTCTGACGTACTGGTCTGTATCTGCTTTCATGCGCAAAAAAATACTTATACGATTGTCTGTTTCATCCTTCAAGTGGCATTCCAGCGCGACCATATACGTCTCCATAGCCCACGCTATCATAGGTAGTTCGATCGACAGACCTTTATTGGTAAGAGCGTACGGTTTCCGAATCAATCGAGCGGCAGCACTGGAGATGACATTTTGGCAGCCCGCAAAGTCGGAAGGGGACTTGGCCAAAAGCCCGCAGGGGGTTTCGCTTTTGTTTTTCCAAGCGAAAATGGATGGATCGTCAGATTGCTTCATAATCTCTTCTTGTAGTCTTATGAATGCTCGTTGACCCTCGCCGTAGAGCAAAGGCATATTGACTCCGAATAATCCTAGAAGACTATATGCCACATCTTCTGGTTTGGTTGTTGTTCGGTTCGAGGCCCATGCCATTCTTTGGGCTATGCTAAAGTCGTCGGGGAATGCGCTATCAAGCATGGCGATGTCAATTTTCGTGATGTCTGATATGACAGCTTTGAGGCTAGTTTTTGTGCCCATTATACGCCAGTCATGGTTGAGAAAGATGACATGACGGGGTGCAATCAATTCTTGGAGAGTCCATCCCCGGGTGAACCAGTCGCTCTTTGCGAATTCTGAACCCTCGAGTGCTTCGTCTGTATGAACATCCGCCAAGTACGCATAGCAGACTAATGCATTTCGATACCACTGATACATGGAGTTGATGGCCTCAGTTAGCTCGGCACTGCTTGACTTATCAATACAGCAAGTATCAATCCAAACGTATTGGAATCCATCCCCAGCTGCCTGCGCACAGAACTGCTTGACCTTGTCGTAGCCAGCCTTCTGATGCGCAGTGCCGTCTTTTATATCTTTGAAGGAAACTTCTCCGGTCGACCATCTATGCGAGAGTATTGCATATCTTGGGGTCAGGTCGCCCATAAACTCTTCTAGTGAAAGGGTCGTGGATTTTAGGAGCCACATGACGTTGAGATTGTGTGAGACTCATGCAGGCGTAAATCCTCCCCCTCAGTTAGGTGCCTGATCAAAGGTTTGCGGGAAATTGTTCGGCCGTCTTGCCCATCGGCGGCCTGGCGGAAGAACAACCAGCACCCACAACCAAAGGGCTTACTTTAGTAAGGAATTCGGTTTAAATTGAGAAGATCGCCTAGATAGATAATCCTAGAAAGCATACAAGGTTCCTTTGCTCGAGGCAGCGAGACTTGGCAACAATTCTCTCCAATCTTGGATTAGGGAGTTGAGTCTGCTTACTCTAACTAGAGCGTGGCTGTGGATAGGCCCCCCTGCTCGTGATGTCTTGGCAATTCTACTCACCAAATCAGGCTAAGCGTGCGTCGTGTGAGCTGCTTGACAGCGTGCTCAATTGAACGACGGTGTTTCTTGCCTGTGTTGCAAAGAGTAGAAATAGCCTGGATTCTGCACTTATTTGGAGTTCAAACAACTTCAGTCCATTTTATTTCATCGCATCATATTCTCTGTATCACTGGAAACCCTTTCGGAATCTTATCCCATCACAATGGCGCACGGAGAACCTGGTAGGCCCCAGTCTTTCGAACTCCTACACGCTTCAACTTACTCGTTGCCAAGTCTTGTACAGCCTTTTCGTTTACGCTCCTACGAAAGTGGTCCCCATCATTTTTGTAATTGCCTATGGAATATCTGGCTCGCTTCACATATGGCAATGCTTGTACGTGTGCCGAATCCTCCATCGTTGATCTCATTCTCCTGCTGACGGACCGCCTTAAGTCGTTTTAAGGCTTTCCGATTAGTCGGGCTGCACCCGCTCTGCGGAACCTTACTCACCGTCGGCTACGCGCTTCGAGAGTATGGAGCCCGCAACTACCTGTACCAGGGTGAGAATATCACCCCGCTGCTCGTGTTCATTTTCAGTCAATGCTTCATCTACATCTGCCCGTATGTGACCTTATCGGTACAGTGTGTCGTTTTGGTTTTACTGACCCATCACTCTCCTGTTGCAGTCCACTGCTAGAACTAGCCAATTACCATGTCCTTGGCCGAGTTCTTTACTACATCCCTTATTGTTCTCCCGTGGCTCCTAGTAGAGTCTTGGCTACATTCGGCGGTGTCATGGGCTTGGTTGAGCTACTGAATGGTTTGGGAGTGGCTTTGTCCGCGAACCCATCTTCGTCCCGTATACAACAATCACTAGGTGGATATCTAACAATTGTAGCCATTTCGCTACAGCTGCTAGTCATCATCATATTTTTCGGCCTTGCTGGCCGTTTTCACCGACGCTGCCGCAGTATGGAGATTTGGTCCCAGAATGTGAAGACTTTGTTGTACTCGCTGTACGCGAGTATGCTCCTAATATTTACCCGATGCATATATCGTCTGGTTGAACATACAGGGGATACGAAAGTCGAACTCGATAACCTCGAGGCTCTACGGAGACTGAACCCCCTTTTACGATACGAGGCTTTTTTCTACATCTTCGAGTCAGTGTTCATGTTGATCAACTCGGTTTTGTGGAACATTTGGCACCCAGGCAGGTTCTTACCTAGAGACCACCACATCTACCTAGGACAAGATGGGACTGAGCTTGTCGACGAAGAGATACCAGACAGCCGGTCACTTTGGGCGAAAATAGCTCATGTGTTGACTTTCGGGGTTCTTTTTCGGCATAAGAGACAGCCACGCGAGCATCAAGAATTGGTCGAGTGTCCTAGAAACCACCATGGCTCCAGTTGAAACATGCTTCTTCATAATAGGTTGGGCATTATTGTCGACCACAGAGCGCGGGAGGCAACCGACCCAAGCTTGAATTGGCGCAGCGAAAGTTGGCCTCTACATGCCAACAGCCCTTTCAAGTGCGATATGTGAGGTGAGAAGGCATTGGCTATTCACCTGCCGGTGTGGCCTGGAAGACCAACCTTGAAGCCTCAGGGTTTCCAATCTTGTCACTGTATACAATTCACGGCGTGTTTTTACATTCAAGACTTAGCAACGTTGTAATAGATAGTTTAATCAGATGTTAACAACAAACGGCTGGTGTCCACTGCAATTTGGGAAGTGAAAGCATATGGCTTGGTGAAACAACTGTCCCAATCTGTTTTACCCGAAGCCCAGAAGGTGCGGAGAACATCTGTTGCAAGCACAGGCACACCTATCCCAAGGTCATGGCCCATTTTTGTTAGTTCGTCCACGACCAACGCGCGCGTCCCTTCGTTGCCATGGACAGCTTCTACCCCAAGTACAACAAGGGGCCAAACCATGAACCGTCTGAGCGTTGGGGACACAAGTGCTTCTTTCAACTTGTCTAACAGCACTTGAGCATGCATGGCGCATTGCATCCTCAGTTGAGCCTTTCTTGGAAGGATGGCCGAGCATTGGAGGGCCAGGACACAGTACAACACAGTAGCTGCTCGGAAGATCTCCCCAATGAGTTCCCATTGATTCGCTGGTGAGCCTCTGGCACAAGCCCATTGCGAGGGTGAGAATGTCTCGATTCGGTCCAAGACTTGCGCAGCTTCCCAAGCGAGGGTAGATGCTTCGTTCCAGTCGGCATCTTGAGTTCGGGTACGAAAGAAATTTATCTTGACGATTTCCGCAAATAGTGGTACCGGGCACATTTGAATCGGTGATGTTGTGGTGCCACATACTTGCAGAAGTAACTCGAGATTGTCAAGATACAGGCTGGCGGCAGTCATATCTGACACAGGGCATGTCGTGTTGGCCATTACGGTGAACCTACGTTTAGTTAGTATTTCAGAGCTCTGAGTGCTATGGATGAGACTTTTCCGCACGCCCATAGGCAAAGTAGAAGGGGCTCTAGGCGCTTTGATTGTGCGACCACATGAAAGCCGCCGCGGAGCGCTATGAGTTTATGAACTCCTTCAACGTGACAGCGCCAGTTTAACAGAGTACAATGCTGAATCTAGGCAAAAGTATCAGCAAAAGGCATTGGCTTGGAAAGCGACGGATGCGCCTACCTCAGTGAGAAGAAGTGTAAGTACTCCTGCGATTGCAATATCGCTCTCCCTCACATCCTGCATCTCTAAGTGCTTGTTGAGTGAGTGCACAGCAAGGCCCCAGTATTGATAGAATCTGCCCTTCAGAATCTTAGAGTATGGGTGATGTTTCGTTCGGTTGATGCGATGGCTCAGGATCATGCAAACCATGCCCAGAAGTAAGTAGTCAGGAACTGTAGATGACAGACGTATCAACTCCGGAGATAATGAGTATACATGCGGATTTCGTCCCAAATGATGCAAAGGGAGAAGTTCTTCATATATGCATGAATTGACTGTTGAGCTGCATTAGTTAAAGGGTACGCAGCTCCATCATTGGGGCCCAAACTTTCAGTATTCTATTGCCTCATGGATAATCTGGGTGTCGATGGTGAACGCTGTGACGGTTATGTGAAATGGTCTTGGGAAGCAGATAACTTCTGCCTTACTCGTGACACCCTTTGCCTCCGAAGTCATGCTGTTTGTGTCGGTATTAATCCTACGACCGTTCCTCGCCCGAGATACAATTTTTCCGGGTTGAAGCCACCTCAGTCTCACAGGCTTCACATCGCCATAGCCAGGACAGTCGATACCAAGCTTATGGCACCTCCTGCATCCCGGCTCCCCAAAGTCGCAAACTAAGCATCGCCGTCGACACTCCCAACAGTGGCGGTTCCGTTGTTTTGTCATTTCTTTTAGAGGCTTGGTCCGATAATGTTATTTGGTGGTTGTTGTCAGGGGTATTGTGTGGAGGTTTGGGGCAACGTGGTGGAGGTATTTCAGGCCCGCGCTCTGCTGACTTCGCATAATTCTTACCAATCGAAGGCTATGGAGGGAGCACGTTAATTAGTTCGGCCCCCCTTTACCGGGACGCGTGTGCGAGACGCGTGTTTGCACCTCCATTCTCACCCTTGTTAATATTCTGTGTTTAATACAATGTTCTCGTGCAACTGCATCTAAAAAGCTTCCTGAGCTCAAACCACCAAAAATGGACACAAAGAAAACATGATTTCCTGTTATCGTCATGTATATTTGTCATCGTTCTCCGAGCATTGAAACTCATCAATACCAACTCAAGGGTTTCCGCTTGTGTGGTCTGCCAAAATGGATTGCAACGAGAGAACGATGTATCTTGGTAGTGCAGTTATCCTCTAGATCAAGAGAGATACTTAAGCTCAAGGTTTTTTTTTCTTTGGCAGTATCAATCAGCCATTATATGATGATTATACAGAGGTCCCGTCAATTGAAGTCGATTCGGTGACGGCATGTCTGCCACTGGATAAATTATTGAAGCAGATGAAACTCTTCAAACCAGTGATCATTGATTATACATTGAGTGATCTAAATAGGGGTGATTAATAATACATTGAGTGATCTTTGCATCACCGGGTCTTGCCGTTACGCATTGTGATCGGACAGCTCGCACGTTCTTGTAGGCTGAAACCTTTCTAGAAAATGGCGCTGATATCGTTTCCTGTCTCTTCTATAAAGGCATCCCAAGAGGTCTATGCGCGTTAGTAAAACGAAGTTAAGGGGCCTTTTTATCCATGAACAGACCCAGTCAAAATCCATCTGGTATTTGTCGTCGGCAGGTGGTAGTCCATCGTTATGCGTAACGAAGGGCGAGGTCAGATCAAATCTGAAAGATGGCGATCCCGAGCTGGGAGTCTCCAATACGGTGCTTGCACTTGATTCTTGCCCTGCCTTAAAGGCGGACAACATGCTGGCAATAACATTGTAAACTCGTGCCGCATCATCGTTAGCTAGGGCGGCTCCAGCCCAAGTATTGCAAGCCTGCTCTAGTGAATTAATCAGAGTCTCACTGCTTGGGTTCAAATCCGCCTCAGCATTTGCGACTTTCTGCCTGAGCTCGAGCTCGAAACAAATGATCATTGCGGCAAGTGTGAGCAGTTGCCGCACCAAGGAGATATGGTACACCACTTCGTCCAAATCTCGTTGGTGGGCCAATATTGCCATTGCCGAATAGAGGCACCGATCCCGAGAAAACTTGTACCGACTATCAACTCTTCCTCTGGCCAAGTACTTACGGTGTAGAATGCAGAGTCCTTTGTAATAAATTCCAAGCAACCCCAGGCTGGAAAATCTGAGTGCAGGTCTGACAGGGCCATCATTGTCCTTCCACAAAGGTGGGACCTTCAAGTGTGCCGGAAACCCCTCGTATGCCTCGGAGACAGCGCGATCGATTTCCAGAACTGTGTCGTAAGATCCCACATTCGGTCTGCTGTTGAAGTCCGCGATACGTCCCAGAGCACGAAGAAGACGGCTTTTTGCAATCGAGTACGTAGAAGCAGTCGGGTCTGTGAGGGGCCTCGATGGAGGCAGTACCGTACAGTGAGGATCTTCAGGTAACTCCCAGTCGTGTAGGTTGCGAGGCTCAGCAGTGTCCGAAAAGATTGATGCCGTGGTCCGCGGAAAACCACCTAGGAATGAAGTCATGTCATCCATGTCAATGACTGACAGCCAAACGCGCCTTCGGTATTCTGCTTGCAGGACAGTAAATTCGGGAGAATGCGAAGGATCTCGGTGATAGCCCATGTTGATGGCTGCGCGGACGACGACTCCGGTCAATATCCACAATCCACGGCTATTGTCGTCTCTGCGATTCAGCTCAGCCGCCGCATTAAAACGTAGGGTTTCCACTGTATATGGTAGGCACTTGGCAATATCCCCATGCAAGAGGCATTGTGCTGTACGCACTCGATAGAGCTCGAAACGCGCTTCGGAGATGCCTTCGTATTGCGCCGGCTCGCCATTCTGATGATAAGCAAGCATCGTAATGGCAAGGATGGAAAATAAAAGACCGAGCCATATGAAGTTTGTTTGAGAAGGGTCTTTCCAATGCTTTTCAAGCTACGGCGACGACGTAAGCATGAAGATAGAGTGAATAAAAGAGCTTGTGGGCGTACCTCACGTCTAAAGGTTGACTCATGAAGGATGGCTATTTTGTCTTGATCAGCTGCACTTCCCATTAAAACCCCCCCGAATTGCTTACGATGGAATGTGATTGGAAATGTGTCGCGGTCAAAGAATCGCGATAGCAGTTGATTCACTTCGGTTTTAGGCGGAAGGCTGGCAAGTATTTCCAGCCGTTCAATTGGGTTTGCTTGACGGAAAAGCAGACTCGATCCATCGACTGTGTGAGAAAGAGCAGCACGAAGGTTCTTTTGGCTGTGGATGTCGTGGTCTTGACTATATGATTTCTTGAGCTCGTCGATCTAATGCACATTAGCCCAGAATTCGCCAAGTTGCACACCGCAAAACCACGACAAGGACACCTTCTTTCGGAAAACTGTTGCTCCCTGAGCTCGACTCACCTCTTGCAAAACAGCATACCAATTGTCACCGCCGGAAAAGACAGAGTGGACACCGTCAATCACTACTCGCCCAGCGTTCGCCTCGCCTTGAGGATCGGCTTCTGAGTCCGCTTCTATTTGAGTGCTGTCAGGTGTGTGGACCTGATATGGGACGCTATTCTGCACCGAGACCTGTTCTTCCTGACGCTCTGCGATGAGCTTTTTGACGAGTTGCTCCAGCTTGTCGATGCGACCTCGCATTGCCGACGTACTGACGTCTCCCGGGCCGCGGCGAGAACTGCCTGTCGCCTTCGTTCCAAAAAAATTGCACGCCCCTTCCTGCCCACGGGCTGTGCAATTCTGGCACGGCTGTTCTCGATTACACTTCAGCCTGAGAATGAAAATCAGCCATCGTGGTGGTTGCGCAGCTGGACTGGGTCCGCATACTTCCGGGCGCGACATGGCTCGCAAGACAATGGAGCTCGGGCGCGCCGTTGCGTGATGGGCTTCTGGCGCTGGTTCCCAGCATCACCATCTGGGAGGGAGGTTTGGAATTGCATCTTCGGGGTTCTAAGGCAAAACTCGATTTAGCCCTTCCATTCCATGCATCATATGTCAAATGGAAAGAGGAACAAAGCAAGATGAGATGGAGATCGGCTAGTCGAATATCCCTTCGCCCCTGTCGCAAGACGGGGGAGCTTGTGGGAATAGCTGTTAAATCCGCGGAGATGACCACCCAATGTTAGTTCCGGTGGCCATCCGGCACCATGGCTCCACATGGGTGGACACATTAGTAAATGGAACCTCTTGTTATCAACATTGCAAGTGTATGTGAAGACAAGAAGTGTAACTGTGTTAGTAATGTTTCAAACGCTGCCCAAGTTTATCATGTCTCCAGCAAGAGGGTGCAGCAAATCGTGTGTTATGGGCCATGCTCACGGCGCGAGCCACCTCGTTGTCCATCTTACAAAATCCTTAATTTGGCCATTTCATAGGTAAGCTGGATACTTACTATCTAAGCCTCTACCTCTTGTTCGTGATACGTACCCATCCCATTCCACTAGCGAATAAAAAGGCGCAACACGCAGCGCCGGTCGCAAGGTACATTACCTGAACAAAAGATTCGTTGTAGGCTTTTCTCACAGCCGGCAGCAACTCATCGGTCACGGCGGCTCTGATACCAGCATCCGAGGCACCACTAGCAATGAGCGCGGGCATGTCCGCGGTAGGTGCATAAACAGAGAGGAAGTGTCGCAGTCGGTTTCCAAAGACAACCTCAGCGACAGACAGGAAGATGGCAGCACTGAGATTTTGGGAAAAGATAACGAGCGCATATGCGATAGATGCGTCCTCCCTCCTCGCAGCGTGTTGCACTGCTAAGATTGGGATCTGGAAGCCTATGCCCTGAAAGCCCTGTAAGATCTGAAAGCCAACTCGCGCCCCCGTTGCTGACGTGGGCGTAAGAGTGGTGATTAAGCCCGTTCCTACAGAGGTGACAACGCCGCTGACGAGGGCAAAGGGAAGGTAATAACCAATTCGCCCAACTAATTTGCCGGCGAGTCAGTATCTTATACAATTCGGGGGTGAAGTTGCAAGTAAACAACGTACCCAGAATTCCAGTTAAGATGGTCAGGACCATGTTGCTGATTATTTGTGGCAGAAGATCCACGCCACTCTGCATTGCGGATGCTCCTCGAACCGCCTGGAAGTAGATGGGAAAATAGTAAGAAGTGGTGTAATTGCATCCAATGAAGGATATCATGGTCAAGCAACTGCTCCATACAACTCGACGACGAAGCAGTGACAAGGGAATCATTGCCTCGATGCCCATGTGATGTTCCCAGGCTAGGAAGACCAGCAGATTGGCAAACGCACCGCAGAACAAACCGAGGATGGTTGCACTGCGCCAAGAATAGTCTTTGCCACCCCATTGCAGAGCCAAGATGAAAATGACCACAGCAGGGGCGAAGAGGAGGAAGCCAACCAGGTCGAGCTTACTGATCTTCTGCCGCAGTGACAATGCTGTCTTCCCACCCACGTTATGAGTTGGTAAAGGCACACGGAACAGAAAGAGGGCAATGACAGCACCGCAAGGTAGATTGATGTAGAAGCCTAACACACACAGTCAATGACCTGCTTAGAAGTTCAGAGATTATTTCATCACTCACACCATCTCCATGTCGCGTGTTCTGTGAGAGCACCGCCGACAAGCGGACCGCACAACAAGCCCAGGCAAGAGATGCCCATCAGAATACCTTGATATTCTGCTCAATGGGTTGTTAAAAAACGTCAAACTCAGGGTGCCAAGGCATCGGTACATACTTGGCCGCTTTTGCTCTGCTACAGTCAAAGGTAGCATCGTCAAGCCCCCATTCAACAGTCCTGCAGCGCCGAGTCCAGCCACAGCACGTCCAGTGCAGAGCATGCTGGACGATACAGCAGCGCCGCACAGCAAAGATCCCGCTTCAAACACGGCAAAAAATGTCAAGAATGCCCACTGAAATAGCAACGATTAGTCTAGAGCAGCGATTTATGGCACAGAGAGGTTCTGCTGCTCGGTGGCCGGGCCTTACCCTGACATTGAAATAGGTGTAGATCTTGCCGCTGAGAGGCTGAAATGCACAACTGCGCATTTGGTTAATAAGCAGGGTGGCTTTATTGTCTCCTCAACTTACTTGGCCAGAAAATAGGCCGTTCCGTACCACCCGATGTCGTCGAGCGATTGAAACTCACTCGTAATCTTGGGGATGGCCTAGCGCTGATTAGCATCCACAATGTAGCAGATGCACACGTAGTAATCACTCACAGTGGCCACAACAGCGGCATCCAGTAACATAAGGAAGGCCGCCAGAGTAACGCTAAACATGACGAGAAATAGTTTTATGCCAGACAGATAGTTCGCCTCAGCCTGGTGCGAGCGATTGTCCCCTTCACTCTCACAATCTCGCTTGTCTGACACCAACTCCATGTCGGCTTGCTTCTCTGCTGTTGTATTCATGTTTAGGGGGTGTTCGGGCTCGATAGTCACAAAAAATTGTTTGAGTAAAATGGTCGTGAAATGCGACCCTGCTCAGTGATGCCGACTAAGGTCCTCAGATGTGTCTGTGGGAAGAAGTTCGATCGGCACGTTAAGCACACGCATTTATAGAGAAGAAGAATTCTCAATCGATCCCTGCCCGTGCAATTCCATGGATGGCGTTTCGTGACATCCGCGGCCATTTTGTGACAATAACTCATGCTATCTCCGTTTAGTGATACAAAGTGGGTAAAGAAATCCGCGGACTTGAGTAGGTGGAGGTTGTCATTCTTTCTGTGCAGGGATGTGGCCACAAAAGCTGCTAACGCGCATGGGACGACTGGTTCGGACATAAAATTCTTAGCCACAAGATTCTTCACATTGTGTTTCGTTTGCTGTGCAAAGGTGGACTAGTGTTATCAATGATATATGCAAGTAGTGGCCTAGATGACAAACATGAAGAAGGCATTGTAGGAATCTTGAAGACACTGCAATAAGGACAAATTGAACGAACTACCCCAGGATCCCAGAAATGCAAGACGCTTAAACAGTAATCTGGATCAGTCAGAGACGCGGGTGTAGCGGTATGCCTTGGCTGTGAATCCGGCATCAGTCCTCCAATTAATGTTTCGCTGCATGCGGATGCAGCCGTTGGGCCACATGCATTCGAGGGTGTTGTAGCGCTTCTTGCTCCTGTCAGTCCAAGACTCGAAGAGGGTGACATGGCCGCCAGCACCACCAGCACCACCCGTACCAGCGCCGAGAAGTGCCAACAAAATCACCGGGTCGAAGATCGGCCCAGTTGATGGGCTTGGCGACACCAGGGAGATATACGGTGCTCAGACCTGGACAGGCATTTTCGCTCAAGAAGATGCTGATCAGCGCCCGCTATGTGACAAGAGTGCATAAGCAGTTGGTTGTTTCTTGGTGACGCAGCTCTAGACATGGCATGACATAGAAGGTTGCAGGCGTCGGCTTGGCGACATGGGTGAACCCAACTTCGTTGGTGTGCCGCCCCCAAAGATAACAGCAGGGCACTGGTACACGTCTATGGCTACAGTGACGAAAAATATGCAGCGATGGATCATGTGGTCGTCTCACTCACAGAACCAACATGCTTTTCGACGGCAGGGATGGAATCTCACCACAAGGCATGTGCGGTAACATGAGACCACCATCGTACAAATCCTATGGCTTGAAAATAACATTCCACTGAAGTAATAATCTTCACGTAATTTTAAATCTTTTATCTGCATATTATGAGAACATTGATGGACCACAGAATACATAAATCCATGGTTTGTGATATTCTGCGGAACACTTTACGTATAGCTATGCATTGCTTCCATCCTTACTTAACTGCCCTTGTCTAATCTTCACGTTCATCCTCATGCCATCCACTGGCTTAGATGTTACTTGTCGTGTCTATGGTTGCGTGATTAGTATAAATACGCATGAAATCGTAGAAGCGGTAGTAGTTTACCATATACATTTGTGATGTGGCCTCGTACTGGCCATGCTCACCCATTACTGGATTTCCAGCATCGTCCAGTATTGACGCGCCGATGCCAACTTTTGTGAAATCGAAACGCCGTGCAGTGAGCGCTATTAACACTCGTGCCTCAATAGTTGCAAGCTCTTGGCCAATGCAGTTCCTAGAGCCGCGCTCAAATGGCCGCCATGCTCCAGCCGGAATGCCATCTCCAACCAGCCAGCGCTCTGGCACAAACTTATTCGCTGTCTCGCCAAAAGCCTTAGGGTCTCGGTGGATAATATAGTGGAGTTGGTAAACCATTAAACCATCTGTGCAGAGCTCTCCGTTTGGTGTTTGGATCGTAAAGCCATCCCCTGCTGATGTCATACGCGATGTAGCACCAGGAGGCCACAGACGTAGAGTTTCCTTGATAACAGCCATCACGTAAGACATGCGATGAATTAGCTCCCTTCCTCCAGGGGCAAGGAGCCGAGAATATACAACAACAGGGTCCGGATCCGGACCAAAAAGTTCATCTAGCTCCGCGCGCACAGCCCGCAACGCATGCGGCGTACGGGAAAGCTCATAAAAGGCCCAGGACATGAGAGTGCTGGTTGTATCGTGGCCAGCAAATAAAAAACTGATGAGCTGATCGCATGTGACATCCATGAGCTCGGGGGTGAGGGGACCGATGTCGCGGAGGCTCATAGACAAGATGCTGAAGTTGCTTTCCTTGAAGCCCTCGGCATGGCGGCTTCGGACTGTTGCGCGGAGGGTTTCTCTGACCCGTTGATGAAGACGATAGCGCTTCCATTCTGTGCGCGGTGTGAACCACCAAGGGAGATCAAGAGATTCGCCGCTATATGTAATAATGAGCTCGCGGAAAGCTCGCATGAACTCGGTAGACTGCTGTTTCTGGGCATGCATATCTATATCGAGGACCACGCGACCGATGATATCAAAAGTCAAGTCTGTCGCATAGCTTTGCATCTCAAACTCGCTCCCAGACTTTGCGAGGGAATCGAGGTGTTCGATGAATTGAGATGCCTTCTCCAGTATAGATGGCAGCAGCTCCATTAGATTCTGCGTGGCAAATCCAGGATTGAACCGTTTTCGCAGGGCTTTCCACTCCTCACCTTTGGCTGAGATAATAGATCTGGGGCCTGTAAGATACTCGAGGAATCGCCAGATTTCTGGGGCCTTGGGGGGTGAATAGGGCCAGCGATCGGAGCTCTTGACAAACTGCTCGGCAGCTTCATAGCTACCTACGACGAGCATGGGCGAGGCGGCGGGACGAAGGTCAACGAACATGACAGGCGGGCGGCCCAACGCCTCGTGCATGGCCGCAAAAGCCATATCGGCGTGCCCCTTAGGCGGCTGCTTCTTGACGAACTCATCGACGGTCGCGAGGTGACCCAACAAGAGCGAGGGCGGATGTTGGGGGAAGCCGGCGAATTGCTCAAAGCGCTTGGTGTACAACTTCCGTAAGAGATACGTGGTAAGCAACACGCAGGCTGCAATTGATTGAGGAGCGAGCATCACTGTCAACTGCTTCCGGTGATTGCACTGAGAGCTCAGGAGAAGAAGCCACGAGTATTCGAATTGTGGCTCACGGAGAGGATTCAATTTGCTGCGGACGTGGTGGTTTGGATTGAGAAGCGATTACCACTGCTAAAGGCGGGCCCTTGACGAGCGAGTCGAGCTCGGGCTCGCTTCACTGCTGCCACCTTCCTTCGAGCCATCTGCAAACCTCCTGTTTAGGCAGAATTGGGGGCTCAATTGTGGATGTGTGAACGTACAGGAATGTCGGAACCAACAACAGGCTTGGCCTTTGGACCGGGCTGCGGTACAGATAACAGTGACACGGAGCAAACCGCTCAAGGTCTGTTGCATTTCAAGGCTACGGTACAAGCTTTCTGTGATACCTTGTTGGTTGGCCACACCCTTCCCGTCCTACCGTTCACTGAGCTTCACCTGACATTATCAAAACGAAACCCGCCCCGTGCTCGCCCGTGGCCCCCAATCACCACAAAAAAATAAGAATCCTTGCACAATGGCGGACCCGAATAGGCTAGCTCTACGAAGCTACTGTACAGCCTCAAGAAACGGGCAATCGCAGTCCCAACCGACGTCCTCGCCCTGCATCCCCCATGGTTCAGCAGGCTAGTGCCAAGCTGAGGGGAACAAACGAAGTCCCTGTATTAACCAGCCATCCTAGGGCCAGTCAAATGGCGAAGGGCATTCAGGGCACTTACCGGAGACGGGGATGTAGAGGGCCTGCAAAGCGAGATTGAAGGCTCGCCAACATGACCTTGCCTGGACCAAAGTGACGAGAGCGATCACGGCAATAAGACCGAAGACCGAGAATCCAGACGCGTGTATCAAGTTCTTGACGACGTGAGCACCTACGTCCCTTGTGTGAGACATTGCTTTGTTTCTGTTCTGGTTTCATGCAAGACATGCAAGACGGGACTGTAGGACGGACATGAGCTGGGAGAGGAGACTAATGATGATAATATCCTTTTACATCGGAGTAAACATAGCCTGGTCCGTCAATTAGCACTTATCGGCCATGTTAGCTCAATTCAGCCGAACAAAACATACGTATGGAGAAAGTGTGGGTTGGGTTCGGAGTGGGCCGAGTTGCTAAGGTTTTTCTATATCCTGAAGAAGATCAAGAGGTCGAGTTTCATGTGAGGGCGTCTGATGAAGTATGGCGAATATGCCTACCGAAGACTAGTTACAGCTAAAGTAAAATAATATGAAGAATTTATTAAGATAATCTAAATTTAAGAGCTTTAAATAAAGATACAGTTATAATAAAAAATCATTGAGTAAGAAGATCTAATAAATAATCTTTATTATATATTTTCCTATAAATTAGTACTAAATCTAGATATACTTTAAATACTTTTCGTTATTTTATTTAAAAATAACAACCCTTTAACTCTCAAGCTCCCAATAGTCTTATCCTCTAGATATCAGCGAGGAATCTATTAGTTGAATTTTGTGGCAAATGGACGTTTTCAAGAAGGGACCGCCACGAAATACCAGGATGTGTTCCCAAACCACACGTTCCAGGTATTTCATCTTTCCGTAGTTTTCAGAACGCGCAATTGCGCTTTTACAGTCTCTAAATGGTGTTGCCATCAGAATCCGGTCTTGAAAAGAACAGTTGTGCCGTTTTGTGACTGATTATAATCAGCACCGTCTAGCCGAGCAATTTCCGGCAATGGTTTGTCCAATTAATGCAGGCAATGTCGGAAGCTCAATGTAAGTTCATACCAGGTGGAGCTACCTCACTTTTGGTGATTAGGTGGTCCAGATCCCTCGACGTTACACTTCCAAGGAGGGGGTATTTCTGAATCGTGGCTTGTATAGATGTCTAGCAAAGCTCTCCGAAGATTCTACTTGTTCAATAACACAGGCTGCCAGTAACCAAACGCCTGGGCCCGAAGTAGAGTACCCACTTCATCTTTGAGCATATCTCTATTCATCTTGAGCGGTTTAGAATAGCTTAGGTCAAAGCAGCAATTCCTTGTTTTCAGAAATGGAAAGAGAAATACTCGCTATGTATTTAAGATTGCTATGTTGGCCACTACTTTACATCCCGTCCTTGAGCATAGCATCAATCAGTTGGACGTGTCGGTTAGCATTCGTCTCGCTCCATTCATTGTCGTAATTCAGTCCGTACGGCCAAATGTGTCCACCACCACAGTTAATGCGCGCGCTTTGGCCATCCCAAGACCGCAGCAGAGCCGTCGCCCCGGGCCAATTGTTTGCGGCGCAACGCTGGTTGAAGGCGGTTGTCTGTCCGATACCGAGCGTGTGAGATATTTCATGCATGGCGGTACGCTCATTCATGTAGGCACGGTTGGAGCCGAAGCGAACATCGCCGTTGTAGCTGGCCTCAGCAGTGGGCACGCCAGGAGTGTAGTAGACTCGGAGTGTCTTGTTGGCGCCGGTGAAGCGGTGGTATCGCGTTACGGCCGCACGCATAGCATTTTCGATGCGTCCGTATGCCTCAGCCTGGTCGGCAGTGGGATTCGCTGCCTTCTGGAGGGACCAGTTGAGTGTGCCCGAAGCGACGGAGGCGCACGCCACGAAGGATGTAAGGAGGGAGCTGAAATGCATGGTGGGGGGCAAATGACCAGACGACGTTCAAGGCTAGGATTTCCCACAAAATCAAATCAATTGACGGCGACGAGAGGCAACAGACAGAGCATTCCGGATTGCCCTCAAATCCATCGACTATATATACTCATTTAAGGCCTTTCCAAGAAGCCTGAACTAGGGCGGAAAGTGGAGAAGCCCTTGTCAAATCCGTTTCAACCTTATTAGATGTGCTTGGGGGATATAGCGAATTCTATCATATGTGCCAAGCCGACGTCAACCTCGTCACTCGAGTTCCGGAGCTTCGCAAGCCGAATCCACATTCAAACCCGAAAGCAGCAACATCCCCATTTCCCAACAAGCCTCAATTGGGTGCTCACCACACGTGTGATACCACGTCGGCACTCATTAGCAACCCCAGCGTGCCAAGAGAATGCAAGTGTGATCGGCAGTTGACTAGCATGGTTTTGCTTTCGAATTGCCAGAAAGAGACGGCTGTCCCGGCGTTGGTCAGGAGAAGGGCAATCAATGCCGAACTTGTGAGGTCATGGGATATTTGCTATCGGAGGAACTTGCATGGATCATCCTTCTTCAGTTATCTCGTACATGCCTAAGAAGGAAAGGCTTCATGACAATAGATGGGGTGAGTGGTGGAGATGAGATTGATTGGCGCGCTTCAGATCGGCAATTTGGAAGTGGGTAACTAGGGGACGGTTTATGCACTGCTTCCCAAACATTTCCAGGATTTAGGGGTATCAGTCATTATCTAGGCTTGAAATAAGCCGAGACGGATGCCTTTCAATGCCACGGAGAGCCTGCGGCAAGGCTCTTGGTCCATGCTTGCATTCAGCCGTTAGAGCAAGGGATAATGGTATCTCATTCATGGAGAATCAGCTGGCGATTATTCATGAAGAAAAAGACCTCGAGGGTTTGGAAGATGGCGCGGTGAATCGAGATTAGGAAATGGCTCTCGTATAAAAGTACGGGCAAGAAGATTGCTCTTCCTTTTAACATCCAGGGTTCTGTCGGACCCGTAAACCGCTTGCAAAATTGACTAAGAAACATATCTAGTTTTGCGAAGTGGGTGACCCATACTACAAGTAGGTTCTAGCAGCGTGAACATGTCGCAACTACCCAAGTAACACTAGCCGGAGCTAGAGGCTATGCCGTCGGCACGAACTTGCATTCACCACAATAGTTACAAAGGCCCAGAAGGCCAAACGGGGAGGGCAAGCAAACTTCTACAGTCATTTCATCTACTCGTACATCCTCGTTCAACATTTATCAGCATTCAGGCAATAAGGGAGCCGGTCTGTGATTACAAACGCTCTGTTCTTCTTCTTGACCACGGAAACAATGATATGGACTCATTTGTGAAGCAGTTTTAATGGGCGGACGATTAAGACGCAATGATTAAAGAATGATGATCGTGAATCGTGTTGTGCGTGTCACAAAGGCGTAGTATCAACTAATAAACGGACCTTTCCCAGGGTGTAATCTCGAGCAGGCTATTGAGAAAGATTACATGAGACGGTTTTCGACGAACATGGTACCTTCCATTTTGAAGGAATAAAAGACTCAGTTCAAGCAGCTTAAATAATGAGATCTATTTCAGGGCATCATGCCCTGTGCCATTAAACAGATGCATCGTAATTAAATAGATCTCAAGTCATCTAACACCAGCACTGAAGTGAGTACACTGTTGAATCCCCCTTGACTGCACGAGAGCGAATTTGAGTATCTTGCACGGATCTATCCCATTCAAAACTGGTTGAAAATTCCATACGTCTGTTTACCAAGAGAAGAGGGTGGTAAAAAAGCAAGTATTCTTGTTATTCTGGGAGATTTGGTTTACACCTCTAATACACTGGTTCCTACCGTGCAATATTGATTTTCATTTCATACGTCGGGGCTGATTAAGAAGCTCTGGAGACACTAACATCAGAGACAAACTGTCGCAAGAGTGCGACGCCTCTCTGAGGCAACTATGTGGGTCTATCAAAACGCTTGATCCAGATACAAGGCCTTGCAAAACCGACGGGATTTGCCTCCATCCAGCGCTTCAACACCTTGGCTTTATCGTCCAGCTCAGAGCTGCTTATCAACTTCCCCGTGTTTTTAGAAATAAACCACAAATTTTCTCTCTTACACAAAAAATCAGAAAACGCATAAAATGTCAAGTCCCAATCTAGCATGACAACATGAACCTCCATAATGTTGCAGTATAAAAGATGATCCCCAGACTTGGGACAATGTAAATTCTTGCGTTCGAGCCTGAGGCGACGTATTCGTGGTGCCTCTAGTCGAAAACTCTCGAGGAGACTGCTGCCGATGTCTATCATGTCGAGCTCAAAGTTCACCCAAACATATCGGTTCTCAAGGTTGTGTAGGACAGCCGTGGTGGAGAAGGCCTGTTCGTACATCCCGAGACAACGAGCTTCATGACATGCTTGTAGTATTGCTGGTATCGGAGTCGATGATCTCAGTCGGTGAGGCGAGGCTTTTAAGTCAAGATGGACCTCAACAAGACGCGGTTCAACCGTGAGCTTCCAGATTTGAATGCGAATTTCTATTGGCAGTCGTGGGAAGTAGTGGAAGGTAGTCGCCATGCTAGCCACTGTTGACGAAGGTCTTGTCGGCTGGTGGTAAACGGTCTGCTCCCGTGACTATTAGTTCGCGTGTCGGAAAGGATGTGGGAAACTGTGTCGCGTCGATCTCTGCAGCCACAAAAAAAGGTTGTACGTCTTCGTAACCCGTGGTTGATCATGGCACCGTCGATGCTGCAACTTGAAGGGGACCTACTAAAGCTGAGCTGGCCCGGGCCGATTGTGGCTTCCTGAGTGGAAGGAAAGCTTTGAAAGCCAAAGAAAGACTCTTTGAAGCTCTCAAGCTGAGATTCACTTATTGTGCTCCTTGCAACAAGACTAGTCGATCTCTGTAACCAGAGGCGATGAGAATTCAGAGATCAAGATCTAGCCCATGGCTTGTCAGGTTGAAAAGCGGGGGTCGTGAGATCTCCGATTTCACTCGTTAACTGTGTTGGGGGCAGAACATGTTGGTCAAGGCGTATCAGTTATAAATACTACCCTGGACCACCCTTCGGTCTACTCAGCCGGCCGATGTCTATTTACGGCCAGTTGCAGAAGTGCTTAGCAAAAAGACATCACCATGCATCTTGACATCATGATATTGAAAACTCAGGCTGTTCTCTGTACCTTTCTGGAAAGCTCCAATGTTCAGTAGCCTCCAAGAACTGCATCAACGTTCTGGTCATTGCGCTCACACGAACATCGGAGCACGGAGCACGTGCCGTAGGCGCGTCACGTATATCTTGTGACACTGTGAACAGTGTCGGGGGATCATGAAGAAAGGAAGTGTAGGGCAATTGTAGACTGCCCATTCAAAATGAGGCTCATCAGACGGGTGGGCCCAGGGCTGAGCAACACTCTGATGAATACAATGACCTAGGGCTGGAACCCATGAATAAGCCAGCCTCCCCAGTCATTAGCCCTTCGCTGACCGCTTCTTGACTGCAACGACACTTTCCAACCTTGACACAGCCTCTAGCGGCAGCAGATCCTGAGAATGCAGCACCATTTAGCGCGGTTCGGATCCAACGCAACTATTTTAAGTAAATGTAAGAGTCATTCTATCACTATTTCAAACCGTAGAGCCGCATGTATCTAACGCGCGATTAATCAGCTTCATCACAATTATGGCAGTCGGAGCGGCGCCTGTTGGATCTCCCAGGAGTTTGACATCCCTCCCTTTGCTGCTGTACCTCACTGACAAAGGAATAGATACAAGATTTACCAAATGTCTGCTTTATGTATGCACATTTCTCTGGTCGCCAAACTCCAAGTAACATTTTCCAGCCTGGTTGATGAACCCACGTATCACGACACGCGCCCAGAATGGACAGAAGAGCTCCTTAAAAAGCTCAGGCTTCCTCGCTCCATCATTAATGGAGCATTCTGGCGCAATAGTAGCAACGGCTTCTTTGGCTCAAAGACATTTACAGATCAAAATGGGACACTTAAAAGTTGTAGTACGTCGGGATATCTTTCCACTATGTGAGAGTGACTTTCTAAGCCATCGAGCCCCCATCAGGTACCTGGTTTCGATGCATCTTGAAGATGGTCCCAAAAGTTTGCGAGTCACTGGAGGCTGACAAAGATATCGACTATGTAACTGAAGGCCTCACGCACGCCTGGTATAGTATGGACTTTTACACATACTGGACCGTAACAGGGCAGTGCTGGATCATATGCTCGGAAACCCCAGACGATTTTCCACATTGCCTCATGCAGGAATTAAATGCCGAAGAAGTGTCGGTACAGCTCAGTGATCCACTCCTTATGCACAGATTTCTATTTGATCGCATTATACACTTACTTGATGTCTCTGTGCGCAGAGTGCGAGACCAGGCACGACGTTCTTCCACAAGCACAGTAAGCGAGCCTGTTTCTAAAGCTCAACATTACTCACGTATACTCTGCATCGTTATATATACTAATTTGCGTACGCCAAAAGCTAAGCCGTGGAAACTTTGTCGAGTTGTATGAGCAACGCAGGCATTCGATTCATCTTATCGAAAATCTCGGGGGCGCAGCAAATGTCATCGAGGCCTTGGCAAGCTACCAGGTCACGATTCACGCCCTGCTGGCAGACACTCTCAGCAACATAGACCTTCTCCAGGCAAAAGAATATTTAGAGTCACAACTGTTTGCCCTACAAAGCTTGAATGGTCGTGCACTGTCCAACGATAAGCGCCTCGAGAATGAGATCAACCTTGTAATATCAGCCAGGCCCTACTACTTGCTAGCTGAATGAGAGTAATTTCACTGACAGAAAGCAGGCATTCAATCTTGTGACGCGCGAGGATAGCAAAGCTATGACAACCATCGCTGTTATGACAATGGTCTTCTTGCCCGCAACATTTGTCTCCGTACGTGAATTAACAACTATAAAGTCAAAACAACAATGCTTACACATAGCTACCTAGGCCGTCTTGAGTACAAGTTTTTTCGAGTTTGGTGAAAGTGGTTGGACAGTATCGGACAAGTTTTGGATATTTTGGGCTGCGACGATTCCGCTGACTCTGGTAGTGGTCACGGTGTATGCCTTTCTTACCATCGGACCAGACTCGTGGTTTAAGAGGAAGTTCCAGAGATAGAAAAATACATGCATTCTCTCCTTAAGGGAGCTGCTATGAATTTGGCTTGGTACGAGTTGGGCACATGTCCGTCACGCTCTTTTGGGTTTGCGATTTTAGGCTATACCAAAGCACAGAGGTCTGGAGCTGCTCATATGTAGCTGCTTTACATCCACGTTTTGTGGCGCAATGTCGCGCTGGCTTCGTCCAGTAGTACATCAATAGCCTAGGTCAATTTTGTGAACATGCCGGAGCTTGTTCGGCATCACCACGAACAGCTAGCAGTAGATCCGTTCTATCGGTCTCGATCGCAATGCTTTGGGATGGAATTCACACTGCACTGTAAGCTGGGAAAGGCGGGCGGATGCCAGTCTTACAATCGATACGGACTCCAAGTCAATTGGCCATGTTCTTAGAATACAAGTGATAGCCAAGACGAACTGGTCAACACAGCCGCCCCATTTGTGCACTCGGACGCGTGGTCATGTCCACCTACTCTGACCGACACTCCATCGTCATTCCAGTCCTGACAACAACGCGGACGAGATGGTCCAACCGTGGTTCTCCGAGCAGGCTCAAGTTCTTATGCCGCACATCCCACATCATCCCACTGACTCAACGGTTCAGAACGATTTCATCTGGGTTGGGAAACATGTCAAATCAGATGCTCAAAGTGGAGGCTTTCGCGAAGATCCTCATTTCAATTTCGTATGAATAGAGGTCTTTTGTTAGACTATTTAATTTTACTCATTTATTGAATGCTTTGAGCAATGGACTCTATATTCTTTTGTAAATATTGGCTAGTCTAAGCACTTCTATCATAGGTAGTACATAATAGTCCCATAGAACTACAAGTTCGTCCACTCTGTCGGCCAGTCCGCAAGGCAGGTAAGAAGACTGCCCCCAGGTATCAGCGTGTTTTCTCAAGTATAGAAAATAACGACTTACTCATTGGGAGGATCTTTGAAGTGGATTTTCCAGCGGTGAGACTCACCCTTGCTAGGATCTGAAAAGCACCGAAAACTTGGCTGGTTCCAATTTGTTGCTCCAATGAAAGACGGTTGCCGTAAACTTGAAGGTGAGCTTGACCGTATCGACACCGAGCCTATGATCTTTCCCAACTACAGAAATTAGCGTTGTCTTTCTTTAGACTATAAAGGTTAGGTCAACTTACAGCATCCGTACAACCATATTCTGTCCTGTGGGTGTTCTGATCGATCCATTAACTTGATAACAAATCCACGACCGGACTTATCAATTGACTCCTAAAGGATCAAGAAGCCCTTGCCGAACTTCTTGTCCCGTAGGGGCCGAGCGTACTCAATGGCTGCCACCGTACCCAAAAAGAATACCTTTGAGTTGGTCAGGTCGTTGAAAAAATCCACAAAACCAGGAGGGCCAGGATTATTGACGCGACCATCGATAATACACCACCCGGGACGAATCCGATTATTGTTGTCGCTAGAAAAGGTTCGAGTCACTGTTCCCTGGGTCCGTTGTGGTGGACCTTTGATGATCTGTGAGCGGGACTTAGAATCACTTTCTGAGCGGAACTCGAATGACTCCAGCCCAAGTATGGTGATATTCTTATCACTTATCTGGATGTCCATAGCTGGTTGTGTCTTGTGGATTCTGTATAGCTTGAAACCCCTGAAAATGACTCTTTCATCTAGCTTTTTTTCGGTGTCGCATTCCTGAATGAAGAGCGAACGATAGCCTGAACCTTCTTCATCCTCAAGTCCAGGGAAATTATGGTGCAGGTTTCTCTCGGTTCCCTCCAATAAGACTCGAGGATGTGACAATGTATCGCCTTGCTGTAGGTAAGGGGAGTACAGTGGGAAAACCTTTTCGAGAAATTCTTCTGCCGCTATATTGACAGTGTTAGCGACCCGAGAATCTGATGCATGTCCGATAGGTTACTCGCCTTCTGGATTTGGGAAGGTAAGTTCCAGCGTATTGTTAGGGTTTTGGTAATCAAGCCCCTGAAATGATGTTAACAAAAGCACAGGCGAGCTGAAATACATGGCGAGACTTGCTCTTCGATACGTCGATTCACCGTCTCCAGACAAGTCAACATATGTCTGCAAATGGTGGTCCAGTTCAAGGTCACCTACCAATGTTGCTCACCAGGAGCTGATTGTAATCTGACCATTTCATTGTCACCTTAGACGATTCCTTTTGGTATAAGGGGTGCACATTGGTTAGAGAAAACCCTGCAGCGAGTTGACGAGCATTAGTCTTCTATTGCGGAACGTATGCTTTCGCCTGACTTACACTCGTGCACAACTGCTTTGGGTTCATTGGACCATATGTTCGCCAGCACAAGACTTCTTTCGAAAGGAGAACGATCAAAGACGGCCAGACCAATCTCTCCTCCTTCCACGCGGTCTTTTCTGGATCGGAGGTCGGACGATTGCACATGAAGTTGCCAGTCAAAATCAGACACTTCGCCTTTGAAGATTGGTTCTGTCTCGTAGCCTGTGATAAGTTTCCACAGTGTTCCATTTCCAGTGAAGACATTATGACAACACCTTCCTCGGAATTCATGATTATCGGACCTTCCCATCTCTTTCAGAAGACCTTCCACGGTCCATCTGTCGCTTGGCTTTCTCGAAAGCTTGATACATCAGACTTGAACTGGCAATGAATGGACATGGACTTACCAAGTTGGCAATCCAAGTCTTGGGATCGCGGTTGTCGAAGGAGATGATGACTCCAGTTCGTCGAGCCACCTTGCCAGATCAGGCCCTTTGCAAGGGTATCCACGGATTGGTACGTATTTTTTGTTAGCCACGAAGAATGTCCGCATCTCCTCTGGGCTGGACGCCCTCTCATCTAGTTCATTCCTATTTACAGCGAAGGTTTTATCCTCCAAGGTTCTCTCGGCAACATATTTCTTGAGAGACGATAACCTCCTGCCCCCCAAGACTGTTACTATATCAAGAAACACAAGCCCAAGTGTAAAAAGATCGTCGGGAAAATCGCGTGTGTTTTGTGTAGCCCTCTCTGGAGTCGAGTATTCCGGCGTCCAGGGACTTGGTTTCCCGTCTGATGTCTCCGGGTGTGAATTAATGGTAGATTGTGATGCAAGATGAGCTGTTCCGAAGTCACAAAACTTCATTTGAATATCCTCGTCTATAATATCCACCAAGATGTTCTTGGGTTTGATGTCTCTGTGCCTGATCCCGCTCCGATGTAGAAATAGCAGTCCAGCAGCAAGACAGCCAAAGGCTTCACGAAGTGCGGTTTCGATTTTGTCCTTGCTAAGGTGTTTCCCTTCACAATGGATAGACGTGGCACTTTTGCGCATGAGTTCTTTCAGATCGCAAAAAGCCAAAGGCGAAAGCAATAAACCAAAATTGTGGGTGTCGGTGAAGCTGGCACAGAGTTGGACTGTGTGCTGTTCTCCTACTTTCTTCAATAATGGCGGCAGTCCACGAAAGTCACGTTGCATGGCTTTCAGAACCTTGAGCTCTGTCTCGAAAGATCTTTGCCTCGAATCGGGATGTCGGTATCCTGGCGAGATACGGGTGAGGTTCTCCCAGCCAGTAATGCGAGGAACCAGCTTGAGTGCAAAGCTCTGTCGCTTGATTGACACGGGGTAAACCTTCCCGTAACCCCCTTTCCCACGTGGCCGGCGGCCTTGTCCAAATATTGACTCTGTCTCAAACGTGCTAGACTCTGTCTCGGACACGTCTGACTCTGTCTTGAATACGTTCGATTCGGTCGCATAATCGAGATAGTGAACGTGGAGTTTTGGAAGATGGACATGTTCTAGCGATCGAGTTTCGACAGCGTCGCGCAACCCCGTCCGCTGGAACTTGTCCGAGATTACGCGTTTCTGTCTCCGAAGGAAGTCTTCACGCTTTTGTCGGTCTTCTCTGAGTGTCTTGGGAAGACCGCTCAGCCGCTCGTCATCGGAGAATGGCAATAAGATATCTGTCACACCGCAGTCCCTAAAATATCCAAGAGGTTCGCCGTTATCAGCATTATCATGTATTTCTTCCGAGAGGATAGAAGGGAATGTTTCACCATCGCTGGTGTGGTCTGGGTTGCTATCCATAATGTTGCCTGGATTGCGGCGCAGAGCGAACCCGACACGTCACGTTGCAAATGCAGGACCAACCACGCTTGCCTTGAAGCGTTGCAGCGGTTCGGTTCAGTAGATCATAGTTCCTCGCGCAGCACGGGGAGCCTCACGCCCCGCATGTTTGTGATCTTGGTTGACTCAGATGGAAGAACGGATAGCTCAGCCGAGATCACTGGACTGGGCGGATCAACTCGAGTTCCGACCGGGCCTTGAGCTTTCTTCATCTGGACGCCACACGGCTCATGTAATACGGGCGGGCCGTTGGCCACAGCCTGGGCACGGGCTGCTATGTTTTGCAAATCCCTGTTATGTTTGCTTTTTCAGCTCGCAAATAATGTGGCCGCGTAGCCTCTGTACCTACCTCTCGAGGTAAGGATGGATCTACTTGAACTTCTCATGGATCTGGATGAGTCCAATAGGACTCATTGCCCCGATTTGGGAAACTCCGCGATTAGTTATTTTGATAAGATGATGGCTGTGCGAGGAATAGCAAGACACCTTACTCGAACCGGTCAGTTAGCGGAGGGTATCAGGAGGCTCGAGACATCAAATTTGGGGAGCATTGAGACTCCCATGTTCGTGCTGAATATATTGGGCTTCTTGTACGATCAAGCAGGCGGTGTCGAAGTGGCTCTGGACACGCAACGCAAAGCTTTGGTTATACAGGAATCACTCTTGGACACAGACCATCCTCAGACTCTTTGGACAGTGAGCGAAATGGGCAGGATGTATCGCCATCGAGGTCAACTCCTGGAATCGGAAAGCATGCACCGACGTGCACTTGAAGCGCTGAGCAGGCGCCTACCCAATGACCACCCTGAGCGAATATGGACCATCAGCACTCTAGCCAATACACTGAGGAAGCAGAAGAGGCCCAAGGAAGCCCTAGAGCTTCACCTCCAGACATATGATGCTCGAAGCAACCTTCTGGGTGATCTCCATGCCCATACATTGTGGACTTGTTGCGACGTTGCCAAGTGCTATCGCGAGCTAGGGGACCTGCACCAAGCGCTGAAATGGTTTCGGAAGGCTGTCGAGGGGAGGAAAATAGCTCTCGGGCACGAACATCCAGATACTCTATAGTCTATGAACGATCTAGGAACGGGAGCGTAGTCTGTTGGCTCTCTTCGTTGCCTGTTTTGCCGCCAAGCTGGGATCACCTCGATGTGAATCCACAGCTCGGCCCGCACGGTTCTTCCCAGCCTTCTTTCTACTCATGATTCTTTGAAGCTGTCGCCATAACGAAAACAAACATATCATGCGCTGTGGAATGTTCCAATCCGGGTCTTGTCTGTCGTGTTTGGTGCATGGTATGGGGTGGCGTAATTTTTGAACGGAAGAAAAAAAAGAAATAGAGACCCCCTCTGTCAAAAAACGAAGTCCTCAATCATGAGTGGGTTGTATAGGAAAAGCCCGATGCGGGGGTCGAACCCGCAACCTTGAGATTTCGTGTACTCCTAAGAGTCTCACGCTCTACCGATTGAGCTAACCGGGCACCGAATCCGATGCTTGTTGTGGCGGGTGGGAGGCTGTGACGGTTCATGGACCAGTCGCGCTCAGTAACCAAGGCAAACCGAGCCCCAAAACACCCAGAACCAGGACTGTCAGTGCCTACTTGTCCTTCTTTGCAAACTCGAAGGTCTCCGTCAAGGAGCGACTAGCCTCTGGTTTTACTCGCTTTCAACTGAGACACCGTGAACCATGCACGGAGAGGAGATTTCTTGCTGGCCAGAGCAACATGTGTAACACGATGCTCTTATGGTTGTGATCCATTGTGAGGCAGGCTCTATTTATGGATATTCATGTGGGATAAAAATACTATGGATACATAGTACTGTGTAGTATTTGTCGATTTATTGTCAAGCACATAGTGTTGTTGTACCTAACCATGCATGTGGTTTCATGGCTTGGAACCACCTCCTCTCCGGAAGACTGGCTACCCTATATCGCAGCACCGCTCGGAGGGCTGATTGATCAACGTTCCATTTGCACGCTGTGTTAAGTTATTCACAACTGCTCACAGCAGTCATTGCTTTGCCACTGTGAAAGAGGATAGCAACTGGTTCACAATCCGATAAATGTGGGTGGTCATGCATTTCATGTTATCCCAGCTCCCACATTTGAAGCTCAACAACCGGCTTGTCTTGGTCAACCCAGGACGGAAGCACCGGAAATTTTCAAGACAATCACTCCCGTGGCGCTTGGCCACAAAAACCAGTGAAGCAACAAACCTTGGGCTACGGGTGACGGGGGCTCGGCTCTGGACATTTTCCTGAGCCGATGGGTTGCTGCGAACGTTCTAAGACAATGGTCTTGATGAGTGGCAGGTAAGCACGACGGAGAAACAAAGATCTGCCAAAGCGGAGCCACGCCCAGCCAGAACGTCAGAAAAACCGGGGCAACGTGCGAACGAAGAGCTTGTGTTGCTCAAGCACCAGGCCGCATCATCCACGCCGTCGGGTTTTCCGTGTGCAGAGTTGGCGGGGCGTCGTCTAACCGGTGGCACTGGTATGGTGTACAAACTCAACTCAACTCATGCTTTGGTTAATTAGACTTGCGCCGCCGACGGAGCGCCAACGGAACCCAGAGCACATCTGAATGCCTACTTTTTTATTTAATTAATTTTCTTTTTTTAGGCGCCTGGCCTGCTTGTCGTACGTAGCACAGCAACTATACTCCGTACGGGGGAACCACTCACAGGGCTGTGGGCTCGCGATGCCAGGAATAGGGGTACGCCAAGCTTACGCTGCTCGTCCCCAGGTAAATTACTGCCCGTTTTGACCCTTCCCGGATTGGGAACGAATCTCACAAGCAAGGCAAACTATTGAACCCACTTTTCGCTTGGCTTGTTCAGTCTTCATTCGTCAAAGCGGGAGTGTGGCTTGGTTGCATTGACCGTTCCGTCCAATGAATGTTTGACCTGTCACTCTTGGCTTGGTCCGTATTCAAGACACAGCCCGCCCGCGCAGGCTCTAATCTGAACGATGCGATGCTTTTGGAACGGACATCTCCTGACTCGAGCAATCAGCTTGCCCCTCTCGCGAAGAAGCACGAGCAGCCGATCTTCAGGGCACGAAGGCAGAACATGGCAAGGCCGTCAGAGATCGCAGCGCAGGGGTCCAAGAATTGCCTCTCATTTCTTCCGTAGTTGATAGCCAATCTGTTCTCTCCATTGCAGGGGCCCGGGTACCGCGTTTGCGGAGCGTCAGCCGCATGATGATCGGTCTAGACCTGAATACGACCACAAGATTCGCACGGACTTTTCCTTTTCAGCATGGTGCATTGACAGGCCGCGAAAGCCCCCTTGCACGGTGATCCTTGCTCCGATTTCTGCTTTTTGGGGGGCCGCTCCGAGCTTTGTTCTTTTTGGCATGCCTTAGTCTCCCCTCCCCCAGGCAGGGGTGCATCTCGGTTGGTCCTCGTAATGCTTGACCCCTACCTAGCACCAACGAAAGTTGCCTACTTGGAGTCGTTGACGCCGCGTTCTTTTTCTCCCCTCCCGTTTCTCCTCTTCGCTGCACCGGTGTCGATCTTTCAACTTCTGTCGCTCTTTCTCGTTCGCCCATCGCCATGCTTTGAGCTGTGTCCCGTCAAGGAACTCTCAACTCCGTAGTCGCACCACCTGCATTACTACCACCACAATGATCGCCGCCCAGCCCGATCAAGCGAACAGCCCGCTGCTGGCTCAATTCCTGCACCATGCGAACCGTCGTCGCTCGAGGCAGTTTGCCGCCGTCGCCGTCGCCCTGTCCCTGCTCACCTTCGTCTGGCTGTGGACGTCGGCAACGGCGGATGTCTTCGTCGGCGAGAGGTTTCCGAAGGATCAAGGCGCCCAGTTCGGGCACTCGATGGCGAGTCCTCGACACCTGATTCCGCCCAAGATCTGGCAGATCATGCTGCCTCACAAGGCCTACGCCGAAGCCGCCCTTGTCAATCCTGAGCAGCTCCAGGACACTCCGTCCTGGCTCGCGCTCAACAGAGACTACGCATAGTAAGTGGATCAATACCATGGCTTTTTTTTTCTTGCTCTCCAAGGGTTCCGCCAAAGCTTTGCTTGGCGTCCAGGATTGGCCATCTCCACGTAGATGCTGAGATCCAATCGAATGCCCGTTTGCGCAATCAAGCTTTCACGTCGACCGATCCAACTAACAATGCGACTCCAGCACTCTGGTCGGCCACAGGGGAAGCAAGGATTTCATGCAACGGAATTTCGGCAAAGAATCGAGGCTCATGGAAGCATACAACAATCTTCGCAACGTTGGCATGAAGTCGGATCTCCTTCGCTACCTCATCCTCAGTGTCGAGGGAGGCGTCTACACCGACACCGACACGGTCGGCTTGAAGCCCATCGATGCTTGGGTCCCTGTTGAGCTCCGTGACAAGGTCCGCTTGATTGTCGGCATCGAGTTTGATCGTCGCGATGGCGTCGAATGGGCGGACATTTCCCACTGGGTTCAGTTCTGCCAGTGGACCATAGCAGCAGCGCCTGGCCATCCCGTGTTCCGCAACATGGTCAACAGGATCCTCGACTCTCTAGATGAGCTTTCCTTGAAGTACGACAAGCCTGTTTCCGAGATTAGCCCTACGAGCTTCGAAGTCATGAACTCGACAGGCCCAGCTGCCTGGACCGATGCGGTTTTCGAGGAACTGCAGCGATTCGACCCCTCGCTAAACACAACCGAGGACTTGTCCTTTATGACCGAATCGAAATTATACGGCGATATTCTGGTCTTGACCATCGATGGATTCGGCATGGGCCAGCAGCACTCGAACAGCACGAACGACGGCTCGATCCCTGATACAGCTTTGGTCAAGCACCTGTTCCGAGGGTCATGGAGGGACAGCACTTGAAAGCCCTGGAACTCAAGACCTAGATTCTCGATTGGTCTCGCGGCCGCATGTCTGGAATAAGACGTGTGCCTGTGATGCATCTGCAGATGTTCGGAAGAACAATAGCCATTCATGACTGGCTTTCACATAACCAATAATGGTCCTGAGCCTGGCCTCAGGGTGAGCAGATCGATCCCCGGAAGATCAAAGAATGACCTCCAACCTCATGTTCCTGGACAAGACCAGGATCTGCCTACAAACCTACGACATGCCCCCAAAGTCAACAAATTTCATACAATTTTTTTAGGGATGGTTATTGATGGGCCACGAGCGCCAAGTGCCAAACTTGACGTCAAGTAGCGCCTGTAAGAACTGTGAGATGGGTAATACCGAGGACGATAGACGGCGCAGGCAGCAAAGAATATATGCCCCGAACGCTTTGTGGACCATTTCACTATTATTTACAAGTGGGAAGGGCGCGCTGCCAGTCAACTGGACTGTACGCATTGAAGTTACCAGATCCCCTTCAAGAGGCAGTGCACAGCGAAGCATTCGTCCGACGTTGACACCAAAACAACAAACCCAGGCAATCACAAGGATTGTGTAAGGCTAGGAAGGCTGGAGTTCGGCGTTGGATTTGACATAGTCGTCTCTTGCATATGCATCTCTTCTGGCATAGAGTTCCATAGAAGAAATATTTCGACCAAACAGTGTCCCTTTGCCATTGTTTGAGTGACTCCATTTTATGGGAGACCCCCATCAGAGTGCTAAGATCTTCGTTTCCCTATCTGGCGAGCGGCTGATGAATTATCTATGTTGCCCTGGGGGGCACCATATTAGCCTTCAATATCTTGGGACTGGCCCTTGGATGGCGAGAAGATACGATGTTACACACCATCCTATCCAAGTCGACGGCCTCGTGCCAAGAGTCACGACATGATAAGGTGTGAGCGGGAAAGCCATGCCGAGCTGTCTCTTACAGTACGAACACAACACTCTGAACCAATAGCTACAATATAATCATTTACTTGCATCCTACGTTTGGCAATGACGGTCCCGTGCTTGTGCAGCATATAGCAAGGCCAATCCAAGCAGACCAATTCGCGTTAGAGGAATACATAATAAAATTTTTGAAGCATAAATAGTAGAGTGTTATCGAAGAAGTAGGCGCTGTCTCTCTCGTCCTAGTTCGTAGTGTGTGTTGATTGTGAACATCAGTAAGTATCTTTCTGAGCGCATACGAGATAGATATAGTCATTCTGCATGTGAAGTTGACCAAGTTAATTGCCACCCATTGAAAGACAGTCTTCAGAATCTCCTCGCACCGCTCCATCCTCCGTTTAACTGACAGCCTGTTCTAGTCGTTTACCGGCGGTACATCAGAGACTTGAGTTGTACTGAATGGCATTGAAAGCCTCAAAGACTTCTTTCTACATTTTTCCAAAGATGTCTAACGTTGGTGCAGGCGGTAATGCTGTTCCTAAACACCCATAATGACAGGTAATAGCAGACGTCCGTTCACATCGGTAATTGTTTGGAATGCGAATGCAGATACTGATAACGATGTAACACGGTTTCTAATATCATCATCATCGGCTAAACGCCGAGCTGTTGGTACGCACTTCATCTTTAAGCATGATAGGTAACATCCCCCGCACTTTGATAACATTGTCTACAATAGCACTGCTTTCTTCACCTATGCTTCATTCCAGCTCCTCCAACTACTCAAGGTGAAGCGTTTGTTCGACAATCACTACTGGAAGAGGGCTGACCGTTTGAGTGAGATCGGATCAATCATCTCGGCAAAAGACGCGGGATCCACGTAGGCTACAATGGGATGTTCATAAGATCTGGACGACACATGGCGGGAACATTGCGGGAACATTTCATTTGACAATGTTTGTCTTGGATTGTGAATAAAAATGCGTTAAATTTATCAATCCTGCTACGTTGACCGGTTTCAATAATTTCTAGGAACATTTCGTAGCAGCAGTATGCCTTTGCCAAAAAGAGTGACTTGGTTTTTCATTCAGTTATCCATAAAAAGTAGCGACAGGAAGCCACAAGAAAGTGTTAGACAAAAGAGGTGCAAAGAGGAAATGTCAATATAGCAGCAAGAAGCATTAAAAGTTTCAGATCAAGGGTCTCTCTTCACCTGGAGCCATCGCGAGCAAGGTCCACATAAGCCAGCGCTGAGCGAACGGCTATGTTCTTCGCGTTGTCGGCAGTTCCTTGGTGAGATACACCGGCAAATGCAACAGTCAGTTCTTTAGGCAACAGCAGACAGTAGCTGGAACCTCCATGGTGAAACATTCCGATCTCATCTCCCTTGGTGACTGGCTGTGGCAGGTTCGCCTTGAACTTTGCATCAATGTCACACGTTGAAACATCAGCCATACCAACAAAGACAACGCACACCCAATGGATTGGCGGCTCGACCTCAATTATGAAGATGGAACGAGTAGCAACATGACTGATGTATCTTTGAGAGTCGTAAGGAGCGGCCGGATCTGGGCCTTCTGGGTTCGAAAACCCACTCATTGTGGGCTCCGAGAAGTACGACCCTTTGACGACCTCCGCGTGAGTAATTTTGCCTGTCACCGGTGAGTGCCAACGATGGTAGGACGTAGCACTCAGAAAAGCTTGGTAAACTGTGCCCCCAACGAATTTGTCTGCATCAGCATGATGATTCAACATCTCAGCTACTGAGTATGGCTGGCCTTTGAGCCAAAACTTGTCGAAACTTTCAGCATTGCCCTGAATCGAATACGTCTTTGATTCACACGCATTTGTAATCCAATGCTTGTCTTGTGGGTGAGCCACAGGCCGCAGGTTGTCCATGTCCTTGAATTTTCTCACGAAGAAGTCGTCCCAAGATTTGAACCCCCAATGTTCATCGTTTGGGTCACATTCGAAGAGTTCTTGGAACTTGAGCTTTTTGTCGTCCAAGTTGGTATCATTCTCGATAGCCGCTCGGGCCTCATTGCTTAACCATCCATTGGCTTTCGTCGAAAGCACATGTTGTGATCTGTGCGTCATGAGGACATTGGTAGCCCAATAGTCGAGAATGACGCCAAACTTCTCATTGACCTCGGGCTTCAGGAAGAAGGCATACCCACTCGGGGTCGCCATAGGCCAATCGAGGATTGCATTGAAAGGGAATCCAATCAAGCCAACTTGGTTTTCCTCACTGCTCCATATCGGTGCAAACTCGGTAACAATGTAGGCAAATGCAGCAAGCATGTGTTTGTAGCTTCTTATCTGCTTGTACTTGACGGGATCGTGATTGTACGGATATTTCTCGGGAACCTCATCAAACATTGCTGAGGCTAACATGCGAAATTCAGTAGTGCTTTCAATAAGCTCGCTGAGGTCTTTGATGCATTCAGGCCAAAGATTCGGCTGGAGCTCCACCCTCGCCTTCTCGTCAGCGATTGCGGCAACTTTCGAAACCCATTGAACCAGAACATGTGAATCAGGCGGAAGCCAATTGCCAAACCTTGGCTGGTGACGGAGCGGATGTGGCGTGTGAGCGAGAGTTGTGGCTGCCATCATGATGAAAATAGATAGGGGTTGCTTTCGGAGCTTGGTGTTGATAGTCTTGGACGCAAAAGCTGATACTCAAGCTGAAACTCGAGGATGGCATTGGGATTATCCCAGTTTTAATACTTTCGCTACTGTTATCGATTCTCTTCCCCTCTCTCTTCACCTCGGAATAAACATAAGTGCTTAGCTGCGTCATTGTTTTTCCCGTGCTTTTCTGATCGGAATTACCAAGAATCAATCAGAAAGAAGGACCGGGCTGACTGTCGGTTAATCATGCTGACTACTTGACTACGTAACCATCGGCGACCTGTCTTGTAATACATCAGGTGTCGCAACAATGTTTCTTGCAGGGTCCGACAAGAGTCCGATAAGGCCGCTTGCAGGCCACATTCTGCACCAACCACCATGTGACCGAGGCATCATCTCAAACATGGCAGGCGGGGGAGGAAGAGCATCATTACTCAAGGTATAGACTACCGGCAGCACTTGAGAAACATTCGGATTTGCTAACCGCTTTGCTTGCATTCAATAGGCCAAGGCGCTGGGTGATCAATGGTAGTCTGTGCTACACGATTTCCTTATGACGCGCAATCAAACGAGTCCGACCCCTCAAACTCTGTCTCGACTCTTTGTGACATCATGCGTCTGTTGTGCACTGGTCTGACATCTAAACGGCCCCTAAGATACAAGGTGAACCTGTGAAACCCAAAACAGGATAGAAGGAACGTAGTACAAGTAGGGTTTGAGATATAGCTGCCACGAACTATACGCATGGCGCAAGAAGACGATTCAAGACTTGTTGTCAAGAGGCGCTTTCGAGTTTGCAATGACGGTGTGGGGAACGAAGAACATCTAGTACGAGGGAACTCCCGTGCCGCGCGGCGGCCCGATATCAAACGTGGCGATGTTTCAGTCCTAGAAGTAGTGAGACAGGCTGCCCGCTTGGCGACATCATCGACCACTCCCAACCCGGCGACAGCGAACATCGATCCTCGTAAAGATAATTGCGGAAGCAGCAACTGAGACCACATTTCAAAGCCTCATAAGGTAATGGATCACCGAATCAAGTTCCGTTGTACTTGGACCGGCGGTCCATCGAGAAGACAGTAACTTCGGCGAGCCCGAGATTTCTTAATGGGCTCCCAGATGTCACTACTGCAACCTGAAGCTTCCGAGTATTGCATCATCGAATGAATAATGCAATAGAGCTGCTGGTTTTCATCTCTGATTGTAGACCTCTTCTTTCTCATGAGACTGCATTTATAGAGCCTCCCTCTTCATATCTCGCAGAAGCGGGAATGCTCTGAGAATCAAACGAACGATACCATCTACTGCTATGGCTACACCAATTTCGGTTTCGGCTGGATGCAGGTATTTCGGAACGACCTTTGTCTAGTTGCTTATGCTGTGCTTGGCGAGCTGATATACGAGCTGATAGCAACCGATGGCACTGTTGACCTTGTTCGGAACACGATCCGGATGATAAGCTAAATGGTTGAATGGGCAGGATAAATCTCTTTGGGAAATATTGGTGATACAAGACGCCGTTGCTCAAAGCTTGCAGTAGCTGGCCAGGCCTTTCCAGACGAGGCGCTCGCGTCATGCAACGATGCATCTGACGACACACAGCGTTGACCACAATATATGACGTCTCTGAAAACAGTCCCAATCGCAGGCCTGAGACATGAAGCTTGGGGAAATATACACAACCTCCAAAGAGAATGCGCGAAAATATTTTCGCATTTTCCGCACTGGGCCAAGCGAATGGGCCATCGTATCCAATGACTACAAGTTTTCTGCGAGTGACTTGAGGCGAGGCCTTGCTTGACCTAGGAATCGATGCCCGTGGTACAAGGAGGCCTAGTGGCTAGGATGGGCGGGTCGAGGTACAATTTGACGTACATAATGGACTCGAGTCGTCACACGACCTTGTACGCCTCCGGGTGACGCCAATCCTCACCTTTCACCACCTCATGCCGGTTTCTGAGCTTCTCACCACAAACGGTAATACATTGGTCAGCCCGTATCTAGCACGGTTCGTATCCGATTAGAAAGCGATACTGAGCCTATCAACCATCAAGAATCCTCTTTCGCTATTCAACTACTGGGACGATGTCTGGGCTCAAGACATTGTGGAACTTGCTTATACGAGCATGCCCGGTCCGTCAGGAATGGTCACTCTGGAGGTGATGATCCGATCCTCCCAGGCCTCACGCATTGCTGGAAGGCAGGTTTTCGAGTGTCTACGAGGGACTGGTAGAGGGTCGGTCTTCAGTACCGGCGGAACCAGGGATGAGGTGGACATAGAGATGAGATGGTGCAAGTTCTTCCAGCAAAGGATAGCTTATATGGCTGGGTCCTTTACATAGCTGATCCGATTGGTGGAACCGCTGTCCTGAAAAGGCCCAAGTCGAGAGTCTTGGCCAAACGCCCGTATTCTCCCGACACAATGACTCGCATTCTAGTATCACGGGAAATGTCCCTGGGGCTGCCATCGACCAACTACTGAAATGCATATCGATCGCAGAGAAGACGAAATTCGTCAAATCCATAGACAATGTCTTCAAAGTCTCCAAAAGGACATCCATCAGGTCTCAATGATATTCACCACTGGTGTTTGCTGAGGGCCCGATGAGAGACTAGCTCCCGATCGGAACTGCAGCGCTACGCACGCCGCTGCACTGGATTCAGGTATTCTGAATGGCGTCGTTCTCAGCGAGTCAAGATAACTGTCTCCAGAACCTTGAGGTCCCATTGTTAACAACAACGATATCCTAGAGGAAGCTACAAACAAGGCATAAGGCGAAGTGGGATATGAAGTCATCTATCATGATGATTGGTACTCGCACCATTAAAGTCGCGGTGAAGTCCACTGTGGGACTAACACGATTCGTGTTCCAAAGCAGCAAAGGTGGTCTACGGAACAAATGCCGAGTTTTGAAGAGGAGGTAGTCAAAATCGAACTTTAGAGCGGCTAGTTTGACTTCGTAATCTAGATGATGGTTTAGTTGATGTGTGTATGAGCCAGGATGGACTTTAAGCTTGTTTTTAATAAGCGACCTGGTTCCTTTTCTGCTGCGTGTCCCCTGTCCAGACTAGAAAAACTTTTCAAAAGGGCTTTTTAGAATACGCGTGCGAGAAGGTTGAAGATTTTGACAAGCAAGTGTCATTGATGACAAGAAGAGAAATGCCGTCTCGCCTTGAAACTTCGTGCAGGAGACATGGAGTGAACCAAGATTTGTATGTGCCCCAATGTGATGAACCCGTTATTCCTTCTGGTTTTTCACGGTGAGGGGAAACCTGTCTCTCCCATATTCTCCTTGAACAACTCGATTGCTCTGGCAGCTCTCTTGCCCATATCAGAGCATATGTACCACGAGGTTCGGAGGCGAGCATCTTCGACATTCTGCAGACGCCGCGAGAGCTCTTGAGTAGCTTTGTCAATGCACTCAGTGTCATCATCTATTTCATCATGAAAGCAGTGCTCAGAGACCGTCAGGTTATTTGCCGCTAGTATAACAATCGCGGCTTGGTAAGAACATGAGGTTCGCCTGCTGATGTTTAGCGTTGAATGAGCTCTGGGTTTGCTATCGATTTGATCTTACCACAAGAGTGCAGAGTTACCAGATCCTATCAGGTCTGGCAGCGACAGAAAACTTCTCGCTGCTTTCAAGAGGCTTGACCAGTTGATGGGTAAGATGGGAGAAGTCGGTCCCGCATCTGTTGCTTCCATGGTTTCGTTTGCAAGGGCGTCGCTAAACTCAGTTAGACGAACGAGCCAGCTGGCGTCACGCGAATGGGTTTGATGGGCCATGAAAAGGCACTGGTAGTACGAAACATGAAGCAGTATTGCATGCCTTTGCATGTCTTTGTCCAACATCGAAAAGTTAGCGAGGGTGAACTGCATCGGAATCACCTTGTACCACTCAGTAAGCATCTGATTGAGCTTCTCCACAGCCGCCTGCTTCTGATTTACAGTAAATCTCGATGCTCTGACGGAGTAAACTAGATCATAGGTCCGGCCTTGAATTTGAGCAAGCTTGATGCGAGCCTGGAAGTAATCAAAATTTGCATTGCCATCGTCAAATGTTAGAACCCCAGATCCGAAGCTAGACGCAGCACCGTCGTAGAAGTCTACGTCAATGTCGTGGTCCTGCAATAGGTATGGCTCCAGTGTATGGGACGATATGTCCCGGTCCAAGATGTAGGTAATCCAGAACAGGCCAGAGCGCTCTGATGAGACATCAAAACTCATTGCGCCACTCGCGTCTTGCAAGTGAAGCCTTAGTCGATGAACCAATTGTACAGCCGTCGCTATCAAAACACTGGTCGGGTAAGGGTGAGGAGAACCGAGAAACAGTATAACAAGTCCAAGCACGACTTGTAGCCCTTTCAAATCTTGCTCTCGGTAGACAAGACTATCCATCACAGATTGAGCATTGCTGATGCATGCCCTAGCGACGCTGTCGCTCTCTGCATCACCTTCCTCGGAGGCATACCGTGCAGAAAGGGCCACCACCACGTTTATTACTGCCCAGGTCGCCTTGTCCCGTTGCGAGGGATTGTGGTACCAGTTTGTAACCATTTCTGTGAAGACATCGTATTGAAACAGTGGCAGAGCCTGGTTGAAGCCTTGAAAATAGTTTGCAGCAAATTTGAGAATGCTTTGCTGCGAAGGCAACGGGAAGCGTTCATCATCATCGTGGCAGTCCGGGGATAAGTACGACCCATCCGCGACTGAAGGGGATGATCGAAGTGGACTAGCAAAGCAGGGTTCAAGTTCGGGGCGATTCTCCGAGCTTGTCTGAACATCCGAAGCTTTACGCCGCAGCATAGACTCTAGTGCTAGTAAACGGTCCTCAATCGCCTCAAAGCGACGGCTGCCCAACGAGCAAGTTAGGTGAACAGTCTATGATTCTGCAAGGATTGCAACAAAGACAAACCTCTCATCTTTCTTCTCAATGCCTTTCTTCTTAGAAAGTCCCGGAGTCCATAAGCATGGCAAGCCATGCATCTCGCATGTTGAACACCTGGGCTTCTTTGCGTCGCATTTGGCTTTCTTCTGACAACAAACATCGCAGGCCTGTCATCGAGTGAGCGGTCTGGTCTTGGCTTTTCCGGAACATCATTACCTTTCGACGGCCCAATCCTCTTCTTCGCTGTGGACCCTCCATTATATGACTAATTTGTATTGAACTCCGAGTTGATTGAAGTCCTAGGAGTTCCGGAGCATGGAAATGAGGAGAGCACGGTCGGTTGCCTGAACTGTCCGCGAAGACCAGCCAGGCTTACTACTTCAAAGTCCGCGGAGTCCTCGGACTTGAGACCCTGCACAGGTGATGGATGACTGATGATTCGCTTAAAGTACGATGTTCCCACCGCAGTTTACCCTCGAAAGGGCCGCTAGTCTGGGGCAACCCTAGGCATCCAAGGCATCCTTGCAAGCATGTAGCCAGAACACAGGCAGCAAGAGCACAGGACACTGATAAAAGGCACAAGAATAAGTCTTCTATCTGTTAACAACGGTATCATTTGGATTATCACGCTTGAAATGCACATGGAAAGTAGGATGAAGAGAAGACTAAGACAGGGTAGGTTTGTGGGATGATTTGTAGATTTCCAAGGTATTTTTGGGAGATACCGTTTCCTGTCCAAGAACAGCACTAGTGAAAAATAACCCATGTCAAAACGGGATGTGCCTTCACCATCCTTGCATCCAGTAAAGTAGGAGGCCCGTAATTGTGTAGAGGTCTTTGCTGACATTTCTTTTGTCCTTCCGCTGCCAAAGCTGCTTAATCAGACAAGGATCTTGTTAGATGTTACCCTGATATCCGGAGTCCGGTACCGCTTGGTTAGTTGCCAAGGATCGTGGGCGCTGTTCAAGTCCATTCATAGGCGGCAAGCCTCACATATATCTAGAGGTTCCGTATTGTTAAGAAAACCATTCTCTTACAATTCCAATAGAACTCAACGGACAACCATCTGGAACATCTCTCCCTCTGTCTATCCTTGCAATTTCCATGATGAGCTACAATCGGATGACAAGGCTCGTAGCCTTGCAAGCTTTTCTATTGAATCTGCCAGTACTGGCAATGCCAACCCTGGACTTCAATATCTCTGTTGTGCCACAATTGAACTTTGCTGCAACTTTTAACAACGAGCCGCGACCATTCAAAATCCATGTCGACGAGACTTTCATCAACAACACGAAACTTAAGGCGAGCTTGACACGGTTTGTGGTTGACCTTGATCAACCAGAATACATTGATGGTGTACCCTCTCACATTGTGCAAGATTGGTCACATTACTGGGCCAACAATTATAACTGGGGAGAAGTAGAAGCATCCTTGAACAGGAACTTTCACCACTTCACCACAACTGTGCACGCTGGACTGAACTACACACACCCTATCCCGCTGCATTTTGTCCATCACAAGTCCGAACGGTCTGACGCGATTCCTCTCTTATTTCTGCATGGCTGGCCGGGTACTTTTCACGAGATAGCTAATATCATCGACCTCTTAACGACTCCGCCCAACTCTTCTCTGCCTGCATTCCATGTCGTTGCGCCAGACTTACCGGGCTTTGGATTTTCGCCTGCTCCCAGCCACCGCGGATTAGGCCCGCGAGAAATGGGACAAGCTTTCAACGACTTGATGAAGCAGCTTGGCTATACTCATTATGTCGGACAGGGTGGCGACTTTGGAAGCCACATTGTTAGACTGATGGCATTCGAATTTCCCAAGTCTGTGGTATCTATCTTGTCAAATATGTTCACCGTTGCACCAAACGCCACGGATCTCGGCCGCTTCGCCTTGAACCAAACTACAGCACAAGAGACGGCCTTGATCAGTATGGCAATGGACCCGGCTTTCTCCTGGACAAAGGCATATTGGGACATCGAAAAATCAGTGCCACTTCAGGTCGCCATCAGTCTGACCGACAGTCCTATCGGCTGGTTGGCATGGCAGTATATGGGCATGAGAATGCTGGTTCCGGGTTATGATTGGGGTCACGAAGAGCTTATTACATGGGCCATGTTGAACTACATTCAGGGGCCATATGGTGGCCTCCGACTGTATAAAGAGATGAATCGAGTATGACCGCTCAATCCAAAAACCTTGCTAACAGAGCACATGACTGACCACGATGCACCGCGCAGGAAGGATTTCTGGAAGGGCCGTTCCCTCACATCAAACAGCCCGTCGGCGTTGTTAAATACTTTGGCGATGCCGGATACTTTGTGGTACGTTAATCTCTCTTGATGAACGGGCAAGTATCGCTAATAGATGGACGTAAGCCACTTGATTGGGCTCAACGCGAGGGCAACATTACCTTTTTCCGACAAAAGAATGAAAGCATAATCGGAGGACACTTCCCAGCGTACATCAATCCCCAAAGTCTTGCCGAGGACTGCTGGGCATTCTGGGGTAACAGCTCCATCTCCGGAACAAACGTTTTCAAGAGAATGTAGAAGCTTGAGCCAACTGAGGAGTTTCAAAATGGACCCAGTGCGCAGTCATCCCACTCAAGTTAATCAGGCAAGGAACCAAAAATGCGAGCCACATCATTCTGCTCCTATCAGGAGACCTTATCAAAGAAAGGAAAGAGCCGGGTGCCTGGAGTATAATGTATTGTCTATGTCTTAGAAGGTCGCATTAGGTATCGGTGATAATACTCTGCCGCTTAGACTACCGTCACCCCCATCTTTGCAGGACACGCTGGTTTCTCTCCTTCATACCAGGACTGACCGCTATTCTACCCCTCATCTTTTGTGTAATGATTGATATGACCAAGGATTTTTATGAGGAACTGATTATTCTATTGACATCGTCTATCTAAGAAGGGGATACTGAGTGAGACTACGCTCTCTGTGACATGGTTCAATGCTGGATCTCATAAGTTTCACAAAAGCATGGGTTGAATGATTAAGCTGAAAAGACCGTCGAATCTATTTTTCTCCTTTTCTTGGTGAACTTTCGAGCGCCTCGGGTGATCGGCATTTGGAGGGGTTGAAAACCTCGTATTTGTGTAGTTCTCCATTTGTGTGCATTAGCTGAGTCGGGGAACTGCTTGACAATGCATCAATAGTTCAGCCCTACCCCATCGCAATAGGCAGGTACGTGATAACCGAGAGCCGGCGCAGCATATAAAACGGCTCCATGTTTGTTGAAATTCCTTCAAGAGGGGCTTTGCTTATTTTCCTCACGCCAAATACAGGCCTCACTCCCACGATGCTCCGATTGCCGACGACAATGCGACGCTTTGCACTTGTGTCATTGCTGTGCTCTATCAGCTTGGCAAATGTGATCCCTTTGCCAAAGAGCCATCTTGCAGTGACGTGGACCAACACTGAGCTGGTTGATGAGACTCGACTCGACCCTTTCAACCAAACCCAACCGCGTCGAATTATGGTATCTCATTTCAACCCCGTGAAGAAATGCAGAACCATTTGTAATGTTCCATACATGCCAGCTGCTATTGCTACCATTGAGGATGAAATTCTTGAGGACTATCTGAACGGAACTGGATGGCCGAAGGGTGTCTTAGGAGGCCTGGAAATACAGACGTGCTGTGTGCCTACGAAATCTGGCACCAAGCAGAAGGAGAAGTACCCGACAGTCTTATTGGGACCAGGTATAAATACGACCAGGCTCTTCTACACAGCGACAGCACAACACCTAGCGAGCAAAGGATATGAAGTTATTGTGATGGACCACCCATACGAGACTGATGTTGTCCTCTTCCCTGATGGAGAGATCGTGATCGGTGGGAGGATTGATCCGACCAACAACACTTCACTCGAGTTTGGTCTCGACGTTCGAACGAGCGATGTTTCATTCGTATTGAACGAATTCAAGATTAAAAAGGCAACATACATCGGCCACTCCTACGGCGGCGCTTCAGCAGCAGGTGCAATGATCAGCGAGTCCCGCATCGCAGGTGGTGTAAACCTGGACGGTGCGATGTGGGGGCCTGTCTTGAATCTGGGTGTACGCCGCCCTTTTCTCATATTCGGAGGTGAAGGGCATAATTCCAGCGTCATCGAAAGCTGGGGCGACTTTCTCAATGCAACAAAAAGCAACTTTCCTCGTTCCTGGTCGAAGGAGCTGAGCACGATGGGAACGGTACACAACAGCTTCAGCGACTTCCCGCACATTGGGGAAGCTTCTGGGTTAAAAGAAAATGAAGTGCTTGTGGACATTCTGTTTGGGAAAATTGCAGTGAGCAGGTTGATGAAGATCCTGACTGAGTATCTTGACGACTTTATCCAGTTCTCACAACGCCATGAAAAGGAGGGCCTTCTGGCAGGAGAAAACCCAAACTATCCTGAAGTTGTCTTCGGATGAAATAACCCAATCCCTGTAACGTATGCTTTCTAAGGCCGTTGATGCTTGATTACACAATAAGAGATGCAGAAATTATATGTAGGCAAGATTCAGATACTGAAGATATTCTGCAGTAGTTACACCAAGAGGCCATTTTGAGATGTAAATTTTGCTCACATTTGCATCAGCAGTCGGCCTTTTGAACATAAGGCTACGAAGAAGTTGTCTTGAGAGGCACACGCACCATTTTATTTCTTCTCACATATGTGCCAGCCGGACTATCTAGCACCTGCCATCTTGTCTTCATTTTCGAGGACGAAGCTGCGTGTGGAGCAGGCTTGGGCGCGTGAGGATGACTCAAGCTAATGTACCCTGAACTCTAGGGATAAGATGATCCTTGATAAAATTTGGGTTCCTCCAGGCGGTCCAGTTCCGATTCAGGAGGCCCCATTGCTCCTCATCTGCTTGAACTCCTCGTCGAGTGTAGTATTCTCCGACGATGACCCAGTGAAACCACATCGCTTGCAACTTCGGGAGGTATTCCGTCAAAAGTCCGTCAAAGATACGGGCCCTCTCATAATCGGCTCCTGACATGTGATGACCGAATTCTGTCAGCATCACAGGATAAACCTCTTTGGTTTGTGGGTCTGTCTCATTCATTCCTTGAAACCCGTCATTGTAGAGCGTTCGACGTAGGACCTCAGCATCGACTGTTTGGTGATCGTAATTGTGAAACTCCAACACAACCTTGTCGTCGCCATAGCCGACGAGGTTGGATCGCTCGAATCTCTCCACACCCGGCGTCAGCGGGTCGAGTCGGAACACTGGCGTTATGACATGGCCATATTCAATGCCGCCGAAGACAATGATCAAGTCCTCGTTAGCCTTATGCACCGCGTCGCTGCCCAAGCGCATGAACTTGTACCAGTTCTGCCAGCTGTAGGCCTCGTAAAGTTCGGGCTGGTCAAGCTCCCGCCGGACCTCGTTGCGGAGGGCGAGCGAGATCAGCGCCGGCCACTTCTTCCCCTGTTCATGGTTACATTAGCATTACAGCCGAGCGCATCCGACTGGTGTCGACTGGCGTGGGACCTGCAGCCTGCTTACATGCTTCGCTAAGTATGCCAACCCGCGGACCCATTTGTCCGTGTTGAATTCAGAATCTCCCCACCACGCGTTACCATCATTTCCATTGCAGCACCATTTGCCTGTGGACATGTGGTTGTCTAAGTGAATGTAAACATGCTGGCGTTCGCATTCGGCAGCAACAGCATCAAAGACCTATATGCAATTCAGCATGGTTTGTTTAGGCCTACGCTAACGCGAGTCCAATCTTCTTTACCTCTAGGCGCGTAGTACTGGCTGTGAACGATGGATTGTGTTCTAGGACCTGTTCCAGGACCCTCGTTCCATTTTCAGTCCCGAGGCCGCGGAAGAAAGCTTGTTCCAGAGAAATGTCTTTGCCGCAGTTTGCAAAAATTTGATCTACCATCTGAATGGCAAACGTAAGACGAATAGCATTCATCCCAACGCTAGTGATCTGAGATACAATCTCCTCGACAGATCGATATTGTAGTCCTTCGGGGATCATGGTCTCACCATGAGCAGGCCAATTGACACCAGCCAGTTTCACATTTTCATTATCCGAGTTGACAATCCATCGACCAGATGTTCGAAAAGGACCTTTCGGCCATGATTTGGCGGCCAACGACCCAACGAGGAGATTGAGCACCAGCAAAGCGGTTGCAAAAAGACGCATTTTGTTCAGAGTGCAGCGCTCTAATGGATCTGGGACCCAAGTCGAGACTGATAGATTTCCTTGTTTATGATGGTAACCTTTGTCAGTTTGACCACTTTTTATAAGTCTCGTAAGATATCATGGATTCTGAAGCTGCCCGTAAGATGGCCCGATGCCCGCTTTGCACTGCGTTACATCTCAGAAAATACCTTAAAACTCGAGATTTCGCACCAATCAAATTAGGATGATTCGTGAATGATCGATGGATTTACATGCGGGGTTTGAAATTTGCTGCTGTAATGAGTGAATTGTGGTAATGGAAGAATACAACATGCTCCATTCGATGCGGGAATGACGTCGGTACGAGATAGCCATTTAGCCTTTATGCAACCGGCTTATACATCTCTGGAGCCACTGCAAGTTGGAACATTGATCTTAGCCGTGAGTGACCCATTGAAGCTCTTGATCAATTCACTCTCCATATTCAAACTCTTTCTTATGCATGTGTACGAGAAAGCATCTAAGCTTGTTACTTTTCCGCTACACTTGTTAGCTGGTGAGGATGAATTCGACCTCCACGCTTATCTCGGAGGAAGCTACTGATGCTGAAATTTGTCCTTACATATACGTGAGCGGAAAATCTATGCAAGAGAGGGAATTCAGGTGCTTGGCAGTCCAATTCATGCAAGTTCAGCGCATGGTGTTGATTGCAAGCCCGATCTCACAGTTCACATTTTCACATGAGGCAGTATCATTCGATTGAGCAGTTCTCTGTTAAAGGCGGCAGAGGAGGCAGGCTTGACTAGAATCGAATGTTTCAAGAAAGGAATTGCTTGGAACTTGAAAAACTTCAAATCAACATGAAGAACTCATCATCCCTCTCCGAGCTTCGAGACCAGAACTCCCCATCCATAACCCCATCTATGGCCGCAGGGCCTACGTAGCGGAACCCATCCTCATGTGGCCGCAAGATGGCCGCACTCGGACTTCCTGAAAATACGACTATTATGTCGTCGGGACTTGCAGTATGGGTACCCACGGCTAAGTGCTCCCCGATACTGGAAGGCCCTCCTGCAATTCGCATCAGTTTCTTCCATCCGACATGGATCATGTGCTGGATCGCGAGTTGCATGGTTGTGCTTATCTGATAGCTGCCAAGCTGTGAGAGGTTTGTGAAGTTGTCAGAGGGTACCATAAGCAACTGTGGAGCGTTCAAGCTTTCGTGGGCATGACCTGCCTTGGACACATTTACCAAGATTGACAGGCATTGTAAGATCGCATCGTATGACAATGATGCGGGTGCGGGACTTTGGCCCCGTTCCCGGAGCAGCAGCAACGTGCGAGTCATCGCATGAAGGGCCATCGCGCCATCGTCCTGAGGGAACATGTTCCTAGCGATGTCATACCAGCCGCCAATGCTATCAATCAAGGCGCCGATGTATTGCCCAGTCGGCTTACCTGCATCACCGAGTAAAGATGTCGATGAATCCATCATCCAAGGGAGCCCCGCCTCCAACACGATGCCAAGTCGACGACCCTTGACAACTAGCCGAGTTGCGCCTGGCTCCAGGATGTACTCGTACGTGCTTGAGCCAGAAATCTGAGATTTACTGATGGCTCCTGCCACGGAACGTGGTGGGTTGGAAGGTGACCAATGTCGCATGGATCCGGAAAAGTCGGGCACCCACGATGGCAAACCGTATTCGTACCAGCCGGCGGACTCCGTCACGATACTCAATAGCTCTAAGCCTTTTTCGCTTTGGATGATTGCGATTGCAGCCTCTGTGTACACCACCGCTAGGGGTTTCTGGTAGTCGGGAGCGGGCATGGTGAATCCGAACCGCTTGCACAGCCCATAGAGCGAGAAGATCTTGTCTTCAGGTCGAGTTGCTTCGAAAGTCAGAGCCGGTAGCAGAACAATTGTGGATAGCGTCATGTTGAAGTTCGAAATGGGCTCTCCTCTCTCCTTCCTCGAAATGAACTCGTTCATGGCGTCATGATAACTCAGGTACGACTTCCAGTGAAAGCCCATCTCCTTCGAATTCAGTTTTGAATATGGCAGTCTCGTAAAGTCAGCCGCAACCACAATGTTCTTCATATGGAGCAAGTATTTGCCGCAATAGAACATGACCTTCCGTCCTAATGCCACCTCTTGGATGACCTAAACAGAGGAGATACTTGTTAGAATGTGGACAACGCTCTCAGTACGAACAAAGCTAGCTTACCCAGCATCTTCTGAACCAAGGTAGCCGAAAAAAGCCGTAGAGTTTCCCGTAAGGATAGGCTTCTGTAGTTTCTGTGCCAAGGTGTCAGCCACTTCATACTCCCAATGCGTGCATTGTAGATCTCACGCAAGATGTCATCGACCAAAGCCTCGTACTTCCTACGACACGCTTCCTGTTGCGGCCCTGGTAATTTCGCTCCTAGATAAGGTGCTGTAAGACTCTTCAAGGCTTCGCACGCTACATCTGAGGCAGCATCCCCTTCGCCAAGGTGCACATTGACCTGTTCCGCACCCCTATAAATTTGGTCCATCATAGCAACCTGTTGGCCACGCTCGGCCAATGCTGAGGGCGTATTGCCCTGGTTAATGCAAATCGAGTCCATCCAGATCAACCGATCTTTTCTTGCCCGGAGCATTCGTCGCAGCGCAGACCCACAGCTTGCCGTGATGGGCAGGATGCGCCCATCGATGTTGATTTTGTCTACCAGTGTGGAATCTCCCCAGCAGTAGGATAAAGCGAAGTACTTTGGTGGACTGGCAAATGAGGCCTCGATGAGTGAGCCATAGAGCTGCAGATTCCGGTACGATTCCTCGCTGCTTCCTGAGGCAGGGAGTTGCAGACGCAGGATCCTGAAAGCATTCGGAGAGCTCAAAGGCCGATACTGGTAGTATTGCGAATCGCTGAAATCCGAAGGTTGCGCCGCATTCTGAGTTTGCATGTATGGTCGCAGGGACGAATTGGCTTGGTCTTGTTCATGTGGATCAAGGAAATCTTGAGGGCCGCGCGCAAGGCGCTTCAGAAGCCGTCTCATTACCAATGATGTCTGCGGTCACAAAATATCGTAAGATCAACGCGTCAGCCGCTTTGTTTGCTGGCTCACGTTATGTGTCGTCCAGTGATTTTTCATTGAGGTATTTCATAGGCCAGAGACTGCAATAGCGGAAGAAATTGCCAGTGGTGCGTTTACTGATAAACCATCGCCTGCGGCTGAGCCTCGAGCACAGGGGTATCCCGGTCGATCTGAGGGCTAAGCTCATGTCACGAGTCAAAGGCTACGACATGTAGATATCATTGAACAATAATCTAAAAAAAGAATGAACCCGAGCCACCCGGCGGGAGTAACGTGCAACAATTATTTGTAATACCCAGTCTAACATTGTATTGCGAAGTCGAAGAACATAGAATTCTGTGCCATGTTAGTGACGTCACATAGGTCGGCCTCAGCTGTCCCGGCAACTGTTCAATCAAGCACAATTTTGAAATGGCATCCGACCTGGAAGCCTAGAGATGGGAGGGCCTTGCACTTGAAGTGCTACTCATCAGGCTAGGCTGACCGAGCAATTGTAAAGTTAATGTAGCAGATGGATGTATCGTTCCGCGATCATTTACATTTCACGAATGTTGCAACTAATTGCTCAACTGAAACGCATCAAGTTAGACTGATTGTGATATTCCAGCGGACACTTGCATGTCAACGATGCTTATCTCGGAATTTTTGCCGAGAAGCTCCGGTTGCAAGTGACAAGCAGAACCTTTGAACATGTCACCCGTTCGTTCGGTGGCATGGTTTGAGTCAAGCGGACAGATAGGTATTGAGAACCTCGCAAAACTTTTATTGATACCACTTAACGCCTTCATTGTTTTCGCACGATGACGAAAGTCTGTTTGGACAATGCTGACAAGCCATATGTGAATCGGCAGTGCCATTGCACCAATTTTCGGGCCCCAACCCACTTTAAATCTCGGTTAGGGCGAGAAGAGACGAATTGGAATTCAAGCTCTTGACAGCAAGCTTTAACTAAGAAGTAGGTCAAATCGAATAGAAGACACCATGTATCTCAGTTTTTGATACCAGTTCGGCCTTGATGACCTCCCGTTAAGTGGCGAAGCGGAAGTCAAGCCTTAACAGCTATGTATTAGTATTCATTTAGTTATTCCGAGGTGAAGAGACTTACCGCTTATTGCCCTCATCTGTCGTTGTGGCTCTGTAGTGATGCTGCTCCTCGGGAGTCATGGCATCCCATTTCTTTGCCTTCTGGCGATTTCTCCAGTTATAGTAGAAGTATGTGCCGGGGTATTGAATGAGCTATGGATTAAGTCAGCTCCATTACTCGTTGTGTGAATGAATAAAAAGTCGTTACTTACACACATCCAGATGCAAATAACCAGTAGACCCTTGTTTGCTTTGAAGTATCGTGGGGCGTCACTGGGTTGATAGACTGAACCAGTTAGCACACAGATTCTTCTCCAAATCGCGAAGCTGGAAACTACTCACTGTTTGCTCCAATCATTCCGCTCACTTGCACCCACATGTTGTACAGTCTGCCACAGGTTAGAGATTTCTTGTGGAGGAGACTCATCTACTTACGAGGCTGATACTGTTCTATTCTGCACTGAGCCAGCATTTCGGCTAGTCCAAGCAACTTGAATGGGATGGGTGCTGTGAAAGTTAGTATCTCTTTAGACCTGCAACGACTTTAATGCTTACTATGGGAATGACAACAAGACCGTTGCGATCGCAAAATATGCCCAACCGCTGATGGGCTCAGGCATCGCGATCAAAGCCACAAAGCATGGCAGTAGCCAAGCGTCTTCCGCCATGGCAACAAAACTTCTGTTGTTCACCAATTCACTGAAAGCGGTAATCGCAAGCATAGTTATGCTTGATCCAACAATGTGAGGAATGGCGAGGAGGTTAGTCTCGATGACGTTAAATCCAAGACCTCGGAAGGCAAGTGTCAGATACTGGTCGACTGGGTACTTGGGCAACCCGAAAAGTAGACCCAGAGCGTAGAGGGGCCACATGTCGTAGTCCTTCGCGCACTCCCAGATCTGGCGGACGGAGAGACCCTGTCGGTTGTGCATGCCACCCTTCTGCGGATCGTCGCGGATAACTGGGAAATGAGTCAGAAGACTTCGGTCACCTATGATTCCTTGCAAGAACCTACCGCTGTTGACAATGATCTTGACTTCTTTTTCTTTGAACCAGCCGTTAGGAGACCACTTGCTCTTCGTCTTGGCAGGCGATTGAGGCATCAGGAAGAAAGAAGCAATGCCAATCAAGACTTGCTTGTGTTAGTATTTTCACAGCATTGTTACGAGACAACCTACAAGTAAATAGACCCCTAACAAAATATTAGTACTGCTGCGATCAACCATCTGAAGATGTACTCACTCGATGAGGAACAGCCAGCGCCAGCCGGCGTAGCCCAAAACGCCACGCATTGCAACCAAGCCAACGGCAGCAAAACCGATGCCAATGTCCACTTATGTCACGGTCAATTTGAAACCTTCTAAACGATGTGACACAAACTAACCAATCTGCGAGAACATCCAAAACCATGCCAGGCGAATAGGGAGCTGCTGGTGGTCAATTGGCGCCCTCCAAAGGTTGAGGCAGAGGAAACTAACAGATCTTCCGGTGTACCAGTAGCTGAGGTATAGAATGGTATCGCTATACAAGATTAGACAGAGCTCATTCATCAATAACAGAGACAGCCTACGGGATGAAACCTCCTTGGAATGTTGCGCTGGGCACAATTAGTATCATTAGCGCCTTTGATGTCGGCCAAACTTACATCAGATATCGACAAGCCAGATACGAATTGCGGCCTTGCATGAAGAACTGCATCGCCGAGATGAAACTGAAGATACATATCTGGATAGGGATCCACAGGTCGGGGCCGATACTGCAAATCTTTAGCACGGTAATAGCGCATTCGTGTAAATGAGCACTCACCGCTTCGAGATGAGCTGAGAAGGAAGCTCTGCGACGAGGAAACCGACTCTGGCAATGGTTTGGCCAATGTTCTTGTCGCACGTCAGTATCGTGGCACGTACCACCAGATTAGGCACTTGAACTCACATAATCGCCCCTTGTCATGTTGAGATCATCGAGCAGATTGTCTGAAACGGCATTCGAGATGTTGTTTCTGTTGATGTTAAGAGCTGCGAACATGATGCACACCCAGACCTAAAGACTTTAGCCCCATCGTGTCCGCTTTCGCCCGTCGTTACTCACCATGATCTTCCAGTCGACTTTACGGCGAGCCTCTCTTTCTTCTCTCCATGTCCATCTGAAGCTCGGGTCGAAGGCTGACATATTCTCCCACTGAGGGTGGATGTAGAGTTGCTTGTACTCTTCGACGTTCTCCGAGTCCCAGATACTTGGCTGCGTAGCAATCTGGCACAGAGTCAATAATTGATTACTTGCACGTGTGGAACGGCCATGCGCACTGCGTCCAGGTCATATTGATCACCCTTGGGGCCCTTTCTGATTCTCAGAAATCGGAGGATGGCGTCACCGAGCGCGGCTTCCATGCGCTGCGTCTCTTGAGTCGCCAATGCCGGCGCCGTCGGAGGTGCAGCATCTTGAATGTCCTTGATGTCTTTCGTGTCGGATCTTTCCTTTGACGATACACTGGCTTGTTCCGACGGTACGTCTGACCCAATTGGGGTCGACGAGACAGGAGGCTGTTGTGCAGACATTCTTGCCAACGAGAACAAATTCGTCAACAGGCACAGATCGACGGACGCCTACAGATCACAAAACATGTCCTACAGTCGTCTACTTTAAGTAATGTCTGCTGTGCAAACTGCCGAAACAAATCCACCAATATGGGACCCTAGAGCACCCCAGTGGAGGATGATGGACACGGCGGACCTCTTTTTTCTCAGAGCGCCTCCAACAGTCCAGTGACGTGCCTCGGATATCGCGACATGATGCGTCCTTGCGTATGCTACCCACTGCAGTGCTTGTTGCTCCGAGGAAATGCCACTTGCTAGTTTGGAAGTGATGTGCGATTGGTGTGATACGCCATCCCCACACCGGCTCGCACCATAATTCACCATCTATTGATAAAATGTCGTGCTTGCTCGTGCACCCCCAACTGGTCGAATTCGGCAGCGAAATGTGTAATGATTGGACTCGCAGGCAGTCCGCCTCAAGTAGGGTCCATAACGGAGGCCACCCCAAACCACGCTTTTGTGTCAAGCTCTTTGAACGGACCCTTGGTCAGTATGGCGACACAAATGCATTTGTCACCAATTCTAGCTCACCCAATTTTCCTGTACAGGGCAAGGCAAAGAGGTTCATGTAAAACTAGGGTTTGGAGTGCGTGCAGGAAAAGGAATGCCAAGAAAAGTGTTCGGCGGAATGCCGACATAGCATTCAATCCCGACCGTTGGAGCGTGCATACAAATCTGCGGTTCTAGCGGAGAACACCCTGAGCAGGGGTCGCCATTCTGCATCCCAAACTTGCTGTCCCTGTTTATTTAAAGCCGTCGGTACTTCCAATGATCTAACTCCACTCTTCGTAAATACGGTACAAGGCTGCCGTTATAACCTCATGAAGTCCGACAGCAAAACAAGAAGAGGCTAAACCATTACACTACAGTAGGGATGAGAAGGTTAGATGATCGTGGACGCGACTCCCTCTTACAATGAGGACAGATCAGAGTTGCTGGTTCAGAAATGAGTCCCGAGGGGCTATGCAATTGACCCTATGCAAAGAACATGGCATGGCGTAGGCGATCGTCAAGAAGCCTTTCCGAGAGGAGCGATCGGCCATCATTGGCGCATGGATGTCTGCAAGACGCCTTCTCGGTAGTTTTGATAGTCGATCATGCTCACACGCAGTTTGCGCCTCGGCCTTTTCTTCCAGTTGAGTATAAAGCAATCCAAGTTCGGCCTCCCTTTCTTCACTCTGGCCCACAATACGGTAATTACCGGGTGGATATGTGTGGGTTTTGGTCAGTCTTTCACCTTTCAGTCTGTGGCAATCCACCGTCGTACTCGACTGTCCCACCGTTCTTGAGCAGGCTGGGGTGTCTTTTTATGTTCCTGGATCGGCCTCGCCATACGAGAGAAAGAAAAATTACTAGGCAAAACCACGTGGAGGTTGCAGGGGCCGACGTCATCCCCGAACATCAGCGGGTTGACCATTGGCGCCCCCATAGCAAAGGCTTGAGAAGGGGGGATCATACGCCGGGATTCTAACATATGCCACTGATAAATCAAACCAGGCTTCTATACCATACTGCCCCCCCCAATAGGGAGGCGAATGAGCCAGTCACCATCCAAAGGCACGCCATTGGTGGCTAGTGCGTAGCTTCCCAAAGAAGGCCATGTGGTTTATTCTTTCTTGGAGACCCCCCGGGACAGGCCGTGAATACGAGAACTCGGCCATTATTAGATTCCTGGAGCTGCTACCATATATAAGGCTTTACCCAGCCGTGCTCCGGGTCGCTCGGCGTAGCTGCTCGAATCTGATAAGAACTCAAGCGCCCTGAACCGGACCTCAGTTCCGTCAATCTTAATCAATGACAATTTCCTGCCATCTCGTATGGGATACCAAGGCAGCTCCATCAAGCTCAGCTTGCCTCGCACCACCAATAATCAACTTCTCGCAATGCAGTATATGAAAAGGGTGTCCCAACGAGATCAGGCATCCGTTGTTCAACCCCATTCACAAAGTTTAAGTAATGCTTTTACCTCCTGCACTCACGACGCTCACAGCTGCTCAGAAGCAAGGCCGATAAACCCACCGGACTAGTCTGGTGATTAGCTTCTGATCCAGGAGAATAGAGTGATAAGTTTGGAGCCTCACAGATCTACCATAAACAGCGGTAACTGTTGTTCCAGGTGCAACCTCAACATCAAGCGAGACATAATTTGCAACATAGTCTGTTGTATTCACAATGAACTTGCCTGACCCTCCATGGTTAGTCTTGAGCTAGAAACAAATTAGTGCTTGCGGGCTTCGTTGTGCTCGGATAACGTCATACTTCTAGAGTACGTAACTCGCCGAAGATCCGCGCATTATCGCTGCTGTCCTTGCTGGTGCAATTGTACGTAATGGTAGCGCCCGAGATGCGCTCGCCCTCGGATCCGTTGATTCTCATAGTCACGTCTGTTGGTTGTTCCCTTCGACGGGATCGATGTTCGATTCTTACAGGCAAGCACCATACGCTTGATGCGAGAGGTTTTGGGGTTGAATATTGAAACTCCAGCGCATGGTCCAAGTTGCCCTTAATTTGTGAGAGCAGCGATAGTTGAGCCCCCTTTTCCCCTCCGAATTTGGTGAAATATATGGGGAAGTAGTGATCTTCCATTTCACCACTCTCTTCATCGAGAATCTCTATAGGGAGCGCTGCCGACTTCTGATTGAGGTGTATACCAGCTGAGGGCATTTCTGGATACCAGATTGCGGAGTCGAAGAGAGAGATCCTTTGCTGTGCCATGACAGTTGCCTCAGCCGAGCTCCTTGGTCCGCATCTTGCTACGGACAGAGAGTTTATTTTACAACCCTGATCCAGTGTCAATACTCTGAGCTTGGATAAGAATGATGAAACTGACATCGCAGGTGGCTTTGACCGCCGTGATATTTGCGTGAACCACCAACCTCCTGGTATGTGGCATAGCGAGAGTTTTCCCTGCCCAACTCGACGTACTGCCGTCTTCATAAACGCTCTGCAAGGCATGTAGACCCCGTGGCCCAACCACGATGTTGAACCCGATCGGATCGCTGAGCAGGCGCAGGGTTTCCACGTTCTGCGATTGGTATCCCAGGTGCCTGAATCTGCCCGTCCTCGTGATGAAGGTCATTCCAGAGATGAAGTATATAGGGCCAAGTTTAATGAAATAGAGACGAATCTCTGTCAATGGGCCTTGTAATTGGGCACACTGCGTATGTAGATTTATTTGCGTGTGAGTGTCTGCTTGCTGAATATCAAGGTCCGGGTGGTTATGGCAAATGTTGCAGGCTACTTTGGTCCATATGTCAAACTCAGCGGCTGGCCCAAACTGTCTTGGTTGACAAAAAGAAGTGATGGGGGCATCCGGCGTGGCGCCTCGTATTAGCTTGACCAAACGCCATACCCTGGCTCTATTTCGTAGCTCAGGGGCGAGCTTTTCTTCTGCATTGGTAGCTCTGTACAGCCGCAGCCAATCGAGAGGCTGGTGGCCAGGCGACTGTTGTGCTTCAAAGAGCCACTCACGTTCGTTCCCGGGACTAAACTTTCTTGCCCAGAATGACGGCTGGTGGTAGATGAAATTGAATGCCCGCGAGGCGAGTCGAAGATTGAGAGCATCTGCTGTAGTTAGCAAGTTGGCGACAATGAGCCGTACATCGTTGGGTAGCATATGAAAGCCATCTGGAGAGGTAAATTCGGGGTTTCCAAGAGCTCCTCGTTCCGCCAAAGGTGCCGGGATGCTCTTGTCAGGCAAGCTCTCAAGTTGTGTGACGTAGCATGGATCATGATTGAGGTGATCAGGAACAATTCCCTGAACTTCTATAGTACGATCCCACATTTCTAAGCACCTGCTAATCCGAGCAGCGCCTTCGTAATCGTGTCCCCAATCCAGGATATCCTGACCACTGGCCAGGACCATGGAAGCGCAGACGTCGAACAGGGTATCACAGGGTACCCGACCGGGCGCATAAGCCCTCTCAAGCAACGACCAGCAAGACTCGTGTGCGGGAAACCCATAGCGATCTTGACCCAAGTCCTCGAAATTCTCCATGACAGAAATGGCTTCACCAGCTGGTAGTCCATCCCTACCGGCGTAGCATCGGTCGGCGGCGTAGTCCCAAGGCGCGTACCACGAACCCCCGCGCGCATCAATGTGCGAGGCCACACCGGAAACAGCTGTTCCAGAAGCACTATGTCGGTAAACTAAGTGGGTTGGTCAGATTGATAAGATTCAGGTCTCCCGAGTTCCGCTGCGAGGAGGTTGACAAACGGATGCGATATCTGTTTCCCCATGCTACATCTCCAGCCGACGGCCGCTGCACCGCACAACCGCAAATGATGCAGTGCTTCGATCTCGCAAGACGAGCCATTCTGTACTGCAGCCTGCTTCAACCGTACATCAGTTGTGGAACTCAAGGTGAAGGAAGATATTTGTATATGAGGTGCAGTCAATGCACAGACTACCTGCCCTGATGCCTGGTATCATGAGCATCATACAAGTGGGTTCATCCGCTATGCACAATGTGTCGGTGTGATTCCCATTCTAGAAATGCCTGAGGCACTAACAATCGCGTTTTCTTGAAGATTTGTGTGGGTCAGACGTCAGACCCTTTGGGGTCAACCACAAGATTCGCGGCGCATCTTCCGTACCTTGTGCCAGTCACGAATTTGCCCTGCTCAGCTGGCGTGGCGCGTTACGACGGACCTGCTTGAACCCATGTATCTCATTATGCATAGAACAGCTTCGGGTGATTTTATCTAGAGGGTACAAACGAAAGACTTGATATTTGTCCGAAATGTAGTGGTTCGGTTGCGGATATCCTTGCTGGGTAAGCCTCCATGAGACAACGCGAAGCAATTCACAATTGTAATGATGGATGGGGTGGCCGTGCGATTTCTGGTAAGTTTCCCAGAACTTCTTTGTGAGATTCAATATTGGGCCTTCACCCTCGTTCTCATTCCTTACGAGAGGTCACCAACTTCAAATTCGGGTCAGCGCGACCATATACGGCTGAAATGACATTAGGTAGGTCAAAACAATACATGCCGCAGAATCTAACGACCAGACGCCATTCCGAATGATCTAGAAAGACCATGCCAATCTAAATGAGAACCATGACTCCAAGACGGCGACTGGATAGCAAGCCCGCGAACTATGGTGAAAAGAGAATTTGGTGGCGTATGTCCTCAAAAAACTTTTTATGAGAGGCCCGTCAACCACGGATCGCGCAAGAGTTCTCTGGCAGTCGGGCGCTTCTTCGGATCCCAAGTGAGAGCTCTTCTTACAAAGTTAAGAAACTCGGTCTTATCCTCCAACTTGGTTTCAGCCGCTTCCAGTGTCTTCTCTTTAGGGATAGGGACAAAGTCTCCCCATTTACCTGCACATGAAATCGGGTCAGTGGTTGCAGAGGCCTCGTATAGAACAAAAGAGGTACGTACCGTCTTTATCCCAATACTCAAGCGCCCTCTGCTGATGGCGATCAAGTAGCTAAGCAGGCGGCGGGCCTAATGCAGCAATGAGCTCAGCGAAATGAACACCGTCTGAAAATCTGCCGTCATCCTTTCGGGCGCTGAAAAAAGTCCTTCCCTCTAGAAGATCCCACGCCTGAGAGTAATCATCAGTAATCATCAGCCAACAGCCATGTCAGCCACTTCTTTTCTTTCTTCCACTTACAGTGAGTCCGACACTCCAGATGTCCACGGAATAATTCCATTGAATCCATAACAGCGCCTCGGGCGCTCTATACATCGTAGGCATGACGTCTCCAGCGTGAGGTCCGGGGCCCAATCGTACTTCTCCAAAACCCGAGAGGAGCATGGGCCCTGCCTTTGGCTTCATGAGACGAGAGAAATACAATGTTCGGCCTGGAAGCTCTTTCCGAGGAACAGGGTTTTCGAATTCAGTGTCCTCCAATCCTTTGAAGAGAGAGTTATCGTTTGAGCCGAGGAGTAAATTACCAGGGTGTATGTCTGGGTCAATGATGTTAACCAGAAGAGCCTCATGTATACGGTATGTGCGCATAAGATGGGTTTGAGATTGTGATTCAGATCCTACCAGTATGCACTGCTTGCGCTTTCGTGTGTAGGAAGTCAACAGCTTTGAGCAATTCGATTATGGCGCCTTTGACGAACTCTTCATCGAACCCGCGCCCCTTCATGAAGACTGTGTCCATGTCGCGAAGGCTCATTTGCGAGACCTGCAGGACAAGCACGATGTGTTTTCCGTTAGGGCCGACGACATGAAAACAGTCGAGAAGTCTCCTGACGTTGCCAGCGCCGACGTGATTGCTCGGTAGGACCTTGTTTAGGTGCTCGTAAAAGGGCAGCTCACGGTGCTGTATGGAGTTGTGTATGTAAACCTTGAGAGCGACGTATTGGCGCTTTCTGTACCCTCCTGTCAGCCTTGTCTGGTTTCATGTTTACCAAAATGCTTACTCCAGGTCACGCGCAAGCCCATATCGTGGAAGACGAACCGTAGCCCAGCTTGGCAACGGTTTGGAACCTGTCATTGAATACTTCACCCAACTGGACTGGATAGAAGTGCTCTGGGCTGTACTCTGGCATTCCCTCTTCCTCTATAGGCTGATTTTCGTCGATGTGGTGGAAGCCTTGTGAAGGGAACGTCCGTGGTTCAGATCGTGGACGCGCCGTGGAGAAGAGTTGTAGCTTGGCAGTCATGCCGCCGAGTCTCCAACGGGTGGGCATCACGGCGCGTCGTCGAGGAGCAAGCAACGGTTGTGCAGGAGAGAGATTTGCTCGTGAGAATGAAAACGGGCAAGGAACCCGCCGTAACGTGGCCCGATACAACGCCATGATGCGTTTACATGCGCGAATGCAGTGAGGCCAGGGTGCCTGCCACCGCGCCAAGTTAGTGCAGAGGCCGATAATTAATTGATGCTAAAAGTTCTCCCAAAGTGCTGCCGGGCCCACCTCGGCAGATCTCCACCACCCACCACTGATTGTGCCCGCTAATTCCCCGTTAACCAGCCGCCTGGCGCCACCCTGACAGGTGCGGCCACAGGTTTGTTGGTGATAGCACTGGGCTCGGAACCAAGTGAAGATATCACAGCGTGCATCACCAACAGCCCCTTCCAGACTCATGGCGACTGAGGCTCTCGCATCTTTCAGTACAACGGGTCGAGTAGGAGGCTGCAGATGCCACGAGTCACAGACAAAGATGGGTTTACATCTAGCGCTCTTGCTCCTCAGAGAAGCTCGGTATGCCGTCTTGGTGATTTTCCCGAGCAAGCATGGGGTTGTTTGCCAGATGATAAATTCTTCTACGCTCCCAGAAGCTCTGGCATGGTGATCTTATGAAGTTGTTGCAATCCCTTGTCCACCAAGACAATAGAAAGCTTCTTTCTACACCAAAAAAAAGAAATGCACAAGTAATCCCTTTTTTGTCCATCTCCAAAATTGGACACACCCTTTATCTAGCCTTTTCTTCATTGTGCTGGCCCGAGGGTTCTCCATCACTGCTCGAAAGTCGATCTGACTCATCGGCAGAGAGTGACTGAAATTAACGAAGCCACGGCGCACAATGGGTAAACAATGTTCAAAATATTGCTGAGAGTATTGGATGTCACAAACTAGTGAAGCAAGGCTCTAATTGGTATCTGCAGTTGTTATTCCTACGTGTAGTAGTTTTGGATGGAGAACAGGAGCGTACTAGGTGTTGTATCAGTCTCCCCTCGCATCCTTACCTCGCATCCTTAAGCTACACTAATTGTCTTCTCCAAAATTAGAACATTTAGGAATGCCATGATTCTCGTTCCAAGAGTCCAAAAGCCATGTATGTACGGAACACCTAATAACATAGGCTGTGCGGAGGTGTAACGAGTCCTTATCAGCGTGAAAGCTTATGCAATGTCCTTCCGCAGAAATACTGCTCTACAAGGCCAAACCTTTCCTGTCTTGGGATCGGGATCTGTGTACAAGTTCGATACCGTACCGATCAACCGGTAACCACGGCGCTCATACCAAACTTGGTTGGACATCTAGACAAAATAATTAGCCGCTGGCTTGCATCACAAGCCAAGAGTGTTTGTCACACCTTCTTCGTCTCGTCATAGGTGCCCATGATCATCATTTGTTCTTTTTGGTCGTCCTTGTGCATCGTGTCTAGCAGCAGATGTACAGCCTTGAGTGGATCTTCCGTAATCATGCGCTCGGCGATATTCATGGCAGCACCACCGACTCCCAGTCCCTGCAGTGCATGTGAAACATAAAGACTCTTGATCCAGTACGACCCGTGTTCGGGGACCTCAATCCCTAGCTCTTTGTAGTAGGCTGGATCATGGGTGTCAAGGGCAATGTGCCCAATTGGAAGGAACCTGGCATGCGTTGGACTACGAGGTTGTGCCAACAGCGTCTTGCTGGAATCGACGAGCTCGTCGTTTTCCTGTCAAATCTTAGTACGAAATTTGACACGGCAGCCGTGCAGCGCCTACCTCTGGGTATTGATCGGTGTGCAACTTGTGGTATGACTCACGTCTGGGTTCATCAGCTGGGAAAATCTATTTGCTATCGTGTCAGTTCCAGTGTTGAACAAGCACCTTGGAAAAACCTACAAGCCAATAAACACATTTCGTGCCTGCAAGGTGTGCGTCCCTCCACTGCACGGGAACGCGCAGGTGGTGCCATCCGCATTGTTTCCGCTGCTCAACCAAGCGATCGACGTGCTCTGGCGATTCGGGGTCCCAAGGGATGAGGGTCACGTTGGGTTTAGCCATGTTGAATCACTAACTCTCCGCGTTTGCTTGATTCGTCCAAAAGTGTCCGAGGACAAGAAGAGAGACTCCAACGGTCGCCGCAAAGGTTGGTTTGACAGAAGTTGTGACTCGTGGCGCGGGGCAGCGCATTCGTATCTGCACGTAATGAGTCAATCTCGCACATGGATTATTTCAGCGTTTCAGCGTCTGTTGGCTCCTTTGGTTAGTTGCCTCCCCTGGTCCTTTATTTAGAAAAGCCGACTCCAGCCGGGCCATCCGGGCATCCGACGGAGCTGTTCGTCCGAGGTGAATGCCTACCCTAGAGCGCCTCAAGACGCTTGGCCGCGCACAAGTTTGACCAAGATCTTGCGGCTTTGCTGTCACAAAATGCGAAAAATGATATGGCGGCTGATGTGTAAAGGAACTAGTTAGTATCTCAAATGACAGACCTGTTCGTAGATTATGCAAGCACTTGCACTGCATACTACTTTTCCTCCAAACAGCGCGTTTCATATTGGAAGTTTTGGTGTACATTGGCTTTGGGTTTATCCACATGGCGACCGGCTATATTTTTTGGGACCTTTGTTCGATGACACCTGAATTCTTCGCAGCGGCCTCCAAAGCGTGTAAGTGCATGTTGGTGGTTACAGGTGCTGTGCACAAAGTTACACGAGTCCACCATGGACAGCACAATGTCAACTTTTCACAAAACAGAGAAGGCATAGGAAACATGTGACCAAATCGCTGATTACAAGCCATGAAAACCATTACTAGGCGCGAAATCGTGGCTATTGCGTACCAGATTACCAAAACCTGCATTTTCCCGTCAAAGAGACGCGTTTTTTTGCTTGTATAACTACCCCATGCTTTCGTGCAACCTGACTTAAGCCGAGGAAGAGCATCACTCCATTGAATTTCGGGTGGTAGTCATACACAGGGGAATGATCGCCAACTATGCACAGCAATGAAAATGACCAAGTTGCACACAAAACCCCAAATTCGATGCAGCATTGAACGAAAATCCAGCCGTAACCCTTTGACCTCTTTTGTCCACTCTCCACATCTACGTAAATCTGTTATAATGGGACGTAAATTTCAGGGTCATCCATTCTGTCATCATTTGGCAAATCTACCCGAGGGCTGATGCATAATAGCGAGGGCTCACACTGTAGGTTTGGATCATCGCGATAGAACAATCCTCGTGACTGGCCCCTATATGTTGCATCCCGACATGGACCGTAAATAGGTCAAGGCTGGAGGTTAATGCAAGGCTAGGGAGGCATCTGCTGGCGCAGCAATGCTTTAGCGCGGCACCAGCCCGTTGATCAGAGCCGGAGGGTAATCATTCAGCCTGATCATCCTGCCCCTAGATCGGCTGATGGCTTTAGCCCCCATCTTCCCCAGATATAGAGCCAGATCTTACAGCACGGTGCCTTGCAGAAATCAGTGTTGCACTCAGATCTAATTGGTCGGCAGCGCATGGGGCGCCGCAGTACAGACCCCATTAGGCAGAAAATGAGGGTCACTCTCCAGCCTGCTTTCAGCCGCAAAGGCTGTGACCTGCGTTGTACGCCGTCAGGTGAGCGAAATACGCCTTGAGTTAGCGCAGGGACTGAAAAAGCGTGACATGGGATTGGCTGGCTTATTTTGTTTGAGCCCCGCAGGATCTGCATCTAGGTTTCAAGTCTAACAACCCCTGTCAAGTGCGACGGGCCGGCTCAAAGTGAAGCCATCACCATTCATCTGGAAATGATTGGGGATTGACATCTGCGGACACTTTGCAAGTCTCTCACCATAAGCCTCACCAAGCTATTCTAGCTCGAATTATGGGGGCCACAACGATTTCAGCTCAGGCTGAGTTACCTTTTGCTCTTGAAACCAGCTTCGACAATGCTTTCATTCAAGTATAAGAAGGCATCGAATGCCTTCTCAAATCAACCTTTCTCATCAGCAAGCAACTTCAACAGCCTCCAGCAAGTAAATCAAACAACACAAAGCACTCAAGCAATAAAAGCTTCTACTACCTCTTCATCTTATCTTTCCACCTACCAACCCAACCCCAACATTCAAAATGCGTTCCGTTCTTGCCTTCCTCCTCGCCTTTGTGGCCATTGTTTCCGCACTTGCCATTGACAAGGACTTTGAGGACGCCACTAAGGAGCTTGATGCTATTGCAACCGACGACAGTGTTCAGCTCATCCCCACTGACCTCGGCAATGACCGCCAGAGGCTGGACATCATCGTCCACGGTGTCTATGAGGGTTATCTGATTGAAACTGAGGATGGTGGTGGTAAGTCTTCTTCTTTCAAGCAATTGCAAATCGATCAAAACTGACATTGAATAATGTGACAGTCCAAGCCTTCGACGAGAATGACAATGAAGTCGAGATCGAGGATTTGGTAGATGATGATGCCCAGGGTGAGGATGGTCTTGAGAAGCGCAACAGGATCAGAATCATCATCATTCTCGCCAAGGTCATCAAGAAGTTTGGAGCTAAGGCCTGGCGATTCATCAAGTGTGTTGGCTACACCTCTACCTTCTTGAACTGCGCCCCCAAAGTGAGTACTTCTTTTCTCCTCCTCGAATTGCCAACAGCAGCTGACCAGCGATTCTTTAGTTCTCCAACTGCGCTATCTTTGGAAACGCGCCTCAGGAGTGCGCCTCTGGCATTATTTGCCTTGGCAATGCCGGCTGGAAGTGCCGCCGCGCTTAAGGCAAGCTGATGCTATGAGAGCGTCTTCGGTTGTCAGGGGCTTTGTTACTGGACTTCCTTCTTGTCTTAGATATACTTTGTTTGCTTCCACACTTGTTATTTAGGACTGCACCATGAACTCTGAATTTACGATGATTACAATTTATACTCCCGGGCTCCACTTGACATATGCTTCATGATTAATGTTCTTTTTCACCTCCAAAAGTGCACAACCTATTAGTTTGGGCACCGCATCCTATTCCAGAGAATCCTGTGTTACCAACCGGCTTTCTCAACTGCTTCCTCAACGTAAGTGGGTTTTCATGAATCTTAACAATCCGTCCGTGATTGGAAATTTCTTCAAGTTTGACGGCTTGCGACCCCCCAAGACTTGTTGGTTGACAGCTCTAGTGGAGGAAATGTCGAGTCCTTATCATAAGAGGCTACCATACTTCGACTCTTGGTGGCGCAATCGGCGTCTCTCAATCAGCCCATCACAGTGCTACCATCAGTCCAGTCTTGCCCATATTCCTTTCGTCGCCGCCACTCGCTTCGCCCCCGAGATGCACCTTTACTTGGTCACTGTTGGACCAGGCAGCCTTGGCAGATGCTCGTTAATCAATCTGTCGTATTTGGCCTTGCTTCCAGCATTCTGGCCAGGTTCATGCCTGGGGACAAATTCGAGGTTCTGGCCAGGCCTGGAAACGATCGATACGACCGCCGAGGCGCCCAGCTCGGTACCGATGATCATGGTCTGGAAATATCTACTGGTGTACCTGCTTTCCGGGGGTTTGTGGAGCATCGAGCGGAGATGCTTCGACGGGGTCGTTTGATTGCTCAGACAATAGCCCAGCCTTGCTGTACGATTGTTGTCGGAACATACAGGAGGCAATTTATGTGGACGAACTAGCAAAATAGCAGACAACAGGGGCGGCTAAGATCAGGTGGGTATATTTTCAGCCGAGCCCTGAACACGCGAAACTATCGAGGGGCTCCGAGCATACGCAAGACCTGGTTTGGGTTGACAAGATTGAGGTGATGTCGTGATGGGACAAGGGGGCCCGCGTCTACATATGTGGCAGTCGCGCTAAGAGAATTTACGATGATGTGGCAAGATCTAGATGCGGCCTACAGGATGAGCTCGCCACGAATTGAGTGGTGGCTAGACATTATCCGCGCAAGATACGTAGTGGATGCGTTTTGAGCATCATCATATGTAAATTACGACGTAGCAATAACAGCCATGCGAGGGCACTTATCTACATCATTGTTTTTTTCTTCGCCTTGCCCACGCAACTCCACATCTCGTTCGGAACGTCTCCGGGCTTAAGGTCACTGCGTTGTCTCCGTGTTGGAGTTGATCATCTTTGAGAGTAGATGTTTGAAGTACAACGTCTATTTAGAACTTCTAGCTTACATCTCATACAATAAAGAGACCACAAGGTGATCTGATGCCATTCGCACTTATTCTTTTTGCCTGCTTCTATATCAATTGGGGCTTTTCATTTGAGCCACTTCCGCGCAAGCAAGAACATCGTAATGTAAACAGCAACGCCAAAACCCAGCATGCCAGAAATGACTCCAAAACCCATCAAATATTTTGGCTTATCATCCGAAGGGAACAGATAAGCGCCATAGATTTGCGCGAGGTTACCCATACCGTTCATGAGCGCCAACGCGATTGCGCGGACTTCCGGATCCATCGTAGCGAAGCATGACGACGCAAACGACAGAGACATGGCGTTGGAAGCCCAAAGGCCGGCGGCCATGAGAACAAGGAGAATGTAACGGGCCGTGAAGTTGTAGACAACACAAACAATAATCGAGGTGACCATGGAGAAGCTGAGCCAGCTTGCAATAATGATACCTCGCCATTGCGACACCTTGTCACCAAAGTAGCCAGTAATGACCGTACAAACAAAGGCAAAGGCGTAGATTGGAACCTATTGAAAAAAGTCAGATTTGATCTGGTAATATGAGAAGCTGGAGCTTACCGTCATGTACTGAGCTTGCACAGTACTGGTGAAACCTAAGCCGTTGACAAGCGTTGGATAGAAGTAAGATAGAGTCGAGGAGCCAACAATGACCTAGAAGCAGTGAGTATATCTTCGCTTGAGAATTTGGCGATGTCGCTTACCATGTAACCCAGAACAAAACCGATCGTTCGCCAATCTTTGAGAGCCAAAATGAAGGAGACTCGCTTTCCAATCTTGTGATTCTCGTCACGGACAGTAACACTGTCAAGTGACAGTCTTGCCATTGCAATCTCCTTTTCCCTCGGCGTAAGACGCTTTGAGTTGGCGGGGAAGTCGAGAAGAATTAGTGAAGAAATGCCAGCCCAGCCCACGGTAGCCACACCCTCAACGATAAAGAGCCAACGCCAGCCTCGCAGCCCATGGGCGCCTTCTAGCCCACCGGTGATGGCTCCTGCGAGCAGACCGCCAAAGGCGCCCGAAAGGATAGCTGCTGACATGAAAACGGCGAACCTTTTTGACTGCTCACCGCGCTTGTACCATGATGAGATGATGAGAAGGATACCTGGAGCGAAACCAGACCTAAGTGTCGTGTTAGTGCGTCGTGTTGAAGCTTTGCAGAGGGGATTGGACTGACTCGGCGATACCAACGAATACACGAAGAATGACGAGATGTTCATATTTATGAATAACAGCCATTATGCAAGTCAAAACACCCCAAACGGCCATGATGGCTGGGAGGTAGAGTGACGGTCTAGTTCGGACGAGGATCATGTTGGACGGCGGTTCGAAAATAACGTAGCCAACTGTGTGATGATCGTCAGAGAAAGAGGGCTTATCCACGGCTGGACGGGAACTTACTGAAGAAGACCACCAATGCGATACTATATTGGCCAGATGACATGTTCAGGTCGTCCGTCATGCCGGCAATTTTCGCATTTCCAATACTGAGTTTAGGTGTTAGCATCAAGCCACGCTGCGGGGGATAGAAAGATGTCATAGAGGTGCATACTTCGTTCTGTCCATGTAGGACAAAAGATACATGAGCCAAATGCAAGGGAGAAGGAAGAGGTCAATCTTGCGAACGAGCGCCTTCTCTTCTTCCTCAGTCCAGGTAATGCCGTTTGCGCTTCGCACGGAACCATCTGTTGGCAAGGAGTTGTTCTCAAGTTCCTTGCCCTGAGCGATCTCCATGCTTCCCTTTCCAGTCTCGGCCATGGTGTCAGAGTGTCTGCTCGCAGTGAAAGTGGTGAGGTCTTGGTTCTGAGTTTGAGGAATTTGCCGCCGAGCTAGAAGTGACCTGACAGAGAAGGATCGCAAGGTCGGATAGTCCTTGAAGCCCATGGATGCAACATTCGACAGAGGATCATCAGGCTGGCGATGCTTTATAACAATATCCAGATCCGTTCCTCCGGAAGACTCGACCTGGCATTTTCATGTTGTTTGCTAGGATTCCCCATGGGGTGGATGCCGCGAGCCCCGGATTGCATGACGGTAGCGTTGTAGCTAGTCTGGGCTCCAAAAAGCCCCCAGTCAAGCGACCAAGTCGGGCTCGACTCGGGGGCTGCGTGCCTCGAAGCGAGACTGGGCACCGAGACGAGGACACATCTGCCAACCCTTGACAACACAACTTGGCTGGATCTAAAATACCAGGGGTAGTACCGACCAAGCATTCGTAAACGGCCACACTATCCATGTAACTTCTGGTCTTTTCCGGTGTGTGCATAATTAATTCTCGCAAAATGCCGCTGAGTCAACCCAATCGTACATTGAGCATCATCCAAGATGCGACCAAGAGGAAATACGGTGTTTTGGCTTGTATTGCGTGAGTTTTCTTCATCGAGGTTGACTTCGTACATTCTAACATCTGTGGCATAGCTATAACATTGAGCAGCTCACAGCTCTTGTGCGAGCCGCAGAGTCGAAACGCTCACCGTTGCTCATTCTCCTTTTTCCTGCCACGGTAAAACAGCTTCCAACGCTTGCGTTCGCGGCAAAGCGCGCAATCGAGGCTGCCAGCGTTCCGTTAGCATTGCATTTAGATCATGCACAAGATGAAGCACAGATTCGCGAGGTGGCGGCGAACTACCCATTCGACTCTATCATGGTGGACATGAGCCATTATGACCACGAGGAGAACCTTTCGAGAACAAAGATCTTGACCAAGGTTTGCCAAGACAAGGGAATCGCCGTTGAGGCAGAAAGCGGGCGCATCAATGGCTATGAGGAAGGCATTGCGGACACCGGTGATCTGGAAGGTATTTTGCCCGACACTCCACCTTTTGACATGTTTCTCATTTTGTGTAGCCATCATGACCTCCCCAGCCGAAGTCGAAGACTTCCTCGCAGCAGGCATCGACCTGCTCGCCCCAAGCATCGGCAACATCCACGGCGACTACGGCCCTAAAGGACCATTGCTCGACTACGAACGGCTCGAGAGTATAACAAAGCAGATTGACGGACGAGCTTCCGTAGCGTTGCACGGCACAAACGACTTTACACCCGAGATTCTGAGACGATGCATTGCCGCGGGCGCTGTTAAGTTGAACGTGAATAAGCTTCTCCTGGAAGTGTGGAACGTTCATTTGCAAAAGAATGCTGCAGGCACCCCATTGATGCAGTTGATGGACGAAGGCATGGATGTTCTCCAGAAAGAGGTTGAAAGATGGATGGACGTCTGTGGCAGTAGTGGGAAGGCAGATAAATAGATTCAATACTAGAATGGCACAGCCATCATGATTCACCAATTCCGCCACGATAATCTTTTGTCGTAAAAGCAGACCAATTATGTCGCCGAGACTGAAAGCCAAGGTACGCCAAGGTACACCACATGCAAGCCTCCGCAAACCTCTCTTCTGCCGTCGGAGCATGCATCTGGTCCCTTGAATTTTCCTGCCCGATGTGATGATATTTTGACTTGATACCGTCCGGTATTTCTCTTCCACTATTGGCTTCCTTGTGGCATACATTGCGACTCTTCTCCTCAGCTGAGCAGAGGGCCTAGAATCTCGACCTGACTCAAGGACCAATAAGCTGATCAAGCTATAGGACGTAGTTCATTGCTGAACCATATTGAAACAAGCAGACGGCAGAATGGTTTGTTCCTTTCTTTCGGCATGTCACCAGGCAAACCTTCTTCCCATACCCCACACAGACCCAGTCTCGATCCTGTTCGTTCCCCTCACAAAGAAGACGCTTGTCCAGGGCTAGTTAGATCAACCCCAACCTTGCTAAACGAGAAAATATCCGTGACCCAGGCCTCCTTGACATTGCTGTCCCTCGTGCCGAGAGGATCGAGGGACTACCGGCCTCCGTGGGTTGACCACTGAAACATTGTCCGACCCCCTGCCAAAACCTTGCATCCCAATTCTCGATGCGAGGGACATTTCTATGAGATATTCTCGGCTGCAGGCAGACTTCGGCAATGCCTCCTAGAGAGCCTCAGAAGCCACGTCGAACGCGCCCGTCGCGGGCCCGAGGACTTCGGACCTCAACCGGTTGGTGAGTTATGCCATTGTTAGGCTCGAACATTGTTCGTTTCTTACGAAGCGCATTCGGCTAAGTCATTGAACAAGCCTCATTTGTCGGAAAAGGAGGATCAAGTGCGATGAAGTCACGCCTCGCTGCGGGCAGTGCTCCAAGTCAAACAGGGATTGCGTCTACGGTACATCCAGCAATGCAGGGAATCGCCGACAGCAGCGTCCTCGGCACGAAGCACGGGATACCCCGGAAGCGGAGCGGAACGGCAACAGCAATGAGAGCAGCACCGACGACAGCAACAACAATAGCAATTTGCTGAGTCTTCTCGGTGCAGCTTCGGAAGCCGCCGTTCCGGAACCTGGCGTTGATGACCAGCTCGGGGTTGCCGTGGACCCCGGGCTGCAGGTAGACAGTGGCCTGTCGGTCCCCGAGGTGGTGAGTGTTGGCCCTTTGGCTATGATGACTCTCTGCATCGGGCTAGCTAATATCCCAGAGTAGGTGGATACAGTAGAGGTTTCTGTCACTGATACAGGCGTATCACCAAACGGGCTGGGCTTTTCGCCTGTCGCGTTGACTCACGAGTCGTTCCTCAACACGTCAGCGTTAGAATGGTTCGACTTGCTGGCGCAAGACGCCATCACCAACATCCAGCGTCACAACAATGGCGCAACGGCCGCAGCACGGTGGAACTTTGACGAGAGCTCCCTCTCCCGAAGGCCAAGTCCAGAGCCAGAGGCCCGCGATACTGGCGGCGAGAGTCTAGGAACAAGCGCAAGATTCGAAGCCGCAGCCGACTCAATACTGTACGGCCCGTCCTGGAACACAAGCGAGCCGATTCCTATCGTAGGCGACGACATTTTTTACTTTCGGCATTACATCGAGGTTGTTAGTCCCATCTTGGACCTGTTCGATGCTGGGAAGCACTTTACTCATTTGGTTCCTCATCTGGCGACGCGGAACGTGGGTCTGTTGAAATCAATACTTGCCGTTGCTGCCCGCCACGCTTCAAGCAGCGCAGCACAGCCTAGAGATGAACGAAGGGAGAACATCTTACAGGCCGGGCAACTGGGATCTCCCGAGAGCGCGGCTGCCAGCGAGTCCTTCTCCTGCAAATCCGGACGTCTTGCAACCCATTATTATTACGAGACGCTCCAATACCTCTCGCAAACTTTGTCCTTCCAGTCTTACGCTGACTCTCTGGAAATCCTCGCGACGGCTATCCTGATAAGTGCGTACGAGATGTTCGGATCGAGTGGTCCTTTCAACAACAGCGAGTGGGAACGACATCTAAGGGGCGCGTTTTGGATCCAACGGTGTCAAGATAACGATGGAGAGTCCACAGACGGGCTACGTCGCGCCGTTTGGTGGGGATGGTTGAGGCAGGACATGTTTGCTGCGTTCCTGGCTGGCCGGCCCGTCATGACGTTCTGGCGTCCGAAGAAGAGCCTGGGGGAACTCAACACGGACGAGTATGCTACCAGAATAGTCTACATCTCCGCCAAGATCGTTGACTTCGCCAATGTCCCATCAGAGGCTGTTGCAAAAGACTTCCAGAGGAGGATGATACATGCGAATAAGCTATGGGAGGCTCTGCAGAGTTGGGACGCCTTGTTGCCGGCCTCTTTCAAACCCCTGCCGATTCTATCCAGACCTGTTCATGAAGACGTCGGGCTCGAGTCTCACACCAGCAAGCACGGCGAACCTTCTCCGTCAGTCCGATCGCAGGCCGCCGATGCCGTTGCCACATTTGAGCCAATATGGATCCACCCTTCTTCACACGCAGGCGCGGTGCAAACCTATCATTTTGCGAGAATTGTTTTACTGCTGAACTCGCCAACGTTGGGTGGAGTTGATGCGTACAAGTCGCGCCAACGGCAGCTCGACGAAAGTGTGAAGATCATTTGTGGCATTGCGATGAATGACTTGCAAGACCCTTCCTTGGCATTTGTTCATGTGCAGGCACTCTATGCTGGTATGTCTACTTTTCAACGCAACTTTTGGGTAGATGTTAATTAACTCATCACTACAGCTGGGCTTTGTATACAATCGCCGGAAGACCGAGCGACCCTTATTACACTCCTTGAGAGGGCGCTTCAGATCAGTGTTTTTCCAACAAAAGATCTGATTGGGAATCTGAGAGCACACTGGGGTGAGGTTGATTGACTTGACATATTTTCGAGTCCAGCTAAAACAAAATTGTATATGTATGACATGCTGTGTAATCTTTAAAAAAAAAACCAAGAGAAGGTCTATAACTTCTTCTTTCATACCGTCCAAATGCAAGCCCACCGGTTTCCTTGCCCTTCCTAATCCTCTATGCTACCATGCACCAACGATACCAGCCACCGGAATGTCAATCCCTGTTGTATAGCTTGCACCATCCGAGAGCAGGTAGACGTAAGCACCGCCCAATTCCTTCGGATCCGCAAGACGCGGCATGCCGCCGTAGTATTGCATCTTCAAATTCCAGTCTGGGGCCTGGTCCACGAAGTAGGTCATTTGTGTTTTTACGAAGCCAGGAGACACCGAGTTGACACGAATGCCATGCTTCGCCCACTCCATTCCGAGCGTATGTGCCATGTTCCGCACCGCACCTTTTGTTCCGCCGTATGGAGCTGAGGGAGCGGCTCTGTTTGGCCTGTAGGAGGTCATGGAGGCGGTAAAGACGATGGAGCCCTTGACGCCCAGCTCAATGAACTTCTTGGCAGCAGCAGTGGCACAGAAGTAAGCCCCATATACGTTCAAGTTGAACAACTGGTCCAACTGAGCTCGACTGAAATCTAAGGCTGGCTGATGTTTCGTCATTCCCGCATTAGCGACCATGCCATGAATGGCGCCGTGGTTAGCCACGATCTTGTTGATGGCTTCTGTAACACTTTCTTCCGAAGTGACATCGCAGTTGAGGTAATGAAGCTTCTTGGGGTTGGCTTTCTGAACGGCGGCGAATTCCTCGCCAGGTTCGAACAAGTCAAGACTGTACACAAAGTCCGCTTCGTTGGCTAGGCAGACTTGGGCAATTCCCAGGCCAATACCACGGTTGGCGCCAGTGATGGCGATAACTTTGCCGGGCAGCGCGACTCGCCAATGATGGTCGGGCCCAGGTTGAGTGCTTAAATAAGGAGTGGCGCCGTTTTGGACGGCAGCCGGGGGAGCCGTTGCTGGCGCGGCATTGGGAGCTTCAGTAGCGCTGGGAGACATGATGGAGTGATTAAGAACCGAGTGGATGGCTGATAATTAACACCAGATGTTAGAACAGGGTTGTACAAGTAACTTATATAGATTACAAGAGATCGATCCATCTTTGGCAAACCGGGGAAACCCCTTGCAGAGTAATATCCGGGGGGGAATGGGATTCCGCCACCCGTGAACCGCTCGCTTAACGGCCGAGTTTGGGGTTCGCTACCCCGAACATCAATCGTTTTCAGTTAGTGTTACCTTTCGTCTCGGGGATGCATGATTCTCGTGGTCGAGACGAGCTAATTCAACACGGGCTAGACGATTGTGGCGTCTTTCCCTCGTCTCGAGGCACATTTTCCCCACATCAGAATAAAAGCGACGTGGGGTAGTACTCGGCGATCCATTCGAAGGCGGCGATCCACGAGACGAAAACTACCTTACCATTGTTGTAGTCCTTCGTCACGGTAGCCGTAGCCGTGGCATGTGTATTGCCCCACAACCTGACAGGCGGCCCATGGGGCATCGACAACCTTTGGTCCTGGGGAAATCCGGAGCATATAAGAAGATGTCGCATATAAATACGCACGTCCGGACATGGGCGACTCCTTTTGCCAAAGCTTATGATCAAGCTATCGTTCAAGTAGCAACAAGCCCTTGAATTTATTCTTCTAGTTCACAATGACGCCCTCACTGGAGGTTCTTGAGAATACGGTCGAGAGTCTGCCGGTCAAGACCTTGGCAACTCAGATCAATGGCGTCCCAGCAGTCTCAGCGCTCGAGTTGGACCGCGCCGACCAGCACGACAAAGTCCTCAAGGTTTTCCGGGCCTTCATCGCGGATCTTTGCCAGCAGTTTGGAGGAGGACATCCCGGGTATGCACCATCAATACGATTACTCGACATGATTTACTAACAACATAAAATAGATCAGCAATGGGAATGGCTGCCATTGGAATAGCTCTATACAAGTACGCCATGAAGTACAGCCCGTCAAATTGCAACTACTTTAACCGAGATCGCTTCGTCCTGTCCAACGGTGGGTTGCTTGGTGGAACAAAAGAGAGAAATCTTACTGACTTGCACAGGACACGCCTGTCTATGGCAGTATCTCTTCATGCATCTGACTGGTGTAAAGAGTATGACTTTGGACCAACTCAAGTCCTACCATTCCACTAAGACAGATTCCTTGTGCCCTGGACACCCTGAGATCGAGAATGAGGGTGTTGAGGTTACAACAGGACCCTTGGGTCAGGGTGTCGCAAATGCAGTCGGTTTGGCCGTCGCTACGAAGCACCTTGCTGCCACATACAACAAGCCAGGTCATGAGCTTGTCAACAACATGACTTGGGTCATGATAGGCGATGCTTGCCTCCAAGAAGGTGTTGGACTAGAGGCTGTTTCATTGGCTGGCCACTGGAAACTCAACAACCTCTGCATAATATACGACAACAATTCAATTACGTGTGACGGCACGGCGGATGTTGCAAACACCGAAGACATGAACGCGAAGATGAGGGCAACAGGTTTCAACGTGATCGACGTCTTGGATGGCAACTCAAATGTTGGTGGTAAGTCGATATGGATCAGTACGTGAAGTCTACGCGTTGCTAAGAATTGTGCAGCCATTGTGTCAGCCTTGGTGTCCGCTCGGAGCAGCGACAAGCCAACCTTCATCAACATCCGTACCACCATCGGTTTCGGTTCCCTCAAAGCCGGCGACGCCAAGACTCATGGGGCGGCTCTCGGAGTTGATGATATTGCCAACATCAAGAAAACCTGCGGCCTGAATCCAGAGGAGCATTTCGCCATTCCCCAAGACGTTTACAGCTTCTTCGACGACGTCATCCCTCGTGGTCAGAAGTACGAGGCGGAATGGAACGAGAAGATCCGCCAATACGAGCAAGCGTACCCAGAAGACGCCGCAGAGTTTAAGCTCCGAGTTGAGGGCAAGTGGGTAGAAGATTGGTCGAAGTATATCCCTAAGAAGGAGGACTTTCCCACCGCTCCCACAGCAACTCGCAAATCGGCCGGTCTGGTTGGCAATCCAATCAGCGAAAATGTTAAGAACATTCTCATTGGTACTGCGGACCTGACACCTTCGTGCAACGTCGCCTACTCCAAGAAGGTCGACTTCCAATCTGTAAGTCGCTTTCACGGATGTTTTTCAAACATACTCTAACAGAAGCCAGCCCGAACTCAAGACAGCTTGCAATCTCAATGGTGATTATTCAGGTCGTTACATCCACTACGGGATCCGCGAGCACGCCATGTGTTCCATCTCCAATGGTCTCGCCGCCTTCAACAAGGGCACCTTCCTCCCCATTACTTCCTCCTTCTTCATGTTCTACCTATACGCTGCGCCAGCCGTCCGCATGGCTGCCCTACAAGGCTTGCAGCAGATCCACATTGCTACACACGATTCCATCGGCACCGGCGAGGACGGCCCTACGCATCAGCCCGTTGAGCTAGCCGCGCTCTACCGAACCATGCCAAACACACTCTATATACGTCCTGCCGACTCTGAGGAAGTCGCTGGTGCTTTCACCGCAGCACTGCAGGCAACTGAGACTCCAACCGTCATATCGCTTTCCCGTCAGAACTTGACTCAATACCCGCAGCACTCATCCCGCGAGGGAGTCACAAAGGGTGCTTATGTATTCCACGAAGCTGAGGATTTTGACGTCACCCTCATTGGAGTTGGCTCCGAGCTGATGTTTGCCATGGAAACCAAGGATATTCTGGCAAATGACGGCATCAAGGCTCGCGTCGTCTCCTTCCCTTGCCAGCGATTGTTTGAGCAACAGTCAAAGGAGTATAAAAGATCTGTCCTCAAGCAGTCTTCTGGCAAGCCCACAGTTGTCATCGAGGCTTATGCTGCGAACGGCTGGGAGCGTTACGCCGATGCCAGCATCTCTATGAGAAGATTTGGTAAGAGCTTGCCATCCAAGTCGGCGTACGCGTACTTTGGCTTTGAGCCCTCGGTCATGGCTCCCAAGATCAAGGCACTAGTTGAGGAGGTAGAACGAGAGGGCATTCATTCACTGCGTCATGACTTCAGAGATTTGAATGGTTATTTGGCGGCCAAGTTTGAGCATTAGGGGGTTTCAAATTGTAAACTATATTTTTGGTCACATGCGCATCGCGGGAATCATGATAGATGTCAATTGGCAGAAACAGTTTACTCATGCAAAAGCTTTGAGATACCTTGCCAACTGGAGATAATTATGTGAACTGAAGAAGTGTAAACCCAATCTATAGACCCAATGTCCTTGGCCGCCTCGCTCTGCCCAATCAACAGGAGGGAATGTTTCCCATTGCACCTCGAGAAGTACTAGCAAGCTTTCCACCAAAGCAAAAATATCACAATCCAATCTATTCTCACAAGAACCGCAAATGCCTTATATCACACGACCTATAACTTTACTCCTTTTTGACCTTGTTCTTCTTTGGCACACGCACCAGCCAATAGACGAGGATCGCGATCACCGCATTGAAAATGCAGTATCCCCACAACATTCCGAAGTTCCGCCAGCGGTTATCGAAGTCGATGTTGACCGAGGCAAGGAACTGGTTCGTGTTGTCTATGGGGCAGTACTGGCAGTCGGCGCCGTTTCCAGCGTTGGGGTCGAGAAGGTATCCGCCGGCACCGGCAATGTATGGTGCCATGAAGTCGCTGCAAGAAGAGTTGTTGGGGGAGACGAAGGTGATGAACTCGCTAGAGTCGCAATGCACAGCAGCGTTGGCTATAGCAGGGCCCAAAAACCCTTCAATCACATATGTGAAAGGGTTGACGCGATACATGAAGACCCAGAAGCGAGGCAAGTCATTTGGCCCGGCAAGGACACTGAGGGAGGTGTGGGATCAGTAAAATGTTGCCAAAACAGTGATGCAAGAAATGACTTTGACTTACCCGCAGAACACAAACATCATCACAAACATAAGGTTGAAGAGGGCTCCCGCCATCTGCTCGCTTTCGAACGCTACGATGAGCATATGTGCGATTGTGCCAGCCCATACGAAGAGCACCCAAACTTGGCAAAACACGTTGAAGCTGCGGGAGTGCACCGTGTTTGTCTCTTGGGCGTTGTGGTACAGTCCCATGGGATAGAACCAGCAGATGAAGGTGAAGATGGACAAAAGCTGATAGCAATCAGTAATAGTCCATGCCAACGAATCAGGGGTCTTACCGAGTTCCACGCAAACTCAACCGTCATCTGGGCGGTCAGGAACGCCTTCCATGAATATGACTTGGACGGCCTCTCGCGAGCTTCATACATGGTTCGCTGTGAAACGAAAAGGGGCATGATCTGCTCGATAACCTGGCCGAAGAAAGCAAGGAACAGGAAGATGCCAAACATCTGGTTCTGGAGACCAGTTTGGGTGTTGTTCAAATTGAGGAATGTCAAGGAGATGAACAAGGCCTATTGAGTTTGTTAGTTTGCGAGTCAACAACGGATTCAAGGATGGCATGGTTTCCAGGTGAGACTTACCGATCCCATAGATAAAGCGGCCTTGGAGTAAATGTAGCGTGGGCTGCGCCAGTACTGCTGGAAAACGCGTTTTGTGACCTCTAGGAGCTGCTGGCTGAAAGGAGCCGCGAACTCGTTGTATGCAGATGGATCTTGCGTTGTCTCATGTATGGGCCGCTCGCTCTTCTCCAAGGTCAACCGGCTCAGTTCATCTTGAACTTGGCGGTATTCCGGTGACTGTCTCCAGACCGCAGGCCAATCAATTTCTGTAAACGCGCCAGGCGCGGCACCAATGACTTCTAGCATGTGCTCCGCAGGGTTGGCCCCTGGTGGACACGCAGAGCCACCGTTGCGGACAAAGTAGTCCATCAAGACCTGAGAGTTGTGTCCCACTTCGCCAAAGTACACAGTCTTTCCACCCTTAGCAAGAAGCAAAAGGCGATCGAAACGTTGAAATAGAATAGCCGAGGGTTGATGGATAGTGCACAGAATGGCCTGGCCACTCTTTGTGAGCTTCTCCATAAGGTTGCAGATGGACCACGATGTTTGACTGTCAAGTCCTGATGTTGGCTCGTCAAGGAAGAGGAGGAGTTGAGGCCGGGCGGCAAGCTCGACACCGATCGTCAATCTCTTGCGTTGCTCGACGTTGAGACCCTCGCCAGGCACGCCGATGACTGCATCGGCATATTCATCCATCCCAAGCAGATCAATAACGTTGTTCACGTAGGCGAGCTTTTCCTCTTTGGAATATTGCGCGGGTTGCCGCAACAAGGCGCTGAAGTTGAGAGCTTCCCGCACGGTTGACGTGTGAAGATGGAGATCCTGCTGCGTAACATAGCCAGTCTTTCTCTGGAAGGACTCATCACGAAGATGGCCATCAACTAGCATCTCGCCCGAAATGACTCCCATCGTAACTCGGCTGGCGAGAACATCCAGGAGAGTAGTCTTTCCAGCTCCGGAAACACCCTGGTATCTCGTTAGCGAAAACTGCTTCGTAAAATCTGCCCCTGGAAAATGCTTACCATTAAGGCTGTGAGGGTTCCTGGCTTGACCCAGCCGTCAACGTGATCGAGGATTCTCCGCGTCTCGGTCTTGATCTTGACATCGTAGCAGACGTCCTTCCAATGGAACACTGAGGTTTGTTGCACCATGCCTGACACAGGGTTCGAGCTGTTCTGGACTTCCTGCTTCACGTTGGCGACGGGGCCAGTCTCGGCATCTTGAGTTGGACTGGCAAGGCTCTTCTTCATAGCTTTCCTTTGGAAGACTAGGACCTCGCCCTTGGATCGTTCAGAGGCGATCACCGTGATAGCTACCAGATGTGCGAACATGAAAGCTACGCCCAAGGCGATGACGATGCCAAGGTTGCGCCATTTATTGGACACGTCGAAGCCATAAAACGCCGAGATGAATGCCGAGCCACTGACTGTGCTCTCGCCCGGAATTGCGCCCTTGACAGAACAAGCTCGCTCCAACGGATTGAGGTTCTCGTATGAAGGACCAGTTGGAACAAAGCTGGCACAGGGAAACTCTCGTCCCTGGAACTCATTGATTGCAACACTCTCGAGGCCATAGAAAGCCGGGTTGATCCAGCGCAGCCACCCGAACCAGGGCGGCATTTGCGGGGGAGGAATGGCAAAGCCCGTAAAAAGAGCAATAGCAAGCAGCATGACCGACGAGGGAACCATTGCCTGCTCCACAGACTTTGTGCAGCTGGCCAAGGTCCGGAACAGCATGCTCATCGAAAGTGTCATGGAGAAAGACATGAGCATGAAGAAGAAGAAAGGTCCGGGCTCGCGACGCAGGTTGACCATGAAGTAAATCACCGTATTTCCTAATATGGCATTGACAATCTTGTATGGCAGATCCACGATCATGGAAGAAAGAGCCTCAGCGCTAAGATGATACAGGGCATAGCGATTGTGTTTCTCGATGATCTTGCGTTTATCGTAAAGTGTCAAAATCTCGAGAATGCTTCCCAGGGCGTTCATGAGAACGGTGAAGAAAAGCAGAGCTCCACGATTGAAGAAGCTGCTTGTACTGAAGTCCATGTTGTAGAATACACTGCTGATGATGAGTGCCTGAAAAGTGTTGACCACAAGCATGGTGATGGTGACGCTTGGGTCACCCTTGAGCATCACCCAACTTCGCCAGAAAGTAAGCTTGACCTGCTCGCTGTAGGACAGGGTATAAGGCGACAGTTCACGTTGTGACTTGGCCTGGTCCGCTTTGCGCGCCTGCAAGAACTTCTGGTAATGCTCTCCGTTGAAAGGGTGCCTCTCAATGTAGTCGTCCAGCTCTTCAATTAGACGAGCGCGGTTCTGGCTTGATTTCCAGGCCTGGGCGAATTCGTCGGGTGTGCGAGGTGTCTTGCCTTCCCAGCCAGGTCTGATGATCCGCTCACTGTGGCTCGTCATTGAAGTCAGGAAGTCGGCCGTGGTTTGCTGCTCAGGGCACACAAAGCCCAGATTCTCGAAGTAGGCCTTGGCCTCGTCCGCCCGACCGAAGAAGATCTGTCGGCCGTCGAAGAGGACAATGACCTTGTCGAACACCTATCCATGCGTCAACGGGTATTCAGGAAGATTGAGCAGGCATGCAGAACAGGACAGTAAACTCACATCGTAGGCATCTTGCGAGGCTTGGTAGATGGCGACAGCGGAAGTGCAGCCCATCGTGTCGGCCTGAGTCCGCAATGTGCGACAAAACTCGAGCGCGTTGGCACTGTCCAGGCCTCTTGTGCTATTATCCCAGCATTGCAGGGGAGAGTAGCTAAGCGCGGCTTCGGCGATGGTGACTCGTTTCCGCTCGCCTCCACTAACACCGCGGACGAAATCATTACCGACACGGGTGTTCTTGGTGTGCGAGATGCCGAACATGGCCATCGTGACATCACGAAGGTGCTCGGCATACGCTTGCCGCGTGACGCCCTCGGGGATGTTCTTTGGGCAGCGTGCGCGGGCGGCAAAGTAGAGTGTATCGCCCACAGTCAATTGAGGGAAGTGATGGTCGACCTCTGCGGTGTATATGCACTCTCCGCGGAATGCGTTGCGCATTTGCTTGGGGTGGATGCCCTGGTAGTTGAGCACAGCGTCTTCGCCAACATAAAAGCCGTGCGTCTCGCCGGCGACTGTTTTCAAGAAGGTCGAGCATCCTGAGCCTGGGGGGCCCAGGACAGCCAGCATCTCTCCGTTGTGCACGACACCTTCGAGGCCATGGAGGATGTCAACACGCTGTTGCTTTTGACGAACAAGCTTCTTCGCAGCTGTGCCGAGCTCGAGCCAGATATTGCTAACGCTCTTTTGGAAGTCGGTCGCGGTTCCGTAGCCGTAGACGTCAAGGTTCTTGAAAGCAATGCCGGTGGTTTTGGGTGGGCAGCCATCAAGGATGTCGGTGCGTAGGTCGTAGAAGGCCTTAGCCCACTTTTTGGCGTTGAACTGGGGGCTGTCTGGGTTGAGTGGCCCATCCGCCGCTACTGGGAATAATTCGCCGGGCGAGGTGTGGGACTGCGAAGTGAGTCTTCGAGCCAGCTCCAAGACAGCATCTTCGTTCCGTTCCTCCTGTGTCTGATCGTTCAGCACAGGCTTCTCATTCTCAGCGACTGTGGCTGAGGACACCGAGTTGGTCGATGAGGAGTTGTAGTTGTAGGGGGCAGGGGTTGCTGTTTCCAGCGTGCCCTCCTTGGGCTCTTCTCTGCCGGTGAGGCTCATTGGCGGCGACAGGGGGCAGCAGTTGATGAGCCTAAATTGCCGTAGGAGAGAGGGCTTTGAAGGGACAGGCTTGGGGACACCGTCATGATTGAGGGAGGCGGCGTCTATATACGGTTCTGCTCTCGGGCTCGGGAAAGGAGCGTTAAGGCCCGCCCTCCTGAGATAACCATGCCTTGCAGGTCGATCTTTCACGAATTACACACGAGGCGGGCATTCGGTGCTGAAGAATCCGACAGCCCGTGCCGTCTTTGTGGTGTGGCTCGGTCTTTGCCAAGCATCACTAGGCTGGAACAGGGCAACGCTGAAGCCACCAGGGTCGGACGTTGGACGCAAAGAATGGCGACAGCCGCCTGTTGAACAATCTTAAATTCGTGATTTGATGATCTGTGGAACCAACGCTAGCCCGAAATCACAAGGCAATCTGATCCGATGCCCGCGGCACGCGTGGCTGTTGCATGTTGCTCATCATGACTGGCGTCCATCCCTGTCAACCGAGCCTTGAGAGTCCGCCCCATGTGAGCCAACGGCAAGCGGCTGATAACTTGATTATTGCCCCGATCCGGTAAAGCCCCCGTACCGTTGTTCGCTTGCGTCGAAGCCGAGACCGACCTGCGTCACGTCCGTTCATTTTAACCCCGTCGTCACAAGGCTCCGAGAAGCCGCCAAGAAACCCGCTTATAACAGCGAGCAGCCCCCCGAGGACGCTGTGTGCTCGGACTTTCGCTCATTGCCCCAGCGAGCTCATGGCGGACCCCGGCGAATTAAGCCAGTTGTCGGTGAGTACAGAGTACCAAATTCCGAGACACGCAGCCTTACGTGTAGTGTTGACGGACGGACGCGCAGTGCACCCGATGCAAGGAGCGAAAGGTGCGGTTACTTATCCCTTTGAAACCGCCAATATGGCATTCATAGTTGACTGATCGCATTGCCTTCAGGTCAAATGCAATCGCATCTTGCCCAAATGCGGCCGATGCGATAGCCATGGCGTGGACTGCACTTATCCCCGCCGAGCAAAAAGGAAGCCCACCAAGCAGCCGCACGAGCCTGGAGTGTAAGTAAATGATCCTTCGCCAGCTAAGCACCCGCCTCAGAACATCCGCTGACGTTGTTGGCCCAAAGTGCGCGAGGGTCGGATCACGCCTTGTCCTTAATCTTGGAGAGGTTGCAGCGCGTAGAGGATAAATGCACGACATTGCCTCAAACGAAATCGCCGCGGCACTCTTCTGTGATCAGCTCAATAGAGCACACAGTTTCCTCGCTCCCCTATGCTGAGCCGGCCATCGTATCTCCCCCCAAAACCCTCACTCCAAGTGGATTGGCGGATTCAGAGTCACCATGGGTCATCGAAACCGCACCACCACCAGTCGCCTTTGATGCTGAACCGATCCTAACATCTGCCATCGATGAAGTACAAAAACAAGTCGCCCGACAGGTGGCCAAATCTGTCATCAGTGACAATGTCGCCATACCGAAACATCTCTCGAAGCTCTGGTTGGAAGGTGAGTCATCTGCCATGAGCTCGCCAAAGCAATACAAACTGACATATCATGTTCTTGTCAAAGCATTCTTCAAGTACAAGAAGTCAGACATGTTTGTTGGCCTCATCGACCGGAAGCTGATAGAGCTCATGCCTGATTTGATTGACATGAGCCACGTGCATGTCGACGCTGCAGTCGTCCTCATATATTATACGGCATTGTACCATGGCTGTGGCATTGCCGCATCGACAGCAAACTCCAACGACATCTACTACTCCAAGGCTCTGTACGTGTACTGCCTTCGTGCACACTCCAACTGGCAACGAGAGGCGACTGGCACCCTAACAGATCTAGTGGCAGCGATATCCATGGCAAGTCTTCAATTTAGCTCAATCAAAGCCTTCACAGCCCAGCTAACAGTGACAGGTCATGGTGTGCGCGGACTCGTTCGATTTCGAGACGGGATGGCACATGTACAAATACGCCAGCGAATATGTACAGACCCTCGACCTGCGCAACCTCGATGCCGACATGCCAGATCAACAAGATGGCAACCGTGATGACGACCGCAAAGGGTTTTGGGAACTGGTCCAGATGGACCTAATATTCCAGCTTCTGTTCGATAAACCCCCCTCTATCACTGCCACTGCATGGAAAGTCAATATGCCATGGCTCAAATCCGGCACACAGCCTGACATGAATGGTATGGCCACGACGCTGTTTGTGGCATCATCTCAGATCGCTCTCATCTTGATGAGATTTTTTCCACTCCTGGAAGCTACTCCTGGTGGCAGTCGAGGAGATCTCATGGCGCAGACAGAGGCTCTATGCCGCGAAGTGAAGCAGCTATACACCGATGGGTTATTGGTATGTGGCTTAGCACAGGAAAATCTGGTTGACCACACCATCTCAGGGACAAGCGCTGACTGGCTTTCTAGGGTCAACTGATGTTCAAATCGGCCGAAACTGCAGCTGATGTATGGAGAGCAATCGACGTAACATTGACTGGTCATATTTGCATCGTATTCATGCTTCGCAAGGCAGCTATGAACAAGCGAGGCGTGTCAACCACCGCCTCCGTCGAGCAGGAACTCGCGGGGTCGCCAATGGCGCTGGATGCTTCACGAAGCATCATGGAAACCTCGCTGTGGCTGCTCAACAAATGGCCTTGGCAGATTTCCGTGAATGCATTGTTCGGGGCCTTCCACATTCACGTGCCGTATGCTATACTTGCCAACGCCATTTGCCGAGCGCCTAGTCTCGCTGCTCACGCAATGGACATTGAGACACTCCGCCGTATGAGCCAAGCTACTGCAAAGATATCTGATCAGGAGAGAGAGTATGTGCCTTTGGTGAGGGCCTTGCAAGCGATTGATCATGAATTCAAAAAGCGAGGGGCTTGATATTTGCTCGATTGGGTACTTTATGATGGCTGTTAGACTTGATGAAACGGTTTCCTTTGTATTTTAACGGTCACATGGATGCGTAACGTACTGGTTCACGATTCATGTCATGGTTTTTAGGCCCGTGGGAGCAGGAAACTTAAGTGTTTCAGTATTGATTGGGGTAAGGGGGTCCAAAATACTGTCCTGTATTCATAACGCGTTTCATTTACTACAACTAGTCAACAGACTTGGCAGCGTATTAGCAAATTGGCTCGATTTCAGTGCATGTGAAAGTTTCCTAGGCTCAACCAAATTAACGTAGCTAGATCCAATAGGTAGATGTTGGGATGGGTGTCGGAACTCTAGACGGCGCACAATATAGCTATGAAGTCATGGATCTTTTGAGATACTTTGAGATCCGCTCAAAATCTTTAGAGCGGGACGTGCTACGCTCCCGCAGTGAACCAATATGAGAAGCCATTATCTTCACCCTTCTACCATGCCTAGGACAAGCAAGAAGAACCATGCTAGACCTTCACCAAACAGGGTGATTCATCCGCAGGGTGACCCGAGCTTCCTGCAGTTTTCAAGCTAGTGGAACTAGCAGTCAGGTCCTACTCCAAGAATCTGGCTAAGTCGAGGTTTGATCTATCAATAGCATGCGCTTTTTTCCGCAAGACATGCTTCAGGGCGGCCAACAGCAGGTCGGGTGGTCAGATTTGGGCAACGTCGTACTGCATGGTGACAGGGGAGTGAGACTAATTATACGGAGGAACAAGGCTCTTTTCTGGATCCTCTAGAGTAGCGCAATTGGTAGTGGAAGTCCTGGCATCCTTACGAAGGCGAAGCAGGCGCACGGTGACCCGCATATTCCCAATACCCTGGAGGTTTGAGATATCCTCGATCAATGATTATGATGGTTTGATCGAGACCGTTTAAAGAAGATGCTCCAAGGTAAGCTATGTATTTACTTTGAAGTAAGTTCATCGTATCTTCGAAAATACTTGAGGCCATGGGACGGATGTTTTCCTGTCTCCCTTGACAACACAACTAGATTCACGCATTCGTAAAATTTGGGACTGGTTACTGCAACAGGCTGGGCGATGCTACGATTAAGGCCAAAAGGCGTCAATGCCATATGGATGAAAACACTAAAAGGATCTGGGCACTTTTGTCATTGGGGGCTAAGCTGAAGAGCACGTTGTGGATATTTCTATATTCCAAGTTATCAAATAGGCTATGCGTCCGAGCTGCATGGATCGCACCGATAACAAAATGAAGCAACCATTTCAGGCACAGCCTGATCGTAGATTTGTTTGTTACCAGACTACAGTACCACAGGAAGACACTGGGGAACCTGGACGCAGCGGTGCGGGAGGATTTTGGCCTGGGTAGGGGGGGTGCAATATTTAGGAACCATTATTTTCCAGCTCGTATTCCCAGCTCAGGGGAATGATCCTCACGGAAGATGCCGTGTACAGACGGCCCATCATAGATCAATTTGTAGCCTGGAAGCATTTGAGAGTGGACAACTTCTACCAAGAGACCCGTTTCCGTGCAACGTATGGTAAAGTCTAAACTGGAGCCGATACTTCAATAACGAACAGTGGCATTGGAAGGTTCCATAGGCCTTTCATGCACCAGTGGGTCGGATTCATCAGGATCCGGCTTCGAAGGAGGGAATAAGGGGGCTTATCGGCAATCTAAAATCTCCATTCGCTTGTCCGGCAATTGATGGGATCGCAGCACGGTATTGCTGCAGAGCATGACTACCCTAGACCTGTGAAGGATTACACGACAGTGAACTAGACATGGGTACTGCATTGCTATGATGAATATCGCAGCCTAGTTGGTTAGGAAACCATAGAAAACATGGAAAACATCAAAGGCTTTGCATTGTCTAATTTTGGTGCGACACTCGTTCCATGCTTGGTGGTTTTCCCGAGGCACGGCAAACCACTAGCCAAGAAAGGCAATTTCAAGGCTCGAGGCTCATACCCAGTGCCCATGCAGCGTGTACTCTGTAGGCATGTCGTAAACGAAAAAAGGCGAGTTTTGCGAAGCACGCGGAGCTTCTCTCCATCCCATTGCCGCCTCTAAAGCCCAATTCGGCTTGGGTTTCATCGCGAAAACGATGGAGCCGGGCCGTACACAATGGTCCACTCAGCCAGGAGACTTATACCCACAGCGACGGGTCAATTGCAAAGACGGGATCAAAGGTGGGCACAAGTATGGAGCAAATCCCTACTCGCAATCAATCTCTGGCATATTGGCAAGAGAACTTGGCATTTCCCCTATTGCCTCCGCGGGGCAAAAGCCAGGCTCGACTGTTTATCCATCCATTCACTTCCAAGCTGTGGGGTGGATTTTCTTGTCGAACTGTTTCAGCTGGCGCCTGTACGAAGAAAACCGAAACGCCAAGGTCTAGTTGCGCTCCTTGGGATCCATCGGCCGAGTGATCGATGCGCACCCGGGGTCGTGGCTTCAGATGAACCAAGATGCTGCATAGACGATTGCATGCGGGGGAAGAGATATAAGCACTTGTATTTCGAAATAGCCGCATCTGTATGGACTTGGGATCTCATATTTCCCCTTCAAGAAACTCTGCGCATCCTTCCACCTGAACTTCTCGATCCTCCAGGGCTCTCTCCGTCGCTTACTTAGCGTCAGCACTGTGAAACCCGTACAAGGCCCCCTGAGTGGATAGAAACCGAGGCCCGACAGGGATGCCACGGTGTTTGTAGCTTTTATTAGCGTCCGGCGGCAGCTGTTGCCGCAACCGCTGCGCGCGCCAGGATGCCGTTGGTTTGGCTGGGCAGCATGAATCGTCTGGTAATTAACTTGAAGCCCCCTTTGCCTTGGTGTTCAATACATAAATGGCCCCGTTCGCTCGTTGAGACGATTTGTTCTTCACTCTCCACAACTCTTCAGTCTTCGCCTTTTGCTGTACATTCATTCATTCCTTTCAAGCTGGTCTTACTCTCGTTTCTTGCATTGATTGCAGTTCATTCTTTTAACCATTCAAAAACCGACCACTTTGTTCTTCAACACCACTGATATCTGACACCGACGACATCATGCCTGCCACCAAGTCTCGCGCTTCTCTCCTCCTCGCCGCCCTCGCGGCCGCCCCATCCCTCGTGTCTGCCCACGGCCACGTTGTTTCCATCAGCATTAACGGCAAGGAGTTCCCTGGCTTTGAACCCGGCAACCCTTCCGCCGAGAGTGTTGGCTGGAAGACCACCGTCACCGACAATGGTTTCGTCCTGGCTGATTCCTTGAGCTCCGATGATATCGTCTGCCACCGCGGTGCTACCAACGCCGCAAGCTCTGCTACTGTTGCTGCTGGTGACTCCATTTCGATCAAGTGGGACACCTGGTAAGTGCCTTCCCCAATTCCTCATTAAACTTACAACGGTTGATCTAACCATATCATAGGCCCGAGTCTCACGTTGGTCCTATTGTCGACTACTTGGCATCTTGCAACGGCGACTGCAGCACTGTTGACAAGACCTCGCTGGAGTTCTTCAAGATCAAGGAGGGTGGTCTTCTCGATGGTGCCAGCGCCCCTGGCAACTGGGTCACCGATGATCTCATCAGCGACGGATTGACCTGGACCACCACCATCCCGGCCTCCCTGGCCCCTGGCTCGTACGTTCTGCGTCACGAGATCATTGCTCTCCACGAGGGCAACCGCGAGAACGGCGCCCAGATGTACCCCCAGTGCATCAACCTCGAGGTCACCGGCTCCGGCTCCGAACAGCCCGCTGGTGTCGTTGCCACTTCGCTCTACACGGCTGCTGACCCCGGCATCCACTTCAACGTCTACCAGCCCAACACCGACTACCCGATCCCCGGACCGGCTCTGGCCTTTGGCGCTGGCAGCGGTGGCAACGGCGGAGGCAGCGCCCCCCCTGCCCCCAGCTCTCCTAGCAACGGAGGAGCTGTCTCTTCGTCTGCTCCTCCTGCTCCTGCTCCTACTACCCTGGTTACTGCCACCACTCGCGCCGGCGCCGCCCCTACTGAACCTGCGACCGGCGGTGGTAACAGCCAAGGCCAGGCTTTGTATGCTCAGTGTGGCGGCATCAACTTCACTGGTGCTACTTCATGCGCCGAAGGTGCCTGCACCAAGCTGAACGACTACTACTCCCAGTGCGTTCCCAAATAAGCTATGGGCAGTGGATAGCATGTAAGCTAGGAGTGATATGGGCGCGCATTGCATTGTTTGACGGCGCACTGGGGCACGATCCTATAGAAATTTCCGATGATCAACTCGGGACAGTTAGAAGCTTTTAAAATGTCAAAATGTCGGGAGAGCAATCTATGAGTCTTATTGATAAAAGCCGTGAAATGTTTCTCTTTAGCTGCAGCAAATGGGCAGATGCACTAGCCAGAAGATGCAATTGAAGCATCCGAGAGGGCTCAATAAGTCCAAAACTTAGAGGCCAAGAGTTCTCCCAATGAGAGGTGTAGTCTTCCCAACCCTCACAAGGAGTAGCAGTACCAACCTCTGTAACCTCATCTCCACCAAACTATGTTGTGCTTACGGCTCCATCATTGCGGTCACCATCTCCATTACAATTTATTGGCTGTTCCGTACTGAATGGCGAATGCTTTCACACGTAATCGGTGCTTTTAAGATGCCTGACCTGAGATCACGGCAGCTGCCTGCTCAGCCAGAGCATACAGGGGGGCCTGGATATGAGCGCTCAGAGGGACAGGGAAAACCGAAGCATCAACCACTCGGAGCCCCTTCACTCCCAAAACACGAAACTCCGTGTCAACCACTTTCCCCATGGAACATGTGCCAGAGGCATGCCATGTCGTACCAGCCATCGCAGCCAGTCTCTTGTCGAGTTCTTTGTCGTCATCGTCGAGCGTCAAAGGTGATAGCTTTAATGCATCGGGAACTGATTCCTCAGCGATGACCTCTTTGAAGCTGGAGCCCAGCATGAAGTTCGTAAGCTGTCGGAGCCCCTCTCGAAACACATATCGGTCAACTTCGGTGGCAAGGTAATTTAGATGAACTGAGTACATTGGGTCAGTGTCGGTCACAAACAAAGCTTTGTTCGAACGGAAGCTCACTCTTAGGGTTGTCTTTTGGATCGGCCGACCGCAAAAGGACACTACCTCTGGAAGTTGGCAGTAAGCTGACGAGACCGCTCGTGATGTGGCTTGCATCCATCTCAACACCAGGCATGGGCAACTTGGCGTACAAGACGATGTTCTCCAGGAAGGTGCGCGTCTTGGCCAAAAGAGTGTGCTTGGCAGAATCGGGTGCCTTGCCCTCGTCTTGCTCGATCGCTCCGATGAGACCCTTTCTCGGCACGCTTGTGGATACGATGAAGTCCATCGGCACGCCCTGCGCATACTGAGGCTGTGCAAAGAGCGGATTAGGTGACCCAAGAGTGTAGCCAGCCGAAGGGTCGCGCAGTCGCCAGAGCTGGAACAACATCATGTGATCAGTCAATCCCGCACCAACATCCGGCAAGTCTAGAAGGGGCTCGACGCCGACCTCATTGAGATGAGACGCGGGGCCGATTCCAGATAGTTGCAAAAGTTGTGGGGAGCGAAATGTGCCTGCTGATAAGATCACGTTCTCAGCGGAAAGGACACTGCCATCAGCGAGTACAACTCCAGTCGCTGTTGGATCGCCGCTCTGCGTATCGATCACGATTTTGTCCACCATTGTGTTCAGGCGGACGTCAATACCCTCAAGGGAGTACGAATCAGCAGCCCATTGGCGCTGACCGAGGTGTCGTGATTCACAAATATAAGCCCGACCAAGGTTATCGCCTGCGTTCTGGTCGTAATTAGGAAGATCGTACACCCCCAGCTCCTTCCAAGCAACACCGGCTTTCTCGGATAGAGGAAAAATCCGGTTGGTTGATCCAGCGGACGCAACACGGATTGGACCACTCTGGCCATGCTGCTCCTCATTATCCTGGTCAAACCATCTCTCGACCTTTTTGAACCATGGCAGTTGACCCTTGTAGCTATACCTCTCATCGCCGACCAAATTCGCCCACTCATCGTAGTCAATAGCGGATCCGCGAGTCCAACCGCCTGCGGGCCGCAATCGTCAGTGTCCAGTTGCACTCTCGGAACGTCCAGTTTACCTGAGTTGATGGCCGAACTGCCACCCAAGCCTTTGCCAGCATTCAAAGTAACAGTTCGATTGCCTAAAGATGGCGTTGGCTCAGACTGATACTGCCAATCTAGCTCTCCACCCAAGTTCAAAGCCTGAGGCTGGCGAACGTCTGATCGTGACCTAGTATCTGGGCCGGCCTCGATCAAGACAATGCTAGCATTCTCGCTGTAATCCCGAAGTCGGCTAGCCAAGACACAGCCTGCCAGGCCGCCGCCTACCACAATGTAATCGTACTGGGTTTGAACCATCTCGAATGAATGGAAAAAGTCTGTCAACTGCAGATGTGGTGAATTCGTTGCCAAGATTTCGAAGCAAATGACGTACTTGAAGTGAAGTTCAATTTTGCCCTCAAACTTGTCGCGTCGCGATTTTTGTAACAAAAGAGGGAAATCTTGACCCATGCCTTGTGGAACTTTTCGCCGACCATTAATACTCTCTTACATGCATGTGCAGGATGCTGACTGCCGCAAATGAATCGATGGGCCCACCACTTCCATCAACCTGCTTACTCTCAATATCTTCTGGTCAGCCCTAAAATAATCCTAGTCGCGAGAGAGCACTAATCGTCGGCGTGTCCCAAATATCCTTTAGCAATTATGCTAGGCTTGATTAACAAGGGATCCCTTGCCTGTTGTCTTTGTTCTAGTGGTCTTCAACGGCTAAGACTATAAGGTGATCTCTAGATATAGCACGTTCAGACAGTGAGTAGGAACAACTTAATTGTTATATGACTTTAATTTTAACCTTGTGGCGGGATCGCCAATTACTTAAAGTGAGTTAATTGGTCTTGTTCACTATTTTGGGAGGTCCCCTTCATAACTTTCTTCCAAAGTACAGAATAACGACCTTAGACCAATTTAGTTCAAAACAATCACGTATCGGATGGCCAGATCTTTTGTTAACACTTGAGGTCATGGCACTACCGAGCGCGTTTCGAAGAAACAGGCATACATCTACAGGCATCATACCTGGGCCCAATTTTGGACATTTCATGCTGGCAATGAACGTTGCACAGAGGCTAAACATACATGGTCCTTGGCCTCCTTCCACGTTTGGGAACCTCTTCAGTCTGATGCATCTTTGTAGACTAACTGCATGCACGCTGTGCCACTTATTAGCTAATTAGAATCACATCGATCAGCGTGCCAAGGGCTAATGGGTTTTGGTGCGCAAGTATTTGAGACATTCATCGCCTTTGTAGGTCCCTTCAGTACTTTAAAGCGGTTACTAGGGAGAAGGCAGTCACTTTTGTCTTAGGAGTGGCCGAGGGAGCATTCAAGCTGGTTTGAGAAATTCCGGGAATGGTCTTAGGCAGCACATAGATCGCCGCAACCTCAACCTATTTATCTTGGGTCTCAGTAATACGGTGATCATGGAAAGGGATGCTAATGGAGTGCCACTGACCGCTTCTCAATAAAGACCAATGATCATTGCCGGGACTTTTAATCCTTTTTTGTAGACCGGCCGATGGCCATCAACTTAACTAAGATTATTCACCAGAGTATAAGACCCAAAGTACAAGATTCATGGCAGACGATTGCTATGGGAAGTCTTGACAAGAACGGCCATTTTGGAAAAGCCTTCCAGACATGCTACTCTTCCAAGATCCAATGAGCCACTCTACTCATATTTCTCATCAGGACACGGAAGTTCACTTCTCGAAATACTTGCTCGTCAGTCGTTTGGTAGGCATTCCCTTTCAGTAACTGCGCACCCAAAGCCGCTTTTACAGATCCTGCTTCCAACTATGAGCTTGACACATTGTCAGGTATCATTTACAAAGTGAGGCGCATTGTCTCACTATGTTCCTGGAATACTCCCTGGCCGATTCATCTGAACCAGTCCTACAACAAGAGTCAGAACCAGGCCGACCCTGGACGAAATGAATTGTCTTGCATGACCAGTAGTCAATGGAGATCTTAGACACATGACGTATTCTTAGCCGATGGACTCTCGGTTTACATATTCAGACATGAAGTAGCCAATCCAGGCTTCTTAAACTAGAGCAGTGAAACATCTACAACCTTTGAGGTTAACCTGTGACTTAAACCGATGTTCCCGTCGGGTCCAGCTAACTCATACCCAAATGGCCACAGTTTGCTAAAAGAGGCATCGAGTTAAGAGATATTCGTCGCATCGTTTCGCATTGTTTCGGATGAGATGGATGTCTTACCTAGACTTGATCGATGAAGGCTGGTAGCCTTAGTAACTCTGGCATCCCCATCTATAAGAGCGCATTTGGGGGAGGAAGACGACGGAGGAGCCCGCTCACCACCCAACTCAAACAGCCTCAATAATTGATTCTTTAAGCAAAATGAAGCTTACTCTTATTCTTTCGACTCTTCTTGTCGGCCTTGCGTCGGCCAGCCCAGTCTTAGACATGGGCTCGCTAAGCTCTCTCTCGAAGCGATGCGACGATCGCGAGTATGCCCGTCATGCAGCCCGCAATGCGAAATGTGAAAACGTTCGCGACGATAACCACCAAGGAACACATTGCAATATTTTTGGGTGCAGTTGCGAGTGGGGTTGCTATGCTCCTGACGGAACATGGCGAGTCAATCTATGCCCCAAGAACCGAGATTCTGCAGCCGTAAGTTGAGGCAAGAATTTTTAACATAACAAGACACAAAGCGCTAATATGTGCATTCCTAGTGTCCCTGATATCGTTCACGGGTGTTCTCAACCATCGCAGTCGCTCGAACGTGGTTCTTTGCGTTGGGGGAAGCTAGACAGCTCCGTTCGTACACAGCAGCAAGTGTTCCCACATAGCGGGCAGCCTTAGCACCTAGGGGAATATTAGAAGCCATGCTAAAGTCTGACATATCATGCGCCACGTAAATTCTCTCATTTCAAAATTTGTTCACAGTCTTGTGAATGTCATCTGACCAAGACGCAACAAGACTATAACCTTGCCACAATGACCGCGTGAGCTACATCGAAGCATGAAAGGAGTGCAAAACTTGCAAGTTGAGTAAGCATGGCTGTCCCGTATGTAGGAGACAGGCATACTTGCGAACAGCACGGCTGAATCGCCAAAGAAACGGTGGCATTCGAAACTGGCGCCTTATCCATCAAAGCCACACCGTGGGCAAACAATCTTGTATTGACTAGTAATGCCCCGTTTTGTGTTATTCCTTCCAGTGTGCCCGCGCCAATTCCTTCCCAGAACGGCCAATATAGTGGGTCTCATGGGAACGTCATTCGGAGGCCACCAATCACTGCGCCGATCAAGATTCCGTCGGTCTTCTGAACTGACCCCTGCGGCATGATCCTCAATTGCAGAGCCACTCGCTCAGCCGCTTGCAACGGACTGCGCCACGCCTCACAGCATTCATGTTCAAGTTGACGGATCCTCTAGCAATTCAAGTAGAAAAATGTCTTCCAAGCCAATATATATCTTCGTCTCGTCACCCCAAATGAGGAGGCTACTTGTCACACTTGTTCTTCTCAAGCACGCACCATATTCTACTGCTGCAACTTCTTCAGTAGGAATCATCGGAATACCAATAACCTCCTACCAAGGACAAGGAATTAGGTCATTCGTCGTTGACAGACGGAGATTAGATCGTCAACCACTCCGACAACACCATGAGGCCCAGTCCAAATTCGGTCATGTCGCAGGCTGCCGGAAATGCCGACTTCCGGTGAGTCTAAAAGCGTCACACATCTTGAAACCATTCTAACTTTGCAAAAGTCCAGATGACTGCTTCATTGCCGTCATGGGGGTTACAGGTGCAGGCAAGAGCACATTCATATCTTTGCTTACTGAAGGAAGAGCCCAAGTCGGGCATGATCTCGTTTCACGTACGCTTGACCTCGAGATCGAGGAGCTAAGTCGGAGATGAGTACTAACGTGATGATTTGCAGATACCAGCGACATGGAGTCATTCTTTTTCGAGTTCAATGGCCGAAGGGTTCATTTGATTGACACACCAGGCTTCGATGATACTTATCGGAGCGATTCGGCTGTATTGAAAGAAATCGCATTTTGGCTGCATCAAACATACAGGAAGAACATCAAGCTCAGTGGCATTGTTTACATGCACCCAATCAACCACACCAGAATGACAGGATCCGCACACAAAAATATTCGAATCTTTGAAAAGATTTGCGGTACAGCAAGCCTCAAATCTGTCGTTTTGGCAACGACCATGTGGAACCAGCAGGATGAAGGCACTTTCATTAAAAGGCAGGAGTTGCTCAAATCCAATCCTGATTTTTGGGGTAAAATGGTATCTCAAGGAAGTTCAGTCTTCCGGCACGACAACAACCTCGAATCTGCGAGACGGATCGTCAGCTACATCTTGAGTCAACAACAAGTCACGGTGCTTCGCGTCCAGCGCGAAATGGCGGATGAAGGGAGGAGGCTTGACCAAACGTCAGCCGGCCACATTCTCGGACAAGATCTGAATATGAAGAGACAGGTCATTGAAATGCGGTTGAAGGAGCTCGAGAACGAGATCAACCAGGCGATAAAGCAGGGAGACAACGACGAAGTCCACATCGCGACCAACGAACAGGATAAACTGCAGCTGGACTTATGGAACATAATTCGGAGCCAGGCGGAAATCAAAATTTCCGTCGACAAACTCATTGAAGAGAGTGAAGCAAGCATCATCGACCTACGACAGAAGATGGAGGACCAGCGTCGGTACTATGAAAAGAAGGAATCTGACCACATGAGCCTCTTGAAAATTGAACGGAGTAGAACCCCGTTACAGGAGCTATCTCGGATCCCGTACCGCCGACTCTTCAAGGAATCGGTAGTCACGTCAGCAGGGCAGGGGATTGGGAAGTCTGTTACCACGGTTGCACTTGGGGCCACAGGGTTTCTTGCTGCGCTAAATTGTACTGTCATGTAGAGAGCCGATCTAGTGTTTTGCTTCTCCTTAAATATCCAACAATCAAAAAATATGCTGCGATCCCAGTTTACGTCTTATGCATCATACATTGACCGGCCCCAGAAAAGCCACCTGTCGAAGCCGCTGTCCTAAACTGAGATGCCACGGCTTTCTGAGTAGACCTTATATGCCTGTGTAGACATTGACGTCCATCGGTCCTTCCCAAGCCAAAATTTGCCCTTCAGAACACCGATCCCATCGTACTTTGGGTTGAGTGGCGTAGAACTCGTCATACCTTGGTTTCATGGCATCCCTAAGTCTCCCGACATTACCTTTGGGATGGAGAGTTTCCCAAGGCTTCCTACAACTGTGCTCCTTGCATGTCTTGAGAACCATAGTCAATGCATCGAGGCGGTCGATCAGTGCCTCCAAAGGCCTGCCAAAGAATTTGGGTCCATTCTCAACTTGGACCATTAAATTGGTGATTTGCTCCGGGTCTCTCTGGTGATCGAGAAATACCGTGATTAGCATATACTTGTCGGTTCTCGAGCTTTAGGATACCTGAGAAGCTTACCTTCATGTCGTAAAGTTCTCTCTCATGAGAGCACCACACAGAGTAATAAAAGCCATAGTCTTCGCCAGAAATTCGAAGCCCTTTGTAGGTGACGTTGTGATTGATCACGGGAGCGCCGTTGGCATCGTAGCTGTAGCGGCCTTCGCCTCCCGCGATTCCCCAATACTCGATGTTGATGTGTTCAGAAGGATTCTTGGGTTCTTCGATAAGCTCAATCGGGGCGCCGTCAAATTCGTGACCGCAAATGGGTAACCCTGCCATTTGCAAAATGGTCGGTGCAAGATCGGTGTGTGACGTTGGGAAATTGCGTCTAACGCCGGCAGGGATTCCTGGCCCACGAATGATGAGTGGTACTCTAATATCAGTTTCTAGCCCGCAGGCCTTGCCTGGTGGAAGTCGATGTTGACCAATATGGAATCCATTGTCGGAGGAGTAAATGATGTAAGTGTTATCAAGCTCGCCCGCCTGTTGGAGCTTCTTGATAATGCCTTCGACCATCTCATCAACTGACTGCAAGGACCTCAGCCTTAGGCGCTGGAATTCATCATTATACTCGATATCGTCATCAGTGAGTTTGTTAAGTCGTGATATCCAGTTGACGCTATGTGGCACTTCGGGATTGAAATTAGGTGTACGAGGAATTTTGTAGTCTTCAAAGAGACTCTTGTGGCGCTCGGCCGGCACAGGAGGAGGAAACTCTTGCCGTTGGCCTTCTATGATAGTTTCTGTGTGAGGAGCAATGGGAGCTACAGTCAGGAAGAAAGGTTTGTCGTCGTTGAGGCCTTCGTCCATGAATTCGTAGATCGTTCGTGCAAGGAAGTCGGTTGAATATGTGTTTGGCCGGTTAACTGGAGGTTGGCCGTTCCTAGTACTAGTGACATTGTTGTACTGGTACGTGTAAGGATCAAGCAGAAACTCTGCCTGAGTAAAACCTTTGATGTACGGCTGATTGTAGTTCGTGACGGTCTGGAAATTGTAAAGCTTGCCGGCGTAATAGGTATTGTATCCTGCTTCTTGCATCCAATACGCGAGATGCTTGTCATTGTATCCTTCTTCAATGAACTTCGGGTATCCGCCATATGGAGGAGCAACATTCGTGACGTTTGTGTTGTGGGCAGCCTGCCCAGTCCAAAGGCTTACTCTGCTAGGACAGCAGATAGCAACTTTGGGGAAAAAAAGTAAGAATTATGGCATGGTATGGGGATGTTGACAGAATTGTACTCACTGGTGCAATAGTGGCTATCGAAGGTTGTTCCTTGGTCTACGACGTACTTGGTTAACAGTGGCATATGCTCGACTGACTCCATGTGCGCATCTTGGTCGTCAGTGAGGACAAAAACAATGTTTGGTCTGCCTTTCCCAAACGCAACAGTCGCAAAAGCCGCCAGGGCGGCTAGCGAATGAATTGTTCTCATCTTGGAGGCGGTAGAGGTTTGAAAAGAAAAAGAATGGTAGTTTGTTGATGAAAGAAGAGATTGCAATCCAAATCCCAATAGTAACTGGCGGTCGTTGCCGGCATTATATATTCAGTGAGCAATCTGAGGAGGCATTGTCTTTTCCAGACTGTTTACGAGCTTAGCTACTTCATTCTCCGATTAGTAAGGCAGCCAGCGTTCTAATAGACGCGATCGAAACCAATCAAGAGAAAGATCTGCTTCTTGCATGGCCGCAGCGTTTTTGGTGTTGCCAGAATTGGCTTTGTTGGGTGACGTCCCTGTAAGCAGATCCTGGAACGGAAGCTGACATTTGACAATCCGAGACGCTAACTATCTGTTGTCAGGCAATAATAAAATTAAGCTCTTCTTAGGGACAACTTACGGCATGAGAATCTATGCACAGCCTCAAATCAGCCCCCAAGCTAGAGTCTGTCAGGACACGCGCCACATGCGCGCGATTTCACTATAGTTTGGAAGATCGACGGCTGGCTCTTTCCGCCCTCCCCATCACCGTAAGCCATATCCCTAGTCTCAGGCACTTGTCCGCGCCTTACAGAAACTCACTGATGAGGCTGCACAAACAGATCAAAGCACAGGGGCGAAAAGTCAATTCTGTTCAATGTGGGCCTTTTCGCGTCACTTCACTTGCCAGGCCAGTACTTGCGCGAGATTTCATAAGCTGAACATTGTCTGGGTGAATACTTTTAACCGAGCCTGCAACCAAGGACAATTGCAGCACAGCGTTGTTGGTGCTTCAATTGTACCCGGAATGGCAGGCTGTTGGAATGGACATGCTGAGGAAAGAATCACGAAGTTACAGAGCATCATCTAACGCGGTTCGAGGACGTAGATAGTAAGGTGTAAGAAGACAAAATCACGAGCGAAAACCCCCAGGGATATGTTAAAGACTAACCAAGACTCACGCGGCAGTGACTAAGTTCACGAAACCTTGGACAAAAATGCGTTCAAGAATTCATTCGGTGAAATTCCGACAAGGTTCTAGTTTCTCGCTTATACAATCTGAGAATATATACATGAAAATGACGAGTACGATGCTTTAAATCGCCGCGACTGTAGCACCTGTCAAGGTGAAGGAGTAGTCCAGACCTGTGGTTACATCACTGGTCAGACTGAAGGCATCATAAAGCACCAGCTCCTCAGGCGTGTTCGCAACAACCAAGCTGACCTCCTCGCCATCAGCGAGTTCAACCGATCCCGCGCCGTCAACCACGTCCACATAACGACCAGCGCCATTGCTGCCAGACACAGCGAGGGTGGCGGTAAAAGCACCCTGAGCAGTCAGCTGGACCGACACAGTGCCACCACTGGCTGTCAGGGGAATGATGTTGGCGCCCATGTACATTGGCTTGCGGCTCGCCTTGACGGTGTAGGAACCTCCGCTGCCGTCAACGTTGTCATAGTTGAGCTGACCACGCTGTGCGACAAATACCTCACGCGCGCCGGGGTGGCCAATGTCGACGTAAGCCATGTGTGCCCAGTAGGACCCAACGATCTTGGCGACGCTGGTTCCGGTGCCGGCAACGCGCTGCAGGGTGTGCAGTGGTGTTTCGTTGCTATCGACTTCGTATTGGAGCATCATTTGGTGGAGAGTATCGTTACCGAGGCCTTGAATATTGGCTGGGTTGTTCGTAAGGAAGGTAAGGAAAGGCCATGCTTCGTAGTAATTGGCAGTGTTGGGGGTGCCGTCCACAAGGACTTGGTATGAGTCGCTGATAATCTTGGTGAGGGCCACCTGGGTGGTGGAGGGGCCGTCAAGTCCATGAGCCTCTCGTGCCGCCGCACAGAGGTCCGACGTCTGGACTGCGTCGGCAAACCAGTTGGCGAAGGTTTCCCACCAAGCGCCGGTGCGCCCTTGGTGCACCCATGTGCGCTGATGGTAGTGTAGACCATGGCCGAACTCGTGAATCACAACGCCAGGGGCGGTGACGTAGTTTTGCTGGACCTCAAGGAAAGCCATGCCTGTGGTAGCGTCGGACTGCATGACTCCGGCCGCCCCAGGAAGGCTGGCGAGAGAGTAGACGTTGGTCTTGGTCAAGCCACCAGAGTCATTCTCATCGTTGAAGGAAAGTCCTGATGAGCGCCAGCCTAGCGTTGTAACGAAGCAGTCGTGTGCGGCCTCAAGCATAGCCAGGGCCTGGTCGGCCGTGGCATCAGCGGCACCGTAGACTCGGAAGTGAGCTGAGTCCTTGAAGTTGCTGCCGCCAGGGCCGATGTTTGGGTTCGCCGTGTAGGTGGTCGAGGGGTCGACGGCATCGGCAGAGGGATTCGCCACAACGGGGTTTCTAACGGGAGATCCAACCGGAGAATCAGCCACGGGGAAGCCGACAGGGTCGGAGCGAATGGGCGTGGTACTCGGCGCCGCGGCTGCCGAGGTGCTCGTGTGGAGCGGGCATGCCCAGCTACGGGCGAGGAAGAGAGAGAGAGCAACGAAAGCAACTGTGGGCCTGCCCATTGTGAAAAAGAATGACTACCTGTAGCTTGGTAACGTGGAAAAAGAAAGGAATGAATGGAAAGACCGAATGGCGGATGAAGAGAAATCATCCGTTTTCCAAAGAAAGATGTCGATCATATTTGAATGCTTGATGGGGCCTCGTATAAGCTCCATATTTTGTTTGGGGATGATGAAGGGTTGTATCATTGGTATTGTGCAATTGTGCCCACTTGTTTCGGACATCAGGTGCTTTCGTTTTTTTTGCAGTTTCATGTTTACAGGGCTGGGATTAAAAAGTGAGCTTAATTGAAACCACTAAGAAGCGCATGATGGAAGCGTAAGCATCACGACTTTGCTGGCGACGAACAGTCATGTCTCAATGGCTCCGTAATTAGTTGCCAATCGTAGACAAGAGACGAGCTCAACTTCTCGCAAACCCACTCTTGTTCCATCCTTCAGTAACTCGTTTACACCTCAACATCCGACCTCGCTTCTTTCCCCGTTGAGACTAACACGACCGGGGTTAGCTGTGGGGTTGATAATGATCTGCGCCCCTTTAGTTCCCTGTCGCGCATGGGGGGCTAACGTTTAGTGTATAGACTAATATTCATGCCCTCGGCATTTGTTTAGCTGCAAATTCAGAGTCTACATGGGACGATAGAAAACATTCATTGATGAGCACCTCAGCGAAACAATTAGACTCTCCTTTTTGCTGAATAAAGTGTCATTAAATGAAAAGCATTTGCCAGTAGATAGATGCTACCGACATAACGAAGAGGTCAATGTCCCATGAGGACGAGCTCTCGCCAAAGCCCTGGTAACCGGCACCCGCAAATTTTCAATATTGAAGGCACATCACAACTACTGTGGGAACTTGTTCAGTTCACAGCTTTTTGAGCTTGCTTGAACGTGCTGAAGTTTTTATCATTTCCCTATGAACATACCAATCGGTACGTAACTGGCCAGCGTGATTCATCTAAGCTGCTCAGTGATTCATACTAAGCAGATATCTCCTCAATCATTGCCTCCCACTCCTCCCACATGGCCTTGGCGTAGGTCTCGTTCCGCAACACTTCAAGTCCTGTCAATGCCAGGACTTTTGCGGTTTGGATAGCTTGACTGTGTGCAAAATCCTGATCGTATCACATGTGAGTATATTCCTTCATCAAAAATCAGGAAGGACTAACCGTTCCGGCAACCTCACGAAAGCCACTGTTGTGCACAGGAGCCTTTCCACCTATAGGGAAGCCAACCTGGATGGCAGGGAGGAACCACGAGACGTTGCCCTTCTCTACTATCAGCTTTGACAGAACACGGACGGCACCGAAGGATGACATACCTGGTCAGACGAAGCGGAGGCGCCGCCACCCTCTCGAGCCTCTTCCGGTGATGACACGCGAAAATCTGCGGTCTCAGGATCTTCTGCTGGGTCAAAATGCTCCATCTGTAGCTTATAGAACGTTTCTGAGAGCTGAAAGCTTGGATTTTGATCCCAGTAGTCCTGGAACGGTGCAATGTCGACGGTTGTGTTCGTTGCGTTGCCAGACGCATAGAGAATTGACAGCACCTGCTCGAGCACCCTGTCACGTCGAGGCCTGCATCACAGCGTGTAAGTGTATGACTTGCCAAACAAGTGCGAAAGAGCCTCCTGCTTACCGTGTCGGACCACGGACTCCCCACTCGCTCTCGAGCAAATCAGGAATGATGTTGGCAACCATGTTGGAGGGACCTTGAACGACATGGTGGATTCTGTCCGAGCCTTGGAGTTGCTGGCGGTACAGACCGGCCATTTGATAAGCGGCAACGAAACCATCCAGAGCGTTACGACCCTCCCAGGGAGCTGCGGCGGCGTGCGAGGCGACTGATAAATGAAAGCAGTCAGATAACTGTCGGAGTGAGGGTGGACTTGAATCTAACCTCCTTTCCAAGCGACACTTGCCCTCCAAGAAGCCAACGTGCGGCCATAGGCGCTGTAAATGTTATTACCGGGGTGGGCCATCAAACTGCAATCGAGGTTGTCATAAGCTCCGGCTTGTAGAAGCTTGACCTTGCCGCCACCACCTTCTTCCGCAGGTGTCCCCAGAAGGCTGTAAATCCTCAGTATCAACGCAGAATGTAGGGTCGACAATAAACTCACACGACAGTTCCCTCAACTCCTCCATTCTCCAGTGCTTCTTTGACACCAATAGCCGCCGCGACACCGATCGTGGCGATGAGATTGTGTCCACAAGCGTGTCCCAGGCCTGGTAGAGCATCGTATTCTGAGTTGAAAGACACGGCACGTCCTCCTTCGCCATTGGAGAACTCAGCTCTGAACGCGGTGCTAACGTTGTACGCGTTCCTCGTCACTTTAAACCCCTGTTCTTCAAGGTAATCGGTGAGAACTTGATGGGCGTGAACTTCCTTGTACCCAATCTCAGGATTTTCAAATATCTATTAAGCAAGTCAACTCGAAAGCTCGCCATCAACTGTTCAAACTGGTAGTATAGCAACCTCTGTGTTGATCGTCCTCAAGCCATCATTACGGCTGTCAATAGCCTTGAAAACGGAGGCAGATAGATCATTTGCACAGCTTGACTTGGCGGCGACGCTCAAGCTAAGCAAGGCCAACAAACCTCTTCGCTGAAGCTGCATCTTGTTCGTGAGGAGTGGTCTAGTATAGGGATGGTTCTTGGAAGGGTTCTCATGTCCCTTTTATATCTCGATTATACCGATGCCGTGAAGTGCTCCGACGTCGTATCTAAGTTGGCGGGGTATAACCCAACGGGCGATCGATAGCTCCAGAAGTTCGTCATGCCTACGAGGCCAATGGGGTTCTCTGGCCTGCAAGGGCTGCGGATCATCGGCGTGGGCCTTCTTCTGCTAAACTCTTGGGATTGTGGATCTAGCCTGCATGGTAAAGCAATCGGTAGTAACAAGCTACAAATCAAGCACATACACCTAACGTCCAATTGCACTACCTAGCAGAAACACTCTCTCAATTGACCTACTTCAAGTTTCTGGAGCAAGCAGATGGTGCAATATGCCAGTGAATTTCCATTGGCACACGCCGTCACTCGACTCTGGTTATCACCTCCAGAAGTCTCATGTCGAGTCATCCCTGTCACTGGATGACCTAGCGCTACATCAACGGCGCCGCTGATGATATCGCATGTCTTAAATGATTGCGATAAAAGAGGCTATGCTTGAGGACCTTTAGTAGGCTCTTGGCAGTCGAGACTGGCTTGCGGGGCACCTATAACACAATGACCGACCTTCCACTTTGGATTAGCACACTCAAATCAGACTCCGATAACCGGACAAGGTTTGATATGGCAGCTCGGAAACCGCGGAGGGCAATTAGACGAGGTAACCAATTAGATTAAGGAGAAAGAGGCTAAAATAGCTTATCTTTCCTTTCCCTGTCAATTGGGATTCCTTTTTATGGACCAGAAGATAACTCATGCAATAAGTGGTAGCCCAATCAGCCGAAAAGAAAGTGGATGGTGCACGCACCGCGCTTTTGCCGGGCGCCATACCTACCTACCCTATATCAGAACGAGGACGACGGCACCGGCAACACTGGCAGGATCTTTTGCTCGGTCACTGGCTTGTCGAAAGGGAATTATGGGTATGGATTCAGTCATGGTGCTAATTGCAGCATTTCCGTAACTCGGGACTGAAAAGTTTGATGAGGCTCTATTTCTCATTTGTGGAAGAAAGTAAGATGAAGCCGGGGAATTTCCAAGATTACGTTGGATAAGCCATGTCCCAATGGCTGTCTTTTAGCCTCTTATCGGATAACACATGCTCTTCTCACTCTACTCCCTTGTGCGTTCACATCATCATCAGGGATCGTATGTGCTCCGTACGCGGAAGGCAGCTGCGTCCGATGAAGACTTACGGTTGGATTGTGTTCCCTCTGGCTCAAGCAAGCCTCCTGAGATGCATGCACGAACACTAGATCACATGGAAACAGGAATCATGCAGTTTGGGACGCCTTTACTCGAAAAATCATCAAATCTCAAATCACTCTGTGATGCTTGCAGCGAAAGCTGGTCCATGATGCCCGCGAATCTTTCCAGGATGCCGTGAAATTCTTCCACCCAAGACCTTCTCATGATGTGGCAACGAAATCAATGCAGCTTTCGTAGGTCTGGCTGTTACTGAGTGAGTACCAGTACCACTGGATGACGCACTTTCCACCCTCATTGCAGGTTGAGGCTAGGCCTTCTGGGATGGTTACGTTGAATTTCACTACACCGATGTGTTAGTCCCGCGTGCTTCGATGACCAGAGATTGCTTGGAAGTACATACGATCATCTCGATCTGGGCCTGGATTGTTGACCGGCCATGCTTGATACGTCTTCAATGGAGCACCAATGACTCGATTCGCCACCGGGTCAATCACCGAGACATTCTAATGAGTTTTAGCAATGTTTTTTGCGCCCCCAATCAAGATGTAACGCACCGCGTAGCCTGGTCGATGACCAGCAACCAGGTTGACGCTGAAGTTCACAACCTCTCCTGCCTTGTAGGAGCGGAGATTGCTCTTGTTGTCTTCGTACTGGTATCCTCGGCAAACGTGGGCGTTGCATTTGTAGCTCGTATCTGCAACCTTGGTAGCAGCCTCAATAGGGCCAGCTAGATCTGTAATGCGGGTCAATGCTGTTGGAGGAACTTCAGGTGGGTGAAATACCTCTTCTCAATACTTTGGACACGGCGGCGCCACATAGCTGATCCGACAAAGCTCCAGGCTAGTTCAATTAGACGTGATCCCCAACTCTAGAGAACTCAGACTTGCCTTTCTTGGAGTCGGTGAGTCGACCACAGCGTGGCAGAGAACACCGACGGCAGAGGATAATACGAGACCAGTGGAGAATAACATTGGAGTGATTGGGCAGCTGGAAAGAACGATTTGGATGCAATGAAGCTTATTTGAGACTAATGGTAGAGTAGGCCAAATTGTGTCGGCTGAGGAAGGACTGGAACGTGAATATTTATGGGCAGATGTCATCCTCCACTTCCTCGACTTGATCTTTTCTCTTGATCAAGCCTGTTCACGTGTTTCTTATCATCCTCATCGATCCTTCACAAAACTTGGTAAATGGCGTACATTTTATGGGTCTTTGTATTGGCAAGGCGGTTGCGTTTAGATTAAAATATTTGGAAAACAGCATCATGAATGGTGGAGAAATCCGGAGAGCCTGATATTGCGACGGTATCATGCGGAATCCATCTTCCTTTTTCAATACTCGTTCACGCAAGGCCTCAGCAGACCTCGGGCCAAAAATGGAACACATCACCAAATGGGTTGGATGGAAGATCGACTGTGTGTTTTCCGTCGGCGTTATGGTATTTGCTGCACTCTTAATCCGAGCCGCGATGCAAATTTTCCTCCAATGAGTGACGGTATTGCCAACACCCATTCATAGAAATGCCATGCGTAATGCAATAATGATACTGCATGGATGATCTCTTCCTGGACTTGGACCTTGTTATTGTTTGTTAAAAAAGGTTGAAAATGATGGACAGAGCCGATAGAAGCATTCCAGGTTGGGTCTGGTGGAATCTAATAGACCCGTAATTCCACCGGAGTAAAAATCTGTTGCAGGGTGTTACAACGAAGAGGTATACCTCAAAATCCAAGCAAAAGTATTTAAAGCATTGAATATTGCTGCTTCTGACTTGAATCGTAGAGATCAGTTCCTCATCTTCTATAGCCACGATGAAATTCCTCCAACTCCTGCTCCTGGCAGCTTCCACTGTTGCTTTGCCATCTGAGGGCCGCTCCGCAGTCTCCAAGGCGAAGGTTGCAGAGCCATGCAGCATTGGCTACTGTCTTCAGAATGGTGGGACAACTGGAGGTGGCCGTGCCAAGCCTACTGTTGTGACCACTTTGGAACAGCTGAAGCAAGCAGCTTCCCGTAGCGGTCCCGCTGTTATCATCGTCTCAGGAGAGATTTCAGCAGCCATCGATAAGGTCAGCATCTCTTCGAACAAGACAATCTTTGGAGAACCTGGTAGCGGTATGTCTGCCCACCCTCTCTCCATAATGCTCCTTTCGCTCCTATATACCGATCACTGACACTGCTATCTAGTGATTCGGGGCATCAGCCTCGAGGTCAAGCGAGCCAGTAACGTCATACTCCGCAACTTGAAGATTGAGCGCGTGCTCTATGAAGCTGGAGACGCGATCAGTCTCAATGTGGCAACCAATGTTTGGATTGATCATGTTGATGTGTCTGGAGACTTGACCGCTCCAAAAGAAGACTACGATGGTCTCCTTGATGTCACGCACGCTAGTGACTGGATCACTGTCAGTAATACATACTTCCACAACCATGTAAGTCACAGGCTGCGGGCATTCTTCGATCCTGGACTTGGCTGATAACTTTTGTAGTGGAAGGTAGCTCTCATTGGGCACGCAGACAGCAACGGTGTCGAGGACGAGGGCAAGCTGCACGTCACCTTCGCCAACAACTACTGGCATAATGTGGACAGCCGGGTTCCGTCTGTGCGTTTCGGCACCATCCATTCTATCAACAACTTTTTCCAAGGCGTTGGGCAGACTGGTATCAATGCTCGACAAAAATCTCAAATCCTCCTTCAATCGAGTGTTTTCAAGGAGAGCACCAGCATTGCCGTTTACTCCGACGGTTCTGATTATCAAGGCTACGTCGTGGTGGACGATGTAGACCTGGGTGGTTCGGCAAACTCAGCTGGTCCAGGCACGCTTACACCTGAGACACTGCCATACCCAGCCATCAAGGCTTTGGGTTCAGCAAACGTACCAAAGAAAATCCCGAAGTCTGTAGGACAAATTCTCTAAAGGATCTCTTGAGGACATTGGAGTCTCTAGACTGGTCGAATGGTCAGTCTTCCATGACTATCAATGTAGGGTCGGGACACTTGTGTGCTTTGTCCAAACTCTTGCTCTCAATGAGTTCATACTTGGGCCCTGTGCGCACAACCACGCAAACTCAGGAATATTCTTCAGATAGTAGCTGTTTCTTGCTCGGACACTGGTCATTATAATCACAAGATCTCTTTGGATCCTTTAGATATTAAAATTCAGTATCGTGTGATCGAATTTAACATGAGAATGTTCATCCGCAGGTGCTCTTGACTGCCTCGCCCGAGCTAAGTCGTATTACGCCCTAATGTAGCCGAGGGCTGGCCTCACAGGTTCTAGAGCCCGCTAGGTCTGGGCACACACAATATACTCCTTCATTCCATCTCTCATACCGTGGAATGACTCGTGCAAATGCCTTCGCTGCTCAATAACAACTTTCCCAGATGCGAATCATTAGGGACGATCTTCCAGATTTACAACACATCAGTTTTCAGTCTAAGCTTAGAGCTCAGTGCCGTGCTACAGTATTAAGTAATATACTGCTCGTTAACTGTAGAGCTCCCGAGACACCTCATAGCTGTTGATGAAATCGATGGCTTTTCTTCTCCAGGTATCCTTTTCGACCCAGCTCTTTGTTGCATTCATGACGAGATTCTTGGGCGACTTCTTATCATACTTGGGCCACCGAGGGAAAAGACTTTCCGACTTGCCTTTCCGGACATTGGGATCCAGATTGTTGACGAAGCGAACGTACGCCTCACCAATGTCTCTTGCCAGCTTGACATGACTATCATACTGTGGGCTTGGGCCGAGCAGTCCCGAGATGTTTTGGAATGAGAAAGCCACGTTGTCAAAATGTTTGACACCCCCCCAAGGGTCCCCATTCCACAATTGCTGGTCGAAGCGGTAGCTGTAGACTGTCTCTCCAATCTCTGACCAGAGCTCCGCCATTTTGCGGCGTCCACTGATCATGACCACGTCGCCGCCTATGGCGTAGGCTCGGCGCCACTGCGCGCCTCTCGTTGGATGCAGCGAGCAATTCGTGATAGAGTATGGTGGTTGGTTGCACGGGTCGTCGGGATAGAGATCCAAAAGCTTCTGGATCGTTGGCGGGCTCAATGCATAATTTCTCCACCGAAACATCTCTTGGAATAGTTCCTGTTCGTTCTTAGGACTGCCTATGGCGAAACCTTCGTCCGTGTTCGCGCCAATCAACATAGGCACAGAATTGAACTTCCGCTGCGGGATGAGTTGGCTTGGATACCCTGTGAGGAATGTGCCGTCGATCATTGGATTCCAAGTCAAAGCTTGACGCGCCCCAACGAGCGTTTCTTCGCTGACTCCTCGGAGGCATGCTAGTTGGTCTCTTTGACCATAACAGCCAGTGGCTCTGGTGAGATTCTCGTATGCAACAGTGTAATAACTGAGGTCATGAATCTACGTTCTTGTTAGCAACTAGGTTGCATGTATCACACGTGAAGACTAGATTCACCTGTGCGCCAGTAACCCCACCACTTTCCAAGATGGCGGCCCGGTACAACTTGTCATCACGTCCGTCGTGGCTGAACATTTGGTAAGCAATACTTTGTGCCCCGGCGCTCTCGCCCCATATGGTGACTTTAGTAGGGTCCCCGCCGAAAGCTGCAATATTCTCTTGAATCCACTGTAGAGCGAGCCTCTGATCAAGAAGACCGGCATTGGCAGATCCTTCCTTCAGCAGGTCAAACGTTTGCAGGAAACCCCAGATTCCGAGGCGGTAGTTAAAGCTCACACCCAGTATCGGCTGATCGATGTCCTGGCTGACTTTGACGATGCCCGAAAGGTTGTACTGAGGATCAGCTGTGCCGCCGTTGTAAAGGCCACCACCGTAAATCCACACACTAGAATTGCGTTAGTCGAGGGAGCAGTGGTAAGTCTCTGGCGCACACATACAGAACAGGCAATGGTTTCTTTGGCTCTCCAGAAGGCCGGACGACGTTGATAGTCAGACAATCCTCTGATAGGTTGGTAAGCTGAGAAAATTGCCGGCAGCTGTAACCGTACGTGGTCGCGGGCCTTTCTCCCTCAAATGCTTTGTCAATACTCTGTGGTGCTTTGAACCGCAGAGGCCCTAGTGGCGGCTGGGCAAAAGGAATCCCCAAGAATGCATCTTGCTTCCAAGCAGTGAGCTGTGTGCCGACGTAGGTGCCGTTCTGCGTATGAGCTCGGGGGGGTTGAGCGTCTGCGGCAGTGGCTTGGGATATTGCCAAAAAGGTGAGGAGAAAAGTTAAAAACCCATCGAGCTTTCGATTTCTTTGGAGTCTCCCCCAAGAGGACCCGAGAGATTGGCCAATCATACCGAAATGCAGTCTGAGACACCTCCAGCGGTAAGAGATGTCTTGCCTCAGTTGCACTTCAATCTACCTGTCCCTCTCCGCACTATGCCGGTACTTATATCCCTAGGAAACCATGACGAGAGCATCTGCAATTGGAATTGGGAGTGGAGTTATCCCGGGCCTACGGCAGTTTCTCAGCGTATCATTGGATAGATTGACAGGTTCTCAGCACAGCTGATTCGAGATGTGGTAGATTCCCCGTGAAGTCCAGGATTGTCGAAGCTGCCATGTAATCCCACCAATGGTGAGGGCGCTTGGTTGGGGTAATAAGCAGGGTCCCCCAATGGCCAGTGAGAGCTTGGATCCGCCAAATGGCATTGACCTATGAGCTTATATTATGACTGAAACTGAATTGAGCCCCTTCTTCAGTGCATGGGGCAAAGACACATTTAGTAGCCTTGTAGTATAATATGCTCTAACGTTTATTAGAGCCTCAGTACATGGACCAGGCTTCTCACACGTCTGTCATCTACGAGCAGAGAGCATCTGCGTTGAGCTGAAGAAGGAGGGGGAAAAGCTTAAACCCGCTCCCATTACGGTTTTCGAGCTATACAAAGCGATGGTATCAGTTGATCTGGTTGGCACTTAACATTGACTCCGTAGAGTCGTTACTGGCCGATTGTGGATGTTGGCACGAAGGAATGCAAGGAACTCATGAGACAATGACAGCATTATAACAAGCTCGCAATAAAGTGACTGAGTCGCGTCCTCAAAGGACTCATCTTTTCGTTTCCTTTCCTGAGCGCCTGGTTTCCGCAATGTTGTTCAACCACCACCGTTCCGTGGTAAGCCTCCGCTCTCAACAAGCGTAAGAGCTTATCCCCGGTCAGCACGTAGTATGAGCCCTAAGCAGAGCCCGTTTCCCCACTGTTAGTCGGCACTAACAAAGGAAATTAACTTATTCACTGAAACAGATTAGCGTGACACGCACGGCTTGGGAAAACCGCGTGCGACCTGAAGGCACAACAAATGCACTTTGGTATTGGGAGCCTCGGGAGCGCCGGGTTCAATGATGCAGCAAACTACGGCCACCGCTGTGGCGGCCTTATTGACAATTGTGACCGGTATCGTCTTGGTGCGGTTACAAGAGTTCAGACGACGAGGATGTGCCCAAACACGCGTGGCTGAGGCGGTCAAACACCTACCACCACCAACCCAAATAGCTCAAAGTCTCAAGGAAGCATTACCCCATGTTGTGGTCCTTTCATCAGAAAGAGTTGCATTCAAACAAGTGGCGGATTCGTACTGGCCCAAACAGCATCGCGAAACCATTCCTGCATGCTTTGTCCGACCCAACACAGTGGAGCAACTCCAGACCGCTGTGGACATTCTGAGGCACGAGTTTGTCCAGAATAAAAACGAGAAGGACGAGCTTAAGGGTCTATTCACCGTAAAGGCAGGTGGAGCGGCTCCGGCAACAGGCTGTTCAACGTTGGAAGGAGGTGTAGTGATTGATTTGGCCGGTTTCCGCGACATCACCATCTCAGAAGATAACGCGCGCGTTACTATTGGCTCAGGATTGAAATGGTTGGATGTGTACGAAGCTTTGGAGAAGAAGAATCTCATGATCAGTGGAGGAAGGACGAGCCCTGTTGGTGTAGGCGGGCTGTCTCTTCAAGGTCGGTCTGCACCGGGTGAGGCTGCGATATTTTTAACTGACTATCACCATAGGCGGCATCTCTTGGTACTCCCCCAAATACGGGTTTGTTTGCTCTACCATTATCTCTTACCAAGTCGTATTGGCCGATGGGACTGCGGTGACGGCATCGGAATCATCCCATCCAGACCTTTGGCGCGCACTGAAGGGCGGATCAAACAACTTTGGCATTGTCACGAGCTTCACAGTGCCATGCTTTCCAGCCAATGATATCTGGTTCGGTTGTAATTACATGTCAGGCTTCCAGGCCCCAAGTCTTGTCAAAGCATTTCACGAATATGTCAAGGAAGCCACATCAGGAAAGCCAGGGTCTTTCGACGAGCACGCAACCGTCCCCATAACCTGCTTTGGCTATACACAGGACTTTGGTATCCACGCTACGGCAAATTACCTCGGATACACCAGAAAGCCAACAGACAAGAAGTGGCCGGCTTATTGGAGAAAGTCGGCATTTGCCTCTCTTTGGACTCTATGGAGCACAGCTAAAGTCCAGAAGGTGATCAGCGCAGTCAAGGAGCTATCGGACCAATCACCGGCTGGTGACTACAATGTCATGGCAGTTACCACTGTAAAGAACGACTTGGAAACGCTACAGGCGGTGCTCGCAGCATATCACCAGTTTTCTGTTGTCGGGAAACGCGTCAAAGGGCTACTCCTCTCAATAGTCATGCAGCCCGTTCTACCGCAATGGATGAATAAAGGTTTCCCCAATGTCCTTGGTCTTGAGGATACCACCGAAACTCTTATCATCCTCGAGATTACCGCGAAATGGAACCATGCGGAGGATGATGGTCTCGTCAGGCAGCAGTGCCGTCAATTTGTGAGTACTGTCGATGCGGCCGCGGAATCCCGGGGGGCTTCTCATCGGTACCGCTTCACAAACTACTGTGCTGAGTGGCAGGACCCAATGCATGGTTATGGCCCTAAAAGCCTGGACTTCATGCGCAGTGTCAGCCGGAAGTATGATCCGGAAGGCCTATTCCAGAAAGGCTGCCTGGGAGGATTTAAGCTGGGTCCACTTGCAAACAGGCCTCCAACAAGCTCTGGGGAGAAAGTGGTGGAGCCGAGGATTACTACCCGCAGAACAAGCGAACATTGAGGCAAAAGCCTGTTACACTTCGATCAATTTACACGATGTCTCAAAACCACAGCTGGACGTACTCAAGCTTAGAATCATATTCCCAGCATGGGAAACTTTACCGCCCCTGATCCTTTGTCGGCCACTTACGATCTGGCAATCATTGTTCGTGACAACATGGGTGTGATGTGACCTGCAGCTGCAGTCAGCTTCCGATGGCCCGACAGGCAATCCTACCAGATGCGGATACTTACCCCACTGGTTCCTGGTACCTTGCTGATGTCGTTGTGGAGTTGAGGGTTGGAAAAGCATAGATCTAAACGACAGAGTTGACCAGAAAAGTGCAAAAGGCCTAAGACTTGGCGGAGATGATTAGTTATAGAGCACGCTTGAATGTTCCGTGTTTCTGGTCTAGGGCCTTTGCACTAGTAGCAGGCAACACAAGAACCCGTTGACATAACATTCAACGGCTTTGGGCTTTGTTGTACATCGCGTCCTCAGTAAAATTATCAGAAAGAGGGCTCCGTCTACTTCGAGCTTAGAATAAGGCATTCCTGATGGGACTTACCCTGGCTGTAAGGATTCGTCTCACTTCGGAAATGATGCCTGGTTCGCTTCTCACCGCTGCATATCTCAATAGTTCCGTTAGAGGGTCCTTTTGCAGGCCAGGGTCCCCCGTCGAAGGTTCTTACTGGATTGTCGAGCCCCATGCATCGCCTGGTTGTGAGCCCAGATTCATGCAATATTCTGTATCGGGTGACAACTTTACGTACTAATTTGCGTCTAACATGGTATTCCACGAAGTGTCGCAACAGTATGGTCTCAATTGTTGGAGTCGACCATGACTACGACTTGAGGAAATGATAAAAGGGCGCAATTTCCGTCGGTCAAAAGTTCGTAATAACTGCAGAGTCAACATCTCCTCAGGCATAGTTCAAAGTTTTTGTGCTTCTCATCAAGTAATCCAACTAAAGATGTCTCTCCTCGTTAAAGTCATTGCTGCTGTTGCAGTCTCGGCCAGTTCTGCTGTCGCTTTCAATGGTGACATGACGTGGTTTGAACCGGTAAGTTACTCATGACCAGAGCAGAACACTCAACAACGTCTGATGATTGGTAGGGTCTTGGAGCTTGCGGCTGGACTCACAACCGTGGCAACCCTGTTGTTGCCCTATCACGCGCTCAGTTTGGCCAACATGCGTAAGTTCGGCCTATGGCAATATCCTCCGCATTGGACTAACTTCAAGCCAGGAACCCCAACAATGCGCCCGTCTGCGGAAGGTGGATTACCATTACTGCCAATGGAAGGACTACTGCTGCTCAAGTTGTCGACCTGTAAGTTTTCAAGTAATCCTGATTGGTGAACCTAGTGACTCATCGATGCAGGTGCCCTGAGTGTGCTGACGGTGCGATTGATGTCTCACCCGCCATCTTTGACGACATCGCGCACCTTGACGTTGGGCGCATCCGGGTCGACTGGTGGTTCCAGTAAATTTTGAGGCTAGACACATCCTCAGTTGAGCTCTGGAACCGTTCGCACAGTAAAGAAAATAAGAAATAAGAAATAGGGAGAAACCTTGAGGACCAAGAGATCTACATTGCATAAATATGCTTGAGTGCTAGGCTCTTATGTAGGAATCTAAGATTTTGAGCTATCTCAAGCCTATGACCGCAACACATCGCCAAAGGTGTGGATCAAAAACTCTGAGATTTACTCTAGGAGAAGTGCGATCATAGAATTATTTGCATAATAAAATTCGCGAATATGTGGTGCTAAATGCCAGGGACTTTTTTGCTCCCGTCACCTCTCTGTACCACCAAAATTTAGCAATCGATGACAAGACGTGCCAAATTTATTGGCAAAGCAAATGAATTCCAGCATATAACCACGGAAACTTATGAATGAGACTCAGCATCACGCAGACTAGAAAAACAAGAGTACCGATGCATCTCTGCACTTGTCTCCCACCACATCGCTTTCATCAGCGAGAGCGGCGAGGTTTCTGTGTTCGAATCACTCTTGCCAAAGTAGCTTATAATCTTTTCGAGAAAACGTGAGGCGTTCTTCGGAAGGTTTCCGTGTGATCAGGTCAAGTTCCAGCGACGGCATCGTTCTTGGCGAATTAAGCCACTGCGGCTATAAACGTCGGCAGTCGCTGTGCAATCACCCGAGGCTTGTTTGCTGGGGAATTCCCACCTGTACCAGAGTTTCTCTGACTTATGCACTGTGGCTTTGGTGTGGCTGGTTTAGCCCGTTGACAGGGAACGATCGTCGACTACGGCGTCGGTCCTCGGATCAATGTCAGCGGGGAAACGGCCCAGCTCGCATAGAAATGGACACACTTCCCACCGATTCCGCCGCGCTCGACTCTGAGACACAAAGCTTCCAAGGCTTTGGGCGGGTTGACATCTCGCACAAGTCGAGCTGCATTACTCCGAGACCGTGCCCTCAGCACTAGTGAACGGGCGCAATTGGCCAGACACACAGAGATGTCGACCATTGAGGACGATGACCAGGACCAAGGATCCGACGGCGAGACCAACCACGATGGCCTTACAGAACCGACGCTGTCTTGTAACTCCTGCCGCCGCAGAAAGCTGCGGTGTTCCAAAGAGCTACCCACATGCCAACACTGCCGCAAAACGGGTCAGTCTTATCTTTGATGCCCTGTACTCACCGACTTTCTACCGTCCAGGCGGTCCTTGCTGACCCGTATGTGCTCAGGCAATCCATGCAACTATGAATCAAAACGGGGAAAGCCAGGTATGAAGGCCGGCGCGATTGGTTTGTTACACAAAAGACTCGGTCCGTAACCCCCCCACTATAGCAAACTGCGAGCCTCAATTCTCTGCTTGGGAGCTGATTGTAGTTGTCTCTTAGATCATCTTGAGAAGTTGGTCGAGAATCAGGGCTCTCGTGGCGCTCAAGGGAACGATAGTGGACAGCACATGCCGATGCAGAACAAGGATGGCAACAGTCCTTATGAGCTTCTATCCTTCTTTGCCCGAGAATTCCAGCGGTTCAATGACCGGGACCCTGCCGTTCAACACCCTCGCTCGAACGGCACGTGGCAGCGCGGGGATGGTGTGAAGCGCCGTCGTTTGGACCTCGACCTTCCCGACCAGGAGGACCATGATGTAGATGGTGGAACCTCGGCAAAGTTGACGGGGGATGAAGTTGAACTTCTCATTAATGCTTACTTTTCTTCTGTCCACCCCTGGGTGCCTATGGTACACGAGGCCAGATTTCGCCGCAAGTTGGCGAACCCACAGCAGCAGCAAAAGTTGCAGATCGTCATACAGGCCATGGCATTATGTGCTGCTCGATATGTGGAAGACGCCGAGCTTTCTAAGAAGTTGTTGTTGCCACAAACACAGAATCGCTTGCGAGATAGTGTCATAGCAACAGCGATGAAGCAGCTCAGCGTCGAGAACTCTCAGGCGCTTATCATTCTCTCCTTCAATGAGGTCAGTTCAAGTCCACAGACACGAACAATGCTCTGATTATTGATATCGATGACACAGATTGGCAATGGCCTTGCGTCTCACGTCTGGTCGATTATTGGCGCCTTGTCTCGAAACGTCGACTATATGCAACTTGCTACTGAGCATGATGAGGCCGAGCGCCTGCGGCTCTCTCAGCCTGTTGCTTCTCTGGAGCCCGCTCAGGATTGGACCGAAGAAGAAGAGCGGCGTAGAGTCTTCTGGAATGTCTTCAACCTCGATCGTCTTTGCTCCGTCATGACTGGTTGGAATACCAGTCTCACCTCGGACGATGTGAACCGTCGCTTGCCTTGTGATGGGATCAAGTGGCGCAAAGAGGATGCGGTGACCACCCCTTATTTTGGTATCTGGGACAAATCTGCGGGACGCATCGGCAATCCTCTTACACTTCTACCCACTTATTACAGCCAGAAGACGGCAGATCCGGCCACTTCAACTCTTCCTGACGGGAGCCCTTCGCCTGGAGCACAGCAACACGGCTTCGAAGATCTGTCGACTGTTGGTGCTTTTGCTTACGCTGTGGAGGCTACAGAGTCTCTTAGTAGGGTGACGACATATTTTCTCCAGCAGAGAGTCAATATGCGTGAGCACAAAGAGATTACGAGCTGGCTGACCAGGTTCAAAGAGCTGGATCTACGCCTCGTGCACTGGAAGATGCTGCTTCCACACAAATGGAAAGTTGACGTCGTGCATCAGCAGTATCCTAGGATGGACCCCAACCTGACCTTGGCGCACATAACCCACAATGCGTCCATGGTCCTCCTTCATCAGTTAATTGCTTTCCCTCCTCGAGAGTGGACCTTTCGGAATAGATTGCCAAGCGTATGCAGCGCAGAAACGTGTCATTCTGCTGCCGTGGAGATCTCAACAATAGCAGAGAATTATCTTCGAACCGCACCACCTCGCATGCCTCTTTCAAGCCAGTTTGCATTCTGTTTGTTTATTGCTGCCAGGGTTCTGCTGTTACACTACAGAGATGCGGATGAACCAGAACCTGCACCACAGTTCTGGTCTCTTACAGAGAGTCTGGACGCCATAGGACGCCGCTGGGCTGGACAGAACTTGGAGCAGGCTCGACAAAGTGCACCGAACTTGGCACAAAAATACTCAGCAAAGCTCGCCCAGATGGTTGCAAAACTGAGGCAAAACCCAGAGTTTCGCTTACCGGTGTTGGCCTACACAAAAGAGATCGACCACTCCAGCGAAATCACCCCAGATGTCATGATAATTGATGACGCCACAGCAACGGAACCTAATGATGCCAACTCACAGACGATCCGAGTGTCTCAGGGTTCTTCACCTCCTCTAAACCCCGAGACATCTATCAATGTCAATCTTGCCAAGACTTCTGGTCCGATGCAGAGTATTTCTGCAGGCCGCCCAGTGCCCTCAGGCATACCGCCTGTGATTCCGGGCCAGAAGCGAATGCAGGAGCCCATGTATGCGCCGCCAATGACGGCACCAGGCTTGGAAGCCACCATGAATCCACCAGACAATTCGGCGCGACGAAGCGTTGACCTTGGAGATATCTCCCAGCTGTTGCTTAATCAACAGTTCATGGAACTAAATCGAGTCATCAGTTACGATGATGGCATGTTTGGATCCGAGTTTGATGGGACCCCTTGGTAGCAGGGTGTAGTCTATTTTATTTCTACACGATGTACTGTATCAAATTGTCTACCCATATAGCAAAGATACCCTGAACTCATCATGCCAAGCCCATATCTAGCAAGCGATTACCCAGTTCAACAAAGTAGTAGTCGGCATATACCAAGCCGTGATCGGCGTACCTGCGCCGCGCATTCTCGTTGTTATTCGCCGTACCTTTCTTCAGAATGGCCTCATAGGTATGGCCCTCCACCACATCTTTCACGCTTAGACGTCCACTGTCTTGATTCAAGAAAGCCTTTTCGTTTGAGAGGCTCAGGTACACCGTGTCGCGAACTATTCGAATTGCCGCGTCTTGGAAATGATCCGCAAGGAGGTGTCTTCCAAGGCCATGAAGAGACTGGGCCAGGATCAGCATGCCATTAGCTGCAATGATGCCGGCAGAGCTATCCCGGAGAGGGTCCTGCGGATCGACCGGGGCATCAAAGTCCCATAGCGGAACGTAGCGACCACCACCTGAAGACGCCGTGGATGCATCAGATGATGACCCGGGGGTTGCGGGCCGAGAAGTCTCAACGCAGGCTGGCGCTGTCTCGAGTCTATACAAGAAGTACTCGGCAGCGCCACAGGCGACTTCAAGGAAAAGTTGATCCTTGGTTGACGTGTAGGTTTGTGCGTATCCCAAGATTGCCCAAGCCTGACCACGCGCCCACGTTGACCCATTTGCGTAACCCTGTGCAGTCCACTGCCATTTCACTTGACCGTCGCGGGGACTAATATTGGCTACATGACAAGAGGAGAAGAGTTGCCCTTCGTACTGGCGGCCGGGAAAATCCATTGGTGATTCTCTTCGAAGGTGAGATGTGATCAGTGTTCGCGCATGTGTATCCGCAATCTTGGCAAGTCGTTCTTCTCCGCTGTGAGCCGCAGCATAGAAGAGAAGGTTGAGGTTGCAGAGGCTATCGATAATTATGAGAGCATTATCTTCCATGTCGGTAACGGTGATTTCCTTTTTGATGAGGAGGTCCCAGCTGCGAATAACACCAGCTGAAGGGATGAACCGAGATGCTAAGGAATGAGCAGCATGGATAATAGATTTGAGACTTCGCTCGTTACCAGTGAGCTCCCAATCCCTCTGAAGAGCCGGCATGATGATAAAGCCAATATCGTGTGTGTCAGTCCGGCTCGACATGGCGTGGAGAGGTTCTGACCATGCATCGCATAATGACCGTAGATGCGCACGCAAGACCGCAGGACTGACACTATGCGTCCCCATAGCTTGCGGATGCTTGATGGCTCTTTCTAGAAGCGCTTGCAGTGTGCCGGGAAAGAAGCCGCAGGTCCAGAATTCGGGCTCCCGGGCGTCATACTGACCCGCTCCAGGACCGTCTTTCGGCACAATCTCAGGATAACCCAATGGGATTCCTACAACGGGGTGGCTGGGGTAGCTGGGCGCAGCCAGCAACCTAACTGCCGTCCGCGATACCTTTGCGACGATATTCTCTGCAAAGAGCTCCGTCAGGGTTGCAGATGATTCAGGTACTTGGAAGCTTTCAAGACTCGATGTAGAGTACAATGTCTCTTCGATGGGTTCATCCGTCCAAGACGTCTTGGCCGCCGGCAACAGCTGTTTTGTGCCTACGTCTAGGAGCCGAGGCTCCGTAGGCGGGCTTTTGTTGGGAGAAATGGCACCAGGAGCCATGATAAAAATATAACTACTGGGGATTCAGTAGAGTAATGGCATTGGTTGAGTCTGGCAGAATTGGCACGCGCCGCTCGATCATTTGATCGCTGTTGTCCTTATACTGCAAGCCAAATCTGACTGCATCTGGGACTTGTTCCTCGGAATCATGTAGGTCCGCAAGGACTTCTAAGTCACGGTCTAATGTCTGACAATCTCGGCCTGCGGAAAAGATTCCTACTCGCATCCGCCTACTGGCTCGTCCATGTCGTTATTTCCGGCCTTGTTGATCACGATCACAATGCAAAACGGACAAATAGCATAGCACATTCGGACTCAGTTCGCCCGTGCTCCGCTACAGATGCTCCGAGGGGCAGCCCTGACTCGCAAGGATTGATATTCCGACACGCCACTACAAGAAGACCCGCCCGGTTGCACTGTACTTCGTAGTGGACAGAGCATTGGTGAGGATGCGGGGAACTCGGGTAATGTGGAGAGCCAGTCACACTGTAGGGTCAACAAGCATATGAAATCTCGCCTAAGCCATGACGAAAATGATTCAATCGTCAAAATAGGAAAAGACAACCAGATTCTTCCAATAGGCCCTGGGATACACCGTGACAACCCTGCTGCCAAGAAGAGACCTGCTTCTTTGTAGGACAGAAATGCAGCGCTCCTGACAAGAAGTGCCGGGTTTTGATACTGGGAGATCCAATCAATTGAGCACTCAGACACGATCGCCACCTCGACAATATGGTGTTGTTTTCAGGCTTTACTGACAACCCTCTCAAGAGTCGTTCTGACTTGGTAGCGGCAGCGAGAAACATAGTCCTCCCGATTGAGCAATATAGGTCTCCAGCTGGGGCACGAGTGAAAATACGTCCAGAGACAGTCGCTGCCTTCGACGACGTCGCCGCTCAACTCGAAGGATTCTCACGGCCTCTATTGGGAATCGGCGCATTCCTGGGACAAGATGATGGCGACAAGGAGCTTTTGAGGAGGTGGATGAAAGGATTGGCCGCTGGTGTTGATCCGTCAAATGAGGAATACTGGGGAGACATTGGCGACTTTGACCAGCGGATGGTGGAGACAGAATCCATCTGCATCGCATTGTTGGTGGCTTCAGAGGAGCTTCTCCCCAGTCTAGATGATACCGCTCAGGCCAATCTGGTTGCTTGGCTGAGACAGATCAATGGAAAGTACATGCCTGCAAACAATTGGCGCTGGTTCCGGGTTTTCGTGAACCTGACATTGCAGCAAGTCTTTCATATCACGGACGAGGAATTGGATCTTCAACTCGCTGCAGACTTTGAAACACTGGACTCATTTGCTCTTCAAGATGGATGGTCCAGCGATGGGTGTTGGGGAGAAGAAAGAAGACAGGCCGACTACTACTCTGGGAGTTTTGCAATGCAGTTTGCGCAGTTGATGTACGTGCGGTTCGCGATCGGCAACGAAGAGAGGAAGGCCAACTATAGGAATCAAGCCAAGCAGTTTGGTGCCGACTACTGGCGCTATTTCGATGTTGATGGTATTGCCGTCTTCAAGCTACTCGTAACGAGCACGAAATCGCTGATGTATCGAGAACAGGCGCCGCTATACCCTTCGGGAGGAGTATGACTTATCGTTTCGCCATGGCCGCTTTCTGGGCGGTGGCTGCTCTTGCTGAGGTAGATCTACCTGCTCCTGTCAATGAGCTTGGCGTGGTGAAAGGGATGCTGTTGCGCCATCTTCGCTGGTGGACTACCAAGCCTGACATCTTCAACTCTGACGGCATTTTGAATATTGGGTTTGCGTACCCGAACTTGTTCCTGAGCGAAGATTACAACTCGCCGCAATCTGTTTATTGGTGTCTCAAGAGTCTACTGATTCTCGTTTTGCCAGCAACCCATGATTTCTGGAAGCAAACGGAAGCACCACACCCACTTACACACTCGACCGGTGACAAGTGCACCATACAGCCATGCAAAATAATGACATCGCCTCGTCAAATCATCAATAATAGCTCAGAGCACCATTACATGCTATCATCAGGTCAGATGTCAACTCGACCTCACAGGAGCAAGGCAGCAAAATATTGCAAATTTGCTTACTCGTCTGCCTTTGGGTTCAGCGTGCCAACTGGTTCCACACTGCAGCAGATGGCTCCAGACAGTACCATTAGCTTATCTCTCGATGATGGACATTCATGGCATGTCCGAGACTGCCCGACGGATGGAGTATTCAGCGAGGTCTTGGTGGATGGCCAGACAACACCCGGCCTCACTAGCACGTGGAAACCATTTGGCCGGTTAGACCTAGCCATCGAATCCACAGTGATACCACTTACTATGGCCTTCCCAGGATGGCATATACGAGTACACAAAGTGCGATGGTCCCAACAGGCAGAATCCGCCTTCATAGGACGCGAAGTGCAGCTTGTCGATGGAGGGTTCGCAATTCCTGCTTTCACAGAGACCGGCCATCACATCTCTGTTAATGCAAACAAGGATGCTGCTGATACCGAAGGGATCTCCCAACACAGCACGCACTGCATCATGCGATCAAAGACAGGAACATGCGGCGTTGCCCACATTGCAATCACGGAGGTTGATGCAAATGCCTCACCAGAAGCTATTCGTGTGAATGTGGAGAAAAACGCGTTCATCTTAAGAGCGGATCCGAACACCAATCTCATTTGCCCGCGAACCTTCATCCCTTGTCTGCGTTTCAGATTTGCCCCGGCTCCTGCCGCCGATAGTCGAATACGAGAGACAACTTTAGTAAGTGGCGTGTTTGCCACTTCAACGAACCATTTGCAGGGAGGGTCTAGGACGGAGTCGTTGTGGTCCAAGAGGCCGAGCGTGTCTCTGGATATAGAGCAGATCATTGCTGTCCATGGTGGCTAGAGGTTGGATCAGAATAGATTTTAGGAGAGACAGTAAAGTATTAATAACCCCTTGCTGATTGTGTCAAGTTCGTTTTGTGCGTGAGTTGAAGGAAGTCATAGGTATCGCTGATAACGCTTTTTGCGTCTCTTCCATCGGGCAGGTGAGTTCCGGGAGCACGTCAAGCTGAACTATGGTCCCTGTGAATCGCTTATTTGTGCGAGGTACCAGATATCTGTTAATTGTAAAAACTGCATAACTCAATCTGTGCAAGCATTCGACGCTATCACTTAATCGTCCTTTCGCCCTGGGTTATCTTATCCATCACATCCAGTGTTCAGATCAAATAGTCAGAAAGCCTACCTTCCAGAGCCCACCGAGATTGGGCAGCACCCCGCCCAAACTGATCAAAAGCCTTCGCACTAAGTTAGTATATGCATGCCGCGTGTGCACCCGCCAAGACAATTTGCTTATCCTGGTTGGTCGTTTACCGGGGCCTTCCTCAAACTGCATTAGGATGTGATTGTGGGATGGCCTTGCAACGCTAAATGACCGGCTGTTCACCGCCGGATAACACAAGGGAACTAGGTTCTAGTTTCCATCTGGTGGTGTGCATGATATCATATGATAGCCAATCCTGGTTCAGTTAACCAATCAGTGTGCTTGCTTTCACCAACCTAATGGTAGCAAGGTTTGTTATGAGTCTTTCGCCGTGAAGACCGGCACTTAACACTCCCGGTCTATGTAGTCAGATGACATCGCGCAATGCCGGTGCAATTGCGACTTCGGACTGCCATCTTTCGCACGTTTCCATTGTGCACTCTACCCCTTCTTTGCGTCTACCGTTGGACATTTATATCACTTGCAAGGCAATAGTCTGGAATTTTTTTTTAACAATTGAGAATTACGATCCTGTCTCATGGCCTACCCTCCTGATCCCGCCGGCCCCGTGCTAGCGACTGCAGGCCCATCTGATTGTGACATCCCTTTGAGAGAAATCGACGGGCACACTGCTGTCGAGACTCACGCGTATCCTCTTTCGACGACAAGCTCTGCAAACGAGGAGAGGAATGTCAAAGCATGGTTGTCTGTTGTTGGAGCTTTCCTATTCCTCTTCCCAAGCTATGGTGAGCATGTTATGGCTCCATCGCGGCTAGTTAGATTCGGTATTGATACAGGGTTCACAGGTTTTATGCAGTCGATTGGAGTAATCCAAGCGTATCTGCAACTGAATCAACTATCATCGTACTCTTCACGAGACATAGGATGGATCACTGGCGTTTTCACTTCTTTGGCGCTGTTTCTCGGCATTCAAGTTGGACCCATGTTTGATGCCTACGGGCCGAAGATGCTGGCTCCCCTCGGCTGTGTCCTCTACATTCCTGTGTTCTTCTTGTTGGCTGAGTGCCGCTTATACTGGCATTTTATGATAGTTCTTGGTGTTTGGGGCGGCATCGGTGCCGCAGTTGTCTCCATGGTTGGGGTTGCCATCGTGAGCAAACGGTTTCATCGCCGCCGTGGCCTGGCAATGGGTATAGCCCTCTGTGGCTCTAGCATTGGCGGCGTCATCGTCCCTTTGATGCTACGGAGCTTGTTTCCTCGGATAGGATGGGCATGGACCATTAGAGCCCTGGCTTTCCTTTACGCTGCAGTCATGGTCGTGGCCACATTATGTCTTCAGCAGCCAGTTTCGCATAATTTACTTGCCGAAGCAAATGAACGCCGCCGTCGCAGGAGAATCGCGATCAACTTCAAGGCCCTCAAAAATGGCACATTCACGCTTGTAACCATTGGGCTCTTCGCGCTTGAGTTTGCCATCTTTGGCGTGTTTTCACTTCTTCCTACTTATGCATCCGCAGCAAACTGGAGCACCAATGTCGGCTACGCTCTCGTTGCCATTGCCAACGCTACTTCAACCGTCGGGCGGCTTCTTCCGGGCCTAGCTGGCGATCATTTCGGCCACTTCAACATATTGATTTGTATGATAGTGGCTACAGCCATTTTCACGGGTGCAATTCTAGTGCCATTTGGCTCAAGCTCATTGGGTGCTCTTTATGCCTTCTCTGCGCTCTGGGGGTTTGGAAGTGGCTCGTTCATCTCCTTAACGCCAGTGTGTATGGGAAAGACATGCGAAACGGAGGACTATGGAAGATACTTTGGCAAGTCGATGTCTTCTTCTCCGTATGGATCACACAATGCTAACTAGCCTTTCAGGAACCATGTACTTCTTTGTAAGCTTCTCCCTGCTCCTAGCCAGTCCATTGAGTGGGCAGATGCTCCAAACCTTCGGAACTCGAGCTTTGGCAGGTCTTTATGTGGGTGTTGTCGGTTTTGGTGCGGTCTGCATTCTTGTCGCCCGGCAGCTTCTGCATGGAAAGAAGGGCTTTGCGGTCAAGGTCCGGCTTTGACGGGGCCGCGTTGGTATCTGGTATCCCTTGGATGATGGGCTCTTAACTCCTACGCCCGAAATTCTGAAGCCATGTAGCGCCATATGCCAAGGGCGGCTGCAGCGACAATATTGGCCCACAATCTATGCAGTCTCCTTGGAGTCATGTAACATGTTGCCTATTACGGCCGCGGTGCTATTCCTTCAGTCTTGGCGCGGCAGATGTGCATTTTAAAGTTGTTATGCTAGCACGCACAGGAGCTCTTGGTCTCCGCTGATCGTCCGCAAAGAGCAAGTCTGAGGACATGTCAGAAAGGTCGACCTACAAGTCCGAGTGCAAACCTCATATCCTGCCCTCTGCTGCCGTTATATCGGATTCTTCGTCCTTGAAGACCCTAGAATTGATACTTAGTTCCATGAATCTCATAGTAACAGGGGTAACAATCCACTATTTTCTTATCAAGTAATTGGTAATTGCTACATGAGGCAGCTGGTTGTGATGTGTAGCATTTCTCGTGGAGCCTGTTCGATTGGTGGAAATAGGCAAGGATTATTCCACGCAGTACGACACATGGACACTTTCGGGAATTTGCGCGACTTACCTGTGCTAGGCTTGTTGGCCAGCGATGATACGCTGAAAACAGTATGAGTGTCCGAACTCTCCGTTACCAATTGAAGCCGTTTCATACTAGCCTATGCGGAGACTGGACCACGCTTCGGTTCTTCGCCGTGATGATCTCCAATATAAAAGTGCATATGATGCCCCATCATTATGGCAGATCACTCCCTCAATAGCTCACAGCACGAGACGTGATTTGAGCATTAGCTTTGCCAAGCTGCCCATCGTGCATAATGTTGCTCCTGAGTGTGATTCCTGCTGTCCTCGTTCTTGCCGGCGGTGTTACCGCCCAAGCAGGAGCTTGGGGTCAGTGTGGTGGTTTGGGGTACACTGGGCCGACGACCTGTATCGCCGGTAGGTTATGATCTACGCTGTTGGATGGTGACCTTGCAGAATAGCTGACTCCGTGATTCATCAGGCTGGACCTGCGTACCTCAGAATGAGTGGTACCACCAGTGCCTACAAGGGTCTGGACCCGTGCCGACTAGCACGAAGACTACGTCGACCAGCACGAAGGCTACGTCGACCAGCACACGGGCTACAACACAGGCCCCTTCGTCCACGTCTACCCGTACTTCGTCCGCACCCGCTTCTACATCCACTGGTGCCGTAGGGTCCTGCAACGCCCCTATTGACAAGCTTGAGGGCTACGGCGCTGGTACTACCGGCGGTGGTAGCGGCGCGGGGGTTACTGTGAACACCTGCGCGGAATTTGAAGCTGCTGTCGAGAACGGCGGTGTCATTCGAATTGCAAGCATCTTATCTAAGTGTGGCATCATCGATGTCAACAGCGACACGACTATTGTTGGTGTTAAGATCTCCGGAGGTAAGCGCTTCTGTGGCTGGTTCAGTTCGGCACTGACGATAGGCAGGCTTTGTCGACGGTGGTCTTCGCCTCAAGGACGTATCCAATGTCATTATCCGCAACTTGAAGTTCACCACTCCACCCGAAGGAAAGGATTCTCTGTCGCTGGATGGTGCTACCAACGTGTGGGTCGACCACAACGAGTTCACAAACCTTGGAATTACGGGCGACAAGGACTTCTTCGATGGCCAGCTTGACATCACGCACGGAAGTGACCTGGTCACGGTCTCGTGGAACGCTTTCCAAGATCACGTAAGTCTACTGCGTCGAATTGGTGTCTATACTTGGTTTAAGTTACATTTGTAGCTACTGCTGCGACAATGCTAACGAATAGGAACAGTGGAAGGGATCCTTGATTGGCCACTCTGCCAGCAACGGCAAGGAGGACAGCGGACGTCTTCGTGTGACATACCACCACAATTGGTGGTTCAATGTCAACTCGCGCACGCCATCCCTTCGTTTTGGCACCGGCCACATCTACTCAAGCTGCTATGAGAACATCCCCACCTCTGGACTCAATATTCGTGAGGGAGCCAAAGCCCTCGTTGAGAACAACCACTTCATCGCTGTCAACCAGGCAATTGTCACCAACGTTGATGCGGACGTTCAAGGATTCGTCACTGAGCGCAACAACATCTTCTACCAGAGCCCAACAGCTATTACTCAGACGGGACACGTAGAGCCGCCATACAGTTACACGTAAGTATTCTTCCGATAAACTCGATCCAAGTTTGGGAAGCTAACAAATGTTCCCAGTCTTGATCCAGCAGTCTGCGTTTGCAAACGTATCTACCAATACGCTGGTGTCGGCCCGCTAGGCATTTAGACTAGCAGATCACATCTGGAAGGACATGTAAGAAGCAGACAGAATAGCCGTGTATCTTAAGAACAACTACTATAGTTGGGGGCTGTATCTTTACTCAGCTAGTTGAATTCAATCATTCGTGCTTTTTATATTATTGACCTTCGAGATACATAGCAATTTGTTCTCATGTATGTAGAAGCATTGAATTAGAACATCAATATTGCAGATATGAACTGGAAAGAGGGCATTCCGCAATCGTCTCTACCCAGATTCAAAATGCCACGTTTTGAACCGGGACGCGATTTGGATTATTATTCGTAGAACAACTTCGTATCAAAACTGCTAAGGCTCCCACTGCAAACATACAAGAATAATGCCTGCTGAAACCAGCTTGAAATGGAAATTTGAGCAAGTTATTTGGCGATTTAGCCCACAACCTGCAAAACTTTACCGTAGCCTCATCAACTCTGAAAACTCTCATTACTCCTAAGAGCGATCTTGTCAGGGGCAATCCCAACTGGAAAGTCCAGAAATCATAACCTTTCTCCTCTCACATTTCTGGTAATTGTCGCAGAAAATTGCTGCAGGCAACGTCTCTAGTGTGCCGCAATGACAACCCTTTTACTTCCTGCACGACCAAATGGATCCTTGGCGACCGATCTGGACATGAACGGAACATCACAGGGTTGAGTGAATGTTGGAGAAGACGTCTACGCGAGCAAGGATGGAAAAGAGGGCGCCTAATCTGACTGGAAGTCCATCACATGTTTCGCAGTGGCGCCTCGCGACCTATTGTGTGGCTATAGAGGAAAAATACGGCACTTGCTTCTACTCCGACCAGATACAACGATATTTACAGCCTTCCTCGACCAATGGCTTTCCAGATTGAAGCTCGATACCACTAGGAGCGTCTGTGACGAGGGACGAGTTTATTTTATCCAGACTTTGAGACACATTAGCATCAGTAAAGCTGTGAACGTATCACGTGTTTGAGGAAACAATGACAGAAGCTTGGCGGCCGCGATGGAAATTGTCAAGAGTCCACGATGCCAAGTAAAACCTCGAGCACCTTGAGCCTTGGAGGCCAAGAGACATGGCTGCCGCGGACTGGTTCAGACGCAATCGCTGGCCAAACGCACTTCTACCGGTCGGCGTTGGATTGTGCCCTTTCCTCAGCCACGGCTTGGCACCTGTAGTCGCTTTGTTAGTTCTGTGGCTGAGATATCTGTCATCTTTCAACCAAGTGTCGGCTCCCATGGTGAGGCTGAGAATACGGGCACGAACAAGTCTACTACATTTCTTCCATTCACGCCTGCGCCCGTGCTGATCCACCTTTTCAGTGGTGTTGTTTCAGGCAAAGTTCCTGACGATTTTGTTCGTGGTGTCAAGTTCCGATAAGCCTCTTCCAAAAAGCAACTATGGTTACATATCACGCCACGCCGCATATTTCTTCTTTCTCTCACTGGTGGAAACTTGTGTCGTCATTTCATGAATATGTGACATCGGCCCGATGTGAGAAGCAGCCACTGAGATGCTGAACCTTGCTTCGTCCTTGTGTGTGAATGTTGAACGCAAGAACTCCAGGTCTGCGTCAAAACATCTCAAATTGCACTTCGAACTAGTAAGGGGCTGAGAACATCATTTAGCTTATTAGTGTGTGGCTATCCAATCTCCTCCCGTGTCACATCTGAGGGCTGCATGCCTCAAATCTAGCGGGTCCTAGAAGCGTTCATGGTGCGGTCTGGGCTCCTGGACTGCTACAGGATAACCAAGACCCTGGGATCATGGCGCCGGACAAGCCGGCGCCGGAACCAGGCCCACTAACAGCTATATAACGGCCGCTCCCCAGGAACCTAGCTAGCTTTCTTCTTCTGCTCCTTATGCAATTGAATATCATCATCAAGGACCTCATCCGGAGACTTCTAGATGCCGCCCCCTTACATGGGCCATTGAAGAATCTGGCACTTGTGAAGCCGTAAGTGGACGGGAATCCCCTCTGATAGGCGAACTAGAATTAGAAGTAAAATTCTCACGCTGTTCCACGAAAAGCACTCCCTGCATCCACATCAGAACATTTCGCCAACAGGGATTGAATGAGGGTATACGAGGCTTTAGCCCCTCCATTTTCTTCCCTCCAAAACGTTGCTTCCAAACGCCCGAGTGCTTCACACACTTTCAGCAACCAGCCTTGAGGCACAGCAATGGCGTTGGCACTGAGCCTGTCGGACCGTTGCTTTGCGAAGCACACGGCGCTCAAGATTAGAGTGTACGTGAGCAGCTGACGTACTTGGAACCACGTCCCCTGATGCCGCACAGGTTGGCACTGCAGAATCTTGATGATGCTGTATTCTACAGACTGTGAGGCCAAAGAAGTGATTCTAGCTCGAAGAGCCGGCTCGATGTCCTCCAGTTCGTAGTCCACGCAGAGCCTCACGAAAGGTCTTCCAACATATTCACGCAGACCGAGATAGCGATGTCGTAGAATCAATGTCAAATCATCCGAGTAGTGTTCGAGATCCAACCCTGTCGGGATTTGAAACCGGAAGAGGGATGGCAGGGATAAGTACCAATTATAAATCTGCGTCTCCATTATTTCGGCTTGTCTCAGCATTTTGCGGACATGGTCATCCGTGACCTGCCGCGGTACTTCACCATCCGTCCGGGCAATGCGGTTGAGCAGGTGACGGGCCGCTATCTCGGCGAGATAGTACCACCAAGTCCGTTCATGGTTCGTGATGATCCTTGTGGAATCATCTGTTTCGGCGACTGGGGGGTTCGGGAAGCCATGAGGGAAGAGAGAATCATCGAGGTCAGTGCAAGGTAGGGGCAGCTCCATGAGGAGCTCGCATTGTGACTTCCATATAGTGAAATGAAGGGCTTGCATGTCGGTCAATGAATTTGGCGGTGTTGCTTTGACATCGGAAGGCTTGTAGAGCGACCGGTCCATCAGCTTGAGGCCATGCCATGCAGCGCCGGCAAGATGGAAGAACCTCCAGGCCTCTATAGGTCTGAAAAGGTGCATATGCCAAATCCCAGCTAGACATAAGCACTGCACAGCCTCGACGTCATTGCGGCCGATTGCTATTCCGATACGTTTCGCAGCAAGACTCCAGTACTGTAATGATACAGTAAGGTCCGAAGGACCGGTTAGACTCTGTGCTTCGCCGCCTGGCAAATCATCATCCTGACAAGAGGATACAGCAACAGTTTGGGTTGCTGCACCGATCGCACAAACGAGCGCCACCAGGCAAGTTTTTGTTGACCAGTCAGGGCCACACTCAGCCATATCCAAGATCTTGGCGCGCAGCTCTGGCAGTTTTAGAAACGGGTTCTTAATATGAACACCCTGGATATACCGTGATTCTAGCTGTAGCATCTCTGTGCGACGCATAACAGGAGGGCTAAGGCTATCGAAGTCTTCTTGAAGTTGTTCTGTTGCAGCAAACAGGCATTCATTCGTTCTGTACGGTGCCAGTATGTTCCATTCCAAGACGGTTTCGGCACCTTGTGCCTGTAGCTTGCTTTCCGTTATGCGACCAGCAAGCGACGGTTCGTCGATGAAGCCGTAAGCCGCATTTGCTGGCTGAAGATGGGGTACAATATCGACTCGCTGCCCTTCCGAAGTATGGGTGGATGCGAGACACGAGCCACAGCAGTGGCGACTGAGTTGGTCGTCCTGTTTCTGCACAAGGCGTGTCAAATTGGCAATTGCGTCGAGGACAGCATCGTTGGTAGCAGCAGGCCTAGAGTTGGTACAACGCCTCAGCTTCTGGGGTACTTCGGATCATGTCTGCCAGAAAACTTACGCCGGCTCATCCAAATCATAAACACATGGGAGGTTCCTCCTGGTGCAATAGCCACAACTTGGTCGCCGGTTGTCGCATTTGGTTTTGCGTAGTCGGCACTTCTCGCATGCTCCACTTCTACGGCATTTTGAACATAATGCGCTTGTTGCGAGGACATCCTCCAGGGCTGTTGAAGTCGAGGAGGCCTGTGAGGAAACCGGAAGAATTGTCTTGAGCCGCTTCGCCGGCCGCGCCTCCGACACCTGCGGCTCGCCCGCTGAAGCTGCGCTCCTTGGCGACTGGGAGACTGTTGGTCGATCGACATCCATTGTCAACCGCTGAACTCGAGGTGACAGGGAAGGACGAAGTACGCAAATGAGCATCGAGGAAAGATCGGGCGTCTCCCCCGAGTTTTCCGGCATGGGCATGGGGGGCGCTAATTGGCTGTTTCCGGTCTATCCACAATTTTGTCATGTGGCTGTGATGGTCCACCACGGCAGTCGTCGCAATCTAGCTCGACAGGCAGTTCACAAAAAGACAGACGCCGTAAATAAAAGCCACTGGTGGGTCAAAGAACTAACAGTTTTTCCATCGTGGATAGTAGAATGCAGTGATAGATATTCTTTATTCTTGAGATATTAACAAGCATTATTTGAAAGCTACCACCAAGGCTCTGTCTATTAGTCAAAGATTACTTGTGGGACCATTTCCCCATCGACCATCAGCTTTCTGAATAAGCTCGGCCTCGGTATGTCAAATCCGAGTTGCGAACAAGTTTAATTATGACTAAACTAAGTTTTCAAAGGTGGATCTTTGTTATGCAGCTACATAATCTCTCTAGGGATAACGTATATAATAAGCGAGTCGGTCAGACAAGCGAGTCGGTCACTAATCTCAACCCTCAAGGCAGGAACCTCAATTAAAACACCACAGATCATTTAATCAATTAGAACTAATCGCTATACTCTTGCCCAGATACCTCTATCTCTGCCTAACATATTCGTACATTATGGCCGGGCTTGCCGCATACACTACATCGCCATTGGGTTGGTTGCCCTGACCTTCCTTAACCACCTCGCCTCGACGATTCGGCCACTACCTACGTATCTACATCTATTTAATCAATTAATGCCTAACCTTCCCCTACAGTCATTATCCCTCTATCCCGTAGGTATTTCTTTTTTTCCCTCTAGCGCCGGCTTAGTATCTCATTTACCTCTTAAAGATCGCGGTTCTTAGCCTCTAGTAGTACTATCTTATACTAATTTACAAGTAAACTCTTAGAAAATAAATTCAAGGCATTAATAATTAATGCTGGGGAGCTACTTTTATATTTTCTAATTCATCTTCTTAGGTATTTAGATTGAGATTTAGTTTCCCTAACTATCTTTAGGGTCCTTAATATCACGACCCGTACTAACCCCATGACTAAGCTAGTACGGAATAAATATAACCCACACCGGTTATAATAAATACTACGTAGAAAAGCTAGGTAAACTAATTAGTAGACTATAACCTAAATATATATTAGTCCTTACTAAGGATATAATTATATAGAACTAATATAGCTAGAGGTTTAGGTAGATAATAGGGGAATATATTAGGTATAATATAGCTACTATTCTAGGGATCTAGTAAACTATAGTCCCTACCTAGTAAGGTAGAAAAGGGGCTAGTACCTAATTACCCTAGAACTAAGAATATAGGTAAATTCCTATATAATACTAAGTAAGAAAAGAACTAATTATATATATATACTTATATACTATAATTAAGTATATTAAATTAAGTATACTAGTAATTACCCTAATAAAATAATTATAATAAGTATATAAATAGAAGAATTCTACTTTAAAATAAATAGAAAACTACTAGCTATTAATAATATATAATTCCTAAAATAATCTTTATTATATTATTTTCTTATAAATTAGTAATAATTACTTATATACTTTAGATACTTTTCTATTATTCTATTTAAAAATAAATAAACCCTAAGTAATCTTTAGTTACCTTATATCTTTTAGTATAAAACTACCTTTAATTATTATATATTAATAGCTCTTATTCTAGGTAATACTATTATATCTAAAGTAATATTAAAAATAGTAGGTAAGTTAACTAAGCTAACTCCTAAGGAAAAGGAGGTAGCCTACTCTATAGTACTAAGGTCTCTACTTACTAAGGTTACTTCTAAGAAAACCCCCTTAGGAGATAATATTATTATAGATAAAGATCTAATTTTATAATTAGACTCTAATAATAAGAATAAAATTACTACCTTATAAGCTAAATTCTAAGAGAATATTTAAATTATTAATAAAAAGCTTAATTAACTTTAAGATAATATTCTTAATACTTAAAAAGTCTATAAGCTTAAGTAACTTATTAAGACCCTAAAAAAGAAAATAGCTAATATAGTATAACTTTATATAGAGAAATCTAAGAAAAATAGGGAAATACTTAAATAACTTTAAAATATAAATCTTAGAGGGGCTATAGGGGCCTAAAAAAATAAGAGAACTATTTTATAAACTAAAAAGTCTAAGCCCTTTAATAGTACCTTAAGTAAGCTCTAAATATTTATTATATTACTTAAAGTATATTACTTAAATTATCTCTTACTCTTTATATAAGATTATAATAAAGTTATATTTATAGCTTATAACCTAACTAAGAAAATATAAATCTAATTTAAGCTTATACTCTAAGATTATATAAATAATACTTTTATTTTCTAGATAAACTATATTAAATATATTTTTATAAGCTTCTAGAAATTTAAGGAAGAAATTAGATATATTTTTAGAATAATTAATAAAATATAAGATACTAAAAGAGCCCTTAACTTACTTAAATAAACTAGATCCTATACTAAGCTTATTACTAAGTTCCTCTATATTACTATACTACTTTACTAATTAGAAAATATTTTAAAGAAGATCTTCTATAATAGAGTTAAATCTAATATAAAAAATAAATTTATTAAAATTAAATATAATAAAGTCTTATTATTAGAATATATATATAAAGTAGTAGAAATTAATAATTATAATTAGAAATATTATAAAGAATAGGGATAAGAAAATAAAGTAAAGAAATTTAAAACCCCCTACCTAATAAATTAAGGGAAGAAGAAATTTATTCTTATAGCCTATAGAACTATAATAGGATCTATAGAAATTAATATTATTTAAAAATAAGAAAAAGACTTCTTCTACTATAATTATAGAAAAAAGAGATATTATATATAGGACTATAGAAGTAAGCCCTAAGATAGAAAAAAAACCTATTTCTAGCTAGTCTAAGAAGACTAGTATAATATTAATATAATTAAAAAATAATTAATTAATATTATTACTAAATAGGAACTTACTAAGGATATTTCTAATTAATAAGTAATAACTAAAAATATCTCTAATATTACTAGCCTAACTAACTTATTATAAAGAATCTCTATAGTTAGTAAATCCTTAGATAATAAATTAGAATTAAGTATAGGTACTACTAAAGGTACTCTACTTCTACTTAATTATATATTAATTAAAGCTAGAACTAAGTAATATAATTTACTCTTTAGAGATTAGAAAGTATATATCTAAGTAGTAACTATAAAGGTAGCTATAAGCCTATAGGAAGTAAAGTTTATTATTAACTCTTAATATAATCTCTTATTTAATTCTAATTACTATAGATATAATAAAATCTTATAGGTATTTTATATAGTATATTAATATCTTATTTACTTTACTACTAAAGTAAAATAAAATATATTTCCTATATATATATAAGGTACTAAAATAGAAAACCCCTATATATTTAAGGAAATACCTTACTAGGAGATTAAGATATACTACCTTAGATACTAAATTATAATTCTTAAATTAAGTAAGAAATACCCTAAAGAATATTACTTTAAAGTAAAAGAAACTTATAAAACTAATAAGTACTAAATATATTACTAAGTAAAAATTAATTAACTTTATAGATTTTAAAGTAAATATAAAAGAGAGTATACTTAATTAGAAAATATACTCCTAAATAAAGACTATAAATATATTAAAATAGTAATCTTATAATTTCTTAATAGGCTCCTAAGAAGGAAATACTACTATAGAATAGAATACTTTACTTATAACTATAAAAAGAAAATACCTATAGCCTATAGAACTAAATCTAGTCCTATAGAGATTAACTATATAGAAAATAATCTATATTACTACTATAACTATAAAAAGTATAAAATAAAAAGAATAACGTACATGCATAACGAGTTGGCCAGCATAACGAGTTGGCCACTAATCTCAACCCTCAAGATAGAAACTTCAATAAAAACACAACAGACCATTTGACCAATTAAAACTAGTCGATATACTCTTGCTCAGATACCTCTACCTCAATCTTGCAAGTTCGTGCATTATGTCCGGGCTTACCGCACACACCACAGCGCCTTTGGGTCGGTTGTGCCGACCTTCCTTGACCACCTCTCCTCGATGATTCGGCCACTATCTGCGTGTTCACATCCATTTGATCAATTGATCCTTGACCTTCCTCTACAGTCATTGTCCCTCCATTACGTAGGCGTTTCTTTTTTCCCTCCGGCGCCGGCTTAGTATCTCATTTGCCTCTCGAAGATCCCTGACCTCAGCCCTCAGTAATGTCATTTCATGCAATACTGCCTTAGTTCCCTTAGTCATTGACTTCAAGGCCTCAATAATTGATGCTGGGGAGCTGCTGTGATGCCTTTCAATTCGTCTTCTTAGATACTCGGACTGAGATTCGGTTTCCCGGATGGTCTTTGGTGTCTTTGAAGTCCAAGGGTCAGGAAGCTCTGACTCACCTGTAGGAGGTGTTGGAGTTCGTAATTGGATATCAAGCTTCGAGATCACATGCTTTACATCAAGAGGAACAAGTCCAGCCCCTCTGAAACCTCCCTGGATATTTTTCTTCGTCATAGTGGCTTGGTGTGCGGCGTGGAAGGCAGGAAAGAACTCGGTCTTCGAAATGTGTGTTATAGAGCATTTGATCAAATGCTCTATTTCTCGACCGTAAGCTTTCTTAAGCGGCCCAAAGCAGGCCACATCAAGAGGCTGAAGTAGATGAGACGAATGAGGTGGCATACAGAGTGTAATGATCTTGTTCTCCTTGCAGAAATCCTCAAAGGCGACTGAATGGTGGCTTTCATGCCCGTCAAGGACCAGAAGACGATAGGCACCATTTGATCTATTGATTGTATGCCGATTGAAGTGCTTTAGCCACTCAAGGCCTGTTTCGTTATCGGTCCAGCCATTTTTGGTGGTTGCGATAGCCCAATCGCCCGGGAGGTTGCTTTCTTGGTACCAACTCGAGAGATGATATTGGCCTGCAACGATGATGAACGGCGGTAGCACCACACCCTTCAGCATTGATCGATTGGATCGCTGTAACCCATTCCCGGTTTCCAGGCTGGACTTTTTAGGGTTCTGACGCTTTTCTGTACCCGTAACAACCATTCCGCTTGCAATAACGCCCATCATAAAGCCAGTCTCATCGAAGTTATACAGATCATTTGATCCTATACCGTACTTCGCGATTGTGTTCTGTACAAGCGAGAACCACGCGTTTATTGCGACTGGATCTTCGCATTTGGCTCTCTGGTAGTCATATCTGCGAAAGAAACGCGTCTTGAGCTCTGGTTGCCGCTTAATAAAATTCGAAGCCCAGCGTGGTCCAACAGAAGGCATATTGCGATCAGCAAGCAGTCGATTGGCCATTTCTTCAACACCACAAAGCCGGGGTGAAAATCCTCGTGAATCTAGATCAAGAACATACTGAACTATCGTCTGCTCCTCAAGATCAGAAAGTTTACGTAAATTGGCCATAGTATCGCGTCTAGACTGTTTTCCACACTGCCGGTTACGCAATGTCTGCCGAGGGATGTTGTAGATCCGTGCAGCACGTCGCAGACTTAATTTTGGGTCTTTTCGAAGGGCTTGAAGTGCAAGATTGATATCGCCCTCATTAATTGAGCTTGACATGGCTAGTTGTGGTGAATCATTTGATCAATTGATTGAGATGTAGGATGAGGGATTTTTGGCCAACTCGTTATGTTGGCCAACTCGTTATGCATGTACGTTATACCTTTATAAAGAAATAGAACCTAAGATAATAGGTACTATAAAGGAAGAATATACCTAGAAGTATAAAAAATACTACTACCTATATTAAACTTACTATAGGTATATTATTTATATAAGAGAGATAAGTAATAAATTACCTATTAATATTAGAGAAGCTAAGTAGAGGATTAATAGAATCCTAATATAAAGTAATTAAATAAAAAATAAGGCCTATTAATTATAACTAGGCTATAGGGTAATAAAAGAAAGTAATAAACTATTACTATAATCTAAAAATAAAGATAAGTAGAATAATAAGAATACTATATTAACTTTATAATCTAGAATATAACTATTAATACTAAGGTAAATACTAGTACTAAGGAAAATTATATTAATCCTAACTTTATAAACTAATATAAAATCTTATAAAGAAGAAAGAAGAAATTATATAAAGCTATAAATATAGAAGGAGTTTTTTTTACTTATAATAAAGAACTAATAAATAAAGAAGTAATTCTTTATATAATAATATAAGGAATTACTTATAATATTACCCTTAATATAATATAAATATAATCTAATATACTTCTAGGTAAACTATAGCTAAAGAACCAAAGATCTACCTTTAATTAGAATAATAGCTAGGTTATAATAATAAAATTATAATAGTTCTAAATAAAAAAAAGGAAATAAAGAAAGAAGAAAAAAGTAAATATTTATAATAAAACCCTATTTAGAAAAGAAGAGACCCTCCTAAGATAGAAGGATTATTAGGTAAAAACTAAAGTATTAACTAATAATAGAATATAATCTAATATATAATATAAATAAAGCCAAGTAATATTTACCTATAAATAAAAAGTAATTAATCTTATTTATACCTTTATATATAATATTAAGAAGTAAATATAAGTAAAATAAGAAGTAGAAGATAGGCTTATAAATATCTTAGAAAAATACTATAAATATATAAAGCTATTTATAGAAAACCTAAAAAGTAGACTCCCTAAATACTTAAAATAGAACTATAAAATCTACCTAATTAATAAAAAAAAGACCTACTTCTTACTAATTTATAACCTTAATACTAAAGAACTAAAGATATTAAAAAAATATATTAATAAAAACCTTAAAAAAGGATATATCTAATAGTTAATATTACCTACTAAATACCTTATTATATTTATTCTAAAAAAGAATAAAAAACTCTACCTATATATAAACTACTACTAATTTAATAATATTACTATTAAAGATAAAATATCTTTATTTTTTATTACTAAAATAAGAGATTACCTATATAATAAAATAATTTTTATTATATTTAATCTTAAAGGTACTTATAATCTAATTAAAATAAAGAAAGGAAATAAATAGAAGACTACCTTCTATATAAAGTTTAGACTTTTTAAAACCCTAGTAATATTATTTAGCTTAACTAATATATTAGCTATATTCTAATATATAATTAATTATATTTTAAGAGAATTTATAAATAACTTTATTATTATTTATTTAGATAATATACTTATTTTCTTAGAGAATAAAGAATAATATAAAGAGTATATATATAAAGTACTTTAGGTACTATAAGATACTAAACTCCTAGTAGAACCTACTAAGAGTAACTTCTATATATATAAAGTAGATTTCCTTAAATATATTATTTAACCTAATAAGATTTAAATAAAGAAAAGTAAAATTATAGTAATTAAAGAATAGAAGTCCTTTATAAATAATATTAAAGATATTTAGAGTTTTCTAGGATTTATTAATTATTACTAATACTTTATTAAATACTTTAAGAAAATTACTAAACTACTAATAGATCTAATTAAGAAGAATATACCTTTTAAATAAACCTTAGAGACCTAATAAGCCTTTAAAGAAATTAAGAAATAAATTATTAATAATCCTATTTTAGTAACTTTTAATCTAAAGAAGTAAATTACCTTAGAAACTAATATCTCTAATTATATCCTTAGTACTACTATTAAGTAAATAAAAGAGAATAAACTTCTATATTTTATTACTTTTTAATTTAAAAAAATTACTAGATCTCTACTTTATTACCTTATTTATAATAAAGAATTTATAGTAATTATTAAGGTATTTAAGGAATTCTAATATTATCTTATAGATATAGAATATAAAATTAAGATCTATACTAATTACTAGAATATTACTTACTTTATTATAATTTAAATCCTAATAATAAAATAAGTTTACTATATAAAAATACTTATACTCTTTAATTATAAAATTATTTATTAAAAAGAATTTAAAAATAAATATACTAATATACTTAGCTAGAAAAGTAAATATAAATAAGAAATCCCTAAGGTAATATAATAGCTACTATACCTAAACTTAGAAGGGAATTATAAGTAAAAAACTATTAATTTAATTAAAACCTATAGAATTAAAATAGAAGATAAGTAATATAATAAAATTAGAAAATAAAGTAAAAAATATATTATATATATTATAGAAGTACCTATAGAAGTAAGTATAGAATATAATATAGTACTTATATATAATAACTAAATATAGATCCTAGAAGAAATATAAGAAGAAATTCTAATTAAAATCTATAGGTACTATACTATTAAATATAAGGGAATTAAAAAGATTATAGAAGTAGTATATTATATATATAGCTACCCTAAAATAAAGAAAAATATAAAAAGAGTTATAAGAAAATATAATATCTATAATAAAACTAAAACCTTAAGGTATAAACCTTATAAATACCTTAAATTACTACTAGTACTAACTAGATCTTAGTAATTAATTTTATAGGACTTTATTATTAAGCTCCCCTAATTAAAGAAACTAAGCTTAAAAGATAACTATAATAGTATTTTTATTATTCTTAATAGGTTTATAAAATATATTTACTTTATTACCTATAATAAGGTAATTAATACTAAAGATATAATATATTACTATTATAAGTATATTATAAGTTAATATAGTATACTAGAAGAAATTATCTCTAATAAAAAACCTATATTTATATTTAAGTTCTAATAAGAATTAGTAGCTCTTCTAGGTATTAATTATAAACTAAGTACTACCTACTACCTATAAATAAATAAATAAATAAAATATATAAATTAAACTTTAAAATAATATCTCTACTATTATATTAATTACTAGTAAAAGGATTAGATAAAATAGCTACCTATAGTATAATATTACTATAATAATACTAAATTAGAAACTACTAAAATATTATTATTCTATATAAATTATAAGTTTAAACTAACTATTAAATATACTAAATATAAAGAATCTCTTAATAAACTAGCTATTATTAAAATAAAAGAATTTAAATAACTATATAATATAATAAAATAAGAAATTTTATTTATAAATTAGAAAATAAAGAAATATTATAATATAAAAAGATTACTAGAGCTAATCTTTAAGAAGAGAAATATAATCTACTTACTTAAAAAAAATATAAAAATAATATAACTAAGTAATAAACTAGATTATAAAAAACTTAGATTCTTTAAAATCTTATATAGAATTAAAGATATTAATTATAAATTAGAATTACTTAATATAATAAAATACTACCTAGTATTTTATATTATACTTTTAGAACTAGTACTAAATAATAAACTTATAAAAGAAACTATTAAGGTACTTATAGAAGAAGAAGAATATAAAGTAGAATAAATACTTATATATAAATAAACTAAAAATAGAGAAGAACTATATTTTATTAAATAGAAAAATTATAATAAAAGTAAAAATACTTAGAAACTACTTAAGTACTTAAATAAAACTAGCTTAAAACTAAGGGAATTTTAAAGTTAAGTAAAGTTTTAAAACCTAAGGCCTACTAATCTATATCTAGAGAAAAAGTAATATTAAAATAAGCTAAGAATTAAATATTAAGAATAATCTTTATTTCTTTAATAAGAATCTCCTTCTTAGTCTCTATATTCTTTACTAAGTAAGTACTTTTATTCTTTAAGGCCTAGTACTAATAATATAATTATATTAGGTAAGCTAGGGACTTAAAGAAAGTAATTTAGTAATAAAGTAGCTCTTTCTTTACCTTAATTTTCTTTTTCTTTAGCTTCTTATTCTTATTAATTATTTAATAGACTAAGCTATAATTAATAAGAACTAGGGAATATATAGAAGAAGAAATCTATAAAATATTAAGGGAATATTTATTAAATTATAAGAATAGTTAAAATAAATATATATTTAGTAATACTTTAATTTAAATAATATCTTATACTTTATATTCTTTAAGTAATAATAGATATAAGATATAATAGTAAAACTAAATCTAAAAATAGTATTAGTATAAAGATAATAGTAAATAGTAGCCTCTAAGGTTATTATAAAGGAGAAAAAGAAGAAGGAATACTTATTAAACTATAAATAAAAATCTAGGAATCTACTTAATTTATATAAAGAAATAGCTAGATCTCTAGAGTAGGCCTTAGGGAGGGGAGTATTATATTATAATCTATATTAACCCTATAATTAAGCTAGTATAGAATAAATATAATCTATACTAGTTATAATAGATACTATATAAAAAAGCTAGGTAAATTAACTAGTAGACTATAACCTAAATATATATTAATTCTTATTAAGAATATAGTTATATAGAACTAATATAGCTAGAGATTTAGGTATATAATAGGGGAATATATTAGATATAATATAGCTACTATCCTAGGGATCTAGTAAACTATAGTCCCTACCTAGTAAAGTAGAAAAGGGGTTAGTACCTAATTACCTTAGAACTAAGAATATAGGTAAATTCCTATATAATACTAAGTAAGAAAAGGACTAATTATATATATATACTTATATACTATAACTAAGTATACTAAACTAAGTATATTAGTAATTACCTTAATAAAGTAATTATAATAAGTATATAAATAGGAGGATTCTACCTTAGAATAGATAGAAGACTACTAGCTATTAATAATATATAGTCCCCAAGATAACCTTCACTGTACTATTCTCTTATAAACTAGTAATAACTACTTATATACTTTAGATACTTTCCTATTATTCTATCTAAGAATAAATAAACCCTAAGCAATCCTTAGTTACCCTATATCTTTCGGTATAAGGCCACCCCCAATTATTACACTTAAAGTCCAAGGGGCAGAAAGCTCCGGCTCATTAATAATAGGCATTGGAGTTCGTAACCAAATATTAAGCTTCGAGATCACATAGTTCGCATCTAAAGGAGCAAGTCCGGTGCCTTTAAACCCTCCCCGAATATTATTATTAGTTATTGTAGCTAGATATGCGGCGTGGAAGGCGGGAAAGAACTTGGTCTTAGAAATATATATTATAGAGCACTTGATCAAATGCTCTATTTCACGACCATAAGCCTTCTTCAGCGGCCCAAAGCAGCCCACATCTAGCAGCTAAAGTAGATAAGATAAATAAGGCAATATATAAAGTGTAATAATCTTATTCTCCTTGTAGAAATTCTTAAAAGCAACCAAATAGTAGCTCTTATGCCCATCAAGGATTAGGAGATAATAGGTACCATTTAATCTTTTAATTATATGCTAATTAAAGTATTTTAGCTACTTAAGGCCCATCTTATTATTAGTCTAGCCATTTTTAGTGGTTATAATAGCCTAATTGGGGGGGAGGTTACTTTTATAATACTAGTAAGAGAGGTAATATTTATCACGACCTGACCCAAGGCCATAACTAAGCCGTAGGAAGTTACATAATATAATATATAAATGCCGTACTAGCCTCAGGCTACTGGCCTCAAGATAGGCTAGCCCCTGCGCTACTAGTATAACCTACGGGCTAGCCCTAATATACTAGCCTAAATTAAATACTAGTATAAAAGTAGGGCTAGAAATAAAAAGATAGGAATAGGGAAATATCTAATAAGAATAAGGACCTATATAGAAGAAGATTCCTATAAATAATAAAGAAGCTATAGGAAATCTACTAATATAGATTAATAGATTATAGCCTTATTATAATCTAGTAAGAACTATTAGAATATAATTAATAGGTAATCTAGTACTCTAGGGGTAAAGAACTATATATATAAATAGGAGGTTCTATATATTATATTTAAATTAGAACCTACTAGCTATTAATAATATATAGTCCCTAAGATATTCTTTAATTAGCTTCTAGAGAAGAAGTCTTATAAACTAGTAATAAGTAATCTATTACTTTAAGAGGGAACTCCATTCCCTATATTAAATAACTAATTATAAAACTACCTACCCTATACTTAGGTCTAGGCCTAGTTATTATATATTAATAGCTCTTATTCTAAGATATACTATTTCCTTAAAGTAATACTTATAATAGTAGGAGAAAGTTCTAAGCCCTCTATACCTACTACTAAAGGTAAGGGTAGAATTAAAGAAATACTATTAGAGACCCCCTCTAGAGATAATATTAAGATAAGAGACCTAAATAAGAAATCTAATAATAACTCTAATAATAAAAAGAATTAGAAGATTAAAATACTTAAGTAATAGATCTAGATCCTTATAGCTAAAATTAACTAAGTCTAAGTTAATATAGCTATAATATTAGTTAGATCTTATAAGATTAATTACCTTAAGAATACTATTACCTAACTTAAGTAGTAACTATAGGAGGCTACTAACCTTAATTTCTATATAGCCTAGAGTACTAAGGCCTAATTCTAAAGGCTCCTAGATATATAAAATACTAGGGAATATAAGAAGGAATTAAATATAGTTATTAAGCTATATAAACCTAAATCCTTTAATAGAAGCCCTTATAAGCTCTAAGGATTTCTTATAGCACTTAGAGCCTACTTCCTATACTTCCTTAATACCTTTATTATAAATAAAAAATAAGTTAAGTTTATAGTCTAAAGCCTAAAGGGTAATACCCTTACTTAGTTTAAATCTATACTTTATAACTATATTACTAAACCTATAATTAAATATAAGGAAGATATAAAGAAAATTTTTTATAACTTTAATAAGTTTAAAGAATATATTAGAAAGACCTTTAATATTATAAATAAAGTCTAAGAAGTAGAATAAAACCTTAATAAAATAATATAAATAAAATCTTATACTAGCTTTATAATATAATTCTAATAGATTATCTCTAAGCTAAAGTAAACCAAGGAAGTTTATAAGAAGATCTTCTATAATAAGTATAAGGAAGAAATTAAGAATAAACTTATTAAGATTAAATAATCTAAATACTTACTAGAAGAATATATATATAAAGTAATTAAAATTAATAAATATAACTTTAAATATAAAAGGGAAAAAGAATAATATAAAAATACCCTATATATTAAGTATAATATTAATAATTTAAAATAATAGAAATAAGTAAATACCTCCTATAGGACCAAATCTAGCCCTATAAAGCTAGAAGTAATTCAAAAAGTAGATATTACCTACTATAACTGTAGTAAAAAGAGATACTTTACCTAAAAATACTAATAACTTAAATAAGACTAACCCTAGAAGAGAGGAAGATTTATCCTAATTACTAAAGATAAGTAATAGCTAAGTAAGATTACTATAACTTATACTATTAAAATAATATAATATACTAAGACTATATTACTATAGCTAGATTAGAACTATAGATATAAAATATACTTATGGGACTACTAATATATAAGAAACCCCAAGGAAGTAGCCAGGGAAATAATAGAAAGTAGTTATATATAAGAAATCCTAGATACCTAACTATAGAAATAAATACCAAGCCCTAAAGACTTTAATATTATTATTAATAAAATATTAAATAAGGATAGTAACTTATTCTTAGAGAGCTTAAATAAAGGATAGAAGTATTTAAATAATAACCCTAAAGAAAGAATAAGGAACTATATAATATAAGAAGTAGGAAAGTTATAATAGGACCCCTATATAAATAAAAACATCTTTATTTATATAATTATAATAGAAGAAGCCCTACTAAACCCTATATATATATAACTACTAAGAATCTAAAGAGAGAATAACCTATATATAGATATTAACTATCTATAATACTATAGCATTATATAGATTTTATATTTATAGTACCTATATATAATATACCTTAATAAGAAGGTAGAAAATAAAACCTTCCTAATAAAAGTAAGGGAATAGAATATTATCCTACTATATAATATAAGAGACCTCTAGTACTAGGTTAAGAAGGTAATATATAAATAATATAAGATTATAATCTTATAGAGAGATCTATATTAACTACAGAAATACTAGAATAGATAAGATATAAGGGATTGCCTTATAACCTACTATAAATAGTATACTACTAAGAAACTTTAGTACTACTAAAACCTATAGGAAACTAAGTAATAGTAGCTAAATAAAGCTAGATTACTAAATAAAATAGAGAAAACTAAGCTATATTAGGTAGAAAGCTACTAGGAATACCCCATAGAATACCTTTACTATAAGAAAGAAAGGAAGGCAAGATTTTGTAGATTTTTAAATCTCTATAATAGTACTACTTTAATAGAATATAAAGAAGAATACTAAAAATACTATATACCTAAGGGAGTATACTTTAGATACCTAGTAATAACTAGTAATATAGAAAAGATTAATAGGAAAAAAACCTACTTCCTACTAATCTATAATCTTAATACCTAAGAACTACAGATATTAAAGGAATATATTAAGGAAAACCTCTAAAAAGAATATATCTAGTAATTAACCTTATTAGTAGAGTACCTAATTATATTTATACTAAAAAAGAATAGAAAACTCTAATTAGTAGTAGATTATTAATAACTTAATAAGATTACTATAAAGAACTATACCTTATTACTACTTATTATAGAAATATATAATTAATTATATAGTAAAATAATCTTTATTATACTTAACTTAAAAGGAGTATATAACCTAATTTAGATTAAGAAAGAAGAAGAATAGAAAATAGTATTTTATATTAAGTTTGGCCTATTTAAATACCTAGTTATATCTTTTAGATTAACTAATATACTAGTAATATTCTAAAGAATAATTAACTATATCTTAAGGGAATATATAAATAACTTTATAGTTATATACCTTAATAATATTCTTATTTTCTTAAATAATAAGGAATAATATAAAAAATATATCTATAAGGTACTTAAAGTACTCTAAGATACTAACTTATTAGTTAAATCAGAAAAAAGCAGTTTTTATATCTAAGAGATAAACTACCTTAGATATATTATTTAACCTAATAAAATCTAAATAAAAAAAAGAAAAATTATAGTAGTATATAAATAAGAACCCTTAAAAAAATATAAAAGATATATAGAGCTTCCTTAGATTTACTAACTACTACTAATAATTTATTAAGAACTTTAGTAAAATTATAGTACTATTAACTAACTTTATAAAAAAGAAATAAGAATTTAATTAGAACTAAAATAAGGGAGCTTAATAAGTATTTAAAGAAATTAAAAAGCTTATTACTAAAGAACTAGTCCTTATTATATTTAATCCTAATAAGGTAATTAAACTAGAAATTAATATATTAGACTTTATAATTAGTACTACTATTAGGTAATAAGGTAAAAATAAGATACTAAAACCTATAGTATTTTAGTTAAAGAAGCTTAGTAGACTACTACTTTAATACCTTATTTATAATAAAGAATTTATAGTAATAATTAAAGCTATTAAGGAATTTTAATACTATATTATAGGAAGTAATTATAGAGTTAAGATCTATATAAATTATAAAAATATCTCTTACTTTATTATAATCTAAACCTTAATAGCCTAATAAGTATATTACTATAAAATATTATTAGAATTTAATATAGAAATTATTTATAAAAAAGGATTAGAAAATAGAAAAGCTAATGCCCTAAGTTAATAAAGTAATTATAAATAAGAAATACTAAAAGCTATAAGCTAAGTATTTATAATAAATAAAGAAACTAGTAACTATAAGTTATATAAACTTAGAAAACTAGAAATAATAATAGAACCTAACCTAGAACTTAAATAAAAGGTTATAAAATATAATAAGCTAGTATAAGAATATAAAGTACCCTCTAATAAATATATCTACCTAGAAGATCTATAACTAAATTATAATACCTATAATAGAAAAATCTAAGTACTACCTAAAGAATACTTAGAAGAAGTTATTTATATATATTATAAGTACCTTCTAATAAAATACCCTAGTATCTAGAAAATATATTAGATAATTTACTAAATATATAATACCTCTAGATTAAGGGACTACATTATAAAATATATTAAGAAATATATAATATACTAAAAAGCGAAGGTATTATAATATAAACTATATAGGTTTCTAAAACCCCTACTAGTACTAATCTAACTATAGGAATTAATTTTATAGGACTTTATTATAAAGTTACTATAATCTAAGAAACTAGGATTAAAAGATAGCTTTAATAGTATCTTTACTATTATTAATAGGTTTATAAAGTTCATATACTTTATAGCCTATAATAAAGTAATTAGTACTAAAATAATAGTATATTACTTTATTAAATATATTATCTTATAATATAGGCTACTAAAAGAAATTATCTCTAATAGAGGTACTATATTTATATTAAAATTCTAGTAGGAACTAATTATATAACTTAGAATTAATAATAAGCTAAGTACTACTTACTACCTATAAATAAATAAATAAATAGAATACTTAAACTAAATTATTAAAATATATCTATATTATTATATTAATTATAAGTAAAATAACTAAGCTAGACTACTACTAATTATATAGATTATATATAATAAATAGAAGTTAGAAATAACCTAATAATTACCTTACTTTATAAACTATAGATTTAAACCTATATTTAAATAAGAAATCTAAACTAGAATAGCTAATAAGAAAGCTATAATTAAAATATAAAATATAAAAGTACTATATAATATACTTAGAAAAGAAATTTTATTTATTAAAGATAGAATAACTAAATTCTATAATTAAAAAAGATTAAATAAACTAACTTTAAAGGAGGGAGATATAGTTTACTTACTTAGAAAAAATATAAAAATAATATAACTAAGTAATAAACTAGACTTTAAAAGATTAGGACTATTTCTAATTATTAGGAATATTTCTAATATTATATATAAATTATATTTACCTAATATAATAAAAATATACCTAGTATTCTATATTATACTTTTAGAACTAACTAAAGGTAATAACTTTATAGAAAATAATATTAAAGTCTTACTAGAAGAATTAAAATATAAAATTAAAAGAATACTAATATAATAAATTAAAGAAAATAGAAAAATAATATACTTTATAAAATAAAAAAACTATAATAATAGTAAAAATACTTAGGAACCTCTAGAATACCTAGAGAAAGCTAAGAAGAAGCTAAGGGAGTTCTAGCTATAAGTACTAAGCCTAAATCTATAAACTTCTTCCCTAGCCTAAAAGAAAACTAATCTATAGAACTAGAAATACTAATAGTATTAAGGTTATAAATAATCTAATACTTATAGAAATCTAAGGCAATAAGAAGACCTAAAGGAGATTTAATACTATTCTCCTTACCTAACTTTACTATTTTATAATAAAATAATTTATTACTATAATTCTTTACCTTCTAATAAATTTTCTAGATCTAAGATAATTAGTTTACTACCTTAGTAAGCTTAAGTTAAAGTTTAGCTAGGCTCTTCTTAGTTTTCTTCTTCTTAGTATTTAACTTTTTCTACTAAGACTCTAAATAAATTACTAAAAGAAATTAATAAAAAATATAAAAAGAACTAGAGAAATAACTTATAAGTAGAAGCTACTAAAATATTATTATAAGAATACTTATAATAGATATACTTTAGGTAATAAAATAACCCTAAGAATAGGATCTTATATTTCTTATTATACTTAAAATAATAAGTATATAATATATTAATAAGAATAAACTCCTTAATAATATAAAATAAAAGACTTAAATACTTAGTAGACTTCTTTAAAGATTTTTTAATATAGCTTAATATAGTATTAATATACTTATAAAAGAAGAAAATAGAAAGGGACCTATATATATAATAGGGACCTATAACCTTAAGTATATCTAATACTAGGCCACAAGACTTAGCCTTAAAGAGAGAAGTATTATATTATAATCTAATCTAAGGCTATAACTAAGCTATAGGAAGTTATATAATATAATATATAAATACTATATTAGCCTTAGGCTACTAGCCTTAAGATAGACTAGCCCCCGCACTACTAATATAACCTATAGACTAGCCCTAATATACTAGCCTAAATTAAATACTAGTATAAAAGTAGGGCTAAAAATAAAAGAATAAAAATAAAGAAATATCTAATAAGGATAAGAACCTATATAGAAGAAGATTTCTATAAATAATAAAGAAGCTATAGAAAACCTACTAATATAAATTAATAGATTATAGCCTTACTATAATCTAATAAGAACTATTAGATTATAACTAATAGGTAATCTAGTACTCTAGGGGTAGAGAACTATATATATAAATAGGAGGTTCTATATATTATACCTAAACTAGAACCTACTAACTATTAATAATATATAGTCCCTAAGATATTCTTTAACTAGCTTCTAGAGAAGAAGTTTTATAGATTAGTAATAAGTAATCTATTACTTTAAGAGGGAACCTTATTCCCTATATTAAATAACTAACTACAAAACCACCTACCCTATACTTAGGTCCAGGCCTGGTTATTATAATATTAGCCTGCAATAATAATAAACGGCAGTAGCGCCCACCCTTCGGCATTAATCGATTTAATTACTATAACCTATTTACAGTTTCCGGGCTAAACCTTTTTAGGGTTTATATAATGATTGGGGGTAGCCTTATACTAAAAGGTATAGGGTAACTAAGGATTGCTTGGGGTTTATTTATCCTTAGATAGAATAATAGGAAAGTATTTAAAGTATATAAGTAGTTATTACTAGTCTATAAGAGAATAGTATAATAAAGGTTATCTTAGGAACTATATATTATTAATAGCTAGTAGTCTTCTATTTATCTTAAGATAAAATTCTCCTATTTATATACTTATTATAATTACTTTATTAGGGTAATTACTAGTATACTTAGTTTAATATATTTAGTTATAGTATATAAGTATATATATATAATTAGTTCTTTTCTTACTTAGTATTATATAGGAATTTACTTATATTCTTAGTTCTAGGGTAATTAGGTACTAGCCCCTTTTCTACCTTACTAAGTAGGGACTATAGTCTACTAGATCTCTAGAATAGTAATTATATTATATCTAATATATTCCCCTATTATTTATTTAAATCTCTAACTATATTAGTTCTATATAACTATATTCTTAGTAAGAATTAATATATATTTAGATTATAGTCTACTAGTTAGTTTACCTAGCTTTTCTATATAATATTTATTATAATTAATATAGGTTATATTTATTCTATACTAGCTTAGTTATAGGGTTAATATAGATTATAATATAATACTTCTCTCTTTAAGGTCTACTTTAGAGGCCTAGCTATTTCTTTATATAAATTAAGTAGATTCCTAGATTTTTATTTATAATCTAGTAAATATTTCTTCTTCTTTTCCTTCTTTATAATAATCTTAAAGGCTACTATTTACTATTATCTTTATACTAATACTATTTTTAGATTTAATTTTATTATTATATCTTATATTTATTATTACTTAAAGGATATAGAATATAAGATATTATTTAAATTAAAGTATTACTAAATATATACTTATTTTAGTTATTCTTATAATTTAATAGGTATTCCCCTAATATCTTATAGGTTCTTTCTTCTATATATTCCTTAGTTCTTATTAATTATAGCTTAGTTTATTAAATAGTTAATAAGAATAAGAAGCTAGAGAAGAAGAAGATTAAGGTAGAGAAAGAGCTACTTTATTACTAAGCTACTCTTTTTAAGTCCTTAGCTTACCTAATATAGCTATATTATTAGTACTAGGCCTTAAAGAATAAGAGTACTTACTTAGTAGAGAATATAGAAATTAAGAAGGAGATTCTTATTAAAGAAATAGAGATTATTCTTAATATTTAATTCTTAGCTTATTCTAATATTACTTTTTTTTTAAATATAAATTAGTAGGCCTTAGGTTTTAAGGCTTTATTTAACTTTAAAATTCCCTTAATTTTAAGTTAGCTTTATTTAGGTACTTAGGTAGTTCTTAAGTATTTTTACTTTTATTATAATTTTTCTATTTAATAAAATATAATTCTTCTTTATTTTTAGTTTATTTATATATAAGTATTTATTTTACTTTATATTCTTCTTCTTCTATAAGTACCTTAATAGTTTCTTTTATAGATTTATTATTTAGTACTAGTTCTAAAAGTATAATATAAAATACTAGGTAGTATTTTATTATATTAAATAATTCTAGTTTATAATTAATATCTTTAATTTTATATAAGATTTTAAAGGATCTAAGTTTTTTATAATCTAGTTTATTACTTAATTATATTATTTTTATATTTTTTTTAAGTAAATAAATTATATTTCTCTCCTTAAAGATTAGCTCTAGTAATTTTTTTATATTATAATATTTCTTTATTTTCTAATTTATAAATAAAATTTCTTATTTTATTATATTATATAATTATTTAAGTTCTTTTATCTTAATAATAACTAGTTTATTAAGGGGTCCTTTATATTTAATATATTTAATAATTAATTTAAACTTATAATTTATATAAAATAGTAATATTTTAGTAGTTTCTAATTTAGTACTATTATAGTAGTATTATACTATAGATAGCTATTTTATTTAATTCTTCTACTAATAATTAATATAATAGTAGAGATATTATTTTAAAGTTTAATTTATATATTTTATTTATTTATTTATTTATAGGTAGTAGGTAGTACTTAGTTTATAGTTAATACCTAGAAGAGTTACTAATTCTTATTAGAACTTAGATATAAATATAGATTCTCTATTAGAGATAATTTCTTCTAATATACTATATTAGTTTATAATATACTTATAATAGTAATATACTATATCTTTAATATTAATTACCTTATTATAGGTAATAAAGTAAATATATTTTATAAACCTATTAAGAATAATAAAAATACTATTATAGCTATTTTTTAAGCTTAGTTTCTTTAATTAGGGGAGCTTAATAATAAAGTCCTATAAGATTAATTACTAAGGTTTAGTTAGTACTAGTAGTAATTTAAGGTATTTATAAGATTTATATCTTAAGGTTTTAGTTTTATTATAGATATTATATTTTCTTATAATTCTTTTTATATTTTTCTTTATTTTAGGGTAGCTATATATATAATATACTACTTCTATAGTCTTTTTAATTCTCTTATATTTAATAGTATAGTACTTATAGATTTTAGTTAAAATTTCTTCTTATATTTCTTCTAGGATCTATATTTAGTTATTATATATAGGTACTATATTATATTCTATACTTATTTCTATAGGTACTTCTATAATATATATAATATATTTTTTACTTTATTCTCTAATTTTATTATACTACTTATTTTCTATTTTAATCTTATAGATTTTAATTAAATTAATAGTTTTTTACTTATAGTTCCCTTCTAAGTTTAGGTATAGTAGCTATTATATTACCTTAGGGATTTTTTACTTATATTTACTTTTCTAGCTAAGTATATTAATATATTTATTCTTAGATTCTTTTTAATAAATAATTTTATAATTAAAGAATATAAGTATTTTTATATAGTAGACTTATTTTATTATTAGGGTTTAGGTTATAATAAAGTAAGTAATATTTTAGTAATTAATATAGATCTTAATCTTATATTCTATATCTATAAGGTAATATTAAAATTCCTTAAATACCTTAATAATTACTATAAATTCTTTATTATAAATAAGGTAATAAAGTAAAGATCTAGTAATTTTCTTAAACTAGAAAGTAATAAAGTATAGGAGTTTATTCTTTTTTATTTACCTAATAGTAGTACTAAGGGTATAGTTAGAGGTATTAGTTTCTAGGGTAATTTACTTCTTTAGGTTAAAAGTTACTAGAATAGATTTACTAATAATCTATTCCTTAATTTCTTTAAAGGCTTATTAGGTTTCTAAGATTTATTTAAAAGATATATTCTTCTTAATTAGATCTATTAGTAATTTAGTAATTTTCTTAAAGTATTTAATAAAGTATTAGTAATAATTAGTAAATCCTAAGAAACTTTAAATATTTTTAATATTATTTATAGGGGACTTCTATTTTTTAATTATTATAATTTTACTTTTCTTTATTTAAATCTTATTAAATTAAATAATATATCTAAGAAAATCTACTTTATATATATAGAAGTTACTCTTAGTAGGTTCTACTAGAAGTTTAGTATCTTATAGTACCTAGAGTACTTTATATATATATTCTTTATATTATTCTTTATTCTTTAAGAAGATAAGTATATTATTTAAGTAAATAATAATAAAGTTATTTATAAATTCTCTTAAAATATAGTTAATTATATATTAGAATATAGCTAATATATTAGTTAGGCTAAATAATATTACTAGGGTTTTAAAGAATCTAAACTTTATATAAAAGGTAGTCTTTTATTTATTTTCTTTTTTTATTTTAATTAGATTATAAGTACCTTTAAGATTAAGTATAGTAAAAATTATTTTATTATATAAGTAATCTCTTATTTTAGTAATAAGGGGTAAAAATATTCTATTTTTAATAGTAATATTATTAAGTTAGTAGTAATTTATATATAAGTAAAGTTTTTAATTTTTTTTTAAGATAAATATAATAAGATATTTAGTAAGTAATATTAATTATTAGATATATTCTTTTTTAAGGTTCTTATTAATATATTCTTTTAATATCTTTAGTTCTTTAGTATTAAGGTTATAAATTAGTAGGAAGTAGGTCTTTTTCCTATTAATTAAGTAGATTTTATAATCCTATTCTAAGTATTTAGGGAGTTTACTTTTTAGGTTTTTTATAAATAGCTTTATATTTTTATAGTATTTTTCTAGGATATTTATAAGCCTATTTTTTACTTCTTATTTTACTTATATTTACTTCTTAATACTATATATAAAAGTATAAATAAAATTAATTACTTTTTATTTATAGGTAAATATTACTTAGCTTTATTTATATTATATATTAGGTTATATTCTATTATTAGTTAATACTTTAGCTTTTATTTAATAATCCTTCTATCTTAGGAGGGTCCCTCCCTTCCTAGATAGGGTTTTATTATAAATATTTACTTCTTTTTTCTTTCTTTATTTTCTTTTTCTTATTTAGGGCTATTATAATTCTACTATTATAATCTAGCTATTATTCTAATTAAAGGTAGGTCTTTAGTCCTTTAGTTATAGTTTATTTAGAAGTATATTAGATTATACTTATATTATATTAAGAATAATATTATAGGTAATTCCTTATATTATTATATAAAGAATTACTTCTTTATTTATTAGTCCCTTATTATAAGTAAAAGGAACTTCTTCTATATTTATAGCTTTATATAGTTTCTTCTTTCTTCTCTATAGGATTTTATATTAGTTTATAAAATTAGGATTAATATAATTTTCCTTAGTACTAATATCTACCCTAGTATTAATAGTTATGCCCTAAATTATAAAATTAATATAGTACCCTTACTATTCTACCTATCCTTATTTTTAGATTATAGTAATAGTTTATTACTTCCTTTTATTACCTTATAGCCTAATTATAATTAATAGGTCTTATTTTTTACCTAATTACTTTATATTAAGATTCTATTAATTCTTTACTTAGCTTCTTTAATACTAATAGGTAATTTATTACTTATTTCCTTTATATAAATAATATACCTATAGTAGGTTTAGTATAGGTAGTAATATTCTTTATATTCCTAGATATATTCTTCTTTTATAGTACCTATTATCTTAGGTTCTATTTCCTTATAAAGGTATATTCTTTTTATTTTATACTTTTTATAGTTATAGTAGTAATATAAACTATCTTCTATATAACTAATCTTTATAGGGCTAGATTTAGTTTTATAGGCTATAGGTATTTTTTTTTTGTAGTTATAGATAAAGTATCTTATTTTATAGTAGTATTCCCTTCTTAGAAGCCTATTAAGAAATTATAAGATTACTATTTTAATATATTTATAGTTTTTATTTAGAAGTATATTTTCTAACTAGGTATACTTCTTTCTATATTTACCTTAAAGTCTATAAAATTAATTAATTTTTACTTAGTAATATATTTAGTACTTATTAGTTTTATAAGTTTCTTCTACTTTAAAGTAATATTCTTTAAGGTATTTCTTACTTAATCTAAGAATTATAATTTAATATCTAAGGTAATATATCTTAATCTCTTAGTAAGGTATTTTCTTAAATATATAGGGATTTTTTATTTTAGTACCTTATATATATATAGGAAATATATTTTATTTTACTTTAGTAGTAAAGTAAATAAGATATTAGTATATTATATAAAATACCTATAAGATTTTATTATATCTATAGTAATTAAGATTAAATAAGAAATTATATTAAGAGTTAATAATAAATCTTACTTCTTATAGGCTTATAGCTACCTTTATAGTTACTACTTAGATATATACTTTTTAATCTTTAAAAAGTAAATTATATTACTTAATTCTAGCTTTAATTAGTATATAATTAAGTAGAAGTAAGGTACTTTTAGTAATATCTATACTTAATTCTAATTTATTATCTAAGGGTTTACTAATTATAGGGGTTCCTTATAATAAATTAATTAGATTAGTAATATTAAAGATATCTTTAGTTATTATTTATTAATTAGGAATATTCTTAGTAGGTTTTTATTTAGTAATAATATTAATTAATTATTTTTTAATTATATTAATATTATATTAGTCTTCTTAAATTAACTAGAAATAGGTTTTCTTTCTATTTTAGGGCTTACTTTTATAGTTCTATATATAGTATTTTTTTTTTTTATAGTTATAGTAGAAGAAGTCTTTCCCTTATTTCTAAATAATATTAATTTCTATAGATCTTATTATAGTTCTATAAGCTATAGGAATAAATTTCTTCTTCTTTTAATTTACTAGGTAGGGGGTTTTAAATTTCTTTACTTTATTTTCTTACTTCTATTCTTTATAGTATTTTTAATTATAGTTATTAATTTCTACTACTTTATATATATATTTTAATAGTAAGACTTTATTATATTTAATTTTAATAAGTTTATTTTTTATATTAGGTTTAATTTTATTATAGAAGGTTTTCTTTAGAATATCTTCTAGCTAGTAGAGTAGTATAGTAATATAAAGGAACTTAGTAATAAGCTTAGTATAGGACCTAATTTATTTAAGTAAGTTAAGGGCTCTTTTAGTATTCTATATTTTATTAATTATTTTAAAAATATATTTAATTTCTTCCTTAAACTTCTAGAAGCTTATAAAAATATATTTAATATAGTTTATTTAGAAAATAAAAGTATTATTTATATAGTCTTAGAGTATAAACTTAAATTAGGTTTATACTTTCTTAATTAAATTATAAGCTATAAATATAATTCTATTATAATCTTATATAAAAAGTAAGAGATAATTTAAGTAATATACTTTAAGTAATATAATAAATATTTAGAGCTTACTTAAAGTACTATTAAAGGGCTTAGACTTTCTAATTTATAGAATAGCTCCCTTATTTTTTTAGGCCCCTATAATCCCTCTAAGATTTATATTTTAAAGTTATTTAAGTATTTTCCTATTTTTCTTAGATTTCTCTATATAGAGTTATATTATATTAGCTATTTTCTTTTTTAAGGTCTTAATAAGTTACTTAAGCTTATAAACTTATTAAGTATTAAGGATATTATTTTAAAGTTAATTAAGCTTTTTATTAGTAATTTAGATATTCTTTTAGAACTTAGCTTATAAGGTAGTAACTTTATTCTTATTATTAGAGTCTAATTATAAAGCTAGGTCTTTACTTATAATAATATTATTTCCTAAGGGGGTTTTCTTAGGAATAACCTTAGTAGGTAGAGGCCTTAGTACTATAAGGCGGGCTACTTCCTTTCCCTTAAGGGTTAATTTAGTTAATTTACTTATTATTTTTAATATTACTTTAGATATAATAATATTACCTAGAATAAGAGCTATTAATATATAATAATTAGAAGTAGCTTTATACTAAAAGATATAAAGTAATTAAGAATTATTTAGGATTTATTTATTTTTAAATAAAATAATAGAAAAGTATTTAAAATATATAAGTAATTATTACTAATTTATAAGAGAATAATATAATAAAGATTATCTTAGGGACTATATATTATTAATAACTAGTAGTCTTTTATCTATCTTAAGGTAGAATCCTTCTATTTATATACTTATTATAATTACTTTATTAAGGTAATTACTAGTATACTTAGTTTAGTATACTTAGTTATAGTATATAAATATATATATATAATTAGTCCTTTTCTTACTTAGTATTATATAGGAATTTACCTATATCCTTAGTTCTAAGGTAATTAGGTACTAGCCCCTTTTCTACCTTACTAAGTAGGGACTATAGTTTACTAGATCCCTAGAATAGTAGCTATATTACACCTAATATATTCCCCTATTATTTACCTAAACCTCTAGCTATATTAGTCCTATATAACTATATCCTTAGTAAGGACCAGTATATATTTAGGTTGCAGTCCACTGATTAGTTTACCTAGCTTTTCTACGTAGCATCCATCGTAACCAATGTAGATCATGTTTATTCCGTACTGGCTTAGTTACGGGGTTAGTACGGGTCGTGACAGTTTACACGCCTTTCTAAGCCTATAACCACTATACCGCTTATAATCACGCCCATCATAAAGCCAATCTCATCAAAGTTATACTAATCATCTAATCTTATACCGTACTTCGCGATTATATTCTCCACAAGCAAAAACCACGCATTTATTGCAATTAGATCTTCGCATTTGGCCCTCTAGTAATTATATCTGCTAAAGAAACACGTCTTGAGCTCTGGTTAGCGCCTAATAAAATTCGAAGCCTAGTGTTGACCAATAGGAGGCATCTCGCGCTCAGCAAGCAGTTAATTAGCCATTTCTTTAATACCACAAAGCCGGGGAGAAAACCCTTGCATATCTAGGTTAAGAATATATTGAACTATTATCTATTCCTCAAGATCAGATAGTTTACGCGAATTGGCCATAATATTACATCGGGATTGTCTGCCGTGCTTACGATCAAGCAGAGTACTATATAGAATCTAGTAGGCCTTTGCAGCGCGTCGCAGGCTTAATTTTGGGTCCTTTTGAATGGCTTGAAGTGCAAGAATAATATTAGCCTCTTGAATTGAGTTTGACATGGCTAGTTGTGGTGAATCATTTGATCAATTGATTGAGATGTAGGATGAGGGATTTTTGACCGACTCGCTTGTCTGACCGACTCGCTTATTATGTACGTTAGCAGTTTTGAATATTATTTTGATCACATTCATCACTCGGGCCGACAGCACCTAATTCTTCGGTTCTACGGATCAAAGAATCATCATTTGTCGCATCAAGATACCTCACTAACATGAGAAACAGGTACCGGTGCGTTAATCTTCACTAGCCGATCGGGTCTCTTGGGTCTTTCATGTCTTCCAACTCCATCCCTGTATCAATTATTGGTTGCCGTTTACTATCTCGTGCATGCATTACAGAAATCAACCCCCTTCTTCCCTACTTTTCACTTCTATCTACAGATTACTCATTTGCACTTGTTACCGTTGCGTCTCTCGCACAAGTCCTTGTACCGCAACCCGTGGCCGAATTTAAAGACAGGGTCCCGTGTATCGAAAGGCACATCCTCCATTTGTGCCTCTGCCGCCTCATTCGATCGCAGGAGGTCAAATGGCAGCTTACCCTCAGGCTCCGCGTCGCCAAACACCACATCCAGGAAGGCCTCATCTGTAGCTCCAAAGCTGGCAAACACGGCGCTACTCTGCTCTACCACTTCGGGAATCGCAATGGGCCTGTTTGTGTAGATATCGACAATAGCGTGGGGAACCGCGCTGTAGACAGCAGCCTGGCGAGCCTTCTCAGCATCGTAGTACTCGAGTGTACCTGTTCGGAATCCCATGAAGCCGGTAAGAGTTCCATTCATGGGGTCGTAGGGAGGGGAAAGACGCATCAAGGCGATATCAGCCTGCTCCGGCGTCTCAACTACAACGTAGCCGCGGGCTTCAACGAGAGTGGTGTTGACATTCTCCACATAAATCCTCGTGCCATTCTTCAAGTTGCGCAGGGGCAAGATGTCCTCCTTGTTCGAAAGCAAGGTGTATGACCGCCTCTGCGCCGAATCGGCTAGGCGCTTGAAATACTCGTTGCCGACAATGCGCTCGGCCGCATCGGGGTCCACATAAGGGTTTTCGAAGAGACCAAGCAGGAACTTCTCTTTCAGCAATTTGCGGACAGACAAGTCGATGCGCTCTTCTGTAAGGCGTCCTTCGCGAACCAGCTCAACGATGAGCTCAGGACGCTCCTCTCCACCAAGCTGGTCGCAGCCCGCATCGACGATCCTGAAGGCTCTGTTCTCGTCACTCTGGTCTTCCATACCCCAGGCGCGGGCAGGGAACGGGTATCCGCCAGTCACCACATCAGTGATAAGACCCCAGTCGGACACCACGATCCCGTCGAAGCCCATCTTCTCGCGAAGGAGCTCAGTCACAATCTGCTTGTTGAAGGCGAATCCAACTTCTTCAAACTCGGTCCCGATGGGGCGCGAGTAATAGGGCATGATCTGGCGCGCACCAGCCTCAAAGGCAGCTCGGAAAGGAATCAAATGATACTCGAGGTTGTTGCCAGGGAATGTGGCATTCTTGCCATAGGCAAAATGAGTATCATGCCCATCCATAACGCTACCACCACCAGGGAAATGCTTGGTCACGGTGGTGACAGAGTGTGGACCGATGGTGTTTCCTTGGAATCCTTTGATGTAAGGCACAATCATTTCCGCCGTTAAATGAGCGTCTTCGCTCCAAGAGTTGAAAATGCGTGCCCATCGGGGTTCCGTTGCCAAGTCGACCTGGGGATGAAGGGCGGCACGGAGCCCAACAGCAACATATTCTTCTCGCGCAGTATCCGCCATCTGATACACAAGCTGCGGGTCACGCAAGGCTGCGAGGCCAAGAGATTCAGGCCACAGAGTAAAGGCACCAGGAGAGACACTGGCTCCTATAGTATTGGCTTGGTGGTGACGAGGATCGGTAGAAAGCGTGATGGGGATGCCCAACCTGGTATTCATAGCGACTTCTTGAATGCGGTTGAACCATTCAGCACCTTGACGAGCGTCATTCAGTTCGCCCAACAAGTTGAAGTGCGTCAAGTGCTTGTCCACGACCATGTTCTCCGTGCTGTTCCAGTTTCGTGGAGCATCAGGATCATAGTTGCCGGGATCCACGGTGTAGTTTGCACCCACACGCATATGCATGTGAAACATTTGACCGGCCTTCTCCTCAAGAGTCATGCGGGACAGGAGATCCTCGACGCGGTCATCGACGCAATGAGAGGGGTCCTTGTAGATGGGCGTACTGCTGTTTGAAGACGCTCGAGACTGCAAGGCAGACCAGCGGCCGTCCTTGACTGAAGCAGCAGAGACCCTGCTGCTTACAGAAAGGGCAGCCAGTATCAGGCCGATAGATCGATGCATAATGACTACTGGTTCACGCCTTTAGGCAGGAAGAAAGGGCTCAGGGGTGAGGTGAGGTGATCCTGTAAATCGAAAGCATGATGTGATGCGTGACTCTTTATAGATTGGCAATGTCCTTTTGCTTTGACCAAGGTGCCTGATCATCAACCCAGAGTAGCCTCGGAAAAAGTCGATTTAATGGCCTCTTCGGCCCGATCGTCTGGTAGCAGCATGGCAACAGGGGTTCGTCTTGTTTAGCTTGACCTCCACAACAAGCTCGAGTGACTCGTGAAGGTCCAACAGTTGCTCTAGATATCCGGTGTTACGTGCAGGAATTTCATGCTTGACTACTAAACCGGGCCATGCATTCTAGCTCTCGAACAAGATACTACCATTAGTGTGGAGGCACCCGTAGTAGCTGCAAAGCTAGACTACATCAACTGATTTTCAACCATGCCAATGCGGCTTTTTCAACCTTTGGCCCCATTGGCGGGCAGCAAATTGCCACTAAAGTTCTCCTCCCCATGGGTAACGGCTCTAGGCTCCCATGCATATTTCCCCCGTGGGGAGAAGGTAGAGTCTTGTGGAGACTAGTCATACCGTCGGCTCCAGCTCGCTTGGAAGGATCAGGTCTAGCCGCATGATTCTAGAAGTTGGAAGAATGAGAGTTCAAGTACCTGTGACCTCATTTCCAGCGAGTTAATTGTCTTGGTAAAGACATGATGAGCATTCATCTCCAACCGGCCTTCGTTGGCTGTTCCTCTCCTCACACTTGATTAACTTAATAAGTTGCAAAGGTCATCGACTTTGCTGATTATGAGCCGCGATATGCTCTTCTCTGAGGCTTCAGCTTAGCTCCAAATCTATGCATCTCCAAGGAACCTCCAACGAGTAGACAACCCAGGCCGATATCCTATCGGACCTACCATTCGAGCTTGAGGACAAAGGTCAGAAAGCCCGACTTGGCAACCGACCGGTTCAATTCTTCAGTGGGCTGCGAATGGAGACAGTGGCCGTATTGTCACGACCGCCAGACTTTCTTGAGTAAAGTCACCATCATCAAAGCATGGGCGTACAGAGCCTAATGCACGGTCAGCCATTGATGGAGTGCCCCTCAACGAATGTCCTGAAGAAAACAATGGGGTAGTTGAGGTGCCAAGAAGAGAATCGGGGAGTCTCCCCGAGGTCTTGAGGGTGGTGGTTGGTCTCTTGGCTCCTGTGGCGTCAGTGGAGCCACCATAGCCCCTGTTGGCCGTTGAAGCCACAAGGTCATGGGGCCGAAAAGAAGGACCGGTAGGCTTACCCTGCGCCCAACGAGAGTCGCAAGAGCAACGGGGTTTATCCGATGGTCTGAACAAGACTACCTCGCGTGTATCCTCCAGTATTCAGGTTTTTGGGGTTTTTCTTTTTCCGCTCATGTGTATTTTCCAGTATACCAATATATTGTTCTTCTACATTACATCTTCGCACGCCTAATTCTTGTCTTCCGCAAGTGCATTTAAAGAATATTTCACCGGTGATTTCATCGACGGTAAAATAGATCAGGATGCCATCATAGCTTTCGAACAAGGATTGTTTTCTCGGGATTTGGAAAGCCCTTCGGTAGTTAGTCAGAGTTCTGGATCAAGAATTCTAAGGATTGGGTTACATACCATTGCACCAATCTTGAGGTTGGGATATCTTCCGACCTCCCCCCCTGAATTTTTCACCTCATAGTGCAAGAGTGCAGTGGCCATGATCATTTTGATCTCGTTAGCGGCGAAGAATCTGCCCGGGCAGGCGTGGCGGCCGTACCCAAAGCTCAGGCTTGACTTGCCAACGCCTATGAACTGGCTATTTGCGACAACTTCGGCCGCTCTTGTGCCTGAGTTCTCTGCGGTTTTTGACATGCGCAATTTGTAGTGCCGAAGAGCGTCAAAACGGTTGGGGTCTTCGTGAATCTCCGCATCAAAGCTTACGCCCTCTGAGCCAACTTCAACCACGACACCTGCAGGAACGACTTGACCGTTGGAAAGAGTAAAGGCCTTGAGGACCTTTCGCTGGAAAGTTGCTGCAGTCTATTAGTCGGCATTTTGGCAATCGGCTGATCACAGGTTCTTACAAGCGCTCATAGGATAGTATCTCAGGACTTCCTTCAAGAAGCTGTCCAGCTTCTTCATGTTCTGCAGGGCAAGATTTGTGTATTCCCCATTGGATTCCGCGAGAGCCTGACGGACATCCTCTCTCAACATAGGTGCGAGTTCAGGGTCGGAAGCAAGAGAGTAAAACCTATAATTAAATTCAGTCATGACGCTTTAAGCAATGAGATGATTACCTACGCGTTAAGGGTGGTCATCGTTGTCGTGTGAATTGCCGCAAAACTGATGTCGAGCTGGTTCTTTGCAAGCTCTAAATCGTCAATTTTACCGAATTTCTTCTGAGCATCGATGAGCCATTGCAGCATATCGTCCGGCTTCTGGTAATCCGGATCCTGGGCTGCCTTCCTTCGCGCAGCAAGGATCGGCTGGAGGAGCTCTTGGGCTTCTTTGACCCGCCTTTGCACTTTCTTAATCTGTGGCAAGAATCTCGATAGAGGCCTCAGCCACACTGGCATAAATCCTATCATATGCACAGCCGTCATCAGATCTAGAGTGTAGTTGATAGCAGCGTCCAAGTAGGCCTCTTCACGGCAAAGCTCAGGGCCAACGAAAACACGACCAGAAACTATCGCAACGATTCGCAGAAGCTTGTCGTTAACCTTGGACTCGCTCCAGTCTGTAGTTTGTGGCAGTTCGAGTCGCATTGCATCGGCAACTTCCTCTGCAATGATCGGGTTCAGGCGAACTGAGTAACATTAATCCAAAGTTCAATAGGCTATACATGACTGTGGCGCACATACGCAGCGATGGTGTAAGCGATGTTTTAACCGTGTGTGGTAGCACAGGGACATCGGCGTCAACTCCTGTATAATGTGTGTGCATTGACTGCAGAGTCAGCTTAAGAAGTACAAGTAGAAGAGAGAGACTGTTCGCACCTCATTAATAGCGTGGGTGAAACTAAGAACGTCCTCAGGCAGTTTCTGGAGCTCCGGCAAGAATGCGTTCGAGACAACAAGTACGGGTGACTCTGCGCAATACATCAGTGTCTTCAAAGAAATAACTGAATTGTGCAATTACTTCTGGAAGTTGTGATACGGACAACTCCATTTTTGAACTACTCAGTATTAGCAAGACGTAACTCTATGTGCTGACGAGCTTATTCTTACCTTTTTGTATCCCTCTGCGTAGACTTTCCATCCTCCGCCATTCATAAAATCCTTCTGGCCCGATCCTAGAAATGGAAACTTTGCCAATGGGTCTGGGTTTTTAAACTTTTGTAATACAAAAGCAACACCCAGGAAAACAGCCGTTGCCACAATGGCGAGCCACCTTGCTGATAGACTTTCGAGCATCATGTTGTCGTCTCGGAATGTAATTGAATTGTGAATGTCCAGAAAACTGATCATGATTCATCAACAGCTCAGTTATATACCTCCACGGATCGCTAGTTGTGAGCCATCTAGACCGGTTAATTTCGTGTGATCCTAGGCTCCTTTCGGTAGTTGTTGCGCCAATCTTCTTCGCTTGGGACATGTGAAAGGTTTCATCTCAACTTTCAATTGTGTATACGCAAACCTCTAAGCCCCACTAGAAGCTAGAAAAAGAATATCGCCCTCAGCGGGTTCCCCGATGGCACCGACAGCCCGTCAATGGTCCTTTCGATGCGGGAAGCTGTCGGATGCAAGCTATCACAGCGAGCTGTCAATTGTTTCGCATTCCGATGCACTTACCAAGGTTGCAATACTAGAAACGACAACAGCCAGTCAAACGCGAGTTGAAATAATGCGTCAAGTTTAGACTGCTTCACACTAGCGAGCGGGTGAGCGTCAGGTTCGAGGCTCCGGGCCGCTAGCACCTCACGGCGCCGGGCTTTCGGGCTGCACCAGTAGTCCGGACACTACACTATGCTAAATTTGAAGAGAAACATGCCCCATGTTTCGACTAAGCACTTGTGTGAAACATGTACCGATCTGAGAAGGACGACAAGGTGATTGTGGCACTCAGTTTTCAGGTCAGGGAAAGCAGCCAAGAGTCAGATCAGCCATGTTGATACTGCCACTCCTAGTTGAATCATCCATTATTGTACGGCGATATTAGAACTGTGCTTCATTTGCCAACTATTCGTTATGCAACTATTCTCACATTTGCAACCCACAATAGGTGCGTCTTGATCAACCGCAATTCGGTGCTACGCAATTTTTCCGAAAATTCGTTGGGCATCCTTGTCTGGATGCCTGAACTTTGCAATTACATCAAGCCTAGAATTTTTGGCGGTATTTCTGATCGATGTTATCCTGGATAGATGTTTGGCTAGCTGACATACTGAGAAGTTATAACCTCTAGGGTACGTCACCATGACGAGACGAGCACCATGAGCGGCTCTCCAGCAAAGCGCCCAACATGAAGACATGGCTAAAAAATCCAGAAGAACGTTATTAGTTTCCACTGAGGTATGGAGCGTCCTGGTTGATTCGCCATGCCTTCGTTGCCGATAGTATGAAATGGGCAAGTCGTCTCATCAATGGTGCTTGTGAGCGACACCAAGAATGAAGCCCTGCCGCAGACCCGTTACCACAGCATTCTAGACTATTTCTTGGCAGGAGTGTATTTCAATGAGAATTACTAGCTGGAGGTAAAAGAAAAAGGAAAAAGCAATACGGAGCTCATTACTCATCAAGTGTACACACGAAGATCGGGGAATCTGGGAAGGCGTTAAAATAAAAAGTTCAGGATTGGAGTTGGGCGTTGCAAGCTAAGCCGTTTGGCAGCAACACCTGTCATCATACGATATCACTCGCCGGGAAGTCGATCTTCTCTAGTTGAGTGTTTGTACCGAGATGCAGTCCACGGCGTTCAAATTTTCAGAACGTGGTATAATTGGAGCGTCTAGCAATGCACTGATATTGCAAGTCGACTTTAGACTATCGATGAAACTAACAGGAGCTATACTTGCACGGAACTCATGTTCTCTGGACCTCAAAACTGGGTATTTCGCATCTCAATACACTTGTCATTCTCACACACCCTTTCGTAAGGGCTTCGTGTGAGAGGACGCAAAGCAAAAACAGATCCCTCCAGCAGGTTCCTCGACTGCGTGGAGATGCTGCTGTCAGCTGCGTGCCGCTCCTGCTTGACAGTCTTTTAGGGTAAGAAGCGCACTGAGATCGGACTGGCGATACCGAGAAGAAAAGCCAAGACTTCTCCCAATCCGACCTGCAGCTGTACGTTATCCGAGTCTTGCATGGAGGGCACGTGTGGTTGGTGCCGACCCTTGCTAGCGCTGCATGATTCTGGCATGAACGCGCAGCTTTTACCGAATGTGGTCCATTAACGCAACATCACACACACATTCCAATTCTGGACGTCAGCTGAGCGCACCCGAATACACAACAAGAAGCCAACATTCGCCTGGCGTGGGTCGGCTTTATCCCATCTCGACGAGGACCACTCATCCTAAGCTGAACATCACCCCACAGTTGTGGGAAAAGCATCAACATTTAGTCCCTTGTCCTAGACTCCAGGTATAATACGAGACCTGCATGCATACAGCAGTCAGCAGGGGCAGTTTGGTCCAGCAATGTCACTTTTCTCGGTACTGCGTAACACAAAGGGCAATCGCCCGGTAGAGCCAGGCCAGCTGCCAACCATCATGATCCCGCGCTTGGTACAGACCAGAGTGGTCAAAATGTACTGTTGTTCATTGCGACAATATGGCATTTATACATTAAACATTTAAGATTTTGGTACACGTGCATCATTCCATCCTGTGAAACCGTTCTCATGCTACCAATGGGTGTTTCGAGGGCGGGTATATGGTCCCGACGACTCGCTGATCTCAATGCTTTGTTGTATAAGTATTCCTCTCTGTAATGGCTGAGCCACCTCCGGCGGCGTCGAGACCTCTGAAGTCCTCACAACGATCTCCTCTTGGCTCTCGGATTTTGTCACAGCCGTAATCAGGTATGGATCGTTAGGCCCGTGGCGCCGGCAAATACCCCCGAGTTCGCGTTGACCGTGGTTTTCCTCGAGGTTCTGGGCACTGTGACTGAGGCTGTAAGCGTAGGGCGTCTTGCTACGCGACGAACCGTACCCTTGATTGAGCCAGAAGCTGCGTTTCAGAAGCGGCATGACCATCGGGGCCTGCCCAACGAAGATACCGACGCAATCCTCTCGGAGAGACCATAAAGCCGAGACGCCGCGTTGGTTCAACTATCATCAATCAACACGTTAGTCAGTTGTCCCACAGTGGTCGGTGTCAGTGCACGTACGCTGAAGACAAGAACGTAACGCAAAATTGCTGCAAACATGCAGAAGAACCCCAAGCAGAAGAGGAAGTAGAGCCCGAGTTTTTGAGTACGGTTGATTTGGATTCCGACGAGGATCTAAGCGCACCAAGTCAAATTGTTGTTCTGAGTGGTGGAATCCGTTGCACATTACCGGAATTGGCACAAGGAGGATGCAAAAATCCGTCGTTAGATTGAAGACAAGAATTACAACGAAAAAGACCTGGTTTTGAGGAACGCAAAGCGCTACAGAGGACAGTGTCAGCAGGAACTCCTGAAAAAGAAACGGTGAGCGGGTAAGAGTGGAGGAGTTCGTACGTCCAGGATCCGGCCAGACCTGCCAGAGCTCGTAAAATGGGCGACATGTAAACGCGAGCGTGAATATGATTACGATCGCGGACAAGCCCACGAAGACCATCAAAGGCCTGATGAACTTTTCGGTCCAGAGGTTGCGAACGACTCGGCTGTAGAAGCACAGCATGTTGAACTTGAGCATCCAGAGGATGAAGAAGTATCCAGTCAGACCGAAGAGGAACATCTGAGAGCCGTACTTCCACTGCGTCCGTTCTTCGTCGCTCATATCCCTCCGTTCCTCAAATGTTAGGTCGGAAGTGTGACGTCCTTCGGCGACCTGCACAAATATCTGACCAATGATGGGGGCGGCAATCCACATGCACTGTAGAGCACGGAAGGGATTAGAGGCTGACGAGAGTTGCTGACGGCTGGCTTGCGCGTTGGAGACTTACAGCCACGATGATGATTCCGTAGTCATCCCACTGGTAGTTCGAGACGCCGACCAGCTTCGTGCGGCAGAATATGCGTGCCACGATCATGACCATACCGATCACGAAGAGAATCCATATTTCGACGATTTGACCTGCGAGTCCCTGGTCCATGGTCGCTGACAGGCTGGGTGATGGCGAGGAGAGAGCGCAGAGCAAAATGCGGCCGGGCGCATTGGAGAAAAGAGACTTTTCCTCCCAAGAGGAGTTTCTTTTTGTCGAGAGAGGGCGGTCTTTTCTTTTCGCCCAGGAGACGTTGCTTTTTGCAGCCGATGGATCAGTTTGCGACAGACAGACCGGTTTTTCGCTACTAGATGAACGCAACAAGGGGGCCATTCAAAAGCAAGCACATGCCGTCATGCCTCCAAAGCCTGTGACAAGCGACGCACCGTTGACAACTCTGGGGTAACATGCGTGCACGGATTACGATCTGCAGAGGCCAGCAGGGTCTGTCAACCCTTATACTGGCAAATTGCCTGACTGCGACCAGTCTTGTTTCCGAAACGGGGACATGGGGGCTAGCCCAAGCCGCTGATGTGTGTCCTGCTCGTCTCTCTGGTGTGCTCGTCGCTTTTTCGGTTGTCTCACTTGCCCTGCTGTTCCGTGTGAGAGGCGTCTGCAAGGGAGACCCAGTCACTGGCGGCGCTGTGTCAGGCATTGTGGCCCTGGTCGACCCACGAAATCTCGGCCTTTTTAAGAAGCGGCAGACGCAGGTGCGAGGAACCGGCCTATAGGATATGATGCGCTGAGCGACCTGCATATCCCTTGACTCAGGGATGGACGCGCGCCAAGACGTTGAAACAGAACCAACCCGCATTGTGACAAGCAGGTCAGGAAATGCTGGGTGTCCTCCTGCAGCGGATGCGGCCATTTATTGCACATTGATGCTTTAAAGGAAATGCTCGTCTAGAACCCCGCCGCAGCAAGGACGGGAAAGCACTCGTCCAACCTTTCTCAACCTGCACTCAGGTTCGGCTGCTCCCTTCGCCTGCAAAAGACGTGTCTCAAGATCGGCATCACTTCTGGAACCCCCGTGCTCGAGTCGCCCAGGAGCAGAGCGCGTCAGGAAATCATGGCCGCGCCCATCAAAGTTGCCGTCACCCAGGCGGAGCCTGTCTACCTGGACCTGGCCGCCTCGGTCAGGAAGGCCTGCGGGCTCATTGCCGAAGCCGCGCGGAATGGGGCCAAGCTCGTTGCCTTCTCCGAGTGCTGGCTCCCAGGCTATCCCGCCTGGGTCTGGTAAGTGCTTGCTTCACCCCGTGCTTCTCGACGCGAAATGAAGTCTCTAACGGACGGCTTGCGTGCCCCATAGGGCCCGACCCGTCGACTTTGAGCTGCAGACGCGGTACATCTACAACTCACTCGAGCTCCAATCAGAGGCCATGGAGGCCGTCAAGGCCGTCGCAAAGGAGAACTCGATCGCCGTGGTGCTCGGCTTCTCTGGCAGGAGCGAGACCCATAGCATCTACATCTCGCAGGCCATCATTTCCCCACAGGGTGAGGTTGTGTTAAGTCGCCGCAAGATCAAGCCCACCCACATGGAGCGGACAGTCTTTGGCGATGGCGGAGGCCATGACCTGGACAATGTCGTCGAGGTTGACTTCGGTCCCGAGCATGGCAAGGTAAAGGTTGGGTGTCTCGCCTGCTGGGAACACACGCAGCCATTGCTCAAGTATCACAGCATCTCCCAGGGAGAGGTCATCCACATCTCCATGTGGCCGCCCCTCGACCCAACCACCGGCCCAAACCACCCCGGCCTCTGGAGCATGACTGCTGAAGGAAGCCAGAACCTCTCCCAAACCTATGCCATTGAGAGCACCGCATACGTGCTCCACTGCACTTCGGTATGCTCACAAAAGGGCATAAACGTCTTGAAGACGCAGAACGGTCTTGCTTGCCGGCAGCCGGGCGGTGGCCACAGTTGCGTGATTGGCCCAGATGGGCGCCGGTTGACTGAACCTCTCGGCGACGGGAGCCCGGTCACCGAAGGTATTGTTTACGCAGAGCTCGACCTCACAAAGGTTGTAGCGACGAGGGGGTTCTTGGATATCGTTGGACACTACAGCAGGCCGGATCTTCTGTGGTTGGGTGCTGACAGGCAGCACAAGAAGGTTGTCGTGGAGAGGCGGGCCCCGCGATCGGTAAATGAGAATGGGTACCATGTTTAGGGGTTCTGATTTGGCAGCATTCACAAAGTTCGTGTAGCATTGTTCTGATAGCAGATGTAATACTTGCATGATAATACTCTCTCATCTTGAGCTGCGACCTCAACGATGACGTTGAACCGAGTTGCATCATGCCGTCCCTCCCAGACATGCTAAGCGGGTCAAAATTCACCTTGCGCGCATCCTTCTATTAAAACTTTCCTTCAAAGAGGGGAGGGGAGGCATTCCATTTCCGACGTCGGACCTTGGCAGACCGTCTCGAGAGATGCCCCTTGCGAGGTCCGTGCCAATTTATTGCGGAAAAGAAACGTTGAATTGCCTACACTGTTGGGAAGTCCCATGAACAAAAGTCCTTCTCGTCATCATGCCAATAATGGCGATTGCATCCATGACAATGAAGGGCCTTAAAAGACAAGCATCTCATGAGTCATCAGACCCCGGTTCTGGTGGGAAGAAGTCCATATTTACGGGTAGTCGTCCAACTGGACCAACTAGCTCAAGAGGCTCGGAGGTTTTCTCAGACCGCATCATCAGCAGGTGAGGCTAATCGGAGTGTTTTATGGAGCCCGTGCCTGTCACATTCTTGAGCTCCTGTGGCTCGATTGTGGCTTGACGTCTCGCGATCGGCTTGGCGATTCTCTCGCTTTGATCCCTGCAGATGGCTGCTGCAACCCAGCTGTACGGGGCCACCAATAACATCACAGTATCAACTCGAGAAAGTCGATATTTTCTAGCTTGGACCCCGTGAGGGCTCCATATATGTTGTCTTTCAGGTAAATTATCAGGCCTCGCAGAGCAAGGAGCGGGATTGAACACGCCGAAGAGGATTAGAGCGTATTTCTTTCTGAACTGTCGAATCCGATGGATGATCCTCCAACAAGGGAGGGTGTCCACGCGCGGTAACATGATTAGACGATGACTGCGCCGCGAGTGAGATTATTCTCTCGTGGAACCTGACACAAAACAAGGCCTGTTGATACGTTATTGCAACGGATTTGCAGGGTTGAAGTTGTAGATATAAAAGCAGCTTATGGGTCATCAACCTTCGGTCTGAGCCCACCTCGATTAGCGCTGCAGCCCCGTCACCGAGACACTCAGCCTCAGGTGCACCTACGTCTTTCGCAGGTCGTCAAAATGGCCCGCTTCAAATTCTCCCCTAAGCAGTTTGCGGCATGGTACCTTGTCCATGCAAGGGATGATGTCCTCCTCACCACTGACCAGCAGTATTGGTACCAAACCGCCGGTAGCGCCCTGGCAACTCTTCTGGCTGGCGCTGGGTACAGTGAAAAGGATCAGCTGCGAATTCTCTACCGCTTCGCGTACCTGGTGGCCCCGTTCCTGGGTCCTGCGCCAGAGCCGGACATGGTGCCGTGGCAGAGCTTCATGACGGATGACCACACACCGATCGAATTAAGCTGGGACTTTCACACCGGCACAGAGCCACCAACTATCCGCTACTCAATCGAGCCAATCTCCGCAGACGCTGGAACCCGTACGAACCCTTACAACGCTAAAGCTGGTCCAGATTTTAGAAGAGCCCTGCTCAAGACATTCCCTGACACCGATACGACCTGTCTCGCCCATTTTGAGGATTTCTTTTGTCAGCCCTGGGCCAATGATGTGCCAGAAGGTCACCTGTCTACAGTTTTCTGGGCCTTTGATCTCCGCGACACAGCAAACACGAGCAAGGCATATTTTTTTCCCGGCACCGTCGCCCGCGCAACGAAGCAATCTAACTTGGCTGTGGTGACGAGGGTCATTCTCTCCGCACCAGGCTTTTGTTTGCAGAAACAGAACCCACTCGGCATTTTCGTGCGGTACGTGGAGCAGCATCCACAAGTGCAGCTTGAAGTAGACATGCTGGCTTTGGATCTCGTTCCCATTGAGGAATCTCGCTTCAAGATCTACTTCAGGGACAGGCGGACCAACTTTGCGTCGGTGCGAGAAAACATGTCTCTTGGAGGCCAGATCCGAGGCGACGAGTTCGAGCTTGGCATGCAAAGACTTCGGATGCTGTGGGACGCCTTGCTCGGCACGCATGGCTTGTCGGATGACTCGCCGTTGCCGGAAATTCGCCATAGAACAGCGGGAATCCTGTACAATGTCGAGTTCCGGGCCCAGAGTAAACAACCCAAGGTCAAAATTTATATCCCAGTCCGGCACTACGCCCGAAACGATGCACACGTTGTTGAAACCCTGACGTGGTTTCTATCTAATGAGAATAACAGCCAGCAAGAAATACGCAAAGCTGCAACAAGTCCTGAGCAGTATCAAGCATGCCTGCACGGTATTTTGTGAGTTGAGACCAAGATACTACTGCATGGACAAAGGTTTGACTGACTCTTTGTGTAGCAACAAGGCTGATTTGACTGCTGAATCCGGTATTCATACTTACATTGGTTGCTCTGTGCAGAGCCACGGCAAACTACGGGTGGTGTCCTACATCAACCCGCAGGTCGCCAAGTTCAGGCACAAGTAGCCAGAAACAGAGGTTCCTCAAGTGTCACATGGATGGCACACAAGTCAGAGTTTGCATGCGTACTGGTGGCTAAGTTCTACAGCGTTCAATTCGGAGTTGATGGCGTTATTTGTCTGCTATCGTGGGAATGGAAATGAATTAACTAACACTGAATGTAAATGGGTTGGTCCTTCAAGTCTTGCACATACTCAACGAAGAGAAGGTTATCAATACATAGGAGGAGAATCTGGAAGTTTTGGGTCACATAGGGTTTTGTACATTTCATCTTGGGATAGGAGCATTTTTAATCATTGATATTTTGCTTCATACATCATCAGCATGCCTGCAATCCATACACGTTTCGAGAAGGATACAATGCAAAATGACGACTACAGCAGAGTCTTAGCGAGGAGAAAAGCCGGTGGCCAGCTTGTGAACGCAATCAGGGTCTTACCTGCTCCAAATGTGTCCGTAATACAGAATTGGATGGAGAACCATTATGTCGGACGCAATATGCTGGTTGTATTGTTTTCAGAAGTTTCGCAAAATCTAGTGGTTTACCCTTGTCCACGGCAAAGAGGAAAAGTGAAGATTAGGCAAAGCAGTTCAGGTCTGCGACGACAATTTGAGATTTGAGATTTAAGTCGCAGCATCCCAGAGTCAGGCAAGCGATGGTATCTGAGATGAGGACAATTGCTTTGCTGCAAACAAGTGGTCTGCACGTTACTCATAGACAGCCCGGCGTGCCTTCATAACAAACGACAAGTGTGTGCTGGTATTGAAGGCGACGTAACACACAGGTGTTCGCCCGTGACTCACGCCACAGGGTTTGCCTTTGTTTGAACGCGAGCGACCGGTGCAGCCGACAATAGCTGCAACTTTATGATGCACTTATCATGACTCATGCGGCAAAGCTGCGCAGCTAACCGTGTAGTACTGTAGTAAACAGGCCATAGATTCGTTCATTCTTCATTGCGGTTGCTGGGCCACGATACAAAGCCCGCTTTGAGCAGTCACACCGGGTGCGTGCATGCACAGATGGTACAGAGCAGATGAGGGTGACCAAGGTTTTACGGTTGTTATGACGCCCCTCTTACTTTTTGCACAGCCCCAAAACTTTCGCCTTTCAACCTCAACGTCGCGCCTCGGATTGTTTTGATGCTCCTCATCATCGACCTTCAATAAATCATCACGCCAGAGTGACCCCACAAATCAGAAGAAACTTCGAAGATTTTGTGGTTGGTCATCGATCGCCACACCACCAACAAACAATCATGCGCCTCAACATCATCGACTTTGAGAGAGTCCGGCAGGATCTAGACACAGGCGACCCGACTAACTTCAACACCAACTTCCATACACCGGAGGAAGCGCCCGGTACGACGATACCGAACGAAGCACCATACTGGTTCGGGCGTTGGCTCCCGTTGATCATGGAGTCGCGGGGCTTGCAAACCTACCAACTGCAGGTGGTGACCCTTATGCCGTCGCAAGTTCGACTTGTGGTTCAAGCAGCATCAGCCTCGATCCATACAAAGGTCCTGAACAGGGCCCTTGCCGAGGATCTCGAGGAGGAGGTGCACCCTGCTTTCAGCGATTTACAGTTTCCGCCCGAAGGTCTATTCATGCGACTCGAGGCTTGCTCTCCCAAAGATGGCGCCCAGACACATCCGGGTAGATTATCTCTGCACTCGGTTAGTGAGATTATCCTCCGGCTCACGACATCCGTCAGAGCCCGGGGAGCTCTATTAGGGGCCCTCAACAGAGGTTGCGAAGATGTGAAGATGTTCTTCCTTCCATTCGACGTGAACATGAAGACCGAGAACGAGTACCGGGTTTTCTGCATGCCAAAATCATTGGCGGTCACGGCAATCAGCCAATATCGCTGGCATAAGCCGTGGACTCACGGGCGGGGAAGCCAAAGCGACATGCAGTCGACAGCTGCAGCCGTGTGCCATGAGGTCCAGAGAATCCATGGCCAGATATTGGAGTCCCTTGAAAATGGAGAAGCGGATGGCTTGGACAAGCTGGTGTGGGCACAGGGTTTCTCTTTCGACGTTCTCTACAACGAAGCCACAGAGAGAGGCTCGCTGGTGGAGTTAAACACCTTTGGCGCACAGAGTGGTTGCGGTTCGTGCCTTTTCCAATGGATACAAGATCGCGAGATTCTTTACGGTGAAGGAGCGGCGGACGTGGTATTTAGGGTTGCTGTTTGAAAGATATAGACCTAGTTCCTACATTTTCATCCTATTGTTAGAAATAGGTATGCTGCTCCGGCTCATTGTGCCACTCTCTGATATACTGGATCAATGCTTGAGAAGCTAAGCTTTAGCAGTATGAGGCGCCTTATCTTCTCGTAGTAACTCTAATTGACTAAGAATACTGTAGCAGGTAATAGGCAGTTACAACGAAAATCTTCCTATTATAAATGTGAAATGGATCGGCTCCTCTTCTCAACCGCACTTGCCATCAAAACCTTTACACACGGATACGAAATTACACAATGACGGCTTTGCGCAATTTCCACAGTCGCCATGCCCGAAAACAGCCTCAAATTTTGAGCCCTTGATCGTCTTCATGCCGCCGCCGTTGCCTTCCAGATATCCACAGTCGTAAATCTCGTGCGCCGAGTCGATTCTGTCCAGCTGTCCCTCCCAGCCGTCTTTGGCCTTGTATACAACTACTTTACTGTTGGAGTAGACCTTGGCCGAGCGCCCGTCGCCGCAGTCGAATTCGTACACGGTCCGATCGGACGCCATGAACTTGGATTTTGCTGCCCTGCACACCTGTACGCCATTCTCCCATATCTGAAGGGCTTGGGAGTCGCCGCCGAGAAGACAGTTGTCCATGTTGGTGTGAGCAACAATGCAGCGTGGGACTTCGGTTGGCTTGGGTGGTGCACGCGTGGCTGTGTACTGGTCACCATCGCAGCTCGTCTTGCCATCGGCGACTCTGGATGTCTCGCAGGCCAGCACATTGCCATCTGAGTCGGTAGATGTGTACGGCCAGGGCTCGGGGAACGAAGTGTAGCCGCACTGGTTGGTCTTGGTCGGTAGGACCGGTAGAGTGCGAGGGAAATTTTCGCAGTTGCACCATTCACGAGACTGTCTTGGACTTGCGCCATGGCGACAGATGGGTGGCAGCTCAGTATAGCCACACAAATCATCACTTTGCGTCCTCAATGGCAAGGTTGAACCGTACGTTTCGCCACAGTCGCAATACGTATATGCTGAGGCGGCTGTGCCGCCGCCGGCCCCCATAACGACCGAGCAGAGGCCTGTGGCGCTCACCGAGGGAAAGTTTGTGATGGGAGGATTGAACCATTCAGCAAACAAGGTCATGCTCGCTTCGACAGATGAGGCAATGGCCTGGAGCTCGGCATGAGGAGGGTTTGTGGGCCAGATATCAAAATTGGTAAAGGTCCTCGTCGAAGTCTCGTCTGATGTTGAGACTGTCTTTGTGATTGTGGAGTCTTTGAGGTTGCAAGCCGTGATCGTACCACAGAATGTGGTAGAGGATGTTGTCTTGGTATTCTCTCCTCTTGGGGTGTAAATTCTCGAGACAACCGTACACCTCTCTACAGGTGACGGCTTGGGGCAATTCTGCGGAGAGCCGCCAGGGGGCAGAAAGCCTCCCGGAGGTTTGATTGTGCAGCCTTGCAACAGGTCAGCTTGACGTTAACAACATGCTCTGAGACGGTTCTGACGTACCTTTACAACCGCACCCGTTAAGTCCACAAAGACCACCGCAACCAAAAATTCCACAGCCGGAGTCACAGCCGAACAGTCCGCAGCCACCACACCCAAAGAGACCGCAGCCACCACCTCCTCCGGGGAATGGAGGCCACGTAAAACCTGGAGGACAGCCAAATGGCTTACAGTCCCAGTCGCCGCAGTCATCACATGGTGAGTCAGTTTCCGAAGGCCTGACACTGGAGACAGTCCTATATCGAATGGGCGGAATAGGCGGCTTCGGATCCTGAATATCGATGGAATGGGTGGGTTGCGGTTGGACTGTAATGACGTGTGACGTCGTCCCAAACACAGGACTAATGCTGCCGCCAGGCCAGATGTAGAGACCAGCACCGCCAAGGCAGCGATCTGGTGGTCCCGTTACGCAGTAGTTGACGCCCTGCTTTACTCCATTGTTGCATTTGTCGCCTACATCAGGGTTCCAGATCTCGAAATGTTTGACATCGATGCCATAAATGCTCGCAATGCTCGCACATGTCTCGCCAGCTCTAACTAGATGGAACTTTCTGCAGCCCTCAACTGGGTCGCTGTTGGGTGTAGGGGTTTGCAATGGCGCGCCGCCTGTATTCTCTGGCTTGCAGGCCTCGCCAGTGGTCGTAGCTCCTGGTCCGAGAACGATGTTGGTCGGCGGGAAGAGCGTCACGCTGCCTGGGAATGTGAAAGTTACGGGGGGAGGCTTGATGCTCTGTACGGGGCTGAAGATGCAATGTGAGCTCACAGTTCAATGTCGGGTAGAGACATGGTGGCGACACTTACGTGAAGGTAACAGTCTGCGTGTCTGTGCTCTGGATGCTGACTGGCCAGAGGTCAATGTCCGAAATGACAAAGGTTGGGAAACTGAGCGTGGTCTGAGAAGTATACGTGCTGCCAGCTGAGCTTGATAGAACCTCAGTCAACAGCGGCGGCCAAGAAATGGTCTTTGGCGTAGGCAGTGGTGCTGGAGGGAGAATAAATGTGCAAGGAGGAGCGCAGGAAATTTCCGGTGGATCATTCTCCCAGATGCTTGGATCTGGCCAGAAGAGCTTGCCACCGCCAATTCCTGGCTCGTTATTGCCAAGGTCTATGCCCGACAAGGCACCTAGCATCACAACGCTGTTAACAGTGCTCGAGACACAGGACCGGCCGTTGACTTACCCGTCAGTTCCAATGTGGTATCAAGGTCGACGGCCCACACCATGGTTCTATAGTCGAGTTATTAGTATGAATGACCAGATAAGGTGTCGTGGAAGACGTTTCGTACCCTCCCATGCACATCTTGTTAGCAAAGTCTTTCTTCATCTTGATAGTCTCTGCGTCATCGTATCCTATCCACTGGTTACCACCCCAGCTAGCCATTTTCACGGCTTCTTCGGAGTTGAAGGTCACTTCAGCGCCATTCTTGATCTCTTCGACAATTTCCGCGTAAGAAAGGAAGCCAGACGTGCCAGTGCATCTTCCAGCATTGCCGCCTGTATCGAAGTGGCAACCGGCTACCTTGCAGCCAGGATCAGACAGAGTGTAGCCTGAATCAATTGTCAGTCAGACCCTTTTGAGAAACAACTCTATACTCACTTCGCCCGTAGAAGCCAAGGCCAAGATTGACCCGTGCGGGATCAATGTTATTGTGCCACAAGAGGGACAAGCCTTTCCGGATCATGGTCAGGTTAGTATGTGCATATGCGTAAGGCCCAGTGTCCTCTATGTCTTTATCCCATGTGCCGTAGATGTCATATGTCATTATGTTAAACTGGAATGCGTCAGTTTATGCCTTTATTTCAGATTGTCACACGAACTTACGAAGTCGACATGCTTGTCTAGCTTGGCAACATCAAAATGCTGCATGTACCAGTAACTTGCTGGAAGCGTGATGGATAGACCGAAGCTGCCGAGAGCGGCGCGCAAATTCGACAGGAACGAGACAAACAGTCCTAGATCGGCTGGACGTCCACCTCTGTCAGCCGCTCCTGGGTACTCCCTGATACTAAGTTAGTTCTGTATCCAGCAGAATATTTAACGGACACTTACCAATCGAGATCCACGCCGTCAAAGTTGTACTTTCTCATGAAGGCAATCAAAGAGCTTGCAAAAGCCGCTTGTGCTGAAGCAGAAGCAGCAAGACGCGTAAAGACTTTTTGGAACGGGCCCGGGTCGTTCATGGCCCATCCTCCAATAGCAATCCACGTCCTCAGGCCGGGTTTCTTGTCCTTCAATGCCGTGAACCGAGAGTACAGATGCGTCTGGTTCTCTGCCATAGGAATGACGGCATACGAGTTGGGATCAATGTAAGCAAATGCGAAGAAGAGGTGGGTGTATGCTTCTATCGGGATCTAGCGCTGTATGTTAGCCATGGCCCTTTCAGACCAGTTTTGCACGTCGATTCGTCTTACTTCTTCAGGTGTCATGTGGTCACATGGACGGTCTTGATTCCACCCTTCATAGTATGCGATTGTGCGTTTGGTCGCAGAGTCACCACCACAAGAGGGCTCGGGCCACACTTCAGAGCCACAAAAGTCCTTGCTTGTTCCACCTTCGACTCGTGAGCGGAAGTCTCATGGTTGTGATCATAAAGGCACTCACAGAACCCATATTCACTACAACAAACGTTGAGGGGACAATTTATCGCCTTTGCATATTCGAGACCTGAGTGCAAGGTCAGTGATCAAAACTCACTTTGGTAGTACCAGGGATACACACCCCATTCAGGCCCGTAGCCGGGATAGACGCCAGCATCACACTCAGATAGTTGATCACAGCTTCCGTCGACACTCAGGTCTGCAACACAACTGTCAGCTGAACAGAACTCAGGACCGTAGCCACAGAAGCCGCCCTTGGAACAACAGCCCAGAGTGCAACGATCGCCGCCGGAGCAATCAGTGACCTTTGGCTCCGCGACCCTCAGAGCAGGTGTGCCAGGCGACTTGACGCGGGAAGACGTCTTGGTCGCCCGAGGAGGCTCTGGTTCTCCGGGCGTTGTGGCATTTCCATGAGCCAGATTGCTGCTTAGCGGCAATGGCGTGGCTGGGATGGGAGTGGGAGTTGAAAGGGATGATGTGGGAGAGCTGATGGTAGTGTTCAGAAATCGCGCCGCAAGAGGAAACTTGAAAGCTGATACAGGTGATAGAAATGTGCATAGCGCAAGGACTGTGGTCAGAAGCTCAGGCTTCCTCCCCGAGCCTTTGTTCGACTTCGACCGAGCCATGGTAAGTTGGGCAAAAGAGCACGCGAGCGTGATTTCCTCCTAGAACTCCTCTGCCAGCAGCAATCGAGAGTGTTATAGAAGATGGCACTGCATCAGGTAGTTGACAAGCATCAAGCCTTGCTGGGTGGCAACCAGTGGGCCGATGTCTAAGCGTCTCACACGGGGCAAATGACAGCGGCATGGTTCTACAAAGCCTTCAAGGACGATCTGTATTGGTCGAAGGCGATTTCCAAATCAGGACGTGTAGTGAGAACTAAGAGCCTCGATTTGCTGACGCTTTGCATGAACCTTTGCACTGAAATTTGCAGCGGTATAACGGTCTTGTAAGCCCTAAAATCGTGTGCTGACGTCAATAAGCCGGACGCTTTTGACCGAACCCCTTGTCCCAGTGGATTCAACACAGGTGAAAGTGTTGGACTATTGAAATTTGGTCACATAGTATAGTCTAGACTGCTACATGGATTCCATACCACGGCGCAGAATATCTTGCCCTGCAATCTTACCCATGTTCAGGGGTTGGTTCATGATAAGGGGCGACTGATACATGTTTAGGCATCGCCGAAAGCGACCGGGTTTACGACGAGTGCCCGACCCGGCTTGAACGACGTTTGGTTGAACATTGTCAACTCTGATAATATCAGCGCTCCTCGAGTTCGCGAATTGTTTGACGCGCACGCAGCAAGCTACGACGACCAAAAAAAAAAATGATTCCGTTCAGAGTGCTTGCTTGGGCTGCCAGCCTCCCACTGGCCATCAAAGCCTCTCAGATGTACGATGCAGGTGCTCTTTCACCCGACTCTGGGTCGATGAGTGATGCAAACATGACCACGCCGGTAGCACCACAAGTTCACTACCTGAACAAGCGTGTAACCACGTTCTGCACTGGGGATGAGCTGGAAGCAGTCAAGGCAGCGTGGATAATTGCCAGGGAAATGGTGCGTACAAGTTATCTCTAGCAGCAGCAGCAGTCGTGATAGTTGACTCTGGCCACAGATCGATGACGCCGAGGAGGCAGTCAGAAACATTCTCGCATACGTGACTGATCCAACGCAGTCGTACCATATTGTGCAGGACATTCATTTCAAAGTCCGCTGGGCGACGTATTTCAGCTTATTTGGAGGCTTTGAGTTCGGCTCTAAATATGACAGGAGAAAGCATGAGCTGATGGCGGCTCGGGCCAGAGAGGTTCATGGTACGCCGACCCACTGCCTTGCCCAACCACGTACGGCAGCTGAACTAATACAAACAGAGACTTTTCGCAACTTGAACAACAACCTGAAAAGGGCAGATACAGCAGAAGATGCCGCAGGTGCTCTTCACATTGAGATACGGTGCAGCGACGATTGGCTCAAGCTCACAGATCTTCATGGCAACACCCACCCCGAAGTCGGCCACTATTGGGATCACCGTGAGACCAGAGAGGACCCGGAAGCAGACGGATGGTTTGACTTCGGAAAAGACGTCGCCACATGCGACAACTCACCTGGAATGAAAGGGTTCACCTTGGCCAACGTATGGCAAAGCAACGTTGATGTCATTACACTCTGCCAGACTTGGTTCAGGAGCGACTGGACTAGAGCTCATCTCAACGGCCGAGGCATTCCTTCTGAGTGCCGTGGCGGCACCGCGACAGCCAACGGCCAGACGATTGATGATTTCATAGGCGATTCGTTGGCAAAGGCAATTGTCCACGAGTTGACGCACACCATTAACGGTCCCAACAAGCCGAATCCTAGAGGAACGGAGAGTGTCATCTGTAAGACCCCCATCCTCAAATGAAGGTATCGACCGCATCAAGCTTATAATTCGTTCACAGATGACGTACCTATCCCCAACAAAGATGGGCGGGAAGCCTATGGCTTTTCAGGATGTTGGCAGCTGTCTGAATATCCAGTCTTGGCAGTCCTTAATGCTGGTATTTCTCTTCTGTTCCAGTTGACCCACAACGAAGCTAACTGATCCGGTTGTAGACTCGTACGCCTACTTTGCTGCAGGTATGTTCTCCTCAAAACTTCTTCTGCAAGTATTAACTCTTGATGGTAGCTGTTTACTGCAGTGGCAATCTTTGGGCAACTGGCTATCCCCAGCCGCTCGACAGGGTTAACCCGCCCGCACAAGGTTAATATTGCGCGGCACTTGTACATCGTAGCGCTGGGCTCCTTACAAAAGGTTTTGTGTCGCTACGGCTATAGTTTGATGGGGATTTGCAGTCTGAATTACTGTTGTGCTAGAAACATACACAATGGGAAAGGCCCTACCTCTACCTGTACCAACTTGAAAATTGCTATGTTGACGTAATGTCTTGTTCATGATGCTTGACCTGCTACCCTGGCTCAAAGTCTCGGCTCCGCTATATCGCCCACTGTCCTTGCCATTACGCTTAACCCGCAGCTCCAGCCCAGAAATATGGATCCGAGATTTTGCTCACACGACCACCATCAGGAAAGGGCTAGGATTACAGCCTTGTAAGGCCGAATAAGACCGGGTGGGGATATTGGACGCCCGAAATGTTAAGCATGTGAGTTATTTTTCACTATCTTCCAAACGGTCTATTCTGGTCAGGATTAATTTAACGGATCCATGGTATGGCAGGCCTTTTCCTTATGTCAGCCCTAGATCCTTCTGGGAACAGAACCAATGAACAGCTTAGGATCTTCAGGCAACCGTAACGATTCAAATTGGGAACTAGCCGAGGGACATGCTCTCTTATGCGGCCTCAAATGGCATTGTCCGAAATTTCTGTGACGCCTTACTCGCCACCTCGTCAAATCTAGATGAGTCTATCCAAGTTTGAGCTATACAAGGCAGATAACCATCGTAACATTAGTGGGCTAAACTAACGAGAGTCATGCTGACGAGAACCGCACTATCGAATGAGACTGCGCGTTGTTTTCTTCTAATTAGCCCGCTCGGACTTGCATTCGGGAAATACCGTTATTACCCAGGAAGAAGAAAAAGAAGTCATGGGCAGCATGACAAGAGCTAACGTAGATCACCTGCCTAATCATACGAGGCATTATACGCTATTGAAAGTACTTGGTATGGGTCTAAGCGGAGCATGCACCGAAGATTCGAGAGGCCATCGCCATGTGATTTTTCAAGATATATCCGCCAAATCCTTTAGAGCTTCTCATCTTCATGACCAGCTTTCCTGCTTCTTCTTTAGAGCCGACTATCAGGAAGCGCGCGTGAAGCAGTCAATCCACCATGTCCTTCTTGTCCATCAAGGGCTCCCTCCTGCTCGGCCTCTGCGCCGCAGCTCTTGGTGTTGATGCTGGTGCTCTCCGGCCTCGCGACGTCGAGTGCTTCCAGTACGCTGCGGCACTGCCTCGTGATACTTGCCAGACCCTCGCCTCCTTTTGGGGTCTCACCCTTGATCAGTTCAAGGGCCTCAACCCGGACGTCACCACTTGTCCTACTTTGGTGGCTGGCAAGGAGTACTGCGTGGATGGAGAGTTTACGCCGCTTCCTCCCGTGTCGTCCTCGACCACCCTGGCAACTTCTACGACTACAAAATCGTCTTCATCGACCAAGACCACGAGCACGAGCACTGGGCTGGCTACGCCCAGTCCTACGCAAGGTGGCATGATAGATGGATGCACCAAGTTTTACTTTGTCAAGGAAGAGGACAATTGCGCCAGCGTTCTCGAGACCAACGGCCTGACCCTTCCGCAGCTGTTTGCTTTAAACAGCGGCGTCAAGGCCGACTGCTCCGGTCTGTGGCTGAAGGTCTATGTTTGTGTTGCTGGGCCTGCCGGTAGCAGTACCACCACCAGTGCCGCTGCGTCCACCACGTCCACCAGTGGTAACGGTATCGCGACGCCGTCGCCTACCCAGCCTCCCTCTATAGTGCCCAACTGCAACAAGTTTTACTTCGTCGAGCCTGGAACCGACTGTACTAAGGTTCTAGACGTCAATGGCATCACACAAGCCCAGTTATTCGCATGGAACAGTGGTGTCAAGAGTGACTGCTCAGGCATGTGGGCCAGCGTCTGGCTTTGTGTGGGAGTCATTGGTGGCGGCCAGTCTTCCACCACTTCCAAGCCTACCGTCTCGAGCACGTCGACTGCTGCTAACGGCATCGCCACGCCTTCTCCAATCCAGCCGCCTAGCATCGTGTCGAACTGCAATAAATTTTACTTTGTGGAGAAGGATGTGGGCTGCGGTGCGGTTTTAAGCATCAATGGTATTACGGAGGCCCAGTTATTCGCCTGGAATGAAGGTGTCAAGAGTGACTGCTCAGGCCTGTGGGCCAATGTTTGGGTCTGTGTGGGCGTCATAGGTGGTAGTCAACCCAGTTCCACATCTAAGCCTGCCATCTCAAGCACATCTAGAGGTTCAAACGGAATCGCGACTCCCTCGCCCACTCAGCCGCCGTCTATTGTATCTAACTGCAACAAGTTTTACTTTGTGGAAGCGGGTATGGACTGTCCTGCGGTTTTGAGAAACAATGGCATCACGCAAGCCCAGCTGTTTGCCTGGAACGAAGGTGTAAAGAGCGATTGTTCCGGTATGTGGGCCGCAGTTTGGCTCTGTGTTGGTGTTATCGGCGGTCCCCAGCCTTCACTTACCACGAAGACAACAAGCACGACAACCCGTGGCAACGGCGTCGCCACTCCTACGCCGATCCAGCCTGGAATGGTGGGTAACTGCAAGAGTTTCTACCAAGGTGAGTTACCAAGTTACTGCTCTCCTCTGCTCATGCATAGGCTTGCTAATCAAAAGAAATAGTTGTCCAAAATGACAATTGTGACGTGATTTCAAGCAAGACCAGGGTCTCCACAGACAATCTGAAGAAGTGGAACACCGAGATTGGGGCGTCGTGCAGTGTCTGGTTGGGTTACTACCTCTGTATCGCGGTTCTGTAAGCTTATTCTAGGAGCCTTTCCCTGTTGTATCAGAAGCCAGAACCCCCTGGCCTAGCATACTTGACAATCCGCAGCTAGGCAAGGGGTGTTCTGGGATAATGTTAATTCAACAGTCTCATTCGAAGAGCTACGTCGGCAGATACCCCGAATTTGCTAGGTAACACCTTCGCTATGGTGGATGTAGCTTTATTTTTAATGGCTTTTTAAATTCTTACTAGATATTGCACATTTATCTATGTAGGGACTGCTTAGAGACACAAACCTTTTTCATTTGTCGACAACCTCTAATTGTGGCTTAACTGCCAAGATAGCCGATGCCAGGTCTGTATAGTAATTTCAGATGTAGAGTCAGACACAGTAAGTCTGCCGAGGCCGCCTGCCACATCAGGCACATACAATCTAAGCTACACTTTGAAGCTATCCTGAGATTATTACGCTGCATAGCTGGCTAACTCGTCATCGCTACCATCTTCATCTAAGCCATCTATAAGCTCTTTAAATGCTAACCCATGTTATGTGGGAAAGCCTGCTCCGTTGGATAGACCATTATTTAGGACAGAATCATTATACATGGCTTCAATAATAGATAAGGCAGCCTGCAATATTTCCTGCTATAACGGTCCCGGTAACTGTAGTGTTGAGATCGCGTTTTCTCTATCCCCTTGGCTGCCTTCGTCTTTTTATCAGACTCACCAATATAGTTAGCGGCTGTATTCAACACATGCATGGAGGTACGCTGTTTCTATGTTCTGGGCTTATACAAAAAGGAATCCTACTTGAGGCGACGGAGCCCTAAAATTTCGTGTGTTTGAACGTTCGATCGAGTATATGGGTTTTAGCGGTTAGGGTGTCGAGGGCGGAAAAGGTCCGAAGTACACGAATGGTGAAGCTCGTAATATTGGATATGGTATTGGTATTACTGGATGTAGCTATAAGAAAAATAGAAATACTATAAGGAAAAGGGTACCCTTAAGATCAAGAAATAATGTCTGATCAGGGTTATATTTTGAGCTATTCTCAAGCTGACTCTAGCCATATGTACGCCAAATCCTAATTATCCATCAAATACTGCATAACATCCTTATCACGAGATTCTCGACTATTGCCAGGCATTATACCGTCTGAGCAGCAAACATAGTATTAACCTTCTCTTGTTCGGACTACCACCATTATTTGGCTTGTTTAACTCTTGATTATTTTATTCAAATAGCTGAGAGTAAGCCCTGGTGATAGTATTAGAAACTTAGGAGAAATTCGGGGTTACTGTTTGAAATGTAAGATCTGATTCCTACGTTGGTATGTCGTCCTAGAATATTTGCAACTCTGGAGTTGATGAGTTGCACCATCAACAAAAACTCACGAACCAGCATACATCAATCCATCTGGATATTCTTCACAAAATGGTCCCCCTCCACCGTCTGCGCATCTTGCTAAGGTTTCGTGGGACACATTTGGGTATGAACCACGGCGCTGCACTGGTAAAGCGTTAACCCAATGAACCTGATTGTGATTCAATGTGGACCGCATGAATCTAGACCAATCTTTTTCCGACCCAGACCAATCAACTCGATGCGTGGCAGATTTGCTGGCCTCTGCACTACTTGGCGTTCGGGCGTTCGCGTGCAAGGGTCCCTCTCTGGCGCCGTCTTACGCATCAGCTTGCTAAATTCTCGTTCGAATGCCCCTTTCGTCTTCCTGCATCAGGACCAAGTAGCATTATTGCCGTAGGACCGTATGGCAATCACTTCTGGAAGGGGAAAATAGCCAGTCGATGTCACTTTTCGGGCGTCTCGCAAGTGCGTCGATGTGTTTATCGCACTGATAATTACGATTCGTACGCTCCTTGTCGCTTTCTCAGCATTCAAATCAATTTTTTATTCTGGTTTACGCTCTTCTTTGACTCCTCGCTCCAATTCGAGCATATGCAGCTACCTGGGACGCCACAGTAGCCTGCATGAAGCTGACTCCGCACGACGTGCATCGAGTCGCATTTTTCGAGGCTTCCGAACCAGTTAACGTGCAAGTCGGTCTTTGTCCGCTTTTCAGAGTTACAACAATATTGGCATTTTCTGTAGGAACCCCTATGAGGTAACGATCCACCAACAGTTGTTAGCTGACGCCTGCATGTGTCACAACCTATTGCTGTTCTGGATGGGTAGTGGCTGGCTGAAAGGGCCGGGTCATGAAGGACGAAGAGGTTTCAAGCCCTCATTGGAATATGACAATGATGTTCCAACTATCGGGAGCAGATATAAATAAGCCCCAGATCTTCTGCAAAAAATCCATTTGCTAGAGACCACTATCACAACAAACATCCGCCTTCAATACTGCCTTAATCTATCATCATGGTGGCAAGTGCTTCGTTATCACCGTCTTGTCAGCTGAGATGCTAACTTTGGGGGAACCAGAACCTCACAGACAACCACGGCGAGATTATCGTTTCCAACGCTGGAAGCTGGTACAAGATCACCCTTGCCGACGGAAGTGAGCTTGGCCTCGGTGACAGGTACTCGGGCGGGTCGGTCTCGGAGCAAAATGGCAGAACCTTGGTGAAGGTTGTGCCGGCCGGGGAAGGCATGGTATTCCGCTACCAAAGATTTGACGGTGACGACCGCACAGCCCAGGGATGGCCAATCGGCGACAAAGGCTACCTCCGCGGTATTCAGGTCAGATCTGATGGCTCTGAACAGATTCTGAATTTGAGCCTATCTTGGGAGCCGAGCAAGCTTTGCTTGTACAACGACAATTCGAACTACGGGCTGCTAGCTAACCAGCTACCGGGCAATCGTGTTGCTTTGTATGGCTATAACAGACACGGAACTGTCTGCGGACTCCGCGTGACTTCGGAGAAGTGGATTGTCGCGCATGAGAGCACTCATGCTCTAGCTCTTGACTGCGAGTTTGTGAAAGTTGGAACTGGCAGATTCACTGGTAACTTTTGAGGAGATTAGGCTTTATTATTTGGGTTACAGTTTTAACATCATCTTTTTATTCAAATTGTTGTAAGGGTCATGATGATACTAATCCGTCCGCGTCTTGAACATGTTGAGATTAACAGAATTGGCACTGGCGTATTTTCATATTTAATCCATGCCTATAGATCTTCAATTTTACGAAACAAGTGCAGGATATATCCCGGAACATTGCCGCTGCCGATCAGCTACCAAATATTCCGATTGTTGTTTCAATTCTCCCGTGATCCACATTGTACCTCGATTCGGAAAACCATCGCTGACTATCATTTAGTCTCAAAGAGCTTCACAACCATCATCACCATCATCGGGTGAAGGCTTTGGTTTGAGCTTGATATATGGTGTACCTAGATGATTGCATACATATGCACTGGAGCACCATTTGCCGTCATCTAGTTGGTAGACATTATCCCAGTGGTATGAATAACACTTAAAGGGCAGATCCATCTCGTATTTGTGCCAAGCATCGCCTGCAGGATGAGGGTCTTTTATGTTGCGGTCAATGTGAATGGTGAAGACGTCGCCGTTGGGTAGGGTAGCTGTGACACCACCAGCTTGGCCCCATGGGTAATCGCCAGTCCACGGCACATTGACCATCATGGTTGGTCTAAGAGTCTCGAGGCCATTGCCCGTCCAGACATCACCGGGATAGTAGATCACTTCACGTGAAGTTGAACCGCCGTCTGTCCCTAGACCAATGCCACAGTCCGCAAGCACAAGGTTCTCAAATGGCGTATTCGGTGTGGGAAGCGCAAATAGAACTGGTATAAATGCAAGAGCAAAGCCTAGCGCGAAATGATGGTGCATAATGAGTCTAATCATTTTGGAAAAGACGAAAACAATAGTCCAATTGAATGGTGGTATGATCGTGAAGTCCTCAAGAAAACTTGGAAAGGTTTGCAGTCGGTGTTGTCGTCCGTTGGCACTTGTGGCTGAACGTGAACTTGTCGATAATGCGAAAGCCCAAGCCATGAGTAGGACAGCATGAGAGCTATTATATATGTAGAGTCATACTAGACCGGTTGGTGAGCTGAAACTAGTATACCAAGATGCTGACTTGTGTGAAAAACATATTATCATTTAGGCCGCTTTGGAGGAGACAACACCTTACTTCATGCTGAATATCCAAAGTCAAAAGCGAATGGGACAGCTTGAATTGAGATTCCCTGCAAGAGAAACTCTTGTTGTATTTTTACTCTCTGTGCAACTCACCGCCTCGCAACGATCTCATGTCCATAAAGTGAAGGGACAACAAGGCTAAGGTGCCCGCTTACATGTCCTTCGGGCCTATACATCGCCTTGTTACGCTTCTCTGCAGGTAGCAACGTAACCTGACTCAGCCATGTTCCATGATTCAAGGATCGAAACTGATGTTAATGCAACATGACTATACCAACTCGTCATCAAATGCGCACAACTCTCATAGCTTCCAATGCATCTCCAAGAGCTTTTTGGTGGCACTGCTGTACATGTTGCTCAGGTTTGGCGATGCAAATTGCTTCAGGTGTGTGATAAAGAAGACTTCTCTTCTGAGTCAATTTGGAAATATTCTAGACAGTGGCCGGCGACATTGTCAGTGAAACAGGTTTTCATTGCTTAACTCCATTGTCTACAGTCATGTCATCCTGCACGGCGGAGCGCTCTTTGCAACGTTCTAGACCTTTATATGGGCGCTGACGTCATCCCGTCTGTCAGCTTATATGGACAACTGCCGGTTGGGCTGAACGGGGTTGATACCGAACACTCCTCTGAAGCGGTCATCATTTTTGGACAACGCCTCATCCGAGCCATTCTGATCCAATATTTGAGATATTAACTTGAACGCGAATGCAAAGCTTCATCAACATTAAAAACAATGGTAATCCCAAGGTTGCTAACAGCTCTTACCACAGCATTAACTCTCACTCAACCTAAGACTCTACAAGCATTATTTCAACTTTCGACTGAGTTTTTATTTTTGTTTATAGTTCTTCTTCTCAAGAACGTGAAGGGAAAGATAATTCCTGACACAGCTATGAAGAATCATCATGGCAATTGGCTGAAAGCCAACCTCTACAGTCTTTTAGCAATTCATCCCCTTATCTCAGCATCTGTTGGAGCAACGCTACCTCGATTTGTCGAGAGAGACCTTGGGGTGGAATCGCGCATATCCTTTCCAGATCCCCCCAGAGCGTTGCCCCAGAATGCCACAAGACGGGATCTGATGTGGCAGCCTGCCCTTGACTTCGACAGAGATAGCTGTTACAACGTTCCCGCCATTGACAAAGACGGCAACCCTGCGGAGGGTTTGCCTTGCAGCAAACGTGAAGGCTTCAGTGGTGGCGCCACCAAATACTGTCGCGAAGAGTCCGACTTGGATAACAACAATGTTTATTCACGTCAACGTTGTAACCGCGGCTGGTGCGCCTACATGTACTCATACTACTTCGAGAAGGACTACGCTACCGATCTTTTCGGCGGCGGACACAGACATGACTGGGAATCCATTGTTGTTTGGACCAGATACGACGATAATAGTGGCACAAATGAGCGTGTCGAGTACGTGGCAGCGTCCAGCCATGGTAAATACGATATCTCACCTGTCAAAGACGTCCGCATGATTGGGAGCCATCCGCTCGTGGTTTACGCTAAAAATCACATACGGACGCATCATTTTCGCATTGCGGATCGCGGAGATGACTGGGTCGAAAATCACAAGGGTTACTGGTTCAGAGGTCCGTTAGTCTCCTACAACGGGTTTCCTGCCGGTGTGCGGGACAAGTTGGAAGGCCATCATTTCGGCAGCACGCATATGGAGTTTACGGAATGGATTTTTAGCGATAGACTACCAAAGTCTATGCCTCAAGCAGCACGAGATGATGAGTTCGATTGTGCATGGGACGACCCTGCTCATGGCTCCCCTGGTGTTCCCCCAAGAATCTGCTGATCATAGGAGGGTAAACGAGGGGTTATTCATTGGGTTTATCAAGGATTTTACACGGATGAGTCATGTCACACGCAAAGCTCTGTCTCCTAGTATGCGTGTGTGTGTTCATGTAAGATGAAATGGCAGAGAGCTCGTAGAAAAGATGTCATAAAAAGTACTACCGCAGTTCCTAACGACATTTGAAAATTCTCAGATAACTCGGTCTTTTCAATATTTGCATTTCTTCTTCCATCGACATCTGTTGATCTCACGATCCTTGGTGATCCATCATTATCACACTATACGGTTGACAGACCAATATACAGCACTGTGGAGGCGGAGATTTGAAATCCCGGCACTAAGCCAACCTGGAGATCGATTAGCACTCATCAACATCCACACCGCTCCACCCTCTGCATCATTCGAGAGCATGCCTCAGTCCGTTTCAGGATGATAACAACGCTGCCTCTGGAGAAGACTTCTTTTGGGGTGCTATTGTAGAATTTGCCCATGTACAAGGCTGCGGACAAGTTGTTTCAGCATCAGCAAGCGAAATTCTGCAGCGCGAGGTTTCAGAACCATGAGTCGAGTAATCAGCTTCTCTGAGGGTAAGTCTTTGCCCAGGGTTTGAATGCTTTTTATACCGGGAAACTTACTTGCAAGTGTAGTCCAGAAGCATAAGTCTGAGAATAGTTGCTGGATCATCCTTCATGGTAGAGTCTACGACGTTTGTCTCCACCGCGCTTTATAGCCACAAAAGGCCAGAATTTGTTAAAAACAGTGCTTTAGATCACGGCCTTTGTGCCGCAACATCCTGGTGGTAGACATATTCTTCTGAAGAATTCAGGCAACGACGCAACTGCAGCATACGATGCAGTTCATCCTAAGGAGCTTTTGGCTGAATATCTCAAGCCCGAACAACAGCTAGGAGTTGTTGAGGCGACGAGAGGGCAGCGCGGAATTGTTCCCTCAAATCCTGAGCCGAACGTCACCAACCTCAACTCTGGAGCAGCACTACCTCCCCTCACATCCTTACTCAGTGTCTCGGAGATCGAGTCGCTCGCTATGCAAGTGCTGTCCCCAAAGGCAATCTCCTACTACGTATCAGCCTCGGACGACGAAATCACGAAAGCACAGAACAATTTGATCTACCGCTCTATTTTGCTGCGGCCCCGTGTTTTCGTTGACTGCACAGAATGCTCCTTAGCCACGACGATTATCGGGCAGAAAGTAGATCTGCCCATATTTGTCTCCCCGGCAGCGATGGCCCGCTTAGCCCACGCCGACGGAGAAGCCGGGATTGCAGCAGCTTGCTCAAAGCAACAAGCGCTGCAAATAATCAGTAAGAATGCTTCCATGTCTCCGACAGACATTGTTGCTGCAGGGCCTGATGCTGTCTTTGCTTGGCAGCTGTATGTTCTCAAGGACATCGCCGCGACAGAGAGAACACTGGCACAGATACGGAAAATTCCGCAAATCAAGTTTATTGTGTTAACACTAGACGCCCCATTTCCCGGAAAGCGTGAGGCGGACGAACGTTTCAAGATGGCCGAAGTTGCTGGCGGTGCCCCGGCTCAAACATGGGGTACGGAAGGGGCCTTGACGTGGGCAAAAACTCTAGCCTGGCTTACCCAGCATACCAGTCTGCCGATAGTCCTGAAAGGGATCCAGACACACGAGGACGCCTTGGTTGCAACGCAATATCCAGCTGTTAAAGGTATAATCCTGAGCAATCACGGCGGTCGCGCACTTGATACGGCGCCAACGCCGATACATGTTCTCCTTGAGATCAGAAAATACTGTCCACAGGTTTTCGAAAGCTTAGATGTTCTGGTTGATGGCGGCATCAAGCGAGGAACGGACGTCGTGAAAGCTTTGGCATTAGGAGCCAAGGGTGTTGGCATCGGTCGTGCCGCTCTGTACGGGCTCGCCGTTGGCGGAAAAAATGGCGTCGAAAGGGTCTTGCAAAGTGGGTACATGCTGGCGTCTTCTCCACCTGGCTGAGCTGATCTTGAACAGTTTTGTCTGACGAAACAGCAACTGCGTTGAGGTTGCTGGGAGTGAAAAGCATAGCTGAGCTTGGCCCTCATCATGTAGGTCCATCTATCTACACTTGAAGAGTTGAATTGTTACTGATTCTTACTAGGTTAATGCTCGAATGGTGAGCTCAAGAATATGATATCAAAAGCCTCAACACTGAGTTTGGTCGACTATGATTTGCTAGTAAGAAAGTCGTTCAGACAAAGACAAAAAACAGAGACTCCGGGGATCAATAGACACAAAAACATGGAAGATTAAAACAGCACGCATAGATCAATTGGGCTGCAGACTATTGGCCTGAAAGTCCTTGTTATTTAGAAACAAGCTCCAGTCCAAATCCGTGAAATTTAGCTGGTCGTCACACCAGCCGAGGAAGTTGGAGTCACTGTTTGAGGGTGTTTGCTCGGCCTCTTCTGACTCAAGTGACGTGGCCTCAAACAAAGCCGATATAATGTCAGGACCTTTATCAGACGATCGCATCCACAATCTCATCTCTGAAAATGTTTCCAAAGCTTTCATCAACAATGCTTTTCCGGCCTCTTGTGCTTCGATGTTCGGTTGCGGCTGTGAACGACCCATAACGATGAGCAGCACAGGAACCATGCAGGCCTGGAAAAGATACCAAGCTGCATTCCAGGCATGTACCCTATTTGGGGTCCAATAGAGGGCTATTGACTCAATCGCCTCGCCGGAGACTGTGCGGCAAGTTTCGACTGCTTCCATAGCCTGAGCATAAATCTGATCGACTGGCACGCGGTCTCGCACCATATAAACAATCAGAGATCGGAGCAGGATCAGGCGGATGTTGAAGTACCGATTTCTCATAAACTCCCTAGATATTGTCAAGCGACTGGGAGAGTTGATGGTTGAGACCAGGACTGGCGGTAACGATTGGTACCAATCCTGGAATTCTTGGTCAAAGGCCAGAGCTTCTGGCAAGCTTAAGCGGCTAAAATGCGCAAAGCGATGTTGCACTCGGGTAGAAATGAGGCAAAAATGGCAACTGGCCAGAAGAGAGAGCACAGCATGATCGTCTTCTGATGCAGGGGTTGGCAGTCTCGTATCCATCGTGTCCAGTTCCCATCGCCCAGAAGTTGGGCGGCCAAGTGTCATGCTAGCCCATGTATCGAGACAGAATAGACTCCACCACGTCCTCCTGGCAGCTTCGGCTTGTTTTAATCGGCCGTTGTGTTGATCTGTCCCATTCCAACTTCGCCGTACAGATTCTCTATGCAGGCCCAGAGCGATTGCCATGCGCTGAGCAGCTCCTAAGATAGCATAACCCATGTTTGGGGCATTCCGGTAGTGGAGATACATGCCTCCAAGGAGGCAGAATGCCTGAAGACTTTCGAGGTTGCCAGCGCCGAGCCCGTCCAAATCGAGGTAGCTGCGCGCCTGGGCATAGTACTGGTCATGGAGGCAATCACTACCGGAAGCTATGGATCCCAAAATGATCACCATGTGTAGAAGACCTAGCCATCCGGTGTCTCTCCGCTGGCCAGCTGAATACGTTGCGCGAAAGTCTTCTTCATCCAGCATGGGCACTATTGCATGAACATGCTCAAAATAGAAATCAATGCAGCGTTGCTCCCTCAGAGTGTTTGGGTAGACATTGAGACTGGACATAGGCGGAAACGGTGAAGGCTGGCCGGATTCATTGTCTGCCCATATGCTCGCACGATCAGCTATGAGACGTTTTGCTGACGGGCACAACCGGAAGATTGCTCTCAATATTGCACTAACAGAGGTGATGCCCAGGTACGAGCGTCGGTGTTGGTCCGTTGCGAGGTTGATGGCATTGATGTCGTCCGCGGCCTGTTGAGCAAGCGGCTGACGCCTCGATTCGTCCCACTGACGCTGTGTCTCTGGCTCTCCACTCGGGGATGCAGGACCGGAATCCTCGGGGCTCGGAGCGTCCAGGACAGGGCCATTGAGAGGGGACACGAGGGGCCTTTGTGAGGGCGTATGGACAAGTTGCAAAATGTCCAACAGCTCCGGGAGAGTCTTCGTGCTCAGGTCGTCGAGGTCTTCCTCTGCAAATAGCTTTTCCAGGATGCCAGTCCTCAAGCGCAAGCGCTCTGACAGCTCTTCATGCTCACTCTTCTTCACAGCACTTCGCCGATGACGCTGCCGGTAGGCAGATAGGTGCGAAACCCTGTGGAAGCAGCAAGAGCTGGAACTTGTTCAGCCGCTGGGATCATGTCGAATGAGGCAGTCTCACCTGCACGGTTGCTGGCCATCACACTTTACTTTGCGCCTACAACAGGAGTCTTAGTGGAGCACAGGGTGTTTGCACAAAACCCGAGGCTTACCTGGTACATTCCGAGCACGACCTGTTCAACCGTCTGCGCGTCCCCGCCTGGAACAGGCTATCTGGTTGTGCTTCTGAAACATTCGACATGATCGACCCAGTGTTGCAGTGGGTTTGATCGGGAATTCACGACACCGAGGACCTGGGGGAGAAGAGAATCATGGGTCGGAGATTTGGGGCTCCGGGTCAAGCCTCAAAACTCACGGGAATAACTGGGGTTACGAAACCCCGCAACATGTCGGCGTTTCATATCCCCGGACCGCTTGTGCCAATGCAGGCGTATCACATTTTCGGTACAGGGCAGAAGTGATGTTAGTCGGCATAGAGGATTTGTCCTGCAAAGGCCATAGAAGGCAACGGCAGTACTGAAACTACTTAGATTCAACTGTTCCTGATTGTGCCGCGGTTACTCACAGCATCATATCAATCGGGCATTTACAATGCATCATCTCCGTTCTGAATTAAGCGATGGGTGGGAATTTCGCCAGGCGGATGACATGGCGGAGGACGCATGGCTCCCTGCACAAAACGTCCCAACTCAAGTTCATCTCGATTTACTTGCCAACGAAAAGTGTGTTCGACAACCCTGTTGCTTTCGTGTCTGCACGGTGATCATTGACACCCGACAGGATCCCTGACCCCTTCCTGGACCTCAACGAATTAGCAGTGAGATGGGTGTCAGAAAAAGGCTGGGTGTATCGGAAACATTTCCGGAACCCGGCTACCCTAGACACGAAGGAGGTTGCAGTCACAGACCTTGTCTTTGAAGGCCTCGACACCTTTGCGACAGTCTCATTGAACGGTGCCGAGATTCTTCATTCCGACAACATGTTTCTTTCTCATCGAGTTGATGTGACAAAACACTTGAGAGACGAAAACGAACTGGAAATTGCGTTTGACTCCACTGTGCTGCGCGGTCGCAAGTTGTTGGAGCAGCACAGCCACGAACACACGTTCTACGTCCGCCAAACAGAGGCCAGCAGAGTACCTGTCAGAAGTGCTCAATACAACTGGGGCTGGGATTGGGGCCCCATTATGCTAACAATGGGACCGTGGAAGCCGATCTATCTCGAGCGATACGTTGCAAGGATCGATGATGTTTGGGTTCAGTACGACCTGAGTGCAAACCTGGACTACGTTTCCGGCACAATATATGCCTCCGTGGTTGGCGCCAACGTCTCATCGATCAAGCTTTCAATATCTCTTGACAATGTTGTATTGGGCGAAGAAGAATGCAACATTGACTCCAGTGGGCTGTCACAAATGCGTTTTCAAATCCGAAATCCGGATTTATGGAACCCTTTCGGATACGGCAAGCAAACGCGTTACCGGGTCAATGCTGTTCTTGGATCTCTCCATCAGAAGTCCAAACAGATTGGCTTCCGGCGCGCCGAACTTGTTCAGCAACCGGATGATTTTGGCAAATCGTTCTTCTTCCGCGTCAATGGTGCAGACGTGTTCTGTGGGGGCTCTTGCTGGATTCCTGCCGACAGCTTCCTATCACGCATGACACCTGAGAGGTATCGAGACTGGATGAAATTGATGGTAGACGGCAATCAGAACATGATTCGAATATGGGGAGGTAATCTCAGCGGCCCACTTACAAATTCTACAGATAATGACTAACTGAAACTAGGTGGGATCTACGAGCACGATGCTCTGTACGATGCTTGTGATGAATTGGGAATCCTTGTATGGCAAGACTTCGGGTTTGCCTGTGCCTCATACCCAGCGTATCCCTCGTATCTGGCATCTGTAGAGGCGGAAGCGAGGCAGAACATACGTCGACTGAGGTCGCATCCCAGCTTGATAATTTGGGCCGGTAACAATGAGGATTACCAGGTCCAAGAAAGATACAAGCTGGAATACAACTACGAGGACAAAGACCCCCAGTCATGGCTTAAGTCCACGTTTCCGGCTCGGTATTTGTATGAATACCTGTTGCCCAAAATTGTATCGGAAGAGGACCCGGCTGTTGCCTACCACCCGAGCAGCCCCTGGGGTGACGGAAAGCACACCACAGACCCGACGGTCGGCGATAAACACCAGTGGGATTGTTAGTTCTCGCTACGTTCTCTTCCTGATGTCAGAAATGAGAATGCTAACAGATTCAGTGTGGCATGGAGCCATGCTTAGGTATCAAGAGGCATCGACGTTGTCTGCGCGATTCATAAGCGAATTCGGGAGTGAGTGATTCATCTTAATTGCGTCAAAACCTAAAATAGGCCAGCATTTTTGATAATTGAACAGTGGAAGCGTATCCCCACCTGGAGACAATTCACAACATGGTTCCCAACCCACAAGAACAACATCCCGGCTCTAGGACGATGGATTTCCGAAACAAAGCAATCGACCACGAACGTCGAATGATCACTTACGTCGCGGAGAATTTCAGGATCAAATACGACCTCGCCTCCTTCACGCACCTGACCCAAATCGTCCAGGCAGAGACGATGAAATATGCTTACGAGTCTTGGCGCCGCAAATGGGGCTCTCGCGAATGCGGAGGTGTCTTGGTGTGGCAACTGAACGACTGCTGGCCCACAATGAGCTGGGCTGTGGTCGACTATCACCTGGTGAAGAAGCCCGCTTACTACGCAATAGCAAGAGCTATGAAACCTATCGCTGTCGGGATTTCTCGGAAGCATCACAGTTGGACGGCAGGCCATGATGACCCTACGGCGTCTGCTAGAGACACTCAGTTCGATGTTTGGATCGGTAGCAGTCAGCTTGAGCCAGCCAAAGTTGATGTGAACGTTCGATTCATCTCCATTCGGACTGGAAAGGATCTGGCAAGCCCAATCCACTTGACTACTGTGGCTCGACCGAATGATACCACTGAGATACTAAAGGAGCAGAATGGGCCAGATGTCAGGAATGACTCGTGCGACCCTCAGAAGCAGTTCGAATTGGATCAATATGATCCATACGTGATCCATGCCAGTGTTACGTCAAAGGACAAGACGATCGCGACAAACACCTCCTGGCCACAACCGATAAAGTACCTCGATCTGCCTCCCCGAACGATTGAAATCCAGACCGTATCGGACACCAGGATTGCCATAAGCAGCAAGCATCCCATAAAAGGATTTGTTTTTCAGGAAGGCAAGTCCACAACCTTCAGCGACAATGGATTTGACGTAGTTCCTGGTGAAAAGACGGTGGTAGAGGTTGTAGGAGCAGATTTGAGGTCTCTCAAATACACATACATTGGGGCGACAGATGGGGCAATTAGTACTTGACTTTTCTACCGGGCATAAATAACAAAGGACTCAATAAGCAATCTTTTGGTTTGAATGGACCTGCATAATTGTACATAGATGCTTCTTCAAAAGCCCGCCGAAGCGGGAGACCAGTGGAAAAGAGCCTTCAGATAAGTCTCTGGCCTTGTGGTGATTATGCTATAAGACCGTTTTGAGGGAATTTTGTTAGGATGTTGGTTTGAGGAATCCGAAGAACAGATGAGTGAGCTGGTGTGCGGGTCGCTCTACACTTGCACCGAAAACTTATCACCAACAAATGTAACCTTAGCGGAGGATACCTGGCTTACCAGGCCCCCTTCCACCAATCGATCCCCCTGCAGCGGTGAGCATACCTGCCGCCTCGACCTTGATCTCTTGGGGGCTGCATGTATGAGGTTGTTGGCCTTGCTACTCTTGCATCAAGCCCGTTGGTTCTCCGCTCCGCCAGACCAAGACATACTGCCTGGCAAGGCTCCATTGGCTGCAATTATTCGCAGTGGAGCAAGGCTAATACAAAAATGAATGCTTGGAAGAACTTCTGTTGCCCCTGACCATAAATCTGTTGTTGGATGGGGCCTGCATGTAGGCATCACCCCGTGGGTAAAATATCGTCACAACTAAGACTCTTTACCTAGTTCCGACACACCTTTGACGATCTCAAATCTATCAGAACTCTATTTGGTTGGTTGCAACAGTTGAAACCCATCCCCCCTTTGTCCTACTCAGACAACATGAACATCCTTTTGGTTCTGCTATGGGGCGTATTGCTACTGGCAGGTACAGCAGCGTTGCAATCCTGGTATTCACTGTTCCGCAACTATCTGATAGCGCGCAAGATCGGTATTCCGATCCGCGTCATTCCTATTAGCCATCTCAATTACTTTTGGATGCTCATTGACCGAAAGGTTCTGCGTCATGTCAAGACATATTTCGGCGAAAGCACATTTACCAGGTACAACTGGATGGGATGGGAGCTGCCCGACCGGTATTACTCACACCATGAGCTTGGTGATGTGTTCATGCTGGTAACACCCGGGCGGAATTGGCTGTACATCGGCCACCCGGACATCATCATGGATATCGTTCGCCGGAGAGATGACTTTCCAAGATGCGTCGAATTGACCCAAGTCCTTGATGCTTTTGGTCCCAATGTCAGCAGTGTTAGTCTCACCGCACATCGCCGTCCACACAGTGGATCACTAACGCGCATTTCTCTTTTCAGGTCGAAGGTCAACGATGGGTCAAGCAACGGAAGCTCATGGCGTCCTGCTTCAACGAGCAATACAACGAGACAGTGTGGTCTGAGAGTATATTGCAGGCCAGCGACATGCTTCAATACTGGGCTGCGCGGCCGTCGATCCGTAACACAGCAGACGACCTTCGTACCTTATCTCTTGGCGTGCTCTCCAAGGCAGGGTTCGGCAAATCGTTCAAGTTTCAGGGCTACGAGGAGACATCCCATGGAGACCCCTCGGAGAGCTATAAAGATTCTCTGCAGTTGATTCTGGAGTACTGTATCCTCATCATTGCTATGGGGCCCAAGTTCTTCACCAAGATGCCCTGGCTTCCGACAAAGTTTCGCAAGATTGGGGCGGCAGTGACAGCATTCCAGTCCTTCATGACAGAGATGTACGAGTCAGAGAAGAGCAGCGTAGCTCGAGGCTTGTCCGGAGCTGGCAGCACTCGTACCTTTCTATCATCACTTGCCAAGGCATCCCTCGATGCAAAAGATGGCGAAGGCCTCACCGAGCCAGAGATCTACGGAAACATTTTTGTCATCAACTTTGCCGGCCACGACACCTCATCACATGTGTTTACCTTTGCCGTTTACTTCTTAGCTGCCAATCCAGAAGTACAAGATTGGCTTGCAGAAGAGCTGCGCCATGTACTAGGTGACCGACCGCCAAGCAAGTGGGATTACTCGGCCGACTTTCCTCGACTAAAGCGCTGCCTGGCCGTTCTCTATGAAACGATCCGGCTTTACACACCGGTCCCAGTCACGAAGTGGACAAAGGATAAGACACAGACACTAGATGTTGGGGGAAGGAAAATTGTCCTGCCACCAAACACAATGATGTGCTTTGCATACTCATCCCTGCAGAGTGACCCCAGATGGTGGGGAGACGATTCCTTGAGCTGGCGTCCTTCTCGTTTCATCAATGCGGCTGGATCTGGATCCAGTGCATCCAAAGGAGACCTTACAGCAGAAGAATTTGTTCAGCCGAGGCGCGGCAGTTTCATTGGTTGGTCAGAGGGTGCGCGCGATTGTCCGGGGAGGAAGTTCTCCCAGGTCGAGTTTGTGGCAACGATAGCTTCGTTGTTTCGCGATTGGCGAGTGAACCCTGTTGCCTTTGAAGGGGAGACTGTAGAAGCTGCTCGGGATCGAGTGCTTGAACTCATCAAGACAGACTCTGCCATGGTCTTATTGTTACAGATGCTGCACCCCGAAAAAGCGCCTTTAACATGGTCTCGTAGATGACCTCTCATATGTCACCGTATCTTGCATAGACTCAGGGATTTGGGCATAGAATCATCAATAAAGTTCCATAAAGTATCGAACTAGAAGACAGTTATACCGAGCCTTGGATGAGGGAAGTGACTATCTGTTCAATGCCGTACAATGCAATCTTGGTCCCCATGCTCAGGCCGATTCGTTCAATCCAACATTGCAACTCTCTTCAAAATTTATAACCTTGTTCCGCTCCTCGGCTCATACAAAATGGAGCCCGAAATCTTTTGAAGATTGACCATCGCGTCTCGTGCGCTGCCACTTGCTCTATAAGATATGCGACCCCGACACCACATCTTGAGCCATCCAAAACGCCGAGCTAAGGCACTCAACGTCAATCTCTTTCTTCAAAAACTTGGGACCAGATTCTCACTTGCTGTGCATTGGGTTTAACGGCGCCGCTTGGGATTCTTCGAATCATTCAGCATACCCGCCATACGATGCTAGTCTGCAGGATATTGTCGACCTCTTTGACACCAACGATGCCGTGACCTTCAATTGTAGAACTCGTCAAACTGACCCGGTTATTGATATTCATGATGCCGTTCGAACCGCAAGGAGACCAGAGAAGACCTTCTTCCGAAATTGGCTGGCGCACGGTAAAGTAATCCCCCGAAGCCCATTCAGAGCCGCTTAGTGTGAATTTGGTTGCAATCGCACCATCGACTGCATGGCTGAAGTAATACGTGTTGAGCAAATTGGCTTTGATGCCTTGATCAAGCTGAGCGTAGCCATGCCAAGTGCTTTCGGTCACGGCAAATTGCCATCCAGTAGGCTTGTCCAAGGTAAGATGTAATTGGCAGTTTTTCGAGCGTTCTGAGACGGGTAGGCCTGGTACTCCAATCTCAGCTCGGAAAGACCCGAAGGCAAAGTTGAATTGGGAACGGTCGGCCGAAACGGATGAGGAAACCGTCCCTGCAGGACAGCCGTTGCCGGAAAATGAGACGCTGCGAATATTGACCAGTAACGGGTCTGGGTCGGTCGAGATATCGGTCAATGCTACAGGACCGGCTGCGACGAGGGCAGCGAACAAAGCAGATACACTAGTCCAGGCACCAAGCTTCATATTGGTGAAGTCTGGGGGTAGTTTGATCTTTCGCGTCTCTGTTGGTTCTCAAATATGAGACTCAATTCCGATGGTTGGCTATATGTAACGAATGGTTCTCGGAGAATGCTGCAACACATAGATTGTTGGCTCAGTCTCACCTCCATGGAGGGTCCTACGGGGACATGCAATATATATATACTCAGGATGAAGTACACTTGTACAAGCGATCTGTTAATCTTGGAAATGCCAGAGTGTTGAAGCTCAAGCCATAGTCCAGGCCTATATGCGACGGGTCCTCAATATTGTCATGATTTTATCCAAATTAAGCAACTAAAATATGGGAAGATGACTGGTGAGATAAGCAGGTCAGACCGTCTTCTGCAGAGTGAAGACGGTTTGATTGGCTCTTTTGCTCTCATTCCTAAGCGGGTATTTGGGTCTGATGAAACCATACGCAGTCGAGACTCTGGACTGATTGACCAATGAAGGACGTGAGAAGCGGAATCCGGAAAGAGACGAGCCGTTTGCTTAAACTGGAAGGTACAAGCAAGTATACTCAGATGATTCACCAAAACATGCCCGAGTTCTGTTGACGTTGGTTCGTCAGGTTTTTTTCATCTGTATGTTCAGCATTGAGACGCAAATAGAACGAAACAAGACGTTGTGAGACCGGCTGGTTCATTCGAGAAGGAACTGCCATTGGACTTCGGTTATGGCTTAAAGATGATGTTGAATTTCACGTGTCAAAATGCAGACCAAGACTTGAAGGATGCTTTTCAGTACATCATGCCCGCCCATATAACCGTATGGGCGTCTGCTATAGACCTGTTCACAAAGTATTTTTGAGTTTCGCTCAGCTCCTGAGCATGTCCTAAGCCCATCCACTGACCTATCCATCTTAAACAACCACTTAAGAACACTTCTTGTTCGCGTGACACGATCTCAGGCTGCATCTTCAAGATGAACAAGACATGCATCACGAGTATTCCTCCCACGGGTGGCCCAATCGCAATCTTCCCTTCCCGCTCGCGGAAAAGATCACGAGGATCGTTCAAGAGAAAGTACGGTATAGACGAGAACATGGAGTTGAGAATTGGCAACGCAGTCTCTTTCATGCGAGAGGCTGTGGGGAATAATTCGGGGCAGTTCGGCAGAGCGTTGGCACAACGGAGTGCAATGGCCGCAAGCACTACAACTCCCTTGCGCCATATTGCCCAGATAGCGGCGACCCAGTCTGTAGTATTTGATCAGTATGGATGTGGAGCTGTATCATGGAGAGTACCCACGATCTAGATACACGTCAATTCTGCCTGGCCAGCAGATTGTACCGTGGTCACCGCTCGTCTGGCAAACTGTTGCCGTCCCAATACATGTTGGCTGCCAGGCGGGAGGTTGACTTTTTGGCCAGTCGATGAGCGCATTAAAGCATTCCTGGACATCAGAGAAGAGTACTCGCAGCTTGTATTCATCATGTGAGTCCACCTGGTCTGGTTCAAAGTATTTAACCGCACGCTCGAAGATTTCTCCAAGCGTTACGGCTAAATGGTCTAAGTTAAAAGTCAACTTTGCAGCTGCGGCTGATGGAGAGAACAAGCCCGCCATGCCTCGAATCGATGGATTCGCGCCGGGAACATCTTTCAACAAAGCGAAGGGGGAGTTGTGGGTTCGAAGAATGGCTGTGATGCCCAGAGCGTGAACAGAATGAACGCTATCTCCAGGCCGGAATGACGAGACAATCTGAGGAGCGCATATTTAGTTGGCTTCTACGCATTCGTAAGCGGAGCTCGGCTCACCTCGTATAGGCCGAAGAGGATAGCTACACAAAGCGAATCCACTGAGCGGAAGGAAGATTCGCCCGCCATGCGTCGTTGGAATGCTCGCAATTCGGCATGATACAGCCACTGCGCTTTTCGCCGCAGTGACGATCGGCCATATCGACGCCCCATGCCTTCAAGTGCCACGATTCGTGCAGCTGTGGATACGGCAGATTCACCCCCAGTCTCTTGGATGTTCCTCATTACACCTTGTAAATAGCCCCGCGAAAGTATCGGATCGGCTGGTCGCAGGCAATAATCACGGACAAACACATCAAGTGCCTGCTTCTCCAGTTCACTGTCGGTGAGGTCTTCTGAGAATAAGTCGTGAATTGAGGCTGAACTTCCGGTAGAAGTTGGACAATGCTTGGTCCGTGAACGAGCCACTTCAGTACGGTGATGACGGAATACCAAGTCCGCCTCTTCCTTGTACCCCAGGCATTCCCGGTTCGTACGAATGCACGCCCTACATATCTGTGGGGTAATTAGCTACTGAGACAGCAACCGGCCATATGAAAAGACCTGGGCTAGCTCACAGGACGAGTTTGATCGCACTGGACATGACTAGTTAGCAAGGATATGGGTGTTTGGAACCGGGTCGTCCGGAAACGTCTACTAACCTTCTTCTTTCTCAGCTTACACGTGGCGCAAGCTCTAGAGACACCGTAGTTCACCATTGATGCCAGGACTGACCCCAATTGCTCTTGATCGTATGACAGGAGTCAAGGGAATGGGGGTAACAGGCACGCTCCAAGTCATGATGGATTGGGGCTTGGCACTTTGCTCAATGCAGTTAGCTTTGCGCCGTCCCTACACGTTTCCCGATATGGCTAGCTTTCCGCCGGCCCTGCAGCCAAGTTGATGCTTCCCGTTTTCATCCATCGCGATCATCGGTAACCGCTCACAAGACCACAGATTAATCCGGATTTTAGAGCTAGAAAGGATTATTGGTGGATGTCTTTACGGATACAATCCTAATTCCGATGATATGTTGCGCAGGGGCACTTAGGGATAAATTGTATAAATGACCTTCATCTTCCTACTCAACAGAATCATTTGTCTCTACTCTACACTCTATAACACTGACAAGCAATTCATATTTTCATCCTCGCACCTCACACTCCCATCAAAGACTTTTTAAGTTGCCATAATCATGTCAAACGAAGCTGCTTGGCTCCCTGAGAGCAAGGCTCCTTTTCAGGTTGGGCCTGCTCCCCTGTACATCCCAGGCCCAGATGAGGTTCTCATCAAGATCCATAGCGTAGCTATCAACCCTATGGAAGCACTGATACAGCGGGTTGGCATGATGATCGAAGAATACCCCGCCATCCTGGGCGCCGACGGTGCTGGCGAGATCTACGCTGTGGGAGCCGATGTCAAGACCTTCGCTCCTGGCGACCGTGTCCTAGGTGCATTCGATGGAGTGCCCCCTTTCCCCAAAGCCGATTACCGCCGCAACTCATTCCAACGATATGCAGTTGCGAAAGTCTTCCTCGTCGCCAAGATTCCAGATAGTCTCACTTTCAATGACGCCACGGTTTTACCCCTGTGCATCTCTTCTGCTGCGGATGGTCTCTTCGCCGATGATGGGGAGCGTGGCATGGGCTTATTGCGACCGCAACCTGTCGCGGCCCCAGAGTCCAATGGTCAAGCAATCCTTGTTTGGGGGGCTAGCTCGAGCATAGGTGCTTGTGCTATTCAGCTCCTAGTCTCGGCTGGCTACGAAGTTGGTGCTGTCGCAGGGGCCAGAAACCTTGACGAGTGTCGCTCGTTGGGAGCGACGCACCTTTTTGACCGCTCATCGCCCAACGTGGTGTCTGACATCATCGAGGTTTTTAAGGAGAAGGACGTCGCAGGCGTATTCTGCTGCATTATGACTGACGAAGCGGTGACACGCTCAGTTGAAGCATACACTGGGCTCGGATCTCGAGGCAGGTTTGGCTCTATCATGCCCCCTGGGTTCCCGGTGAACGCCCCTCTGCCGGATGGGTTGGAGATGCGCCGAGGTATGTTGATGGGGACGAACTGACTGTGGAGAATCTATGCTGACTTGAAGATAGCACACGGCAGCTATGTGACCAGGAGTGACTTGGGCCACTTCATCTGGGGCCAGTGGATGCCTAACGTATTGAACACGGGCTTTCTGAAGTGCTCACCGAAGCCCCTCGTGTTCGGCAAAGGCCTTGACCAGATTCAGGGGGCGATCGACAGGTATCATGAGGGAGTCTCCGGGCAAAAGGTTGTTGTTGAATTGGTTTAGTGTTGTTTTCTAGCATCAGTGTCAATAAGCACACCATATTATTATTCGAATGACTAGTGTATTGGAAACGATGAAGGGCCATGTACTGGCAGCTTTCCTGGTCAAAATTTGATATCAGGGATCCCATTAGATCATTGAGTAGCAAACCACTTAGTCAAAGGAGGTCAAGTTTCTCTTCCCCCTGTTATCTCTGTCTTAAATCATTACTCGGTTTCTGACACATCAGTCAATGTAGCGTGTGGGTATCATGGAGGATCACCACGCGCTTGTTGTTGAAGCTAGCCGATGGGTCACGACTTGCAAAAATCACGACCCACCGATAACACCCATCGAGAGATGGCAATTTGCAAAAAGAAAAACGGAACTCTCCCGCCGGGAATTGAACCCGGGTCTCAAGCGTGACAAGCTTGCATACTGACCACTATACTACGGAAGATATTCAGGCGTTTGGCGCCCGTCGTAGGTGGATCTGATCCTTGTTTGGGTGGCGACGATAATGGGACTAAGAATGGATTTCAGAACAATCCTGTGGGAGCATCACGAAGAGCAGCAATCTGCCATCATGACAGTATCTAGATTGAATGGTTGACAGAAGCATATGGCCCATCTAACAGACAGTTGGTCAGATCTTGTGCATTCAAGTGGATAATGGTGGGCTTCGCCCAGGTGATGCCAAATTTCCATCAAGGGCAACCTCTCCAATGCGCGAGATATCCGGCTAGGGCATCACCTACGGAGCGATGAATACTTGACAAGACACAGCGGTCTATCTTGACGTCAAATCTTGCGCCAGGCTGAGTCCCCTCTCTTCCAGCTCCTTTTCCATGTGACGATACTGCATGCAGCCTTTGTTATCATCACTTGCCTCAAAAGCTTCTCAGTTGCAGGTCTTGACCGGTCTTTCACGCAATATTAGAGGCTGCTAGGATACTAGACTAGCTGTGTCCAGTTGCATCAAAGCAGGACTCGGGTAAAGATCTCAACTCAAAGTACGGTAATGCAAATCAACCGAGCGTTCATGGACCGCTTTGACCACCAGGCGTCTCTCTGGAAAACAATACTGCTGGCCGGCAAAATGGGGGCGGGAACCAAGTTTTAGCAATATTGAACTGTGCACACTCACCACGTCCACGACCCTGCGATGGCACACTTTCTATTGCGTTCCGATATTTTTGCCCACCTATTCGACGGCAATGGTGTTGCTGCACTGCCATCGCACTTATTCTCCATACTACTCAGAAGCTCACGCGAGAGAACAAATAACGAGGAAAGGTAGGTACACGCTGTTCAATTCATGCAGTGCGGCCACGTTTCAGCCCAACTTCAACAGACTGGTGCCAATTGCAGGTGGCTTATAACTGCTAAGTGCAGATTTCGGTTTAGCTCGCCCTGTTGCATAATTAACCAGAATCGCGGTAAGCAATGTAATCTCGGATAATATCCCAGGGAGCCGAGCTGAAAAGCTATTCTCTCATTCCGTTTTGCCGTGCGAGACCGCCCAAAGATTGAAATATGCGCGTTGCAACATGATTCTGCTGCGTGCGCGAGGAATTTCCCCCTCATTGGCACAGCACGCATGTCACCGCCAAGCACGAATCAAACGTACAGCACAACCCGCACTGTGGACCTGAATTTGTCTCGAGGAAAGGCACCGTAAATCACCGATGCCATATTGCTAAATAGCCTGAGCCACAAGAAAGCAGAGTTTGAGAAGGAACAAGACAACTTTGTCGACCCGGGAGAAGAAGGACTTGTTCGACCATAGACTCAGATTGACGGCTGATGAAAGAGCGTGGACCAATCCCGTTGCCCAAAATGCGCAAGAGCGAGAAAGACTCGGCTGTCGTTGCAGATGCCAAGGCTCCTGAGCCGGATGTCGCGTCTGCCAAGAGCCGCGACGCCGATCGCAGCTCGGACCAGGCAATGGATGAGGGCATCGACAAGGCTGAGCTCCAGCGAATCTCTCAGCTGTGGCATGCGACGAATTCATACCTCATAGAAGATGTCCTCAACTCGCCTGCATTCCTCGAGTCTGGGCAAGGTGTTCCGGAGACGAACGACGCGGTTCCGAGGGCGATCGCTGCGTCACTCTCGGAATTGAGGCGCAAGCCCGGGACCATCCTTTTCATCACTTCTTTGGCGAGCTTGTCCGTCGTCAGCATTCCCGTGGTAGACAAATACGTCGTCTCACGCGATGGCTGGAGCCACAGCTTCCTCTTCACGGCTGTCACGGTGGGCTCTCCTCTTCCTCTGGTTCCTGGCCGCTACTGACAAGTCGCCTAGACCATGATTCACATTATCGCTAAGATGGCTATTGGCAAGTATGATGTGAAAAGGATGGCGAAATTTCTCAGGTCTGAGGAAGCCATTTATTGTACGTCTACAACGTCCATCCAGCACTCACACGGATTCTAACCATCGCAGGGGTCCTTTTCATTGTCCCGCTACAAATCATTCAGCAGTACACGCATCTCCGCGCACTAGAGTCCGTATCCATTCCTTTCCGCAGCATGATGCGCATACTAGGCACGGTTTGCGTTGCCATCAGCTTCGAGAGCACTAATCGCAGCGTGCTTGGTGGCCTATCATTTTTGCTCTCGTCCCTAAGCTGCATTTTGGCAGCTCTCGCCGAGTTCTTCCTCGTCCTCAACACTGCCTTGACCAGCTCGTGGGGGACAGGCCCAAACAGGGTTATGTTTGCTACGGCTCTCAAGGACGGGTCCTACACAATCGGTGCGGGCTATCTCTGGCTGTGTGCCAATGTTTTCTGCATGATCTTCTTCTACATCCTGCGACCGTACATGAATACACACGTTGCCAGAGAAGACGATGGTAAGTTGCAAGACACAGTCTGTCAAGCCGCATGAATTAACCTGCCGCAGTTATATTTCCCACGAGTCTCCTCTCGGTTCCTATCCATTTATTGTTCTCCTATTTCCTGGAAGGATGGTCCTCTGCAAGTCTCGAAAGAAGCTTCCCTCTAGAATCCCGGACTCTGTTGGTTGCTGCAACCATCTACTCGGCCCTTGCGTCGATACCGGCGACCTACATCTCGGACCAGGGCCGCAAGCTCATGCATTGGCACACGAATGGAATGCTTAAAGCCTTCGAAATCATTCCGCTTACCCTGGTCAACCTTTGCATCTCAGTTCCTCCCCTTCTTAGCGGCGTTTCCGACAGCCTCGTCCCAGTAATGGCTGGCTTCGCGGGTGGCATAGCCATCTTCGGCAGCTTTTGGTGGAGATGGTACAAGAACGATCCATCTCGGACGAGAAATCGGCTGATCGGTTTGCACAACCTCATCGCCATGGGTACCTTTTTCCTGTCCCCTGCTTTCTTTGCAAGCTTTCACCGCAGCATCCTCGGCAGCATTTACGATATCCCTGAGGCCTTCTACCCCGTCATATGGCGATTCGCTCTCGGGCTCGCCTTCTTCAACATTTTTTGTACCACGCAAGGAAAATCTTGGCCAAGGAATTTGGTCACCATTGTCCTCACATCCGTTTCCTCGGTGGCCGCTTTCTTCTCAGGGCCCGATGTTTTCGCCATTGGATTTGCTGGAATGGGAAGCGTGTATGCTAGTGTCCTCTGCTTTCTGGGCAGCATTTTCATTGTGTTTTATCAGGTGGAACTTGCCTGAGACGATATGAATATGGTAGACTATTGAGGTCAATCAATATCCCAATTCAAGCTAAAATTGACGTGTTGAAAGACTCTTACTACTAGAAGTAGGATTGCCAGATGCTAGATTAGGTAGTTTGCCCGGTTTGGGTTATGTTCCCAGTCATCCTGCATATCGCCATTCTTGTCCACACTGAAGGGCGGCTCGAGGTCAGAGTGGGGAGGCCTACGAATTGGAGTAAGGCTTTGGATTGAGATCGAGTTTTAGCTGGGTTTAGATGGTTCGCCAGTGCGTCGTATTGCTGTCCCAATGAGAAAGCAAAGGGGAAAATCGCAAAAAGATGATTCAATCCAATTGAGTCTCAGGTGTGCAGGATACAAAGGTTCGCTTATGTTCCAAGTTGACAAGGAAAACGACAGACTAAATTCAAGCAGTCCCGATTCATCTATTTGATTCTTCGTTTGGCATCTATTTCCTTCTTTCTCTGTGGTTGGCTGATTCGCAGGGTGCTGTGTGTAGGGTAGCACAAAGTCGACGCCTCACTGGTGACGCGCACAGCATGGTCTTGCGCAAAGGCTGATCATTGGCTCTTCTTGCTTCGAGATTCTGATTGGATCGGGGGAACGAGCATGTGCCCGAAATTTCACAGACCAATCATAGCTGCTCGCAAAAAGAAAGCCAGAAACTCGAAGCCGTTCCTTAAAACCCGCCAGCTCCCCCCCCCCCCAAATCTCCAGCGCCACTCCTCCAGGTAATGGTATGGTCCCTGGTCTTCGACGCGACGTGGCCTGGGACTTTGATGCTGTCAGGCCGTCTCTGCCGCTTGCGTGTGTAACCGCATAATCGCACGGGCGCCCGACGAAAACACCAGGCCAGTCTAGCCGCCCGTGATACTTTCCAACCCGCAGTACCAAAGGTACGATGACCATGCGTACGAACGCCAATTCCAATCAGTCGAGACCTTTGGCACATATCTTGCCAGCTACAGCCAAGTCTTCGGCGTCAGCTTCAGCCTCAACTGCATCTTCATCTTCAGCTTCAGCTCCAGCCTCAGCTCCGCCACCAACGACTGCGTCGAAACCCTTGTCTGCTCGTGCAAAGCCTGTGACGACAGCTTGTGACAAGTGCCGTACATCAAAAGTCAAGGTAAATCGAGGAGGTATGCCTGTCATGCGTGCATAGATCTAACACTAACTACCAAATGCTGGCGCCTAGTGCTCCGGTGACAGGCCCATTTGCCGTCGCTGTGCCCTGCGGAAACTAGGCTGCCACTACAGCTTGCAGCTCGGCGAGCCAACCACTCCCAGCAGTCTGCGGCGCAACCTCAAGGCGGTGCAGACTAAAGCAGCGAACAACGAGAAGATAGTCGCTCTTCTAAAGGACCTGCCGGAGCAAGACGCCAAGGATGTCTTCCAGAAGCTCCGGACGGGAACTGACGTGACAACCATCTTGAACCATGTGAATGCGGGGAACATCATGCTCCAGATGGCAGTCAGACCGGAGACCAGGTTCCGATATGAAGTCCCGTACGGATCAGAGATGCCTCAGAGCTACCTTATCGACAACCCCTATTTGGGGTCGGTGCTGTATGAAGCTACGTCTATCTGTTCCTATGCCCAACAAGCGAACCTAGTCTTTCCAGATAGTTTAGCGCCTGAAGATCTCAAAAGTCTGTACTTGAAGCCCTTCCACGCCGCCAAGGTCATCGACCCTCTGCTCACCGATGCCAAGCCGTCGATGTGGACCACGATCTGTGACAACGACGTGCTCATGCGTGACCTACTTGGAGAGCTCTTCCACTGCGAATATCATTTCACGGCCGCCTTTCAAAAAAATCTGTTCCTTGAGGACATGGCAATCCAAAGGAAAGATTTCTGCTCATCCCTTCTCGTCAATGTTACTCTGGCCTATGCATCCGTACGCACCTCACCTACCTTTTCCTATATGTCCGTTCCCACCTAATCACGTCTAGGTTTGTCATAATCGATTCGAAGACCGCGCCGAGTATTGGAACCCGCGGTCTCTGCTGTACCGCTTCCTTGGCGAGGCCAAACGATTGTGGGAATTGGAAGCTTCCGAACCTCGAGTTACCACCATCCAGGCTGGGATCCTCTTCAGCGTTATCCACAACCTGTGCGGGTTGGATGAGATTGGCCAGCCATACAGAATACATGCAGTTGCACTGGCTCGCGAACTTCGCCTGCTCGATGGCGATGTCGGACCCCTGACGGAAAGGGACCGAAGGGGCAGAGCGTTTGCCGCATGGGCCTTGTTCAACTGGGAGACGTAAGTGGTCTGAACGAAATGGTTCGAAATTGCGTCTAATACGTGTAGATTGGTTGCATTCTCGTTCAACATTCGGCCGACACTCACAACGCCACCGAACTGGCCCCTTCCTGACCCCCTGGATGATTCGCAGTGGTATGGGGAGGTCTGGGTCAAGTATCCTCTGAGTCGCTGGCACACACCAACCTACTTCGGCCAAGTCTTCAAGGCACGAAGCGAATTTCGTATTATCATGAACCAAGTCTGCTGCATACACTTTTCCGAAGGATCCCAGATAACACATGATACGGCCGATAGGCTCTATGCACGGCTGATACGCTGGTATAGAAATCTTCCAAAATGTCTCCAACCTGAGATGATCGTGTTACCTGGACAGCTACAACTCCAGTAAGACCCATATCTCTTGTAAAGGCTCGGAGGCTAACAACCATGGCTGAATAGCATATACCTTCAGCACCTCATCCTCACCATGTACGAGCCACTGCTCGCCGTGGACCCGGAGAAACGACCCACTGTGCAGCAGATCATCGACGAAGCCAAGAGATACCTCCGAACCCTCGTTCGACTCTACTATCTCCGCCATGGGTTCGAGGCCATGGATCTTTTCATCGTCATACCCTGTATGCTCACCGCGAGCGAGTGCATCGAAGCCATTAGCGACCAGACACCTGAGCAGGAACTCCAAGACCTCCAGTCTACGCTTCTCTTGATGGCTAAGGGCCTCTATCACCAACGTCGCAACCATTACCTAGCAGAGGCACTATTTCACGTCGTTCGTGGCCGGATGCGCCAGCGAGAGCTCAACCTACTGATGCAATCAATGAAAATTAACGAAGACGAGTTCAATAGCAAGCAGGATCTGGTGCAGACAGTGAGAAGCAGCTGGCCCGTTAGTGTTGTTAAAAGACGGGAGGAGAAAGACGCCTATGTTCTGGCGAACTTGGTGGAGGAATATTCACACCTCAACGTGGACGGCGCATCCTAGCGGAGGTCATCTTGCTTCGTTCGAGTCCAACTGACGACGGGAATGACTTAATGATTCGGTAACTTTATCTTGCTTCTAGGCAGATGGACGACTTTGCTGAAAGGAGTTGCGACTGAAGGAGTTAATGAATTTTTCAACTGGCTGGCGATGCTTCTCCAAACAAGCTCCATTAGTGCATCATCTTTCCAAGATGGCGATTCGCCATCCTTGGCCAGGAACCGCAGCCAGTGGAACGATTTTGAGGCTTTAATTTTGCTGGGTCAAGAAAAACGCCGATGAGGCCGGTGTTCTTGTTGGTCGTATCTTCGAGAGAAATTGTAACAGACGCTCAGTAGTGATTTCTAGTTTGTTCAATGTTTTCAGCCTTGGTTTGAGCAAACCACAATGTTTGATTAGTCACTTCTCTGGCCAGGCGATGTGACGCTTAACTCGTGCTTTCATGACAAGACCATGGCAATATTGCCCCGCCTCCTGCAAGAGCTTGCAGAATCCAGGTGTCGGGGGCGGTGTGAGGATGGCACCATGGTCAGTTTCGTTGCTGTTCCCTTTATAATTGTAGAGCTTGTTATCAGTGCGCATTCATTAGTGAAGAACGGATCAGAAGATGATAAAAAGGCAGACGATGCTCTCCTACACTTCCTACGCGAACGAACACTGGAAGATGTAGTATCAAGAAGAGACGATGGCACGATCAACAATGCAATGTTTGCGTCAACAATCTCAACACATTGCTGCCAAGATGGCCGAAACATTTCAGGCGTCCGCTTTGGGCATAAATCTCTCTGTTGATCATGAATTAAGGCGCGGTGTTGATTTGGTAAGGGTAATAGCTTCCCAATCTCGGCGCACATTGGCATGGGCTAGTTGTCTTCTGAACCTTCAAAAGTGCCAAACTCCCCCACATCTTACTAACTTCGTTCTGCTACCCCTATATTGACAGCATTGATTGCTGTCATTTGCTTATAGGAAGGATTGTCGGTGACAGCGCAGCCTCAACCCTAGTTAAACAATGGCATAAAGGCGCACATATGCACCCTTGACCCTGCCATTTCATACGGTTGTTGAAGCCGTGCATCCGTCGGTCATTTACTCCACATCTAGACTCTAGTATTACCTTTGATGAAAGACTGTACTAATGAAGCATGTTACATCCGACACATCTACACTAATGCTCCTTGCAGTGGGGGTCCGTTCCCTTAGAAACCCTTTGCAGCTCCTAGATCTACTAATATGGGCTTGGGATTTCCTGTAACAAAAATGAGGGGAAAGGCTGCAACGATTGCTACCGGCAGGAACCTAATGGGCAATTCAAACTCTGCTTCAGGCTGAGTATGGGTTGAATCAATGGTATGAATCACAGGTTGGTCTTTACAGGAACCGATACTATTCCCAACTTGTTGACACTGAATAGTAGGCTTCTGAAATTGCACATAATCTAAAAACTTCTGCAAGAAGTACTTCTTCCTTTCATGTGCCACAACACAGAAGCTGATTGGCAACAGCAGCACAAAAGGAGTTGTCGTATTCGTCCTGGGGAAGGTTCATGCCAGCGAAGTCTGCATCTCAGCGGTGCAGTTGGCCGGCCCAATCATACGGATGCGGATGGTCGGACGCATTTTGCCGAGCGAACTACTTGGCACACAATCCTTGTCTCTTGCAGGCAGGGCTTCAGAGCCTAAGGGAATGCCATTTGCAGTGCAACTCAAATGCTAGCTCAAGACAAGGGATGGACCATAGAGATTAAGGTGAGGGATTACATATACCATGCCTATTTCGAAATCGCAAAAGGTGATTGATGATCGTTAACATCCGAACGTTGGATTTGATATTACCGAGCCCGGTCGTCTCCTTCCTAGCATTGACTACCCAGACAAGTTATCATTGTGCTCCAAACTACTCAATTAAGGTAGATCCCTCTCCACTGTTTTGGAGAGGGGTATGCCTTCGATCCGGAGTTCTCCAGTCGGTCAGCTTACTTGATGCGCGCTTCATGGTCTTGAGGCTTGCATGCCCACTTGCTGGGATGCTCAGCCAGCGCCAAACTACTCCACACCTTCATTTGTCGTTCCATGGAGCAAGGAAAGACGCCAGGAGACGTCGCTTAGGACCGTACGCTCCACTAGTCCTATTACATGCTTGACACTGAGGCGTTATGCTGAGGTTTGTCCATGGATGGACAAGTCACCGGCTCTGCAGTGCCGAGGTTACAGAGTCGACTCAAGGGAGCCAAATATATAAAGGAGCCAATTCCACCTCCTCAAGTCTTTTTATTCAAGGCAAGAAACAGACCGAGTATTACCTTTCCACGCTATTTTACCCACAGCATGCAGTTCACTACCAGTCATTTGGTTTTAGCCCTGGCGGTCATTGGCTCATCCGCAATCCCCAATGCGGCTCTCGAAGAACGCCAAGTAATCATTCGTGGATTTTACCACATCCAATACTACACCGGGAGAGACTGCTCAGGCAACTTGGTTGATGCTGATGTTTTCTTCGATACCACCAATAACAGCCAGTGCATCGTAGCTACCAACGGGCCATCGCGAACTTATCAAAGTTGGAGGGTTAGGACAATTGATGAAAATCCCCGACCTCGTATGTCATACACGCCCAAGTGGGACCAGGGAGATCTCACTGACAAATCGTTCTTGTAGTACAACTTTACACCCACGCAAACTGCATCAGTGTGGGAGGATCACCTGTTACTACTTTGGATACTTTTACACCAATCTTCAGCTGCTTCAATCACGGAGTCGGAGGCGGTCTCTTTGCCAACTAGTTCAGTCATTTTACACTGAACCCGAACTATAGCGAGAGAGTTCTAGATGTTGACTGCCTAATGGTATCGTGGAAGATCAACTCATCCGCGCTCGGTCATGTGGTCCCTTGATGTGGTACTGGTCTAGCTAGAAGACATCAGTTCAATCGTTACGCTTGCTCACGTTGTTCGCACCTGTTGAAGTTCCGAGACCGCAGACTACCACACAGCACGATGTAACAGCGAAGACGCACACTAGTCATGGATCCATTGGAGTGGGTTTGCCTCAACACGTACCAATAAAATGTGCACCAGCCTAATGAAATCACCACCGTAGGATATGAAGCTTCAGAAAAAGTTTATCTCCCCTTCAATTAGACACGGTCCTTTAAATCCACGACACCGCACCCTTGATGTGTCTGGGCCAGTGAAAAGATGACAACCACTCGACGCCTCTTCCACTCAAAGCCGAGTGCCAAACTGTTGCATGATACTGTTGTAGACTCTACATGCCAGGTGTCCATAATAAGTTCTTGGGGTCCCATAGCCGCTTCACTCTCGACTTCTCCGCAATCTTAGCCTCTGAGTATGTCTCATTCAAATCCGCAGGATATTGCAGAAAGTTTGCAAATCTCCTCAAAGGAGTTAGCTCACTCGACCGAACAATTGCGATCGACTCTGGGATATAGGAGTCGACGACTGCCGTAGTGGCTGTCTCGTTGAACCACACGTCATGATATACAATGCATCGCGTGTCCCGATCGTTGAAGAAATCACGTTTCGCTTCTTCGGAACCACCCCCCGCCTGAAGCATGGTCGAGTCAAAGGCGAAGAAAACCACGCCTGTACGCATCGTGTCTGGAGCATCGACTCCCAGCTGGAGGTATCGTGAAAAAGTTCGTTCGATTGTCGAAGCGGTAACTGTGGCTTGTAACAGCGTTCCTTCTGACCGTTTGAAGCCACCACGCAATTCGATAGGTTTGGTGCTGCTGTTTATGTCATTCATGGGAATGAGAGAAGTGTTTGCTACCACAGCGGCGCTTGCAACTTCGGAATCAAATAAAGCGGCGAATGTAGCCTCGGCCTTGACCGAAGGACCAAAGTACGATGCAGTGAGCACGACAATGGGGACATCCGGCATTGGCGAGCCCGGTGGGCTCCGCGCGATAATGAGATTTAAACTAATTGGGCCCTTAGTTGCTTGCAATTTCTCGAACGTGTGTGCAGCAACGCTGCTTGCTGATGAAGGGAACACCAACGTCCTAGACCAGAACTTGTTGTCGTCCATATTGAGACCAGACAGGGCATACATCTTAACCGTAACCTCTGTCACAACGCCGAGTCCGTGCCCAGCTCCACGCAGCGCGTGCCACAAGGCTGCCTCTTCTCCCTCACTGTGTGGCCCTAACTCCATCGCTTTCCCGGTCGCTGTGACGATGCGAATGCCTACAACGTGATCGATCATGAAGCCAGTGATGCTGTTGAGACCGCTGCTGCCTCCGCCCAAGAAGGCCCCAACAAAGCCAACTGAGTCGGTGTTTGGGGTGGCAGTGTAATACCCAGCCGAGGTAATCGCGTCAATCACGGACCCAGTAGTGGCGGCACCTCCAACGGATGCAGTCAAGGCGTCCTCATTCAGCTTGACTGAAACAAAGTTTTTAAGATCGATGTAGAGGGTTTCAGAAGTGATGGGCACAGCGCTGAAATGCTTGCCTCCAGCAACGACAATTTTGAGTTTATGCTCTTCAGCAAAAGTAATGAGTGTTGCCAGGTCGGCTTCATCATATGGGACAGCCACGGCTGCCGGCAACGAGACGTGGGTGTTGGACCAGCGATCCAGAAACGAGGCAGGAGTATCTCCATGCCTAGGAATCTGGAAGATTGCTTGAGCAGAGAGAGAAGGCTTTGCGGTTAACATCTTAGAAAGAGATAATGCTTCAGATCGAGCGAGTTGTCTGAGAAATTTTAGATGGTGGTTCCTGTGGTGCTTGAATTAATGTCTAAATGGAACTGATTATCTACATCCTCGCAGAATTATAGGGAAACACAACTTAAATAATGAAAAGTATTGGTGCGGCTGGTCCTTTGCCCTTGCGTCGTGCAAAATTGTATCTCCCGCGTAGTCAGCGGAACTAAGAGAATTGTCTCCACCAAACCTTCGAAAACAGCGAGTATAGAAACACAAAGCTGACAGGGCCTGATCACTTCTACTTTTTTGGAGCTGAGGGCTCGCCGTATTGGTATACCCCGGGCCGATTCGCCTGGTCGGAAAGCGTACGAATGGGCAACCGAGCAGAGTTCAGGGCACGTCTCATTTGGCCTGCTGCTCCGGGATTTAAAATTCAATTGGCCTCCAATACACTGCTGCCTGCGGGACTAATATTATGAGGGTCATTTGTGAATCGACACATGAGGCTTCGTTCGCTCTTACTGAGGTACAAGTTGCTTTGGAGATATGATTTGCAAGGTATTTGTGCTTGCATGGTATGGCAGGAAATTTGACATTTGAGTGTATCCGCGTAGAAGATCATTGTTGTAGAACCATCAATGAGTGAAGTTAACCAAGAAACTTGCCTTTATCAGTGTTTTACACTCATTTCTTGAATGTTGCTGCCTGGTATCAAGGCGTGAAAGTAAAACTTTGGCACGCTTTGCCCACGATTGACCCAGGATCTGATGCCTGACATAACTATCCCTGTCTATTTTAAGCTCTTTTAAGATTTGCGACAGACAGCACAGCATCGCTACGACCCCCGGCCAAATCGATTGGGCACGGATGTTGCATTCTAGGTTTCAAGCCTGTCTGAGGCTGCACTTGAAGTTGGAGGAATGGCATCCCTGCCCCCCCTTTTCAAATTGGATCAAAGTCTCGTTCCCCAACTCATTTCCGACCTTTCCTTCTTCGCCTCGGCGCCTACTGTCATGACTCTCCAATTTGGCTGAAGTCCAACCTATGGAGTCTACCGACCCGACATTTTACAATCGTCGCCCAGCGGTGGAGCCGGCGGGGCTGGAAGTGGCGGCCTCCTACGACCACCAGAAAATCTACGTTCCCCAGCAAGCAGACCTCGAAGTTGATTGGCGCTCACAGTCCCAAGGAATAGAAGTCATTCAGCCGAGAAAGGACTCGTCATCGGGCAAGATCCCCGTCGATGGAAAAGGAGGAGAGAGAGGTCCAAGAATTCGGAAGAGATGGATACTGGGAGCAATCATCATCACTGCCATTATCATCGCCATAGGTGTATTTCTTGGGTTGAGATCCAATAGATCGACAGGGAGTGGAAATGCTCAAGACGACGCGGCATCGAACGAGGAGGGCCCTGAATCTACCACCTCATCTTCAGTAGCGGCATCCTCAACTTCGGCCTCAACATCGACAACACTTCCCACGCCGACATCGATAGCCCCGCGATCGCCGCTGGCCGTAGCCGGTGTTCAACAAGACGATAACTACAGAATAATCGTTGCCTATCAGGAGCCGAAGGGCGGCTTGCGTTTCTCTACTCAAGGTGGCATTGGAGGTGTAGATGCTTCGTGGGGCCCACCGCAGCCGCTCCGTGGTGGAACTACACCAGCAAACAATGCTGGATTGGCTTTATCGCCTGTCTCAGATGACGACCTTGCCTCGAGGATAGAGGTAAGACTAGAGCTAAGAACCACGCAGCTTTGCGGCTGGGTGGATTTCCATTTGCCCTCCCTCCATTGTCTTCCATGTAACTCACGAATGTCTAGGCGGGATATCTGCTTTACTACCTCGGAGAAGACTCTGCAATTTATAGCAAGCAAATGACCGATGGTGAAGAAGGCTTCGTATTTAGCAGCCAGGGCGTTCAAGGCTCTGCAGCTATGTCCAACAGTAACATGGCCACCTATGGGCCGTGGATGGTCTTTCAAACCCTGCTGGGCGAACTCAAGATACTTCGATTTTCGGAGGAGTCTAAGACTACTAATGACTATACGTTCCCTTTCAAAGCATACCCAGGGACGAAACTAGGGATCCTTTTCCTCGATATGACTGAAAATCAGGGTCAACAGGATCTGAGGATGCTAGTTCTCTTTCAAAGAGAAAACAAGACGATAAGTGCTAATGAATATGGGGAGACTTGGGATCTGAGCGAGGAGAACCCGTCATACGCAGGTGGTTACAGCAAACCGTGGTTGAGTACGTGAAACTCTAACTGTCTCGACATATTCATGCTTCACCTTGTGCTTACCAGATCACAGAAATGCCCGACTTGGAGCTGCCTCTGGGTACCACATTCGCAGCATTTAAAGCGCAAGACAGTGATAAGACGATGTACATTCTCTATGTGGACGAAGACAACAACATCCAAGAGCTTCGACGATCCTCCGACGGTGAATGGGAGCAGTCCTCGCCCAAGGCTTTCGAAGCGGTCGATGAGGGCACTAACATCAGCTGTATCAGTCGACAATTTGAGGAGTTGAGCGAGGCGTGGAACGATTGGTACCCAACTTCGAGACATCTATCAAGATGCTATTTCCAGAGAGGCGGTTTTCTTATCGAGACACAACTACAAGGGAGGGATTGGGTAGAGATGGGGCCGGTGTCAATGCCTTAGTCATACAGGCATGATAATGAACGCTTGGTTCAATGATAGGCTACTTGAATAATTGTGTAAAGCTCCATGTATGAACAAATTATTATGGTGTCGTAGTAATCCATTACTATCAATATGGCCGCATGACCGTACACATTTAATCAAGTTGCTTTGAGTGCCTGCTGCACGGTTCAATGTTCTGATCACGGGTCTATAGCATGTAGCAGTAGCCACAGCTGTACAAGTCTTTGCTCCTGACTGACTTTGAGGACATCAAGATGTATGAAATGAATGTTAAAATATCTCAATGAATAAATTAATTAGCTACCGGAAAATAAAATGGCGGATTTTTGGCAACTGGTTTGAGCGTTGTCTGTCTTGGTCTCAGCTGGCATGAAAAGACTGGTGGCAAACAGGAGTTGAGTAAGTGGCAACATCACAATTTAAGAAACCAAGCACATATCTTAACAATCCTCACTTCTAGAAGGCTTGGTTGGAGATGTTCAATGGTCAGCATTCGGAGGGGCATCATCGACGCCTTGTGCCGGCTGATGGGGGGGAAATATGAAGGAGGATTCATGTTTGGTCAAGGCAAGGGTTGGAGTACGTCATAAGATTCGTTGACAATGAAATATGTAAGCAGTCAGTGAACTTATTGTTCACTTGTATCAAAGTGCTTCATCTCTCCATATAACTCCAGTTTGAGTCTTTCTCCGAGCCTTATCAAACTATTCTGGAGCCTTGATTGCCTGGACAACGACACAATAGGGTCGTTGCAAGAACTCCTCCCACAACTCTGGATCCTTGGTTACCGTCTCTGTTTTTTCGTATGGAATGACCTCCACATTGGTCAAGCCAAACTTTTCAAACATCTCGGATGAGGAGGCACTGACGTCCAGGGTCGTAGCCTCAACGTCGAAAGAAGGATCAACAACGGTGTACCTTACGCCACCTGGAATCGGTATAACGTCTTTGATAGCGACGCCATACTTCTCGTTGCGGAGGGCTGGACTGTACGCGTCGCAAATTCGTATCCCAATGAATTTTCCACCCGGCTTCAGGGTTGATGCAACATTCCGCCACATGCCTTCCAACGTCTCAATTGTGTCCGCGTGGTCGAAAACCCAATTGGCCATGACCATGTCATATTTCTCAAGCGGAAGATGATCCAAAGACTCCGAGGCGTCCGCTTCAAAGGTGCGTAATTTGCCTTCCCGCCCCAAGGCCCTTTCCGTGTTCCCAGCAATCGTAATCATGTCAGCTGAGATATCGACTAAATCAACCCTTCTGGCGCCCGCGTCTATGGCTTGACGGGCGTGTATACCGGTGCCGCCACCAACATCTAGAACCAGAAGATCTGTTGCATCGCCAATAGCCAGCTCCAGCAGCTGTGATTCGAGCAGCCCAAGAGGTGAGTCTGGAAGGTCAGCTTCGTAAGCCGACGCAATTCTAGCGTAGTCTGCCTTGATTTGTGTTACATTGGCCATGTTGAAAGGCCTCTCGATGGATACTTCAGAATGTTTGGTGAATCAAATTTTGGGCGCAGACCATCTCGATCTTTATACAGAATAGTTGCCCGCGTATCGAACGCCCACCAAAACTCCTCGCCCCGCACGAAATGTACATTCTGCATGGTTCATGGGCTTAGAGAACGTATCACAGGCCAGGCTCGGCGCCACAGCACAGGCCGCAATGTGACTGCCTTCTCCGCTCCACGGCGCGTCCTGGTAACCCCACGGTGTTTGTTGCTGCGCAGTGCACCAAATCCAGTGACCCTTGCGAAAAGTCTCACCTGGGCGCCAAGAAGTTGAGTCTCGTGGTACTTGCTCATTGGAGAATTTGTGCATGGCGTGGGGATAGGGTCGCAGCCTTGCTATCTTTGGCTCGCCTCGATAACGAAACACGGTGATTCCATCTTTCGCTTATAAATAATGGCCTTGATATCTTTGTAAACTTGAGAAGACTATGTTTTTCTCAAATAAACATGTGAAGCATTTTTCAATCATCTTGTTCCTCTCTCAGATGTCCATTCACGGCGCATTGGTTCTGGCTGGGGCTTTCTAACTCCCCAAGGGTATCCTTGCCCTCAATACGAAAGGGTTTACTAAATTAGTACCTCAGATTCCTCTAATGAAGTTTGTAATGATACTGAGAAGTGGAGAGTGTGTTATTCGCGTAGAAAGGCGATTGCCCTTGTGTCAGTAGCGGGCCAGTTTTCTTCGTTTCTCCAGCTAGAGCCACCCTGGGACTCCAAACAAGGCACAGATTACTGAAGTACTCGCTCGGTAAATCAATGAATTCTTAAGGTCTTCACCGTAGGTTGCTTATGCCTTATGCATGAGTGAGTGGGGGCTGGATACTTTTTTGCGGCTGAAGCCGCACAAGTCCCCGCTCCCAGGCTCCCCTTGTCCGTCCTCCCATCCCCGCCTGCAGTTCTGGTCAGCAACAGGGTCGCGTCACGACAATAATCAATCCTCAGGTTGGCTCATGTGCGCGAAACTCTACATCGACAAACATTGCCCGATCTGTCACGAGTGAAATAAGCGGCAGAAGCACCAATAGCGGCATGCCAAAGCGTATAGCAGTGTGGAGCAAGTACTGTTCTTGGGACCGCCATAACCTCACAGACTTCCACAAATGAAAAACCCCGAATCTCCTTCGGCTGCCGCTGGCGGTTTCAATGATGCCGATGATCCTCAAATCCGCACCAAACGTGCTCGCTCGCTTTCACTGAGCACAAACAATACACAGAACTCAGAAGATGACAGGACGAAAAAACTTCGAATGTGGGAACCATCAATCTCAGATGAAGCTCACTCAAAATTCCAATCCATACACTGCGTAGAGTGTAGTCAAACAGAGGATGGCCATAGTCTGCATGGCACTAGTCAATACTACCTAGACTGTCCTCAACTCTATGCTGGAGACAGCGGAGCCGCTTTACTCCGAGGGCAGAAAGAGATCCTGGATATTGAGGATTTTCTGGTGGAACACCGATTAGGTCGTCATCTTGTCGTCATGGAAAGGCATGATTGCGAATTGTATCACAACAAACACGCGAATCACTTCAAAGTGATAGATGTCCCTGCAGTTTACCCAAAGCTGCCTCATCACCTTGCACCACACCTTCGATATCTTCTACAAGATGGTGAACCATCCTCGGCCTTGGATGGAGCGCTTAACACCAGCAAGTCACTATCCTTGGCAATGGAAACCCTCTCGCACAAAGCCCCAGACGTTCTACCAAATTGGAGAGAGGCTTTGAGATTACCATGCCTTCAGCTTTGGCACGCACGAGTCCATTTGAGACGGCTTGCAGAGACTGTGCTTCAGAGCGAGGAACTGGAATCCTTTTGGTTGGTGCTTGAATATCTCGAGCAGTACCACGCTTCGGATTATCAGCAGGCCGAGGACATGTTCCAGCGTGGAATCGTGACTCGACAGCATTTTAGTAAGCTGTTCCGTTCCGGTCAGGTTCTGATTAGTTTTGAGCAGGATGAACCGATCTGCTACTTTGCCAAGCAAGGGCCGTCACTCATTTCTGATCAATTCACCATTGCTGCCTACACCTGGGTTTTCGATGGAGCGTTCAGGCAAGAAAGTCGCACCATTTTGGTGGAATGGCCATCGAACAAGGATGGGCCCATCCATGTCACAGACCTTTTGGTCTTTCCATTGCAGTATGAACCTAGTGGAGAAATGGAGAATGTGCTACGGGAACGGGGCCTGACATTTTGGGGCTGTCGGAAGAGAAAGTTCCTCAGCTACTGCGCGCCAGTTACTTCCTACGACATCCAGACTGTCAGTCAGATCAGGATCATTGCTGGAATAAAGTCTTTTCTGACACAATATAGTCCAACCGCCGTTATATGATTGATATGACGATGTATCGAGAATTTCATGAAGATGAGAATGAGCGGCAACATAATTCGAATGGCGAGACTCTAGCGGATGACGAGATAGGAGGAGACAAGGTGCCAGCTGAGCCATTTCTTCTTCTGCTGCCACCAAAAATCATCGGCTTTGGACTTCACGACAAGAAATGGAAGACTCTTTTGGTTAAGTACTTGCAGCCTGTACCTTGGAACAAAAAGGCGTTTGAGCAGCTTGTCTTGGCTCCTCAGAAAAAGGAACTTATAGAGGCAATGGTTCGGATGCATATGCTTTCCAGTCTTGCAACTGATGTGATAGAGAATAAAGGCAAGGGACTAATCATCCTTCTACATGGCGGTCCTGGAACCGGGAAGACACTGACGGCGGAAAGCATCGCAGACTTGGTGGAACGGCCTTTGTACAGGGTTACATGTGGAGACATTGGCACTGACCCTGAAAGGGTGGAGCGGTATTTAGGCTCCGTGTTACATATTGGAAGTAAATGGCAAGCAGGTAAGTTAGACTTCCATATACAGAGTCTGGCCTATACTTATTGCATTCTGACCTAATGGCTATTCTTAGTCATTCTCCTGGACGAAAGCGACGTGTTTCTAGAGGAACGCGAGAAAACTGATCTTCAGAGGAATGCACTGGTTTCTGTGTTCCTTCGAGTACTTGAATATTACGAGGGTATTCTGATATTAACTTCCAACCGAGGTATGACAATGATGATGTGGCTAGTCTATTGTCTCCTAATTTCTATTTTAGTTGGTCATTTTGACGAAGCTTTTAAATCTCGTGTGCAACTGGCTCTTCATTACCCGCCTGTTGACCAGAAGGGTCGCCTGCAGATCTGGCATAATTTCATCAACATGCTGGAACGACAGCATGCTTCGGATAACAACCTTGGAACGTTAGAGGGCGAAGAGGTGCGAGTAGAAGAACTTCGAGACAAGGTCGGCGTGCTTGCTAGTGAGAAGCTGAACGGACGGCAAATTCGCAACTGCATCACGGCGGCGAGACAGCTGGCACGGTTTCGAAACAAGGCCCTGGACTTTGGACACCTTCAGCAGACAATCGGCATCGTGAACGAGTTTGAAGAATACGTTACCAAAGCACATGGGCATTCTGCTAGCGAATACGCAAGGGCTTCCGGCCTTAGATTGGAGTAACGTCTTGGTAAAATATACTTAGCTTTTCCCAAACACGCTCTTTTTCATTAAGCTGCTTCACACTGCAAGTTCTCAAAGCTAGTACGAGGAGGATTTGACATGCAACAGGGCATTACGTTTTAAGTTTTGGTCTCGAGTAATGGCGTTCTTGGCGTGGCTGATTATGCATTGTGTCAATCTAGTTCTGCCTCCGGATAAGTCTATGATCGTACTGAAGTCCCGAGCCTTCGTGAGATGAGGCTGCATTTAGTTCATGAGCTCGCCCAAGTAATCAATACCACCATCTGAAATGCGGTTGGCTTTCTTGAGTCCTGAGCATATGCCCGAAGTGAAATGGTAGGTTTCAGAAGACTTCATAGGTATGATACGCTCTGGGCACCTTTAAGATCGGAAGTCGAAGTTTCGTTAGGCCTCAGTGCCAAGAGGCTCTTGGGAAAGCGCTGCGAGGTTGTTGACGAAGGGCCGGCGGATGCGAAAGATGAGCTAGTGCTGGGTGGTTGAGGATCCGGGGCCAGGGTCCTAAGAACGGCGTCCCATACTTCTGCGCTGGGGCTTCTACTTCGGTCTCCTAAGCTGCTAATACCTCGCCGGGGGGATTGGCCGCGTCCGGCTAGACGGTCCCGGGTAAGACGGGATTGTTGTCGCCAGGCACGTCGCCTAGTTGTTCTAGTCCGTAACTGCTTATCATTCTTAATGGGGCTTTCCCGAGTTAGTTTACTTTGTGATACCTCGGTGAGCGGCTGATGGATGGGGGCCCGAAATAGGCTCTTCAGGTTTCGCTTTCGGTCCCTCACTTCCTTGGCCATGACATGTAACTCATCGAGCTCGGCTCTCATAGCCTCCGCCTCTCGTGGTCGTTTTGTGCTGTTGATGTCTATGGGCGCGAAGCTTGGAGGCAAGGGCGCAGACTGGGCCACTGGGAAATATGAACGAGGATTAGGGAAAGGGAAGAAATGCTGGTTCAAGCCTTTGGCTCCAGTGTCGGGTCTCTTCTGTTTCAAGGAGGGCTTATCTAGAAGAGCGCACAGCCGCTGGTCCGTCACTCTATGCTCATTCGTACAGTCTTCTGAGATGGTGTAATGAACATCAGTCCGAGTTTGTATCTTGCCAGCCAGTCTTTGAGTGAAAGATTGTGGAACTGTTTTCCTCTTTTGTTCGGTTGTAACCACAGAGGACTGGGTCTTATTTGGCGTGTTCGAGGTGAGGGCGGAGTTGCGGGTTGGATTTGGTGTATGGGATAGATGCGGTCCACCTCTTGTGCGTAAGCGGTCATTGTCTAGCGGTGACACATCAATCGTAATCGAGTCTTGCGCAGCGTTCCCGTTACCTGGTTGGTAACTTCCAGTGTTTACAGTTTCTGCGTCCTGGCCATTATCGAGATGATTGAGTAGAAGCTCATCACCACTCAAGGAACGCATCTGTGCGCGATTCACTGGTATAGCACCTTCTATCGGCGAAATCGGGCGAATCGTCGGTAGCAAAGGTATTGGCGCTACGCCGGAAGGACTGGTCATCCACGTGCTTCGTGGAATGGCGGCTTGGTGCTGCTTGTTCGCCGGAGTGGTTCGGGGGGTCGGTATAGCCCGAGATGGTTCATCTTCATTATTTGTTGTTGTCCCGGTAAAGTCTTGCAAATCTATCAGCCATTTTGTACTTGCGAACGTGGAACTTCTCGCAGCAATGTACGAGCTTGTGCTAACCGAGTTCTTCAGATGAGATGGGCTGGTGCCGCCGCCCGTTAATCCACCCCCTCATATGTCGTGTGCTCATGACCGGCTCTTCAGGTGGTATAAGCTGGCGCCGCTGTCCGTCAGTCAGAGCTATTCGAGGTCGCTCTCGCTCATCACTAGAGAGGCCATGAAATTGTCCATTGCGGCCGACATTGTGTTTTGCAAGAATCTTCCAATGAAAGAGGAAGTCTTCAGAGTCATCAGAACTGGTTGAGCCAGCACCAGAAGGACGCCTTGTGCGGCGGTCAGTGAGGTGAATCTCAGGCGCGTAAACAGACGTAGCTGTGGGTGTCTGACGTTGCGAAGGCTCTGCAAAGTTGATGTGGTTCGAAGTCGTTGAGGCTGGTTTTTCAGACGGCATCTGGAGCCACGGTTCGACGATCGGCCGGTATCGCTTTTGCAACGACTCTTGAGTTCCCATGCCTGACAAGAGTTGGAATCCATGATCTACCGATGGTGCAAGTGTGTGATTAGGACTCGCCCTCCGTTTGCCAACTCCAGGTTGCACACGTCGCTCCATCTTGTCGTTGCGCGAGAGATTAAATGACGATGGTCAGGTTGTGTGCCCGAGGTATCTGTATTCAGCGTCCATCGCCATGATTGGTCCAGCCTGCAGCGAGTCACATGGCCAGAACCGGTCGCACAGCACAGCCTTGCGATTATGCCATGTCCTGTGCTCCTTAGAATTTGGGCCGCATTTATGGGTGTCCTCAAAGGAAATGACGGAGCAACATGCTCGGCAGACGCACTCTAGCATGACCCAGGCAACACGCCCCAGCGAGGGGCAAGTAGCAATGAGGTAATGTAGAAAAGCTCTTGAGGACTTTCGAAAAGCAAATGGTATAATTGACAGCGACCCAGCTCTAGAGACATCGCGTCAGAAGCATTCTCTTTGGCGATAAGAAACCTCCAGGAGGAGTTCCAGGGAGACTCACTCGCCACAGCCTGGCTAAGCAAATGCTCGTCCACTTCGCTTGAAAGCTTGTTAGAAACTGTAAATCAGGCCGAGAACCGATATTCGCAACGAGCGAGGGACAAGTGCCAGGCGATAAGATTTGTTAGTGGGCTCTCGAACCGAATCATGGCGTACGGAAAAATATTCGATACCATGGCTCAGCATCATCCGGAGTATGTCGCCTTGATTTGGGGCTTGGTTAAGTTTGTTCTCATGGTGAGCGCCTTGTTCTCAGAATTCAATGGGGTAGATAAGTCCTAATCCAAATCAAGGGCATCATAAATCATGCCAATTTAGTCAATCACTTCTCACAAGGCCTCACACTTATCTCGGAGGCTCTTCCTACCGTCCATATTTCAGCTGACCTGTATCAGACGGACCGCATGAGAGATGCTGTTGCAAATGTCTACGCGCACATTCTCCTGTTTCTCCGGCAAGCTGTAAAATGGTACCAGATGGGACCTGCAGGACGCGCTTTGACATCCCTCTTCAAGCCCTTCGAGCTCAAGTATCAAGACACAGTGAATCAGATTCGGAACTGTGCACAATCAATAGGCGAAATCGCTAGCATTTCAGCCAAAGTGGAAACCCGACAAATCAATGAGATGACGCAGCGCATCAACACGCAGGGTGAGACGCTACTTGAAATGCAGCAGCGATTCTCAAAAGCCCAGGCAGAATTGGATGATAAGGTCGGAGCGATACTGCAGATAATAAGTCGTAAGTGCACTATCCATAGCAGTACAGTGCCTTCTACGAGCCATGGCAAAAGCTTACCCACAAAGGCGATACAATCAAACTTCACGATGTTCATCTTGGGGTCAAAAAGATACAGCCTCTAGTGATCGACGTTCATTTCAATCAAGTCTTGGCCTCTATTCGCTCACATCGTTCGCCGGAAAACGACCTTCGCAGACATAAATCGTTAATACGTCGTGCTACACCATGGAGAAACAGCCGAGTCCATCACAGCACAATTCGTCTATCAAACTCGATTGGTGAATGGATATCCACCCCAATTTCGTCCTTCGTCGTTCTTCAAATACAGCCTCGAGCACATGATAAAGCTAAAGAGATAGCTACTGAGCTTATCGGGCATCTACGACAGTGCAACAAACAAGTCGTTTGGTACCTCTCCCATCACCGAGCAGACGAGGGCAGCAGTCACAACGACACAGCATCAGACCTCCTCAAGTCATTGATTTCCCAGGCAATGTGTGCGAATCCAGCTTTCGTTATGAATGATCCTGAGAATTTCAACGCAGCGAAATTGAACGGACAACATTCAACAAAGGAGTGGCTAGGTCTCCTAGGTTACCTTCTTAAGGGAGCTGGTGGAATTTTCGTGGTCATAGAAGCAGAGGACATCCTCAAAAATGAAGAGGACGGCAAAGAACTGACCCAGATTTTTGAAGGACTTGCGGATCTCGTACGAGACTCCGAGTCAACCGTGAAGATTTTGGTTGTGAGCTACTGGAGCCGTTACCAGCCGCCTATTGGGCACCAACAAAACGATCGGGTCACGGTCGTCAACGTCGAGAAAGTACCGCCTGTGCCCCCACGGCTAAGGAAGGCTGGGAATAGATCTGTTTTCGGAAAACGCTTTGCTATGTGAGTAGCTGCTATCTGTCGCATATGCAAGATGGGCAGATGGAGCCGCTCTGGATATATAATTACCATAATTGCGATGAGGTCTTCCTCCTTGACTAGGTATTCAGGTGCATGATTAGTGTGAAGCTATGTCAAGACTGAGTTGGTGATGGCCTCGAAAAGGTACCGATTTGCTTGCGCTTATACGCTGAAGACGAAGAACACAAGTGGTGGGATTGCCAGTCATCGTTTTGATCTTATAGATCCCGACAACCCAGTCATCTAACTCACAATAAACCATGGTTTTGAAGAAGGTTTGATAGCCCTGACTACCGTGAATAGTGTAAAGCGTCATCCGAAATCGAAAAGCCTCCGGCACCGGGTGACTCGGGTACAGCTCACGAAGCCGGGCATATCACTTACGTACAGAACGTCGCAATGCGAAGTAATGGGAATTTAGATGAAAAACCGCGCGTGGCATGATCAGTCGGCGATCGTCCGCATGATGCATGGAGAGAAGCTCGCAATTATTCCGTCGGAATAATGTACACCCTCACGGATGTTGTCGAGAAATACCGAAGATTTTACCCGTTCCGCTTGAATGCATGTGCATCAAGTGCCTGACAAGGATGTACCCCAATTCTTAATGAGCATGCATGATAGCTTAGCCAGTATTATGCGGAGATGGTTACATTCTTCCACGGAGCATGAAGGACCAGCTACCGTCGGAAGATTCTCTTCAGAGGACTCCTGGGCGATTATGAGGGGTATAAGTATGTCTCCGCTTAACCGGATTGCATTTATAGTCCGAATCGGTCGTACCTAGGGACCGAGACAGTCATCGAGTGTCTCCGACCTTTGTTCAAAATGATCTTCCAGGCTAGACAAACGTGCTTGTTATTCGCAGTAGCTGCCACCTCGTTAGCCGGTCCTTTAACATTGCAGAATCGAGACAATGGACCTGCCACAGGACGTGTTCGCTCCAGTCTCAATGCAGGTTGGCAGTTCTGGCGCTCGGAAACCAACCCGGATGGGATCATTTACGATTGGCGACAAGATCAGGAGAATCTCACAGACGTAGAAGTCTTGAAACCCTGGATTTTACCATCGGGCAACAGCTTCATTGTCGATTCCGATAGGCACCATGATCGGCCTGAAGGGCAACCAGAGAGCGATATTGAATACGTGAAAAGCGATTTCGATGATGCGGAATGGGACACGGTGACGTTGCCGCACGACTGGGCTATCGCTGGGCCTTTCTACACCGAACAAGACCCAATAATTGGAGGCGGAATGGGTCGGCTGCCCGTCCACGGCGTCGGCTGGTATCGCCGCAAGCTCGAACTCACTAAGGAAGATGCGGACAAGCAGATCTACCTCGATGTTGATGGCGCCATGTCTTATGCCATGGTATGGGTCAACGAGAAATTGGTTGGGGGCTGGCCGTACCCATATAACGGCTTTCGTTTGGACCTGACGCCATACTTGGATATCAAGAAAGATAACCAGCTCGCAATTCGTCTTGACAACCCCCCAGACTCAGCACGGTGGTACCCAGGAGCCGGTCTATATCGCAATGTCTGGCTTACCAAGGTGGAAAAGACGCACATTGGCCACTGGGGTACCTTTGTCACAACCAAGGAAGTTTCTGATGACTCGGCTACCCTCGAAATCTCGGTTGAGGTTGAAAACAAGGCTGACACGGATGTGGGCGTTGAGGTTCTCACCCAACTCCATGTTCTGGACCTTAAAACAAACAAACCCGGCCGCAGGGTTGCCGAGTTTCCTCCAATCAAGTTAAGCATACCCTCCCAGAAAAAGGGTGTGGGAAGCGAGACAGTGGATGTGCAAAGACCACAGCTTTGGGGTCCACCTCCAACTCAAAAGCCACAGTTACACGTGGCGGTCACGAAGGTCTACGACAGCCAAGGTACCCAAGTCGATCAGTACGAGACACAGTTCGGTATCCGCAGATTGGGATTCTCTGGAGATGGCGGCGTGCAAGTGAATGGCGAACGCATCCAGATCCGGGGTGTCAATGAGCACCATGACCTCGGCGCCATTGGTGCAGCCTTCAACGTGAGGGCGGCTGAGCGCAAGCTGGAGATTCTCAAGGAAATGGGCGCCAACGCGATAAGAATGGCACACAACCCACCTGCAACGGAGCTGCTGGAGCTTTGTGACCGCTACGGCTTCCTCGTCGTGGACGAAGTGTTTGACTCTTGGAACCGATCAAAGACTGCGAATGACTTCCATCTCATCTTCCCAGACTGGCATGAGCAGGACCTGCGCTCTATGCTGCGTCGAGACAGGAATCATGCTTCGATCATCATGTGGAGCTTTGGAAATGAAGTTAGTGAGCAGCAGCGCGGTCAGGAGGGTGCTATAATCGGGAAGCTTCTCCATGAAATAATATTGGAAGAGGACAATACTCGGCCCACAACCTCGTCGATGAATTTTGCGCAACCGGGTAACGCCGGAGCACCTTTCCCTGGGATCATGGATATTTTGAGCCTCAATTACCAGGGCGCCGGCATCCGTGATACACCAAATTATTCTCACCTCGTTGGCATTCGCACGTCGCCTGCTTACCCATTGTTTCATGCCGCGTACCCAGACAAGCTGATTGTCACGAGTGAGTCGGCATCTGCACTGAGTACACGCGGCACATACTTCTTCCCTGTGGCTGTGGACTCCGGCGCACCTGTGAACGAGACGTCTGGCGGCAATGGAACTCTTGCACAAGTCAGTGCTTATGAGCTCTACACGGCAAACTTCGGTTCCTCTCCAGACAAGGTATTTGCAACGCAAGATCGGAACCCGTACGTCGCAGGCGAGTTCGTGTGGACCGGCTTTGACTACATCGGCGAGCCGACTCCTTACTATTCTGCTCGAAGCTCGTACTCTGGTATCATCGATCTGGCCGGCTTCATGAAGGACCGCTTCTACTTGTACCAGGCACGCTGGCGACCTGATTTACCAATGGTGCACGTTCTGCCGCACTGGAACTGGCCTAGCAGAGAGGGCGAGGTAACACCTGTCCACATCTTCACCAGTGGTGACGAGGCAGAGTTGTTCTTGAATGGCAAGTCGCTTGGCCGCAAGAAGCTAGAAGCCTTCAAGTACCGAATTCGCTGGGACGATGTCAAGTACACTCCTGGCGAGCTCCGTGCAGTGGCCTACAAGAACGGCAAAAGATGGGCAGAAACGACAGTGAAGACAGCGGGCCGGCCTGCCGCCCTCAAACTCACAGCTGATCGAAGGGAGATTTCGGCCGATGGCTTGGACTTATCATTCCTGACCGTGGAGGTCGTTGATTCCGCTGGAAACATCGTTGCAGACGCTACGAACAGCGTCAAATTCTCAGTCTGTGGGCGTGGCAGAATCGTTGCTACCGACAATGGAGACCCCGCGGATATGGTCGTCTTCCCCAGCCACGAACGCAGGACATACAGCGGTAAGGCTCTCGCGATTGTCGCAGGCACTGGCAAAGCTGGGAAGATCGCAGTGACCGTGAAAAGCGAGGGGCTTGATAGTGCTCAGCTCATTCTAAAATCCAGTTGAGTGGACTAAGCTGTGGCACTTAAATCATGGGCCTCACTTCCAGTGCGCAAATGTCAACGGAACTCGTGTCAATGAACATCTTCCTACTCGCGCAACCCATTTTGCCATGGACAAGGGAGAAGTCGATGAGAATATGGTCGTGGAAGGTTCGAAACAAGTCCATAGCGTATGTCACTTTCTTGTCGCAGCAATGTGTGCTTTCGTGGAATCACGCAGTCTACGATGATTCCATAGACCAGGTCCTCCACCACTGCGACCAGTTTTCGGTAGCTGTAGTCACATGTCTTCGGATAAAAGCACCGCAGCCAATACTGTAGTGTTGACTTGCCTAAATTTCCCGCGGCCCCTCTCCAAAACCTAACTGCTTCACAACGGCATTGACACTTTCGTGGCGCCGGGTATCACGAGGGCGGCTGGAATGGCCGAAGAGATAAAGTTGGGCCGGAACCCCAGCCATAATTTCACGGCCGATGGCCAGCAATGTCTGGTCTAGCGATTCGGCTTTCTCCTCGAGTTACGCCGATGCTTGGGGCTTCTGATATAATGGTAATGAGGCACGACAGCTTGTCTCCAGCGTCGCTCCATGTTCCAAATGGTCAACCTATAGGTTCACCACTTTCTATCCCGGGGCTCGCAACCACCGCCATATGCCAACAACCTGCAAGCCCGATGAGGACGACGAAGAACGCCGAGCGAGACAACAATGTTCACATAAACGGTTTGTGGCTGTAGCCCAGTAACGGACTCCACTGGTTTCGCGACGAGCATCCACACCGTGGCTAGCGGCAGGCTACCGTAACATAGTCTAACCATCAGGAACAATGTAGATGAATGAAATTACAGCTTCGAAGGCCCAGACTTGCCATCAAGCACATCTCTTCCATAAAAACATCCAATGGGTTTTGTCTCAAGTGTTACAAAGCCAGGTACACAAGGACGTGTGTAGGAAGACATATTTTTAGTCGGGAGCAGGCGTCTCGCTTGGTGAAGGAGAATTAGGCCCAGGTAGAATTCGACCAAGCGGAGCTTCCTCTCCAAAAACTAAGAAGCTTGCTGTTACCCACCAACGTTGTGGGAAGACTGCGCGCACTTGGATGGTAGCTAACATCTTGGCTTGTCATCATCCGTCAATTGACACATGAAAGAGCATTGGTGCACCCCTAACTTGAGCTACGCAGTGATGAGACATAACAATCATACATGCATGAAAATTGGCTATAGATTGTCAGGGCCCCGCATGACTGCAATTGGATGTGAGAAAGGCTCGAGCCGTTGTGTCGGGGATCACGAGAGATCCGTTCGAGTCTAGCGAAGCTTGTCAAGCCAGTAAAGCACGCCTTGCAGGTCTAGAAGAGAAACAAGCTTTTAGAGGCGCCTCTACGCGATCTAGCTCATTCTCAGCTGCGAAAGCCAAGACACTTCAGGAGCTAGCCCTACAAAGACTGAACCTTACTAGTGGGAGACAGGTCTCGATGATACGGAGCTTCGCAGCCATCGTACCAGCTGGCTGGCTCAGCGGGCATGCGCGAATCTAGCTCGAAGTCACTCCAAGGAGCAATCAGTTATCGTAGACTTGCCTGTCCATGTGGCCCTCTAACGCCACCCGAACCTATCAGTACCATAGCAGATTCTCAATTGGCACGTTGATTTGTCTCCCAGCGCTTTTCATATTAATGAGGCTCCCCCTAGCCCAGATTTCCGTCGCTCTGAGAGTCGTTACCAGCTATCTTACTGCGATCGCCATGGCAAAATCGGAACGAGTCCAACTTAAGGCCGTGCTTGCGTGCCTCGGCATACTCGCCGGGTCCGGTCTTGCACAACGACCAAGCAATGCATCGCTATGTGACTACTATGCCGAGGCATACTACGGATCAAACACCAGTGACACACAACAGAATCTTATCAGGCACATCGTAGCATTGGCTTTCGAAGGAGGAACCGAGTTGAAAGACACGCCATCCGAGCTGACCGGGATCTTTCGGCCGGGCAAGTTCAACGATGTCGAAATCGACCTGCGGCAGTACTTCAATGGATCGAGAGCCTCCACAAATGTGAATAATATGGCCATCCAGATCAATTGGCTGGACCAAGGCGGTACTGAGCCTCTCGCCAAGTTCTTGACGGACCAAACAGACACGCTCCCTATGACCAACACTTCAAACCAATAGTGAGTTCATCCGTACAAATTCAACATATGGACCTATACCAGAAGACCTCGCTCATACAAATGTTGGTAGCCACCTGTTTGGTAATTTCTTCACGGCCTTTAGTCGACTATTTGCCTGCACTCATCCGATTCCACGACTAGCCAACTCAAACGGACCCGTCCAGCCGGCCTACGCTCACAAGTTCATGAACCTGGACAACAACCAGCTCGGCTACTTTATAAACCAACTGACGCAATCAGCCATTTTCTATGGCTTCACGAAACAAGACGCAGAGACGTTTCGCACGCGGATGAACAGTCTATACAACGTCCGCTGCGCACCGGCCATTACATTCAACCCGACCGTGGGGCCGCAACTTTTCAGCCTGTGCCAAAATCCAACCTGCCCGCTGGCAGTTCCGGTTAGTGATTGCGCAGCGTATGACAATGTCACGCCGAACGGTGTCTCCAACAGCAGTGAAACCACAGTCACAGCTACGGCTACTGCCACGCCTTCGTCCACGGGAGTGTCCTCGCCAACATCCACGCCGACGGCAGCAGCAGCGCAATCAAGCGGATCTTTGAGCACCGGCGCGATTGCCGGTATTGCCGTTGGAAGTGCCTCCGCTTTCATTTTCCTGGTCCTCGCATTGGTGTACATCTTCAGACGACGGAGAAACACGACTACGACGACTGTGCAGCCAGCAGTCGTTTGGGATCCCAGCCAATATTCATCTCCAACGGTTCGTTCTGCTTCCTCCAATACACGGAAAGGCCCACAAATGTCGTATTACTCCGCGGGGCGCCGCCCGTCTGAAGTTGAGGCGTCGAGAGCCCAAGCTCCTGGGGACCAGAACCCCCAGGAAGAAAGGCCAGAGACGACCATGTATCCAGACCAACTACAAGCGTGGACATGGCCCGCGGAGAGGCGGACGACACCACACGAGATGGATACCGCGCCCCAGAACCCGAATGAATGGTCGGGGGGGCCTGATCCAGAACCACAGTCGCACGACCTTGGATACCAAGCCCAGCCTCCTGTTGATATGTTCCCCTGGCATATGGATGGAAACCAGAGATGAGGGGGAATTCGGGTTGGTGCGATTTAGTGAGGACTGTGGGAATATTGATGTAGTTGCCTGACCTGGAGAAAGGCGAGCACATTTCTGTAAATTCAGGGACGCGCCATGTCATCAATCCATGTTTGACGAAATATGCACACGCACAAGGTATGACCATGTTTCACATGAGAAAAAGGCCCGAGGAAACATTTCGGGGAGATCACAAGGGCATTCGTTACTATCTATTGATCGGATAGTCCGGGCTTGGAAGCAGATGCAGGGCATCAACTTACAAGTCTATCGTAGCAGCTGCACATCAAATGACAAGTCCAAATCCGCAAGGCTAGAAACCATGCTTGAGTTATATTTCCACCAAATGATTCGATTGTTCATTTATGGGATATTGAGTCATTTATGTCTTCGTCGCTGTCGCCCGACTCCTCCTTCACGAGTAGCGAGTCGATAGGCAGCTTCATAACCCAAGATGAATCTTCTCGCTGCCTCTAAAATAAACACCAAGGAGTCTAATTCTCACACTTAACTCCGTCATCTGCCCTAGTCCAAATACTCCACCTGATTATTCACAATGATCTTCGTTGTCAACAAGCCTGTCATAAAAATATTCGAGTACAGCACCTGTTGGTCAGACAAATCCAGAGTGTCACATTCCACGCGCCTCCAGGTCTTGTCTTCCATCTTCTTGACCGTGATAGAGACACATCGAAACTCACCATCGTTGCCCTTTCTCCAGCAGTTCAGTAGCACGCTGTGCCTCTTTCTCCTACCATAAGCTATGTTAGCTGGTAGCAAAGTGCACCAAATAAAAATGCCGCAGGCAAGCAATTGCACTATTAAGGGCAGCCAGAACTTGGTGCAGATGTTCATTTCGACATTCAACGCAGGGTCCATGGCAACGCCTCGTCTGTTCGATTGCGCATCCTCCTTCGAAATCAGCACCTTACGCGACCTTGAACGATTTGGCATGAAGAGAACGTCTCCAGATTCGAAGAAGCAGCCTGGGCCGGGAGCAAGCAGCCCGCTGTGTGCCAGCCCCTCAGCTTTCCACGCAAACAGGCTCTCGTCAAACGGTTCGGCGTCAGGCCAGCTGCGGAATATCTGCTCCTGTAGCCTGAGAAACTCCTTTGCGCCTTGGCCGTATCGCGCATCCATATATACGCCAAGCAGGCCGAGCATGCAATAAGCGAGGTCCTCGACCTCGGTGGTGGTACGACGGCTGAGCCAGCTAAGCTTCTGAGCAAGCGACGCGCGCTGCCACCCTGAATCGAACAGGTGCTCGGGTGAGATCTTGCTCGCCTCTTGCACCGCCGCCGCGAGCGACGTCTTGCTCCCAATGTGCCGTCACGAAGCGTCGTAGAAGTGTAGGTTTGTCGGTGCGAGCAGCTCCTGCAGCGTCCAGCCACGGGACCACCAGTTGCTGGTCTTGAACTGTCGCATGCTTTCTTCGTCGTTCTCGCCGTGCCATTCCACATCAGAAAGATAGACGTAGCAGATTGACGCCGCCGCGTACCACCTGAACATACTGTTGATCGCAGTTGTGTACTCTTGCATGCTGGACTTGTTGATGCACACGGTGTCAATCCAAATGTGCGTGATCGAGCCGTCCTCTCCTGCTCCACTCTGTCGCAGGGCTGTAAGCTCGCCCTGTGAACCCGAGCTCCTCTGGACGCCTCGTGCCTCGCGACAAGCGCCCGCGATCTTATAGACACTCATTTCCTGCTTTGTGGCGCCTCCCCCTTTCTTCCCGTCCTCATAGTCGGTGCATGTTCCTCCACGGGCGTTCTGAGCGCTTCCTCGTTCACGCTCTTGAAGCTGGCAAAGTCGACCTCATCCTCACCCCAGCGGTGTGAGAGGATGGCGTAAGGCGGCGGCGACGGCGGCGAGGCTGAGCTGGACCCGGTCGCGTGTCGTGGCGCCGACTTTGCCCCCGTCCGCGGCTCGTTTGCAAATCCGGCCTGGACGGCAAGTGTGTTCACGTTGAGCAGGCGCATGGTGAAGTATGGCGCGTGGTGCGTTCTGGAAACACTGCTGCCGGTAGGAGGTGAGATCGTGTCGGTATGTGCGGGCGCTGCGTCGGCGAGTTATCGATCGGCGTGAGGCTGTCGTGGAGCAATGCTCGAGTACTACTGTCAGTCAAGCGGGTGAAGAGCGTAGCTAACAGATCAGCTTCTATCCACTTCATCTACGTGCGAGTTCAGAAGGTAGGATGAGGACAAGGCAAGGACATAACTCGAAGACTGATTGTGATAGCTTCTTGCTGATGATATTAGCCCATCTGATGTCTCTAAATAGGCAGTAGGCAATCGAATGCCGCGTCACGGTGGTGGCACAAGCATCACAGCCCCGTCGTGTGGCGATGAGAGAAGCAATGAGAAAAAGCAAAGAAAGCGAAGGTGGCTGGGATCTAAGCGGTGAGGGCTGCGATGTTGTCCAAACGGCCACCGAAGAAAAGCCAATCCTATTGGAGTCCCCCCAACGCTTGCCGGGTTCATTACGAGGACAAAACATCTGTCTGCTTGCAGGACGCAAACGCAAACGCAAATCCATCATGTGCCCGACGTGACAATCATCGAGGTGCCAGGCTGCGCGGTAAGCTTGAGGCAAGTGCAGAGTCACCTCGCTGAGCACACGGTCTCGTCACAGCCCAGGGAATGCGGCGTGCCTCAATAAGTGACCATAGTCCACATACAAATTCCAAACACGCGCACGTAAATTCCACAGGCGCGGGTAGAGATGGGAATCTACGCGACTGCCACTATGAACACGGCATGAAATAATGTCATTTACCACATTTTCTACTCAGCAGACTTCGAACGCGACTAATAGCATTGCTGCGTCGCCCCAAGCCCAGGATTCCGAGAGTCTGTTCTCCCGCCCTAGGCTAGGGCATGGTCGAACTATAGTCTGGACGAGCCCGCGCTACGAGTCTGAGCGCCGGGAAACATACCATAGATCAATCATGTATTTATGAAGCATGTTCCCCCGGCATTGCGCCAGCGAGGGTGGTCTACGTCTGTCAGACAACGAGAAGACAGCCTTGCTGAAGCTCATCATCGAGGCTTGAATACCGCCATTGGTTGTCGGTCACAATGAAACCCACCTGCTTGTTCCGCATCACTACGGCTCTGCTCCAAGCGTGCCTTGTAAGCAGCGCACCGTCAGAAAGTAGCAATAGGAAGCGGCAGCTGGAAGGCGGCACATATGATTACATCATTGTCGGAGGAGGCACAGCAGGGCTGGTTCTGGCTGAACGTCTCAGTGCCGACCCAACCGTGCAGGTCGTCTTGATCGAAGCCGGGACCTACTATCAGATCACCTCACCGCTCATCTCTACAACACCGGCCGGCGACACGCTGTTTGTCGGATCAAGCCCGGCGGACACGAATCCTCTGGTGGATTGGAACTTTGTCACGACTCCGCAAGCTGGGGCGAACAATCGCCGCATTCACTATGCGCGCGGAAAGTGCTTAGGAGGCAGCTATGGTGAGTGATTCTCTAGATGATCGGGCTTGTGCTTTGGCACTGAATACGGAAATAGCCAGGAACTTCATGATCTACCAGCGCGGCACTGTGCAGACGTACAATTTGTTCCAATAAAGCACCGCCAAGGTCCTTGATGGATTGCTTGGATTGACTACCGGGCAATGCTGTATCGTAGCCGTAGAGCAGCACCCTGGTATTGGGGACATCCTTCGGCAAGTAGTCGCGAAGCCACACATCCTGGCTTTTGGGAGATATCCAGCAGCCAAGCGCATGGCTTCCCAAAGTAGGTACTGCGATGACACTTTGCAAGGTCAGCGAGGTTGACTTGGTTGTGTAAGAGATGGCTTACTCGACGTCTGCACCCCTCGAGTCTTCAAAAAGGGGAGTGATGCCATAAAACTTGGAGCTGAACCTGTACTGATATTTCTCACTTGCCTGTTCCAAACGGGTAGCCAATCCGTCCGCAGGCAATAATGTTTTCATCGAGATTGTCGCACATAAAGTGTGTCTGTCTTTCCGTGCCAACGAACGACAAACGAGGCTCGCAGCCGATTCGCGCAAGATCGTATCATTGCTGACCAAGCTGAGGAGTTTATCGGTAAATTCGTTTGACTGGTCGACTGGAATATTGTCGACTCGTAGGGTGAGGCTTTTGGCAGCAGGCGGTCGCTGCGGTTTCTTCGTGGTTCGCCGCCAGATAGGGGTTGTAAGAAGGGCAACTAGCAAAGTCGCAACGACTGTCGCAAGCAGCTCCAGCGCGTTGGCCATGTTCGGTGCATCGGTCGGCGGCCTGTATAGGCGAAATACAGCGTTAATCAAGTTTGAAGGAAAGAGGCACACAAGAAAGTCGGCTCACCACTCTGCTAGATATTATGAGGGGTAGCCGCATGCTTTACCTGACCGAAGCGAGGTCAGGCTGCAGCCTGATTTCCAGCCTCAATGCTACGTTGACCCTACGGCTCACGGTAGCTGCCTGATTCCTCATTTGTGCCGTGGGTCTTCGCGCGAGTATGCCGCCATTCGTGGATGCTTCTCAACTTATCCAGGACGCACCGACTCGGTGTGTGCCAGGGTACCCTCGAATATCCCTTGGCGATAGAGATCAAGTCTCGTGTTTCCTAGAAAGGGAGATTTGCTCCGATGACCTGGACCAGATAGCGCATAGGCTCTGGTGGATGACAAAACAGGACAGCGGGAACATATCGCCGCTTCATCGGCAGCTTGTCAAACGACGCTCTATCATTGTTACCGAAGATCCAAAACTTCACCTCGTGTGGATATATGACCGCATTTTCATCAAGCCACTCCCTCGTTATCTTGGGTCCCATGAGTTTTGGAAGGAATACCTAGACAAGGCAGCGGGCGACGGAGGGCGCGGGGCACGGATCCGACGGGCGGCCCTGGGCTATCTACGAACATATCAATACCTTATACAATTTGAGTCTGATTTGCGCATCGCCCAAGGCCCTGACTTATGTCTTGTGCCCGCAGACGTGTCTTGGGAGAAATTCTGCGGTTTCACATCTCGTTTAAACGAAATAGTCGACGAGGATGTCTCTCTGCGATACACGTATGGCGAAATCCGCCTGACACGATTGAACTTCTACGCACCCATTTTGCTCGGGAAGTCACACTTCCAAAGAGTCCAGTACCAATACAGCACTTATTTTTCTCGCTTCTACGGCCCGATTCTATTTGTAATCGCCGTCGAGTCCGTGGCCTTGAGCGGACTGCAGGTCGCCGTGTCAGTGGGGACTGATTCCGGAGGCTTCTGGATGCAGGTCGCGCTTCGGCTCAGCATAATGGCAACTGTAGCTTCATACATCTTGCTTCTCAGCTTTGGGATTATTTGGGCGTACAAGGTAGCAAAGGAGTGGAAGTTCGCAATTCAAGATCGCCGTCGCCTTCAGCTTCAGAAGAGGAATGCACAGCATAGAAATAGTGGTCCTTGTGCCTGTTCAACTGCTGTCTAGCAGCTTGGCGCAACCCTTTGTCGCAATTCGCTTCGGATCATTATTTCTGCTCCAGTTCAACGCTATATCGAATCCCGTCCAAATTACTCGCCTTGAACCACGATTAAGAGCTTTGGCATTATAAGTCTTTACGAATTTGTACAAGCAAGAGCACGAGATCTTGGCGAAGCGGCCATTCATAGAGCTCGATGAGTCTACTTTCTTTGCGCATTTCCATGGGAAAGCTTTATAGCGTCACGAGATCAAATTGTGTTAGTTTAACTTTGGGGTCTGGCGAAAAGCGGTTGAATTCGTCATTACAAACTAAAACAAGAATCGCAAAGTGCCTGATATAACGATTATGGAAACCTCGGTGGAAGGGTTCAGATTGGAAGTGCTCTGAAGCCTTTTATTTATGGTGGAGAATTTTAGTGTACATTTAGTGAGCTGGGAGATCATGCTTGACTTCTAAAACAGATTCTTCTACAAGCCTCGATGTTCCCACAACGTCTTCAACGCAGACTCTCCCGCCAGGAGGTCGTCCGGATGACCCATCTCAACGACTCTCCCTTCAGACATAACGATGACCACGTCGAAGTCTCTCACGACCTCAAGTTTATGTGCTACTTCAATCACAGTCCGCGTTGACATCTCCTCCAAGATGATGCGGCGGATTTCTTGGTCCGTGGTGCGATCCACACTACTAGTTGCCTCATCAAGTAGGATGATGCTGTTCCTCAGGAGGAGTGCGCGTGCCAGCGAAAAGAGTTGTTGCTGGCCGATAGAGAACCCGAGATCGGTCAGGTCGGCATCAAGTCCTCCGCGGTGCTCGACAATATCCCAGATGTTCGTCTTGCGAAGAGCTTCGATCAGGGCATCGTCGGATTGAACGCGCGATTCAGGATCCAGGTTATGTCGAACGGAGCCCGTAAGCTTTACTGGATCCTGTGGAATAGTGGTGACATGTGTGCGGATGTGCTCTCGTGTCACCGAGGCCAGGTCAACATCGTCGATCCGGATCGTGCCTGACTTTAACTCGAGCAACCTGAGGAGAGCTAGGAGGGTTGATGATTTGCCACTGCGTATCTGAGTTAGAGCACAAAATTACTTGGATCGGAAGAATACTGACCTTCCGGAGCGGCCACAAATGCCAACTTTTTGGCCTGCTTTGATCTTGATAGAGACGGCGTGTAGGGCGGGATCCATGGTATCACTGATACTCGAGGTTAGAAAAGGTACACAGGCTTTTGGGAGAAAGGTTTGGTATACTTGTATGAAGCAGTGACATCGTTGAACTCAATGGTCCCTTGGGCGGGCCAGTCGCTTGAAGGAATGTTTTCTTCGCCGGCTTTATTCTCATTGGGAACATTCTCCTTCACCCACTTCAGTCTGGCAATTGCGCCCAGCGACGTTTCCAAACGGGTCCATTGATCCAGAACCAAAGTCAATGTGATGTTGAAGCTGATAAGATTGACCATGGCCAAACCAATGGCTCCCTGGTTGGTGCTGCCGGTAGCTCGCAGCGCTGTTGTCACTAGAACGAGCGCCATTCCAGCAACGAATAGGTCTAGCACCAGAGCGAGCCAGCGCTGGATGCAGAACATGGTATATAAAGGCTTTTGTGACGTGTCCAGGAGCCTGATGCTCTCTTTGAGGAAAGCTTGGGACCAGCCGAATGCACGAATGGTTGCCAAACCGGCGAGCATCTCGGAGAATTGTGTGTAAAGCGGTGTTTTAGCTTCAAGGTCGAGGAACCGTAGCTGCCTAGAAGTTCGAAGGTAGTATTTTTGTATGACCCAGAGGAGGATTAAACTTGGAGGGATTGCGATTCCGACGTAGGATGCTCCAGATGCCACGACGCCGGTTTGTGCTATAGCTTTGAGACCCACTGAATGGGTTGTCAGAAACCTAGTCATCTTGGGGATAGCAAAACCCACATTGTAAAGTAACAAGAAATTCCGACGACAGGTTCTGGTCTACTAAAGTCATGTCCTGGCTGAAACTACAAAGATTGTTAGAGGCTGTCTGATACACGAGCCGATGAGACGAACCGGTTCAGAATGTTTCCACTGTCCGTGGATGTGAAAAAGTGAAGCGGTGCCCTGCATACTATTAACACATTTGACGAGGCCCGGGAAATCCTAGATGTAATTACCGTGTGATGGATGTGAGCAAGTCTAGATGAAGGCTGATAACCGATTTTGGCACTCCGATCATAAGAAAAAAGCTGTCACAATCAGAATTGGGCCCCCACGAAAGGGTTCTGGTACTTACAGCATGTTCGCGCATCCCAGCATTGCTGAGGACAAGCTGAACCCGACGTAGCCAGCGGTATAGCTGGCACTTTTCTGCGCTGAGCCGTCTTCAACCCAAAGCTTCAGCCAAACCTCTGCTAGAGTCAGCGTGTCGATCTCCATAATCTGTGGTAAAGAACAACCCACGCGGCATTATATCCATGACAGCGCCAGCAATGTTTAGAGCCAGCACGGTGAAAATGACAGACTTTCCCCACGAGCGAAGATAGATCTTGTAGCAGTCAGTGTCTCCAGTCTGGCGGGCGAAATCTGCCTCTGTAACAAGCGGCGCTTGTACAGCGCTCGATTTCATGCGATTCTCTGGCACCACATAGTCGGTCGTGTCAGCAGCCGATGGTCGAGCAGTCTCGATTGTACCCCACAGCGTAGGATCAACGGAGCCATATGGGACTTGATTGCGGATGACACGGCCCGCGTCAAGCAGAGTGATGTGATCAGCAGCCGGGAGAAAATTGACTAGAGCAAGTCAATAAAGCTTTGTGTTCGGGAGGGAGATCCTTACTGTTACTTGTAGCCAAAACCACGGTTGTATTGCCAACTCGCAGCAGTCCGTTTGGCTCCAGTAGCCGTTGGAAGACCGATCGTGCTGTCGTGTTGTCAAGGCCGCTAAAGACATCGTCTAAGACAAGCAAATCCTTTCGAGCATAGACAGCGCGGGCAAGTGCCTACACTCATGTTATCAGGCGTCGACTTTCGTCTCAAGAATATGACTTACGACACGTTGCTTCTGGCCACCGCTGAGTGTAATGCCACCCGAGCCGACAATTGTCAAGTCACCCGAGGGGAAAATGGCAAGATCTTCATCCAGTGCGCAAGCACGCATCACTGTCGTTAGCCATTCCTCGTCGAGGACAGAGTGGTTGGTGATGTTCTCGCGAATTGTGGTGTTACGCAGCCACGGTGTCTGGTCGCAGTAGGCAATGGTGTCTGCCGGCACTTTGGCTGTTCCCGCCTTTGCCGGTAGCTCGCCAATGATTGCTCTCAGCAAGGTGGACTTGCCGCAGCCAACTTTTCCGACAATCATGCTCAAGGTGCCGTGGTTCACTGTCAGATCAATGTCGTGAAGTAGGTTGGTTCCTTCATCGCTGCTAAACGTCGCTTTCTCAATCGAGACCAAGGGGCCGGCTCGAGCATTTTGCAGTGGTTCCGCGTAAGGCCTGAGTGCATCCAATTGGACTTCATCATCTCGACTTCCAGCATTGTCGACCCGCTCCTTTTCCATGAATGGTCGCTGTTGAGATATCTCTTGCTCAGGAAGTCGCAAAAATGTTTGGATCCTTGAAAAGCTCCCGAATATTCCGGCAACCTGCATCATGCCAAGTAGTATCATCACCAACGGTTGTGCCACGAGAGCGATGATGGATAAAGAAGTGAATGCCTCAGCAACACTCAGCCCTTGGTCTGCCTTTGTCCAATAAATTGAAGCCAAAATAACAACCAGTGGAGTAATAACCGCGGAAAACGCGCCTGGGGAGCTGTCAGTGATCGAACTGATTTTTGTTCATGAATCAGACGTACTCAAGCCATATATCTGGGCGATCAGCCACCTCATTGTCTCCGACGCCTTAAGTTCGTCGATTCTAAGTTGGTGGATGGAAGTGTGGAAGTAGCGCGTCAGGCCCATCATCTTGATGCTTTTCATCTGCGCAAGCATATTGGCAGCCTCTCCGACTCGTTTCTGGACGGCCGCCGCCCACTTGATTGTGGCGGGCTCCATGGCAGGTGCGGCGATGCCGCTCAAAACGGTCATTGCTATGATTCTGATCAGGAAAATGCACACATTCCGGAGTCACGAGATCAGCGTACCAACTGTTGGAAGGAGCACAAAAAGACTTGGATATCCGACTTGCCGATAGAGCAGATATATTCCGATAGGCAGGTCAATGAACGAGGCCCAGATATCAGGGAGCGTCTCTGCAGCATTGACGATTGTATCCATGTCTGTTGTCATAAGTGTTACTGGTGCAGAATCTTTAACCGTTGTTGTCTTCAGGCCCACAGTCTTCTTGAACATCATCGAGACCAAACCACCTCTGAACATGGTGACCATTTGATACGACAAGTGCTTGTACCATACACCAGTGACGGCAAGGCCTATGTAGATTAGGAGCGTTGCCCCAATCAGGCCACTGGAATTCTGCATCGACATCTCGCTGTCTGGGCTCGCTATGAAACGAATAACCGCGTCGATGAGAAATGGCTGAGCGTAGGTGAAGCCACTAAAAAGCAAGCGGGGTGGGACGGTAGCCAAGAACTGCCATTTGTAGGCTTTAAAAGTACAAACAATCAGGCTGTTTGGACTGTTTGTTTTGCCTGATCCTAGAGTTAGCACTCGCATCTTCATTCATGAGTGGAACAATCTGACCGTCCATCCAGACAGCTTCCAACCTATGTAAGAGCTGCGTTGAGTCAAGTTTCTCATTGATGTCATCGAGGTCTTCAACGCGCAACAAACTCTTCGTTCCGCGATAGAAGAGCCTGTTTAGCCACCAGAAGAAGGTTCTACTGATCACACCAGCAGAGGTTTCCCGAGAAGTCACGAAACCCTGGATCAATTGTCGCTTGCTGGTTTCCTCCAGGAACATCAGAAGCACTTTAACAACGAGGGTGGCTGTAAAGACTCCGGCAATTTCCCGAATGCCACTGCGGATCCAGAAGGTTCTGGTCAGTGCAATGTCTAGGATGATCGTGATGACAAGGTACGTGTTAAGGATAACTGAGGGCTTGGTAGATCTCAGATGCTCCAGATAACACAACACCGCCAAGGCCACGGCTTCCACCAGTCCAAAACTCGCCTCAGCTATGGATGTCCGGGTGCGAGGTGCTCCATTCAAGGACCAGAGGGCGATGCAAACCGCTTGCAGAGCGGCATAAAGAGCCACTAGAGCCTGCACGTACAAACTTCATTAGTCTCTTGATCGCGCTGTTGCAGGGCAAATACTAACAAGCTTGAGCCATAGCAGCGGGCCTGGTCGGACACATTGCGGGCGACGGTACAATGCTGAGGCTCGCCACGAAGCCAACAAGATGAACAGCAATGTCGGCAGCAGCGATAAGATGCTTTGCTCAAAGAGGATGGTAAAGTCGAAGACGCCAGGGTGGTGGGGCCCAAAGTGGTTGTCGGAAGTCATCGCTGGTGCAGCTGATGTTCAGCAGTAGGTCGGTAGCTGCGTATGGAAGCTCTGTTCAAGAGAGCATCGGGCAATGAATCGCCGACACGAGCAGAATTGATGATGCACCAGAAGCTGCCTGGGTCACATCAATAAATACTCTCGGCGGCGTGAGACACATTGGGATGGAAGGTTCTGACAAGGCGTCCTACGACCCCTGGGGATCTAAGCCTTGTCTGTGTGCCTCAATCTTGGCGCCTTATTACTAGGCATCCATTTTAATTTTATGAGTCAGACAGACCGTCAGCACGGCTTCGAGACCGAAGGATTGGGTAGCATTTAATATCTGGGACGCGCGTACCCTCTCCGACGTGGAGATTACAAGGCTTTCTCATACCTCACGATCGAGTGTTAGAGACGTCAGTGTCGAAGACGAATTTCTGAAATGAAAGGATCAAGAGAGCGGTCATTCAAGCATGTATTCTGCACGAATTGTTCCGATGACAAGAATTGGCCATGGTAATGTGGTCACGTGGCCAACCCATGTGTCGAAGCCCGCTCCATATTCCCGCACGGTTCCCAAGACACAGTTGTGTTTTTAGACAAAACAAGGATCTAGGGGTGATCATGGATATCGATTTTCCATTGGTCGAGATACGATTGAATCCGTGGAATGTCAAAATACACTTGCCGTCTAATGTAGGCCAGCGAGTGAAAGGCAGGGCTAGAATGTTTGTTGATCGTATTGTTACCAGTCAATGAGACCGATGCTGAGTAGATACCTCGTTGTTGAATTGGATGGATTCATGGCTCGTGTAGGGTAATGCTGCCAAATGCATTTTATAACAGGCAGAAAGGGACGAACAAGCGCATTGATAAACTATTGCAGAATCACAGAGTACTTGGAGGGCTCCTAATATGCATCTCAGGGGCCTTGAAATGGCACAAGATTCTCCAAGCTGCGAACTTGTCTGTCTATTGCGGCTCCCAAAGGGACGGCCCATTGACACCCACTATCTTCAAACCCAAGAGGTCTTCTCGGCGACTACAGGGCTTCGAATCCTAGTCGAACTCTCCGTATTCAATATCGAGGGGGAAATTACTTTCTTCAATGCCTAAAATTACGAACCACTATCTGCAAAAAACCCCCCAAAAAAAGGGTTTTCAATCAAACTGCTCGATCTGTACCCAGCCGCCAACAGTGACGTCGCACTTGCGAGCAAATCATCAAGCACACGCTATCGGAGTAGCATTTAGAGTGTTCAGTCATTCCCTGTTGCTCGGGGAAGCACGATTCGAGTGAAACCTTGGAGATCATTTCAGACAGTGATCCCTCGTACTTGCGCATCACGCCCCCTGGAGGCGCCTTGCTGCGACAGTTCCAACCGTCTACCAGCTCGCACTATCTATGGCTTGAGGCAAGGTCTTGAATCATACAAACATTGCAGAGTGCAATATGGCCCGCTCAATACGGTGGTTACTTTGTTGTCACAGTTGTCCGGCCACGTCATATCACGCTACTCGGAACGAGCTCCCGACAAAATGCACCTCTTGTCGGTCATTTGCCCTCATCTCCGTTCGCTCGCCCCACCACTGGTAATCACGCTGGCTTTGCTCATTTATCGAATCTATCTCTCTCTATCATGCCGGTCATGGTATCAACGTCAAAATACTCACTATAGGACTTCCGGGCAAAGGTAGACTATCCCAGTAAAGTTCAAAGTCTCCGGCAACAGGTTCAATATTGAGCTAATCTAGCCCAACATCCCATACGGGCGTCCAGCTTCATCTATTTTTATCTTTATGTGAGTCCACCAAACGACATCTCTCAGCGCTTGCCCCTTTGAGCTTCTAACACTGGTCTCCCTTTCTTGGATCAGCTGATAGACATTGTAATGAGGCGTAATTATGGACTGACCGGACTAGGTGCCCAGCAACCGTTCGGGTCTTCACCGACCAACGCTGAAGCAAGGAAGCCATCAAGGTATTCAGTCTGAGCTACAATCTTTTCTCCTTTCCACTCTGTGAGCCACATATATGTTTGATTGTACTGTACCCCTGTCATTCAGATTACCATTAGTATGAGCTCTCCGAATTCCGCTCGACTTCTAATGATCATCGGAATTATTCTCACCATTAGTTCCTATAATACCATTGGGCACATGAGCTTGAGTGGTCGTGAAACGGCCATCTTTGCCTTGGCTGATGACCAGGTCGACCTCGATCTTGAGAGGCGGGTTCCCCAAGAGGCAATTGAGCTGTCTGAACACATCAATGGCTGCTGCACGGTTGTTGGTGCCGAAGCCTGCAGTAGTCCATGTAGCTTCCGGAGTGGATAAGGCCCAGAATGTGGTCATCTCCCCCTTCTTGAGGCCCTTGAAGAGCTGCTTGACGCGCTGAGCTGAAGGCGCTGCAGCGACGGGCATAGCTAGTAGGGGTGATGCTGCAAGCATCGTAGCCACGGAAGAGAAACGCATCTCGAGTAACAAGAAATTAAACGAAATCGTCAAAAGAGAATAAATTCCTCTTGAGAAAGGGATAGGGCCTACAGCAAGTCTATTTGCCGCGGTGGTAGGGAATCTCCATCAAAACAGCGTCGGCTAGGTTCATTATTTATGTCATACCCTGAATCTACAACAGTCGCATTGCAAGGAAGGCAATCCGTTTGAGATGGATTGGAACAATAACACACTGAGGGTTACATCGCATCCCTGTCCGCCTCCTACTGAAAGCTGAAAATCAGGGAACTGTCCACGCCAATTGGCTGCATATTCTTGCTTCAACTTGACCCCTTTCTTCCTGCAGCGAGTACAAGAGTCAATACCAGGGTGGCATGCACACGAGGTAGTATTGTAAGACTCTTTGGTCTAAGCGTTTCTGGCAGGCACAGAAAGGTAATTTTCACATATCCATAACACGGATGATTGTCCTGAGATGGAATATTCTGTCGATGGAAGGGGTTTGTGCTTGGACCGTTCTCGGAGTGTCTGAAAGAGAAGGGCAGCTACCATAGGCTGTGTTTTATTCTCAGATGTTCTCGTCACTTCATACGCGGCTTTCCTATGTTGTGAGAATAGATGATACAGGAGCATGGTTCCACATCAATAGTTTCTTAAATACCCCGCTTGACTACCATTTCTTTTCCTCGCTTTGAAAGGGAAAAAGAGAGTTAGTTTGCAATAAAATTCTTCATAAAAATTGTATACCCGTTCTCTGAGCCACTCATGCCCAATTCCACCTTGACTTAATTGCCATCTAGTATGTCAATGGGATATCCTCGGAGGTTCATGAATTGATAGCCTATTTGGCGTCGTATTCTTCCTTTTGGGGGCTGACGCCGGCAGCTCGAGCTATGAAAGTCATTGGTCCAGCCGAGCATAGCAGCTGCATGATTGACGAGGAACCCATTCCCACGTGCCGTTCAACCGCCATCCCACTCAAGATCACGATTCGCTGTACTGCATTCGCTAGGGGTGTATTGCACAATGCACATGATGACGTGAGACCAAGGTCACAGTTTGGGTAAATGCAACGACTACCACCTGCCTTTTTCCACCCTTCCCAGCGACCGGCTTTCATGTGGGTATGCAATTGCCGCATGGTGGTGGTGAATTGATTGTGGTGACTTCCCAAGTGGTTTCGCTTCAGGCTGTGCCATATCGGAGGGACTTTGTAGCTTTCCAGGCCAGGCTGCGGCATAATGTTACATCGCTTGTGGAAATGCATCGTTATACCACTGCATCGATCCGGATGCAGAGCGTTCGGGCACAGCAATCTTATTTTAGGTGGCCAATCAGTGGCACAATCATTGCCATCGGGGTTTGAGGACTAGAAAAGGCTGTCGCTGTCGTAGTGCCACCAATCGTCGCAGTTGATGATGGTCAATAGATGATCTGTAGGAACTTGCCTTGCTTACCACACCTTTGGTGGCGGCATAGCCGGAAACGGTATTGTGCTCTCACATGATGCCGGCTCAACGTCCATAATGATCATGCATAGAGAACGACTCAGCCCTAACTAGGATTATAGACAAGCGACTGGACCCGTGGACAAGAATTGAAGTGTTGCAACATGTACGTATTGCCATCACGGCCTTGGATGGAAGAAACGAAAGCATGCCGGCGTAATTGCCGCCTTGCAGCCGGGCTTGATTTCCTCCCCGCCTTGCTTCGTTGGCAGCTTTGATAGTCGTGGTGGTATTTGGATTCTTTTGTCACAACGGCGTTCGTACCGGCGCGCTTATCTGCCCAACCACATAGTGTGCGCGCGTCAATTTCGAGGATTACCTCAACTACTTCTTGCGGGGTAGCCTGATGGCCTGCCACGCTACTCATATACTGAGGATTTTGGTCATCTTCGATACCCATCCGGTTGGAACGCATGGGCGAGCACGCCTGTCAAGAACGATGCATCTGAGAAGATGTGAGTGTCGTATCGCAAAGAAACATGTGCAGAAGGCATGTCCTTCTAATTAAGTTCTCCTCTCAAAGTAGACGTTATCATGGCATCCCGTAGGAACGATTGAGGCACGTGATACCATGAACATCGTGTCACTCCATTTCATCAATTATCGGTCATCGGTGCTCAACTCCGATGCCCCACCAACCAGCACCGGCGTTGTTGGTTTAGTCCGCCTCATGACCTGTTGTGAAAGACACTACTGCAGCGGAGCCGATCTGGAGACCGACGGTTAAAACTGGCTAATTTATTACTACCGGACGTTGCCAAGTTCAGTTATCCGAGGCCCCAAGGCATAACTGGCCCAAGGAACCTCATTTCTTGTAGCGCTCCTCGAAAGCTTGTACTCACCCATCTAACTCAAGCATTTTCGCGGCTTCTTTCCTTGGTTTCAATAAAGCAGAGCACATTACCCCTAATCATGGCTGTCGACGCTACTCGCGCCATCGTCCATAATGAGGGATGCGACCTACACTACTGCTACAAGGGCTCCGGACCCTTGCTGCTCTTCATCCCCGGTGGCAACGGGCATGGCTGTCAATTCTACAAGGTCATGGACGGAATGTCCAACCGATATACGTGTGCCACGTTCGACCGGCGACAGATGTCGGCCAGTCAAGTTCCAGTCAACAAGTACCTCAACCCATACCAGCAAGCACGCGACATAATTGCCATCATCAAGGCCCTGGGGTTTGAGAAGGCCACGCTCTTCGGAAGCAGTCTCGGCGGTCTCCTCGGTTTCGTGGTGGCCGCAGAGCACCCCGAGATTGTTGAGCACCTTATTGCGCATGAGGGCGCGTCCATGCCACTTCTTCCCGACTACCCAGAACTATTTGAGTGGATGATCTCGCTGATCAACAAGCGCAGGGAGGAGGGCTGGCAGGCTGCCCATGTGGAATTCCGTAAGAGTTTCCGAGGTTACGAGGAGGACACGCCCGGTGTTGCGCCGCGCATGAAGCCGGAGGATGGAAACACGATCAATTTCTGGGATAACGAGCTCCTGCCGGCAACGACGTTCACGCCAGATCTGCACAAGATCAAGAGGAACGGAGTAAGCGTCGGGCTCATGAGGGGAGAGACAAGCGCGGATGCGTTTTATGCGAGAACCACGTACGAACAGGCAAAGATCTTGAAATGCGAGAGGTGGGATGTGCCGGGCCATCACACAGGTTTTGAGACGGAGAGCGAAAAGTTTTTGCCGCATTTGGTGAGGATGTTGGATGTGCTGAAAGAACAAAAAGCGCATAAAAATTCTCAATCATGAGGTCTATTTCCTGTAGGAGCGACAGATAACACAGACTAAAGCCGCCCGGTGATGTTAATGCTACAGAAAAGTGCGATGGCATCGAACGGTCTAAATTTGGCGCATCTCCTGAATTCGTTGATGAATTGTTCCTTTTCTGTTCGGTGCAGGCGTTGATTAGATGCTCATACGTGCAAGGTCTTACTGCAATAAATATGCGAATGAACGATGTCTCACCAGCCTGTTAATGTCACCGAACATCGAAGTGTGCGAGATATAGTTGCACCTGATCGAAGAAAACACCAAAACGAAATAAATACGAGGGTAAATCTGAAGCCAAGCAAGTGTAGAGTCCAACAGCTCTTAGGAAACCCAATTCCGTTGAATAACATCGCAGCTTAACTATCCTTACGTTGCTACATCTCAAAAAAATGAACAATCCTATCTTCGCCTGCTAGGTCCATAAAGGTCTGGACTATGGCTGGAAACACAAGCCTACACGCATTGCGAGTACCACTCATTCACCAACTTGCAAGTCCAGGGAGACACACAAGAAGTTGGCCCAGTCCAGCCGCTGCCTCCGCACTGCTCCCACTGCTTGGCTTGACCTTCAGATGGTGGATTGGTAGGCGTCGAAGAACCCGATGATGTTCAAGACGATGTAGGGGGAGGGTTGGAAGACCCGGCATAGCGAATATTTGGCCGAGGAGGCTTGCTCATGCCTTGGCCAATGAAGTAGTCGACATGGTGGCTTTGCACATAGCCCTTGAAAGTCATGGAGTTCCGGTACGCGGGATTATGCGGGAGCGTGTACAGGCGGATATCAGTCGGCTGGTTAGTGGTGAAGATAACAAGCTCATCGTTCTCGGGGCTGACCAAGATAACTTCTTCCCGCCAGTCGCCCAAAATATCCCCATGGAAACCTGGGTTAGGGCCGTGGGTATTCTGCGCTCCGAAATTCCATGTCGTGACGAGGCGAGAAACACCAGCACTACTGGGGTTCCACTTCTCAATCTTGCCATCATTGAAGAGCTCCATCAGGATATCTCCGTCCCAGAAGAGGCCCAGATGAGGCCATGGCGCGCCATCCGCAATCTTCTGGTTACTTGGGCCGCTGTACAGCCCGGAAAACGACCAGACCTCCATGCCGGCTCGTGATGGGTCAATGTCGCCAACCAGCCCTCGGCCGACATCTCCCGGCTGAGACGCGGTGTGTTTCCAGAGTATTTCGCCCTTGGTAGCATCATAGTAGTACTCCAGAAGCCCGCTCGGGTTGTCCTGCTGGACGGCATAACCCTGTAGTCCAGCACGGTTGGGATCCATCTTGGCGATATGGAACCGGTCACCGTGGACGACACCTTGAGGACCGAGCAGGTATCGGACTTTTCCATCGCCGTTGAGTGTGAACCCAATTTCATGGACTTCGTCTTTCCCATCGCCGTCCACGTCGAAGACCCGAGTGTTGTGTCCATCCGGAGCATTCTGGCCTTCACGGCGCCACTTCCACTGCATGCTCAGCGCGTTCCCATTAAAGGACCACGCAGCCATGATTAGGTTGAAGTCCCCGTTATCTTTGCGGTTCTTGAAGTATGTGACCAAGGATGGTTTTTGACCATCGAGGTAGCCAACTCCGAACCTGGCTGCCAGGGGCCCGTCGCTGAGGTAGTCGGTCGGAATTTGTGCACGAGCTCGCAGCGCGCCGGTTCTGCCATCAAGAATAGCGATGAATTGCTCATTATTGTTGCCGTGAGTAAACTTTTGCCCGTTGCCAAATGTGACGCCATTAGCAATCCTGACGGCGACCTCCGCGCGGCCGTCGCTGTCAAAATCATATACAGTGACGCCATCCCAGTGGCCGAGGTTGTTCGCTGATGATCCGGGTTCGATGTTATCCTGCTGCTGGCTATTAGGACCCATGTTGACTTGCCAAAGGAACGTGCCGTCACTCCGGTACGCCTCAAGTAGCTGTGGCGACGTCTGACGATCCAAAACAAAGTCATATTCGCCGTCGCCATCCAGATCTCCAACCCAGACAAACTTAATCGGCCCACCGCTCCGGATAGGGATGCGGACAACAGGCTCCGTTGGGTTGTTGGCTTTGAGGGTAAAGCTGCCCCCTACTGCCTGCTCTTGTCCACTGAGAACAGGCCGAACAGTGTACGTGTTGCTCTGAGCCAAGTTGGCAGTGCGGTCGACGTAGTTCGTGCCGCCGGTCAAAGCTGCGCCGTTAAGCTTGACGGGGCTGCCTGAACCTGTAGCTCGGTAGAGGTTGAAGGCGATGTTATCCGGGTCAAGCCCAAGGAGACGCCAGGACACGAGAACATCGGTGTTGCTAGAGCGGACAGCCACGACGCCCCGACGGAGGTTTTCCATGACCCTTTGGCCACATACTGTCGGAGTCAGACAAGCAGTGGCAGCCACCGCTGCTGCAAAAGCTTTGGCGAAGAACTTCATGGCAAAGAAGCCCAATCAGTTCAGAGGGGGCAGGGGGCACGCTTTGTTCGCTGGCACATGCTGTCGTCTTGGACCGGTCCGCTAGATGGCTTTTATATCTTATGCCGTGAGAAATACGGAGTGGAGTGCGGGAAGACCCATCCCTGTCTAAACTGCTCCTACAACCTCCTTACAATCTCCTAGTCAACTTTAAATTCCTCATTCCCAATATTCGCATCTACAAACGACCACGGCCTATCAAGAGCGGACGTCGCAAAATGAATTTGCATAGTATGCCCGCCACGGAGAATTATTCAAATTTAATGACTCTCGTGTCCGCGACTTCTAACCAAAGACTGCCACAGCGGCTTGCGTAGCTCCGGTTCTACTCATTCTGGATGGTTGGTAGGGGAGAAGTAGTCGGAATCCTTGGCTGTCAAGACTAGATTGGAAGGGGCAGGCATTTCCGCAATAACGCGGCATGCGATTGGAGCAATTTGTTTACCAAACTAGTGGGTGAAACGCCTCCATGTGGGCTTGGTCTGGGGAAATTATCTCATTCCTCAACTGCCGATGACAGGACATATGCGGACTCCATCGTATGAAGTCCGGGGTTTGCCTGAAGCGGCGATGCACTCGATGGAGGCAGGGCTGTGGTTACACTAAGGGACATCACCATCGGTGTGTCATTTGACCCGCTCTTACGCAGATACCAACCATGTGGGTGAGCATGTTGACCTACAGTTCTGCAGAGTTTAGCTTGAAATGCGGATCATCGGGGCTAGAGTCCGTTCTTGTTCCTCCGACCTCCGCACATATTTGGCCCAAGGGAAATCTCAGGAGCAAATCACACAACCGCTCGCTGATCTTTTTTTTCGAACATCTATTCGATTGTGGAAATTAACAACTTACTTCATGTGAATAGTCCGTTCTAAACTTGTTCGCGGTCGCAAGGTGTCCACCTCAAGGCTGATGATCATGGGCAGCAGATTGCCTTTGTAATAGTATGAGAATGGGTAATCGGCTAAGCGAGCACTTAACTGAGGCAACGACACAACCCTGATCTCCCCATCATTCCATATTCTCTATCTGTCATGCATGAGAGTCTCTAGACTACTTGTTTGCGCCTCATCTTTGGGTTTTCGTGACAGAAATGGCTTTTTCGTAGCGCCAAATAAGCATGTAGTCCAGCGTTGCATGACAAGATGCTCAACAAAGAAGACATATGCTCAGCACTGTCTTCGTTTTGTGATTAAGTTCTTAATGAGGCCGCTTTGGCTTGGCAAAGCGATGTTGGGCTGTTGCTGAGCTTGCCTACGGAGTTCTATGTCATGAGTGGAATGTGATCTAGGATAGTCCCTAATATGATCTTCCTGGAATTCGAGGAAGTGCAATTCTGGGGGAAACGGCATAATGGAAGCATTGTGGTTATTAATAGTGGGAGTCCCCGTTAGCTCAGTGTTCGATTGGCAAAGTGGTAGGGATGATTAGTGAATCAAGATATGGGCCTTTGGGTTATCATTAGGTCTTTTTCCCTGATAAGCAAAGAGCGTGTTTACTGCCCCCTTCAGCCTCTTGGCAAGGAGTCAAATGGAAGACTGCCAATAGGCAACAGCTGGGATCAATTTTCTCAATCTGGATGCGTCGCTTGTTCACTTCTACAGCATTTATCATCAATAGCATTAGCAGTCATGGAGAATCCAGGTTTGTCTTTCGAAGCCCCGTTCCTTACTTGCCAGCTTCACTCGCAGAGAAAACTGACGGGCACAGCCGGTTCAGAGGGGGTCTCTATTGTTCTTCTCAACCTACAACCGGGAGAGCCAGGCGACCCTCTTGTCTGCAACACCCAGCGGGTCCCTTTGAGCGGCACACCTTCCTATGAGACCCTGTCCTATTGCTGGGGTGATCTGTCCCTGGACACATTCATAACCATGGACGGGTCCCCGAAACTGATCACGTCAAGCTTGTCGGTGGCGTTGCGTCAGCTTCGACAGCCACACCAGGTGCGGACAGTTTGGATTGATCAGCTTTGCATCAATCAAACCAACGAAACAGAGAAGTCAAGCCAAGTCAATATTATGCAGGATATTTACAGGAAATTTACCCACGGTATCATTTGGATCGGAGAGCTGCCAATGAAAGATGACGACCCGGGTTTTACCGGTGAGGATGCGAATACAGCCTGCAGGGTGCTGGCTCTTCTGGACCCGCAAAGATCCAACGGCGAGCAACCACAAAGCAGCGGCGACTTGACGCTCAACGACGAGACGCGTAAGAGGCTAGCGCAGGTGCTTCTAGCACTGATGGGCTCGCCACGGGCAAAGTGGCAACGTGTACGGTGGTGAAATCGTATCTGGCCGGTGCAGGAAGCCAAACTCCCGCCAACTTCTACCGTCCAATGGGGCCACCTGACTTTGTCCTTTGATCTGGTGAAGTGGATTGCTATGGAGATGACCCAGAGCTGGAATTTTTGTGAGCAATTTAGAAAGGTTTTCGATCTCGGCTGGCTCCTCGACCACCTTTGCACTCCCCTCGCGAATCTTCAAGTCCATGAGATGACAGGGAACATGGGGGCGCTGTACCGCTGGCGATACCGTGAAATTAGTGAGCCTCGGGACAAGGTGTTCGCCTTGATGGGGCTGCTGCCGACCTGTCGTTTCCGAGCGTGCCATTCTGCGATTACAGCTTGTCAGTTGTGGATCTTTACAAGTTGGTCACGTTGGACCTCATCAGACAGAACCGCGGCCTGCTTCCGCTCGTCGGCCGCCGTGGAGAGCCTCGCGCGACGCCCGGGTTGCCAACGTGGGTCTTTGATTGGATGCCGCCCAAGGACCCGACGCAAAGAAGCCATGATTACTATGCCAACTGCTGTCGCTGGGAATTCTTCAACTGCGCTGGGGGTCTCTACGTTGACCCAACAGTATCCAGCTCTAATGGCCTCAATCCTTCAGGGCTGTAAAGTAGATGAGATTGCTATTCTGGCACCTGTACAATTCGTCGATCATCGAGGAATCACTATGGAAGAGTACGATGACAAGGCGCGTGAGATAGCGCGGGACTTCAAATCCGTGTTCGAAGCTTGGATGAAAACCCAGGAACCTGTCGTTCTTTATGTTGGCAGCAGAGCAGTCACGCTGTTGGATGCTTTCCGCCAAACCCTCATTGGGGATCTTGAACTAACTGGCTGTGATACCGATCATCGAGCATCTGTTGACGAAGCGGCATCTGTAGATCACCTCTATGGAGAAAATCAAGCCGTGCAGAGTTCGCTCCGCGACATGGTCTGTACTCAGTCGTTCTTCATCACTCAAGCTGGTTACTTTGGCATTGGTCCACCGGATGCCCGTATCGGTGATGAGGTCTGGGTTCTTTTCTGCGGGAATTTCTCTCATGTTCTTCGCCCGCTCAACACGAATCGAGGCCAAGATGTTGACGGAGATGAGAGAGGGTTTGAGCGCGTCGGCGATGCATATGTCCATGGGATCATGGATGGGGAGGTTGTCAAAGACATTGATAAGAATTCTGTGGAAAAAGTCATAATCTCTTAAATCACTGGCTGCTGGAGAACTGCATGGCCAGAATGATAACAATTGTCTTCCTCTTTTCCATACCACAATAACATGCATATCAGCTCGGTGCATTGGCATGCCAGGGCTTTGTCTTTGTCTTCCTGGATATAACCTCACCGCGAGCTGTTCCATATCCTTCTCAAGCAGATGTGTCAAGTCTCCTCAGAAACATCGGAGCCAAGAATTCATCAGAGACCTACTATGACCTCATCGAGGGTAGACTGAATGTGTCAATATAAAATTCCTTCCCAGGAAATGGGCGCCAAGTTCATGGTTCCCACCACGCACTTGCATGCATCTTGTGGAGCCCAATTTCTTTAGACTTCGGTATTGCTTTAATTTTGCTCATGCAAAATGACCTTGAGAACCTTTCCCCGAGGCTCAATCAATACCAAGTTGTCCATCTCCATGCTCTCTGGAGTCGCCGACGGCGCAAGTCGACAACCACTGAAGGCGCGGAAGAAAATGGCAGCACCGTATCGAAGCTCCATGTAAGCAAGATGCTTTCCAATGCACACACGTGACCCTGCCCCAAATGGTGTGAATGCTGCCTTGGCTACGTCGGAAGTGGAGCACTCTCCTTCGGGCAGCCACCGTGTGTGGTCAAACCTGTATTTCATCAGCGTCATTCTTGTACCGTATATCTCTTAACATACCTTTCGGGGTCATGGAAGTATCTTGGCTCCCTATGAATCGTCCAAGCTTGTGTCGCGACTTCAGTGCCCTCTGGGAGGTGGAATCCACCGAGCTCAACCCCCCCAGTAGGGACGATCCTGGGCAGTGGAATAGGAGCTGCGCCATACAAGCGGAGGGTTTCCTCGATCACCGCATGAAGGATTGGAAGCTTCTCGAGTGTTGCGTCTGTGAATGGCTCTTTGGCATGAATCACTTCTTCTTCAAGAGATTTCTGTAGCTCGGGATGCGACAAAACAACCCATATCAAGTAGGTAAGCGTATTCGACGTAGTGTCGGTCCCGGCAATCATGAATGATCCGGCTTCCACGGAAATGTCCAGATGTGTCAACGTGGCATCGTCTTTGTCTGCCTGTTGCAGTACTTTTGAAAATAGGTTGGCGCTACTGGAGCTCGCGGTTTGTCTGCTATTCTCAACAGCTGCCGCGCCTTTGCCAAGCAAGGTCTTATGGGCGTGGAATAGGCGGGCCCTGCCGATGATTGGCGTACTCTTCGCGACGGCGTATAGCCATGGGAAAGCCAGCGCGCTGAAAGCAGCTATGCTGGAGATCTTCACTGCTGCAAACCAAGGGTCTTCCTGCATATGAAGTTAACAGTGTCCTCGCATCTCGTTTGTCAAGGTTTGATACCTTTCCAATCTTGAGAGCGTCGAATGACTCTCCGAACATGATCTTTGAGACCACGTCTGAAGCCATGAGGACCCACCACTTTCGAACATCAACCTCGCCATTCACAAGCTTCGCGTCGCGTCGCATTCCGTCGATGGCAGCAGACACCTTCTCTTTCACCATGCTTTCCCATTCCTCTCGAAGAGAGGCGGCAGTGAACCCCTTCCCCAGAAGCTTCCTCCTCTTCGCGTGGTCCGATGCGTCTGTCATCTGGAACAATCCGTATGGAGGCTTTCCCGCTTCAGTAGGGCCGAAATAATGATAGAATTCAGCTTTATCGAAGTGCGCGCCGATCTTGTGGATGGCCTTGAAAGCATCTATATCTGAAATGAACACCTGTGAAGGGCCAGTTCTAACAAACGGGCCGTATCTTTGGTGTAACCTATGGTAATATTGAACTTGTTGCTTCGAGATCGTTGCTATCGTCCCCGGTAAAGTGGTGAATTTGGCGTACCAGGGGCCTGGAATTGCATTGAGAGGACTTCGCAGGCACTGGCTGTGTCGTTAGTAGACGGCCTCGTGCTCAGGCACCAAACACTCACTTGGAAGAGGATCCATAAAATGTAGCCTGCAGAGAGGACTGCGGCTAAAGTAATGTAATCTAAAGCCATACTGTGGCTGTTTCGCGGTCTGCCAGTTTCTCCAAATAGGGACAGTCGGGTTCCCGAGGACTTGTCATTCGGTTCAAACGGCCCTTGAGAAGCGGAAGCACGCGCATTTTAAACAAATTCGGTCAGCCAAGTGCATAATATTACAAGACTACCGGTCTGTTACAATGATCCGATTACATAAGAGGAGATATATCTTCTCTTCTGCACTCTGACATACACTAATCGCAGAGGAAACTGAAGCGGATACTGGAACAATATCGCAGACCCAAGAGAACGAATGGAGCATTTAGTAACGTTCGTGATCTGCGTTGAATATCTTATTTCGAGCGTTTGCTTGACCCATAATTTATAAATCAGCTTTGTTCAAAGAGCCGTACACGATCGCCACCATGACCCGCATCATCCGCACAACAACCTCCGATTACTCAGCGATCATGTAGTCTAGCCATCATTTTCATAAGCCTTGTCCACGGCACATCGACCAAGCCGGAGCAGATCCTCCACAAATTGCTGCACTTGTGCAAGGCGCATGCCATCCGCCGGCGCCGTCGCGACTGCACACATCTGTCTAATTAGCCAGGGAACTTTGCGGAGGAGTTCCAGATCCGCTTCCGCTTGAAGATTTAGCGGGCTTATCAAGATGTTACAAAAAATTGTGAGACTGGCAAACATTGGATACGAGACGAAGAACCTAGGGGACCTGTGAGTTTCTTTCTGGGTCTCGGGTCGGTGAGTCTTACCAAAAGTCTCCACTGTTGAAGACTTCGGCTACCACAGCCAAGTTCGCTAATATTGATCGACTGGCCTGCAATGCGAGTGCCTGACATGAACTAAGACTGGCCTGGGGGTCCATCTCGCCAAATGCTCTGATCCTGCACCTCCCGCTTGCACTATGTATCAAGGCCAACAAGAAATAATACTCAAAGTGTATAACCACAATATGGATCTGCTTTGACCTACTCCAATCCGAACCATACTGTATTCGGTACGATGAGGACAACTGAGGTCGATATTGAGGGGGAATCGACACCCGCCAGGTTTCTAGCTCGTCATCAAGCTCTCTGATGTCTTTTAATAGCTCCACCTCGGAACTGTGAAAGGACTTGGCGCAGTAGAGTAGTCTTATCATCTTAGACTTGATAATTGTCAATCGCATGTCCCCGGGTATCAGATCCGAGCCGTCTCCGAGTGCATCGAAGTTGTCGATTTGTTTGTAGCCAGGTGGCAGCGTCAGATCGCAATGATCATCGTCAATGATGGGTGGATAGCCTGCTCGGAGGCAAATATCTTTGTCGTACATGTAGCAGTTCCAAAACACCCGGCGCAGATAATTATTTGGGGATGCATGTTCCAGGCTCAAGCTTGGAGGGACCATGCTAGGGGCACTGATATGAGCCCCGAACATTGATATGAAACGGTAAGCAACCGAAAGATATGTAGCAGCCATGGACACGTTTCCTGAGAAGATATTATACATGCACTTAATTTTGCCATGTCAGAACCTGGGTTGTCAGGGCGATGAAAGGGATCTCACCAGCATAGTGCATGCTTGAATAGATTCGATGCTTGGATTGGCAAGAATTTCAGGCATTAGACGATGTGCGCGAGCAGCACATTGTTGAGCTTGGATGGTCTGCGGATGATCAATCTCGCCTTCCATATGAGTCATGACGCATGTAAATGCTAGAACGCATGCCTTGGCGCAGACAACGTCGGGCGCCGTCTGGTCTTGGAGATCATCGTAAGCCTTATCAACGGTGTCCATGAATGAGGTCTCTTCAATGATTGGAAAGACGAGCCTTTTAGCGGAGGAAATGAAGGCGGCAAGATAGGTGTTTACAGTGGCTTTGTCCGGAAGCTCCCATGTACCTTTGATCTGATGAGAAGGATGGGCTGTTCGGAGTTTGGGAGCCTCGGGAGCGAAACCGGTATGGGCATAGATCCAAGCCTCCCCTTCCACTGAAAAGAACGGAAAGCCTTGGTTTGAACTAATGCCACCCAGGTGGAATCCGTCAAAGTAGAACCCCCCCAAGCCCATGTTCGGCAAGGCCTTGGCATCTCCTCCAGCAGAGCCATAGACTTGTGTCTTCCTCGACTCGGTCGGGCGAGTGTTGTTTGGAGATAACGAGGCGCTGTGCATCGATATGAGATCAGTGGGCGACGTTGCCGCGACACCATAATCGACACTCTCGGTAGCTGCATCAACAGTCTGTTGAGCTTCGTTTGCCGGATCCGCCTGCCTGGGAAATGTCAGTCAAACCGACACGGTCATACCATTGCAGTAAGACCCTACCTCGGTCGTTTCCGACGACCGAATGGCCTGTTAAAAGTGCACAGGAGACCTTGATGTTTACACCAATCACATTGTGATGAGCCAGAGGCTGAGCTCAGGTCACAGTGGATCTAGGAAGCGTTCCGGTTAGCCGTGGCACCCCACGAATGAAGGTTTTTAGGAGCAGGGGTTTCCGAGAAGGCTGCATACCTTCCGCTGGTGGCAGGCATCGCAGGAGCGGCGTTTCGGTCTTGAGCGAACATTCGACGATTTCATATTGCCTGATACAACGTCGTCCGGGTGGAATGGAAGTGGTATGAAGAACAGGACACCCTTGCCGGTGGCCGACGCGTAAATAGCCACTGCAGCCCGTCGCCTTTAGTAATCTCTGTGTCTAGAGCGTCCATACTCCGCTATCATTGCCAAGACCTTTTATTCTTAGGTGAGACCTACCATAAGCTGGTGCAGGACAACGACGAAGCTTGCAACCACCATCGCCGTCACTCTGAAAGTTAAACTACCGCTGACTAAGCGGGTCTGCTTAACATTCCAGGCCTTGTCGTAACGTTAACAATCTACAGGTGAAGCAGCATTCTCACGGAGTATCTTCCTCCTGTTTAAGGAAGAGGTTAATATGGATCCGCCAAGTATCACACAGACTCGCCTCAAGCTCTTGGCCCCTGAGCCACGAATACATTAACAATGCTTGCTGTACTTTGTACGTGGGAACCCTTTCCCGTAAACGGTACCATGTTCTCACCATGTTCTCGTCAAGCTTGGCTACCCTATAGCGGCCAATTCGTGGCTATGAGACAGGTCACTCCCGACTTCAAGCAGCGCAACGCATCAATACTTCTCAAATTTCCTTGAAAATGCAATTTGTGATCTTGAATGACAGCATTCTAAACACTCACCAGTGGCGGTTATAGACGCACAGTCCAAAGCCGACAACATGCGTCTCGTTGCTCAATCGCAGCAGTTGGTTCTTGCTGCAATGTCATCAGATGAGCGGTCAGCTCCGCCCTGCTTACCGTATGCACACCCAGTCTGTAGAGATGCCGCCTATCGTTCGGCCTGTCGAGCTTGCAGATGTACCACAATGCGTGGCTCTACGGGCTGAGATCCTTGGAAGCCTTGTTATCGGGCGGCCGCCTCCATACCCTGGCTACATTGAAGACCAAGAAGCTTCTGTGCAGCGGGAAGTGGAAACCAGGCCGCACGTGCACCACCTTAAAGCTGTGCAACAAAACGATGGCAAGGATGAGGATATCATCGTCGCCTATGCAAAGTGGGAAATTTACCAGAATGGACGTCCTGATCTCGACAAGTTGAAGCAGCCGATGGACGAGGCCGACAAGCGCGTAGATGGTTATGGCGCCCTGCGAGAAGCCGCACACGAGTACTTTTGCCAGCGCAACGGCGAGATGGGCAAGCGGTCTCATTTATGTGAGTTGTGCGATTGTAATTCCCAAGCATCTAAGAATGATAGGGCGCTGATCGGGATAATGTCATCAAGTATTGGCTCTACTGGTGACGTCAAGGCAACACCGACGACAAGGCGCTGGCAGCCTCCTAGTTCAATGGGGCATCGACTTGTCAGAGAAGCTGGGGCTTCCCTGCTATCTGCAGGCATCTGAGCAAGGCCGGCGACTCTATCGCCATCACGGGTTTCAAGACCTGGATACGGTCGAGTTTGACCTCTCGCGATTTGGGCTGCAAGGGCTGGAGGCGATGACGGAAATGATACGCTCCCCATTTACAACACTAGAGAAGAATTGAGAGATAATTCTCAAAGTAAATAAGCGAGGCAACAAGCGAAGCAAAAGCATATGAGCAATAGATAATAGCGTTTGGCACGAGATCTAGCAAAATTACTCGTAGTAGAGCCGAATATATGGACCATTGTAGTGATTTATCAGCTAACATTTTTCGATGCCGTCTTCAGTTCTCTATCCCCCATAGGATCCTAAGCTGCCGAGCTCTTTCAGATGTTTTCCAGCCCGTATCCTTTTCGATCTTCGCCAAATGCCTCAAAAGAGTCATCTTCTCAGTGGCCAAATATCTAGATTTTGCCCTATGCTCTTGTTAGCAACACCCACCAGCTGTCATGAGTTGGTCACTAAACTCGTCGCAAAAGCCAACAAACGGCCCATCCGGATCATCAACAGATATTGAGCTTGGTCTTGACTCGTCGCCAGGCATAACATGTATTGGCTCGCGGGGCTTTGTGAAGGCTCGGCCAGCGATGAATAATGGCTGTAAGTGATTTACCCAGTTCGCGCTATGGGAAACATGTGTGAGCTATTAATACGACTGCTGTGGGAAGGCTAGGAAGCGGGCACAAACTGTGAAGCATTGCAAATCGAGATCCCTACAAGTTCTCGGGCATGCCATAAAGCCTAGACGATACACCTCTGGTCACCACAGTTGCCTTAGTACAGGTAATCGTGAGTTCACTTACACTGAAGCATTCTGTTGAAGGCGATGGGCATTCGATGAGTCCGGTCTCTAAGAGTAGGATGGAACCTGCGTGATAATATGTGTTGCCACAAACTAAGCGATGTTAGCGGTGGCATGACTAGTTTAGAGTGGGCAGCTTACCTGACGAACGATTGGAAAACAAAACTTGGGGATACGCATCCGCGGCTGGCCTCTCGGGCCTTAGAATTGGTCGAGCCTTAGCAGGACGATTCACCCTCCAACTTTGCAGTTGATCCCAAAGACTCTTCAATGTCCCGATACGGTGACTGTGAGGAGAATCGAGACGCGATTCGCGGCTGTTGACGCAATTTACAATCCGAGCAAAAAGCAAGATTGCTAGATTGCAATAATCATCGATACTGTCACTCATCGCAAGCTCCTCGATAGAATTATTGTTGACCCAACACGTCGTTGGTAGCAGAGTGCTTTCGCCCAGACTAAAAGCTGCCCATGCATCTGATAACATGAGAGTATGTTTCACAACACGGTGGGTGGAGGACTGACCTATACGAGCAAAAGTCCAAAAACAGGTTTTGACAATACCATGAGCGCTACCATTCCAGTGCCGCAAGCGTAGCAAGCTCGCGCAGCCCTGAATTGTTAGTGAAGGAGTATCTTATTACGCTTATGATGCCTTACCTCGAGATGACGCTTCCACTCAACAATGTCAGAAGCCATCATTTCATACAAGCACAGGAGGGTGCATGCCGCAAGAGTTTCAGGGCCAGCCGTAGCAGGGTCGAGTTGCAAGAGAAACTGTATAGCATATTGGTACAGTTCAAGCGTCATGGGCCTTGGGCATCGTTGCATGGTATCGAGCTGCCGCGATGCCAACGCCATTGCCGCAGCTACGAAGGGCTTGAATTGTGTCAACTCATGGATACTGGCTGAGGAAAATTGTGCTTCTGAGTCCGTAGTCTCACACCAGGTAGCAGTCTCGTTCATGTACGCGGCTAATAATTTGAACCTGGTCTTCTCCGAGACAGGGCACTCGGGTTCGGGGATAAATGTAGGGTGGTTCTTTCCAAGAGCCTGTCCTAGGTGGAATGGACCGCCCTTATACTGGCTCTCTCTCGTCTGTTGATCATTTATCAAGGAGACGGAAGGTAGAACTTCAGTTACGCCTCGTAAGGAAGGCCGGGTTTGTCCACCGTGACTCGTGTCGGAGTGAGGATTTTGTGGGAGAAGTTCATTATTGAATGGGGAGGACAAAGGCGGGCTCAAACTCCAACCATTTCCCGCGAATGCCCCGGCGCCATCGTCAGTTTCGGAATCTGTATCCTCCAGGGCGGGCTCCAGGGTTGATTTAGCATGTTCTTCTCGATAGCACCCGATTATTTCTTCTGTATTGTCCACAATCTGGGATTTGTTAGTGCAGTATGTCGCGATTCGAAGACGACTTACCCTTAACGGTGTCTTTACGGGAGTTTCATATTCTTCATGACCGTCTAGCGGTGACGCTGATGCTTGTTTGACTGAGTTTGCAGCAAGATCTCTAGCATCCTGTTCTGAAAGCTCGAGGGACCGGGCAGGATGAAATGAGATTTTCATGCCCCAGGTACAGTTACGCTTTCTGGAATCGCACTCTCGGCAAACCGGATGCTCCCCATCACCTGCACCGGCTGGTAAGCCAGGGTATCGAGCGATTTAAAGACTAAAGAAGCTTTGTAAGTATTGCAACTTACATTTCCGTCGACGCTCCCGGCACGGCAGACTGGAAAGTGGCGTGGTGTGGTGAGCACATGGGTCTTGCAGAGATGCTCACGACGAGGGCTACTCACCATCCTGTCCGTGTTCTTTGTCTTCTGGCCCGCAGCCGCATGGCAAGCGCAATTCTATGAGCTGCGTACCACTAAGTCACGCAGCAAGGTATTTCAACTGCTGATCCAGCTTGAGTCTCTAGGGAAGATGACGATGGACGCGAGAAGTGCGTCACTCTTCACGAGGCAAGTTGAACCGATCCAATTAGAACGGAAGATTTCTATTACTAAGGCTGACCGACTTGATGTTAGTTTGACGTATCCACCAGTGGCGCTTGTGGTTACACTTGCCATTCACTGCTGTCCTTGACCGGATTTCCGGCTGCAGTGAAGCTAATCGACGCTCCAAAACGAACTAGACATTCAGCCAATGAAGCAACGGCGCTTGCGGTTGCACTTGCATATTGACCCCATGTTGAGCTTGTCATGCTCTTCGTCTGAGGGATGATCACAGAGAGAAAAGTTTTGACCGAGCCATTTGCCTTGAAATATCCGAATTTATGATTAACATGATTTCTAAGCTTCGGAAATGTCAATCCGCACAGATCACCCGTTACCTTTAAAGGGAGAGAGGTGCACTCCTCACGAATTGTGGGATATAAAGAGTGCTCGCACAGCTTCATCTGTCATCCCAACCAATTTTATAAAACACCACCCTGTTGCTTTTGAATTCTACATTCTCCCCTGTTTGTTCTAAACTACCCTTAATCAGATACGATCTGAGTCAAACGCCATGGCCAAGCAGCAGGTCCTCCGTCTTGCACAGCGGACTTCGATCCATGACTTGAGAGCAAGCGAAGAAGAAGTTCCCAAGCCTCACGCGCATGAGGTCCTTATCAAGATTCGAAGCGTGGCACTCAATTTTCGCGACTTCGCCCTGGCCACGGGAAAATATCCCTTCCCCGTCAAGGATGACGTAGTTCCTGGCTCCGACCTGGCTGGAGAAGTTGTCGAGATCGGTAGCCGTGTAGACAACTTTTCACCGGGCGATAGAGTGATTGCATCCTTCGACTTGCAGACGCTCTATGGAGCCATGCAAGACTGGAACCACAGTCTTGGTGGCGTGCTAGATGGTGCTATGCGAGAATACATCGCGCTCCCAAGCGAGGCGGTTGTCAAGGTGCCTGCCTCGGCCAAGTTGGGTTTCTCTCAGCTGGCGGCGTTGGTGTGTACTGGAACTACAGTTTGGAACGTTCTGTATGGGAATGTCCCCCTGAAGCCTGGACAGACAGTCCTATTCCTTGGTAAGTCCTATGAGAAATGGATTCCCATTTACCCAGACCCTAATGATATCTAGGCACGGGTGGAGTTTCCGTGACCGGCTTGATACTGGCCAAAGCGGCTGGCGCTATCACCATCATCACGTCATCATCTGACGAGAAGCTCGCATACGTGCAAAAGACATACGGCGCAGACCATGTCATAAACTACAAAACTCACCCTGAGTGGTCCAAAGAAGTACTGAGAATCACGGGAGGCCGTGGCGCGGATGTCATCTTGGAGAACGGCGGCGCTGGAACCATTGCTGAGAGCATTGCATCCGTGGCGTACGGAGGACAAATTGGTGTGGTTGGATTTCTGGCGCCTTGCCCACAAGAGAAGATGCCGGATGTGGCCGCGCTGGCTTTGTCTAAGGGCGCTGTCGTGCGAGGCATCATGGTGGGTTCCAAGCAACAGCTGGAGGATGTTACTCGGTTCGTTACATCACGCAACTTGCCCGTGCCGGTCGAGAAGGAATTCGGCTTTTCGAAAGATCAGGTTATCGCCGCCCTCGAGTACATGACTTCTGGCCAGCATATTGGCAAGATCTGCATTAAAGTTGCGTAGATTGAAACACATTGTCATGGGAAATAGAAGCGAAGGTTGGGATTCGGAAAGCAGATGCCAATCTCTATTTGCAAACCTTGCAAAAGCGCTGTGTATGGTCAAAGTGATATGACTATCTTCATTGGAGCCGCAGAAGCCTAGTAAATAGTCTAGCCTAAATTATCGAGAATCTTGATGCCAAGTCCTGCCTTTCTGCTGTTTATCGGCTGGAACTTAGTACCTGCTGTAGGGTAGCGTGATCATACGTGGGTGCTTACAAGGGTCTCCTCATCCGCTTGTTGTTTGATTTGAAGTAATATTTTGTAGAGATCTCATACTTGGTGGCCTGGTTGGCTCCGTCTCTTTCACTGTGTATCTCCACTGAAAAACAAAATTGTCATGCCTACATCTTTCTACCGCCTCAGGTTAATACTGGTTGTCCTCTCATTTCTTGTGGCAGCGCTATCAATTATGGGCTCTGTGCGAATAGAACCCCATTAAAAGCGTGAGTGGCAACACGTGTTACCAGTTCATAGACATCTCCGACTTTGTTACGTACAGCCTAACAGGTCCAAGACAATTGATATGTTAGAGACCAACGATTCGTTGTCAGGCCTGATAGGACAGACAATTGTGGGGTACGATAGTGCGTACCGCATGTCCGAGAGCGGAGAGCTCCGGTGGAACCAACGAACTAACTGATAGCGTTGGGCCCGTGGGACCCAATTCTAGCTTACCGACACTTGCTGCATTGGCGGCAAAGGACACACTGTAACGGAGCCTTGTGGTTGGTCTGCTGGCCGAGTTGCCCGGTGCGTGTGCGTGTCCCGCCCACATACTGTAGCGCCCTCTCACATCGCGTGTCCCTTTCCCGCTCCTCATGGACCGCCTCGAATAGTGAACAGGTTCCGCAGCAAGAACACTCAAGTTTTGGACGCTGCAAGATCTCACGTCGGCATGGCGTCTGCAGAGTCGGCAGGATCCGATCCGCTCTTGGAGTCCTTCGGTAGCCCTGGTGCCGCGACCGAGCATAACCGCAAGCAGTCCAGCCAGTCCAACGTGTTCAGTCCACATGCCACCGAGTATTTCGCCCATCCTCGTTAGTGACCCAGCCACCCTATGCGTGACCGTCCCCCAAGTCTTGAGTTCAGTACCTAATGTGACCTCAGAGTCGCCTTCATCCCTGCTGCCCCCGCCCACCGAGGTCTGTCTTCCCTACCCTTTCTAGAACATTGCCAACATCGCATCTCACACTTGCCTATAGCACCACTCGCCTATTTCCGTAAGCAATGGCATCATTGCGACGGCTCACAACTTCATCAACAATGCCCTTCTCCAGTCCAAGTCACGAACATGGACAAAGGTGTACGATCCAGTTGAGTTCTCCTGCCCATTTGCTTATGGATGCCGGTATTCGCTAACAGAAGATATCAACCACAGTTGACACAGGCCTTTCTTACCAGGGTTCCAGAGTCCACACTTCTAGAAGCGCAACAAGCTGTCGCAGCTGCAACTGCCGCCCAGACAGAATGGGCTGCGATCCCTGCCCACCTGCGTAGGGTCAAAGTCCTAGACTTGGTCAATGCAGTCCAAGTAAACAAGTACAAGATAGTCAGTCGTAGTTCTCTTATCGATTCCTCGCACCCTATAGGCCCACAAGCAACAAGTGCTGCAGTAACTGACTCTACTTCCAGATCAACTGCTTGGTGGCAGAAATTGGCAAAACATTACAAGATGCCGAGACAGAATTTGAACGCGGGCTGGATTCCCTGCTGGCTGCAACCGGGATCGGCAGTGAAATGCGAGGGAACTACTGGTCAGGGGCGCCTTCAAACACACACACCGTTTATGAACCCTTGGTACGTGATGCATATGCTCTTCAGTCACTCTTGGATGCAGCCGCCTAACGCCCTTTCCTTTCGTAGGGAGTATGCGTATCCGTCACGCCATTCAACTTCCCTTTCATGATACCTTTATGGACAATACCCGTTGCTGTTCTCACCGGCAACACCATCATCCTGAAACCGTCAGAACGAGCCCCCAGTAGCTCCATGATCCTCGCGGAATGTGTTCTGAACGCGGGATTTCCATCGGGTGTGGTGAACATTATCCATGGTGGTCCCAGCACGGTCGGTGCATTGCTATCCCAACCAGCTGTCAAAGCCATCCACTACGTTGGATCTGATATTGGCGGCGAAATGGTTTACGAGCATGCAAAAGCGAACAGGAAACGCGTCCAAGTCGAGTGCGGCGGCAAAAACCACGCTGTCGTCATGCCCGACGCATCACGGAGAGAGTCGCTGTATGCGCTGGCGGGGAGCGCTTTCGGGGCTGCAGGACAGCGATGTATGGCTTCCAGTGTCGTCGTCTTCGTGGGTTCGTCAATCGAATGGCTAGCTGAGCTGGTTGATATTGCGAGTTCACTGGTAGTTGGGTGCGGTGCAGACCCGTCGGTGGGCATGGGGCCATTGATAACAGCTGCGGCAAAGGAACGTGTGATAGCCATGATTAACGAGGCGGAGCAGGATGGCGCACAGGTGTTGCTAGATGGTAGGAATTGCTATGTCGAAGCATACCCCAACGGCAACTTTGTTGGCCCTACAGTCTTGACCGGTGTCGAGACGTACATGCAGTGTTATCAGGAGGAGATCTTTGGTCCAGTTCTGCTCTGCCTCCATGTTTCTACGTTGAGCGAGGCGATTGATTTGATTAACGACCATCGATGTAGGTTCGCCCTTCAATTACTCTTTATCATCTTGCTCACGATCACACAGATGGCAACGGCTGCAGCATGTTCACGTCATGTCCTGCGACCGCGAAAACCTTCCAAGACCAAGTCAACGTTGGCCAAGTAGGCATCAACGTTCCTGTATTAGGTGAGTTGCGCACGCCACGGTCAAGCCATGTTACTCATACGCATTATAGCACCGTCCGGAATGATACCGCGCACCACTAATAAGGAGTCTTTTCTTGGTGGTAAGTGTTCGCTTCCCTTATTTTGCAAGTCCCACTGACATAAAGAAGATGTGCGAGGATTGGGGGCGTCGCAGTGGCAATTCTACACAACAACAAAAACTGTCACTTCGTTGTGGCGGCCCAATATGTCCAATGGTTTCGGTTTCGGCCAGTAGATCATGAGAAACGCGTCGAGGAGTTCGGGCAAGCCGAATCAGGGGTGGAGCCAAAACGGAACTTGTGAACGCATTTAGATGAAGATATGGGTTGATGCGTGAATGAGCAACGTCGCAACTGCGGCCTCGATTGCGATCCTTGGAGGAGCAAGTAGCCTATTGAAACCAACATAGTGTTGCACTAATTCAAGGAAATACAATCCTTTGATGCATCTGAGCAGAACCGGGCGATGCGGAGTCCGGCGTCCTCCGAGCGCCCGAAGAGGGGTGTGCATCAAGATATGTGAAAGGGGTGCGGTGAGCAAGTTCTCGCACACCAAACCCCTAGGGGTGTCCAAGTCATATCATGCTATCGGCCATCTCGATAAGCCTTCCCCGGATTTGATAAGAATTTCACACCCCCAAAACACCCTGCTGGAAAGCATCAATACCCCGGAGAGGTGGGTTGAGTAGGCTCTCCACATTGGGGTTTGAGGAGTCGGAATGACAATCGGTTTCGTTGATAGTGGACAAGCGTATCTCGTGATACTGGTTTCGATAAGTCAGAAATTGAATGTACCGGCACCATTCTCCGTCCTCGTAAATTGATGTTGACTGGAAGTCTCTACCTAGCAAGCAAGCAACATCTGGCTATTCCGTCTTGTTTCGACAATTTTACTTCCAATAACCATGGCCCACTCAGATCTTGAGCATTCCCAAGTCACCGTACTACCCCAAACCAATTATCTCCTGAGTTTGATGACCATCTTGCGCAGCTCTGACACGGATTCTCTACCATTCGTTGATGCCTTCGATAAGGTCTGCGGACAGCTCGTCCCAGCAGGTGAGATCCGGTACTTCTTATGCATTAAATATAATTGGTGCTAATCTCCTGGATCTCGGCACAGCCCTGAACCTGCTACCCTTTGAGACTTTGGAGGTTGATACGCCGACTGGAAGCAGCTTCACCGGATCCAAGTTGACGGAACCGATATGCGGCGTGAGCATACTGCGGGCTGGAGCCAGCATGGAGACTGCTCTTAGGAATGCTTCTTTGTGAGTCTTCGCCGTGCGTGCCATAAGACAATGGACCGTGCTAACCGGCTTCATTATCTGTTGGTAGGGGCCCCATCAGCTTTGGCAAGATTCTTATCCAGCGTAATGAGGAAACTTGCTTGCCTCATGAGATTTACTGCAAACTCCCACGAGATATTGAGAAGCGAAGTGAGTCGCATGCCCTTATGAAGTGGGCAATACTTATCAATTCAATAGCGGTGGTAGTGCTCGAGCCCATGCTTGCGACTGGAGGATCCGCAGCCAAGGCTCTGGACACGCTAAAAAGCCATGGTGTTCGAGAAGACAAGATTATCTTCCTAAATCTGGTTGCTTCTAAGAAGGGCCTGGAACGAGTGACTACAGGATACCCCACTCTTCGAATTGTGACTGCAGCTGTCGATGATAGCTTGACAGCAAGCAAGTAAGTCACGTCATAAGTCCTTGGCTGCTGCATCAGCGTTGACCATCTTTGCAGCCATATTGCTCCTGGACTTGGGGATTTCGGCGATAGATACTACGGCACTACAGTTTGAGTTCCCGGTTTACATAGTATAGGGGGCAGAAGCAATTGGGGGAGGGGCCGGAGGCACTTCAGGAAGCTTTCGCTGCATATTTTGAATTATCGATACATATTATTGGAATTAATCGAAGGTGTAGGTTGGAGGAACGGGTAATATGCCCTTCTCCATTCCATCAACTTACAGTATCAATTTCAATGCCATATCTTTCTACCCCATCAGTGCTAGGCCACCACTTCAAAGAGAAGGTTGTCGCATCGATTGTCTTGTGTTCGCAAGAGGTTAAATTACACTCTCCTGGGATTTCAGAGCACAAAGCCCACTCCAGAAAAGATGACTTGATATCCACCAAGGCTGCTATACCCGCTATCGAGCAAGGATTGTGAGGAAGCAACCTTTCCGCTGGTAGTAGAGCCTTGGTCACGAGAGCAAAGATGATTATCGCACTTAACATGATCTGGAGTGCAAGCTTCGATCTCTGATTTTGTTGCAATCGCTTGATCCCAGTTGAAGTAACAGTGCCATTGATTTGCTTGGAAGGATCGTTGTTGTTGACTCCACGTCTTAGATGAGTCGAGATGGCCTGAGCCATGTATCTGCTGTAGATTTCATTGGCAGCCGTAGACAAGTTTTTCGTATTTCTTTCACCCAATAGGTCATGCACGGATCGGCGCTCCCTCCCCAGGACCATGGTTTTGAGAAAGCCATCCTCTACAGGCGAGGAGTTGTCAAGGCCAAAGACTTCTTGCTCAACGACCCTGTTACGAAACCCATTAATCATGAGACTAAGGTCGAACTCGAAGCTGAAGTGGCCGTTTTCTGTTTTCAACAATCTAGCAGAGTCCTCAATGGGTAGTGGAGGATAGCGGTCATCCGGTACAAACTCCGGCAATTTGAAATGTGCGTTGACGTTGAGTTCCTGCAAATTTTGGTGGCAGAGAATTGTCCCAATATCCGACTCGATGTCATACTCGACACTTTCTCCCTTTGACTTCGGGTTCACAGCTCGCGCCCAGCCAAAAGTCAGCGACAGCTGTGGGCAACCGGATCGAGCTACTGGAGGTGGTGGAGGGAGAATTAAAAAATCTCCCTCAACCATGTCGGGATAATCGTACCAATTCATACTACTCGTTTTGCCTATGATAGCATTCTTCCCATTATTAGGGATGTAAAAAGACTGCAACCAAGACGGATTCCTGGATCCACTCCCAGGTAAGGACGATTCGCACCACGCCCTGGGAGGTAAATTACTTCTGACATCGATGCGAATGAAGTCGCTTCCTATCTCTGTGCTCTCCGCCATCTCAACATGCGTAGCAACTCTCTGAGAACTTGGAACTGCCGTGCAGTTTAAGCTAGGTCTTATCGTTGGTAGTGTTATTTGGAGATTCGTTTGTACGTCCGGCTTATAAATAAAATCGGTGGGTTGATCGAGAGTGCTGAATACGAGGTCTTCGTGTGTCCAGTTTATATTGCTGAGTCCGATGAACTCAACCGACGACGATATGAACGATGTATAGTTGCTGATATCTGAGTCATTGACCTTTAACAAAAATGACTCACTTAGATAGAACGGCACCTCTGTTACCTGTTGAGATTCGATAGGATGAAACAACCCCGATATCACGATGGTTAAGAAGCCGCAGCTGAAATTTCCAAGTAACACCGTGACCACCGAATAGAGTTTAGACTTCAGTGATAAATGAAGGGTGTGTGGAAGTAGCTTCCCCTGTAGGCTTATTCCGACGGAACGCAGCGCGGTGGCTTGCCCTTTGCGAAGAGCAATAAAGGGTGCGAGGATGACGCAAGTAGATTCCAGGCCGGAATACAGAGTCGTTATGCCCAACGCAATAATTAAAGGTATGTATGGGATGACATTAAAAGTCACTCTCGAATCGAGGTAGACTAGGCCGAAGTTTCTGTCTGACAATCTTTGAGTGAGCTCTAATCCTATGACAGACGCAATTGGCAACCCCAGAATTGGGACCATGGACCAGGAGCTTCCGGCATACGGACACCACCAAGTGGCGTCGGAGAAGAGCTCCTTTGGTTGTGACCGCTTGATTTGGCGGGATGCCTTGATTGAAATTGCTGAAGAACTACTTTGGGCCCCTGACCATCTTATGGGCGACTTCGACGAGACAAATCGAGTGTCCACTGCACTTTCTGAGCTCAAGTATTCATATAACAATGCAACGGTTGAAGTAATAGAGTCGGGCTTTGTAACGAGCCAGGGATTCGGGCAGGTGCGCATGACCGCAATCGAGATAGCTGTCAAGGTGGCTAAAAGACAACAAAGGATTGTCGCCGGAACCAAGTTGATCTTCAAACGGTCCTCGACATGAACAATTTCCCCACTGATATACTCGCTTGACGGTTGGAGGACGATTTCAGAGAGTCTCAAAATCGCCATACCCTCGAAAGCATGCTTTGCGAGACGAATGAGAAGACTAGAGTCCATGAAAGGTGCCAAGGTGGATTTATTATTAATTAAGGACATTATTCCGAAGAAGCTTGGTTCCACGGATAGTCTCCAAAATTGCCCCTTCGACAGTGATTCCACGACGGCTGCGTGAACAAGTGCATCGGGAACGCCTTTGTATTTTGTTTTTGGTCTAGATGTTGAGTTTGTACGAGAAACGTTTGCTGAGCTGTCGTTTGCTGTAGTTTTCCTGACCTCGAAGCGGTCAACAAAGTATGAAGCGCTACAAAGTGCTGCTGTAACCATGTGCGCGTATTGATCCGGGGCTTTCCTGGTATTCTCATCCAATGTTGAAAAGTCTGTCTCGGTGACAGACATGAAGAATCGGTTATCCGCATCCCTGAGCTTGAAGGATGCTGCACCCGTGGGGATGGGTATGTTCTCATCATAACAATCCAGATTGCTGCCGTTACATGCACACCATTGGAAAGTAGCCTGATAATCTTTCGCCATAGAAAGGTTCCTCGTTTCAGGGTTCAAGGTGAACGATGCCAACTTCAAATTGCGAAGTGTGCAGCTGGAACTCCTGATGTTGGCCATTAGACTGAAACCGGGATTTGGTTCTTGATAAACTTCTCGTGTCCAGTCACTAGGGCTGAGATGAAGAATTTCGCAGTCGTAATGGATCTCGAATCCATCCGTGAGTGCGACATAGTCAATGAGTGGAGTGGATGTCAACGGGGCCTGTATCTCGGGAACCAAAACATTTGAGGTCATCCCAGGAGGGTAATGTAGCCCGTAGACATTGATGGCATGGTAGAGTTCGGGAGCAGAGGAGGGTATTCGCGTAATTGTATCGAATCCTTGATCTCTCAGGGTCCCAAATGACTTCTTCAGCTGGAAATCCGAGCGATGGCTCGTAACATGAGCCGCCTCCAAACTCAGCAAGCCCGTAGATACGACTGTCTGAAAGGACACATTAGCCTTGTATCAACCACCCACACTTCTTCACGTACCGCAGCTAGGAGTAAAATTTGCCCAAGCAAAGAAAACACCACGATCCAGTGCTTATTCTCAAATGCTTTCCACAAGCTGACCACCAAAGGCGGGGATCGATAGTCTAAATTTAATGATTTTTCGATGGGCTTTGCGCCACTGTATAATTCATGCCATGAAATCAAGATCTTGATAGTATAGTTAACTTGCCTCCACAGAGCACTGACCACAACAAGTACTGAATATTGATCAGTCACACGCAAGCTATGGGCTCAATGAAAGATGACTCACGAGCTGTTGGACCATACTTCCAAGCGTAGTAATTTTCTTTTTTTTGTTGGACTAAGCCATCATATATCCTAGAGAGGGATAGTAGCGTGACTGTTACGAAGAGCATAGTGGCGAATAACACAGTGAAGGTGGTCAACGCCTCCTTCGATAACCACATGGGGACCCATATTCGCTGCGCATTCAACTTCGTATCAGTATCAGCAGGTGAGCGGCGTGATTTACTCATGAATGCGTAGAAGGATGAGCCCTTGAAGCGAGTCCATCCCTGCGGATGGGGGGCATTCTCATCCCCATCCGGATTGATAGGGACATTCTGCGATGAATTGTAGAGCATATTCAACGCGTGCTTGAAGACCAATTGCTTAGTTCAATGCTTCGCAATACGTGTTTTCCGGAGTTTCGAGCCTGGGGAGAGCAGGTTCGTTGAGAAGTAGATCAAGTTCAGATTGATGATGGCTAGCAGGCTTAAGGACTCCGTTCTTATCCATCCGAACATCCTAATACTACAGCGCCAACCCCTCTTTCTTTGCTGCTTCTCGTGTATTCTTGTTATCGGACCAAGAGGTGGTATGAGATCCTTTGTGAAGATAACTAGGCTGATTTCACCACCCCAATACCACTCTACTGCGGGACGTCATCCAATGAAAATGCTTCAGCATGCGTCCGCAGGAAACACTGCAGTTCTTTAATCTGCGTCGCCGCTAAGCCGCAGACTCGCTGCCGACAAAAACGGTTCGGGCTGCCTATTCGAGGTGCCTCCTTGCCAAAATGGATGCCACCTTGCTTGAGGGCTATGAAGGAAATTTTAGGAATGCGACCGTGGGCATGCTTTATTGGGAGATAGAAGGCAGATTTTGCCTAAAAGGCATACTTGCTCAGGCTCCATGAGGGACAGCTAAGCCAGCTGGTAGCTCCACTGAAATTGCAGCTTGCTGTCGCTTTTGGACGACGGGAGTCGACAACTTGCGCAACCACTTCTATGTCCTTATGCTTTTCGGGTTCGCCCACTTGAAATGGTTTGGCCATTAGCTGCTATCGACATGATTGCCTCGCATACTGCCGCACTTATGAATGTCAATGGGACTCAAATGCCATTTGCGAAGGGTCAGTTACTTCGAACCCATGAATCTCTCAGACGTTAAAGATTGGATATATCAGGCGGTTCTCATCATGACAAGTACAAGCCTCGTGCCCACAATTGCTGATGAGGTTACCGGCTCCCCATGACCTGATGTGCGCGCAAATGCCAAATGCCGAAAGAAACTCGCCCAAAATAATAACGATAATTATGCGACCTTGTCGATCATACCCGATGAACTTGGCCCGGACCCGACGAATTGTCCGTCATACGCATTAGCCGAGCATAGAAGCTCACGGAAAGCTGCTCGTTCTCTTATTGCCTTGGCGTTGCGCCGTGTGGAAGCATTCCCAGTGGGACGATGCAGCCGGACCTACCCTGTATGTCGACCGTGTTGCTGTCAATACCACGCATCGTATCATCAATGAAACCTCTATTTCAAGATATTGCCTGTGGTGTTACGGGACGTTTTGATTGAGGTTTCCCCAAGCCACGCGCAACGGGGAGGATCTACGCCACGGGCGCCAACACTCACCACAGAAGGCCAGGGTTTCGTTGAGAAGGAAAACGTCGGGGTCACGGGAAAAGCGGTCTGCTCCTGAATAGGAAAATGGTCTCTCAATGGAGTACGTCAAGGGTGGGGAAGAAAATGCAAGGGAGGGCCCGTTGGTTCCGTCTTCCCCAACCAACGGGAATCGTGCTGTTCTGTCAGCTCAGCTCAGGTCTGGTCTGGGGAACATGATTTTCAATTCCCCCCCTTTTAGGTCCTTTTAGTACGGGCCAGGGCCTGCTGATGTCATGTTCCTGAACCATCATTTCCCAAGTCGCGACACAATCCTCACGATATGCCCTTCACCACGCTGCCGCGCGAGATCAAGTGGATGATATGGGCAAACGCAGTGCCCGAAGAGACGTCCGAGGTGTGCATCCTGTGGCCGCTCTACTTCCCCCGGTCAGAAAAAGCACAGGAGCCGCTTTTAGTAGACCTGCCCTATCCAGTGCTCGCCCACGTCTGCCGCGAGAGTCGACAATTCATCACATCGCCGCCCGGCCGATACAGGAGGTGGATTCCACGGTTCCGCTTCTCACCACAGGCCAATTGCATGGTCCCCTTCCGTCGATACATCCCAGAACTCGACACGCTTCACATCAGCCGGTCCAACTTTGCCGCGGTGGTAAGAGATGGAGCCATCAGCGCGGGCGTGCTGAGTCGCGTACACCACCTGTCGGTCGACTCGGTCCTTTGGTGCATGGGGCAGACCTGGTTTCCTACGCTGGTCTTCAAGCACTGCCAAAACCTCAAGACGGTTTCCGTCGCGTTCCCGGCTTCGGAGAGCGAAAAGTACAACTACCAGCAGGCCTCGTTCCAGGTCCCGTCAAGGCGGTCTCGGCTCGTCAAGGTTGAGGCGGCCGAGGTCCCGCAGGGGAATTTTGGCTTACGGAGCTACCAAGATATCTCCATGCGGGAGTTCGTGGACCGCTTCTGGACCAGAGGCATCCAGATGCGAGCGATGTATCAATGGGCGACCATACGAGCGGAGCACGGCCACACGGACGACTGGTACACAGGCGATGCTTGGGACCCGGAGAAGAGGGCCTTCAAGGGCATTTCACACGACCCCTGCGTGTTTGTGGAATTTAGGCGAGGCGAAAACGGGGAGGAACTCTGGGAGGAGGTGTGCCACAACAGACTGCTCCCGCCCGACTACCACGGAGCGGAGGCTGACAGGACTCGCAACCCCGAGGAGTGGAGGGTAAATGATGAAGATCTATACGAGCCTCATCGGAGGCAGTCCCAGTGCGAGCCACCAAGCATTGCGGCTTGAAGGGGGAGGACGGCGGAGGACGGCGGAGGACGGCGGAGGCATGTATTCTTAGCTAATTCCTGGGTCTCTTCACGGTCATGGTTTCGCATGGACAGGTTTCTTGGATGGTTTTCGTCTTACGGCCTACAGAGCGGTATTCAACCTACCGGACGGCAATAAGCCCTAATAGCCCTGATTTGTACTACCGCGCTCCACAAAGCTCTAGATAATACGCCCGTCGTGGCCCACGCCTCCACGCTAATTGCTAATCGGAACAGTCGCGCTTCTGCTTCTATCAAAAGAGGGGAAGCGAAAAGGCGGGGAAGCCCCCAGCTGACGATAAAACGAGGAGAAGGGGTGCGAGCAGCATCCCCGACCGGTCTCGGCCGGCGTGGACACCTCAGTAGGGTGGGCCTAGCAAGACACGATGGCGCCCAATGTCGGCATCAGCGTCCCAGCTTCGCGTGGCGCTGTACAAAGGGACGCTTCCTCTTCTGCTGTCCGTGTAGTTCTTCTGTCACATTCCCTGAGCCAGTGAGGTGAGTGCGAAACTTGATTGCGTTGAGTTCCGTTGCAGCTCACGGCATTCACTATCAATTCATTTCTGTCTCATTGAGCCTCTGCCTCTTCAGCTCACTGCATCTCACACCGCCTCCATCATGGCGTCCCCTACTTCAAAACCCTTGGATCTGCCGTCTACGGTCGACAACTATCCCAAATCCCACTCAGTAGACCAGGTGACCACGACGCCCTGGTTCATTGACAACCAATTCTACGAGTCTGCCGCCACCGAGTTCATTGATCTGTACGACCCCGCGACCAACGAGCTGGTCACGCGTGTCCCCCAGAGCACGGGCGATGAACTTCGGGCCGCGGTCGACTCGGCCGAGAAGGCCTTCCCGGCGTGGAAGGCTACCTCCGTCCTGTCGCGTCAGCAGATCATGTTCCGCTTTGTGGCGCTGATCCGCGAGAACTGGGATCGTCTTGCTGCCGTGATTACGCTGGAGCAGGGCAAGACTCTGGCGGATGCCAAGGGCGATGTGCTCCGTGGTTTGCAGGTCGCCGAGGCCGCTTGTGCGGCGCCCGAGTACCTGAAAGGCGAGGTGCTGTCGCTGGGAAGCGACATCGAGACGAGATCGTACTTGGAGCCGCTGGGCGTTGTTGCATCGATTTGCCCTTTTAGTGAGTCTCACCCATTTCCAAGTGCATTACTGCATTGAACGTTTAGGCGATCTTGCCTTGAGACATGGAGTCTACGACATGGACTAACAAATTCGTAAAGACTTCCCTGCCATGATACCTCTCTGGTCTCTGCCTGTAGCCACCGTCACCGGAAACACAATGGTGCTGAAGCCGTCGGAGCGCGACCCAGGAGCGGCCATGATCCTGGCAGAGCTGTGCCAGAAGGCAGGCTTCCCCAAGGGCGTTGTCAACGTCATCCACGGCACGCACAGGGCCGTCAACTTCCTTCTGGACGAGCCTAGAATCAAGGCTATCAGCTTTGTGGGAAGCAACAAGGCCGGCGAATACGTCTACGCCCGCGGGTCCGCCAACGGCAAGCGTGTCAAGGCCAACCTTGGAGCCAAGAACCACGCGGTCGCTCTGCCCGACTGCGACGTTGACCAGGTTGTCAAGGCCATTGCGGGCGCAGCTTTTGGCGCCGCAGGCCAGCGCTGCATGGCGTTGAGCACCTTGATATTGCTGGGCGAGTCGGAGGAGCTCCTTGCCAAGCTGGTCGAATCCGCTAAGGGTCTGCAAATCAATGGCGGCTTCGAGTCAGGAGCTGACCTGGGACCCGTCATCTCGCCGGAAAGCAAGGCTCGTATCGAGGAGCTCATCGATTCGGCTGAGAAGGACGGTGCGAAGGTCATTCTGGATGGCAGAAATGCTAAGCCAGAGGATCCCAAGTTCGCCAAGGGTAACTGGATTGGCCCTACCATCATCACCGGGGTGCAGCCGCACATGCGATGCTACACGGAAGAGATCTTCGGCCCGGTCCTGGTGTGCCCCAAGGTTGACACCTTTGAGGAGGCAATTCAGTTCATTAACAACAACGAGTACGGCAACGGCGCGGCCATCTTCACCAGCTCGGGTTCGGCAGCGGACTACTTCCGCCGCAACATCGAGTCCGGCCAGCTCGGTATCAACGTGCCGATCCCCGTGCCGCTGCCCATGTTCTCGTTCACCGGAAACAAGAAGAGCGTGGCCGGAGGCGGTGCCAGCACGTTCTACGGCCGCCCCGGCGTGAGGTTCTTCACGCAGCAGCAGACGGTCACTGCTCGATGGCCCATTACGAAGTCGACGATGCCTGGGAAGGCTGACGTCGTGATGCCTCACCACCAATAGTCCAGGATAGCAAGCAGGAAATCTTGCGTGCAACAGAGGTAGCATGGGGATTAGAAAATGATAGTTCTCAATAAGCGTTATGCATTATCAGGATACTTTAGTATTTACGAATTCGATCAATGGATTGTGTCCGCAAAAGTTGCATTTCCCTTTCAAGAATAATACATTACTTCGCATAGGTTCGTCTTTGCAGATGCCAGGAGATAATGTTCAATGTCCTTACGTTCGATGATGGACCCAAAGAGATCTCGATTCTACTCAAGCTTCTTTAGCTCACGACAAGTCCTGCTGCAAGTCGATGGTTTGCCTCAAATATGATAAACGTGTCCTTATTTTGAATCAGGTCTAGAATATAGATGTTCGTAAAGCTCCTAAGATACACGCAAACTAGTAAACGCAAAAACAATTGACTTTATTTATGCTTCAATTCCACATCCTAAAGAGTTCCGAACAGACGATCCCCAATATCACCGATACCTGGCTTGATGTGCCCACTAGAATCAACCTCCGGGTCGACTGCTCCTGTGATGAAGCGCGTGTTTTCCGGCCACACAGCAGAAGCCGCTTCAAGACCGATCTTACTTGACAAGAGGGTCACCACTGAGATGCGCTCCACTCCCCAGTCCCTGAAGCACTGTTAGCGTCGGCACATGGGAATATCGCAGGAAGCGAAAAAGCAAAACTCAGTGTACTTACTTCAATATGTTGATGGCTGCCGTGATGGTTCCGCCAGTCGCGAGCACCGGGTCCAGCACGTAGGCGTGTTTTATCCTGGGGTCCTTCGCGGGAAGCTTGTTGTAGTACTCCACAGGCTGGAGCGAGAGCTTGTCACGGAAGAGGCCCAGGTGATAGATGACGGCGTCGGTATCTTCTGGCAGCTCCGCCACGAAGGGCTCTTGCATCTGCATTCCGGATCGGAGAATGACGGCGATGGCTACCCTCTCGTCTGCGGCGGGCTTGGTCACCGCTTCGCGAGCAATGATGCTCGTCAACTCGGTGGTCAGCCGTCGAACCTCGACTGGTCTTAATGAGAGGTCGCGGAGCCTCTGGAGCTTGGAGTTGAACTCCTCATTTGAGCACGTAACGACGTTGGAAGGCATCTCGAATACAGTCTGTGACGCGAAAGGGACAATGAACGTTGCACGGGGGGATCAAGCTTGCCTCAGTGTCCCGTGGCAGTAAGTGTTTCTTATGAGGTGTTGTTGGTGCAATTCCCCTATCAACGGAGCGGAGAGGTGGACGCTGTTGACGCGACAAATCAGCGATTACTTGACGGGGCGTGTCAAAGCGAGATCACAAGGTACGGACGGTACCGATCGTGCCGTAGATATGGAGGGGATGGTGTAGATAAGAGGGGAGTGGGCTTTGCGACTGGCTTTAGACACACTCTCTAGTTTAGTTCACACCCCTGAACACCCCCCGGCGTGCGAGGCTTCCGATAATCGGGTCTCACTTTGGGCACAAACACGAAGGTGCTACAAGTCCTCGGAAACTTATGAGTGAAGCCGTGGTTGCCTTGGGATAAGCAGAAGGGAAGCTCATAGAAACGAGGTTGTGCAGGCATCTCGACAGAATTGCGCGTACAACATCATCACGACTCAAAATGCCGTCGGACAGAGAACACCTCCTCTCGCTTCAGGCCGTGCGTGCGCAGGCCGCGCGTGTGCTGAAAGCAGCCAAAGCGAACCGGCTCAATCATTTCGATTTTGATGCTTCCCGGATGAGCGACGCAGCCGATTATGTGTGCAATCTGATCGAGGTGCGTGAGAAAATGCATGCGAAGACAGGTCTGTTGGCTCACGATGCGACAGCGCGACTTTGGCCCCGACAAGTACGACACAATCCCTCCTCACGGGCGCTGGCAGCATTTTGATGTCGGAAATGTCAACCGCGTTGGAGGTCTTATTGAACGGTGGTCCGAGGAGACCAAGGGCGACGAGGTCGAGATTACTCGACGCCTCATTGACCTGTTCTTTGTGTCGGTGCTGCTTGACGCCGGGGCCGGCGATGTCTGGCGATTCAAAGAGCCCGACACCGGGCGTGAAGCTGTCAGAAGTGAGGGTATCGCCGTCGCGTCGCTGCACATGTTCGTCGCAGGCGCTTTCTCTTCCGATGAGTCGTTGAAGGAGAAGGTTGATGGTAAGCAACGAGCTATGGCAGACGAAGCGCAACGCTGACGGTGAAGTAGGCAAGGGCCTGGTATCGCTTGAGGAAGCGGATTTCAACAAGTTCTTCCAGATTTCAGAAGAGAACCCAATGGTGGGAGTCTCTTCGCGAGTGCAGCTACTCCGCTCGGTTGGGTCCTCATTGCTGGCCTTGCCCGACATTTTCGGCGCGGCCGGGCGACCAGGAAACCTCGTTGGTATGTCTTTTAAAAATCTCGGATGCATATCAAAATGCTTACTCTTTCTCCCAGATTACTTGATAGGCCGTGCCCAAGACGCAAAGGTCCTGGACTACGAAGAGCTTTGGTCGTGCCTACAGAAGGTGCTGATCCCATCGTGGCCAAAGAACCGCACCGTGTTCGAGGGCGAACCGATTGGCGATGCCTGGCCCTTGCGCATCTTGGCTACTCTGTCGGCCGAGGAGGGAGACACGCGCGAAATCAGCAAGATCCACCCATTCCACAAGTTGACACAGTGGCTGGCGTATTCGCTATCCGTGCCATTCCAGCGCCGGCTCAAGTACGAGTGGCAGAACCTCAATCTGGGCACCGGGCTGCCCGAGTACCGCAACGGCGGCTTGTTTGTGGACCTGGGCGTCCTGAAACTCAAAGAAACGGATCTGGAGGTTGGGCGCAAGGCATCGGGCCAAGAACTTCCAGAGTTCGATTCGTCTGACGATGTCATAGTGGAGTGGCGCGCCATGACTGTGGCTCTCCTAGACGAGCTGCACGGCATCGTGACGGAGAAATTCCAGCAGAAGGGAGTTAGCCTGACTATGCCACAGATGCTGGAGGCTGGAACGTGGAAGTCTGGTCGCGAGTTGGCGGCTGAGAAGCGCCCACAGACAAAGTCAAGCCCCATTCTTGTCATTAGCGATGGTACCCTGTATTAATTTATGAACTTTATTCGCAATAACGTATGGTTCTCCAACAATGTAGTCTTCTAGATTTTCTGAGATATCCTTCGCCTGGTCTACTGTTGTTGCCCTGATGAGTCTTGATGTACAGCTCTCAAGGGATTACGTCTCCTCTGTGCCCCCTTCCACATCGTTACATCGGTTCCCACTCCTGTCATCTACAGCTGAATTCTGTATTTCTGTATATCCTTAAAGAGAAATAGGACACCACTTTTGGCATCTCTAATTGGGTGGCGACTGTCGACGCGCCTTCAGCAAATTCGGCATAGAGTCCAAGTCCATCAACATCCACTTAAGCGCCGCCGATGTCGCTGCATCGTCGGGCATCGAAAGGCATCTTATCACAGAATGGATATTCATAATTCCCCATGATACGCAAAGCACTCTATCTATCTTCAACCTGTTCTTTTGCCTAGGCGTGCGAATACCGGCGAGGGACCTTGCTAGTCTCACGCCTGGGGTTATCTCTGTTGGTGGACATGGCGTGCGACACTCCTCCACAATCTCGCACTCCCCTCGTCCTCACCCCTCACGCAACTCACACGCCTCACCCAGGGCCATATCGAACACCCACCATTGCCCCGGCTCCATGGTTTCCCTCCTAGATACGGAGAGATACACTCAGGCGTGCATGTCCCGGTGCCGTTGATTGCTGGGTGGGGTGCGATCAGTCCTCACGCCGTGGTAAGACTCGCTTTATCAGTCGCAAACCGTGAGTCGCCAGCCTGCACTGATCATTCAACCAACGTATTGATTAAAAGGCCTGATTTCAAACCCAGCCCTTACTTAGTCCTGGTAGCCGCCCATCCTCACACTTCATTCATGTATTGTACCATCGCTCTGAATCTCTCATAATGACACAGAACGAGGCAGCAGCGGCCAAGTCGCCGGAGCAAGACGCAGAGGCTTGGGCCAACCCTCTCAGCTCATTATTCAAGACCCGCATTGTGGTAAGTAACGGATCTCGACGTGAATTTAGGGCACTGCTGAACTCTTGCTTCATAGCTCACCACATATCCCGGACAAAGCGTTGTCGACCCCATAGAGCTAAATTGGGGAGACGCCGATCCTGAGCGCCGAGGCCCAGTCCTCGTCTCGCGCTCAAAGGAGACGATCAAGAGGCGGAATGCCATCGGCGCTCACGGTGGCAGCTATGCCATCTACAACGCCCTAGCCATCGCCTCGGGCGACTTGCCGCCTGACTTCCGACCAAACTTTGAGAACACACAGCCAACCTTCCATCCTACCCAGCAGCCGGCGTGGGGAGACCCTACCAAGATTGTGTCAATGGATCCGTTTGGCCACAACGTGTCCACGCTGTTCAAGAAGCACCTGACCGCGGGCGTTGATGTCAGACCCTCTATCGCCATCACCCGCGCGCACATGCGCGTCGCTGAGATCATTGACTCCATCAAGGCTGGCACGTTAAATGTCGATGGAGAGGTCGTGGTCAACACGATGGGAGACGTCAAGGTTACCAAGGTCGCCGTTGAGCCCGTATGGCATCTTCCGGGAGTCGCCGCGCGATTCGGCGTCGAAGAGGGCATCCTGCGCCGGGCGCTGTTCGAGTTTACCGGCGGCAGCTATCCGGAGCTGGTGACGCGACCCGACATGAAGGTCTTCCTCCCACCTATCGGAGGATTGACCGTCTACATCTTCGGACCACCGGAGAGGGTGTCAGACCCTAATGTCAAGCTGGCGCTGCGTATTCACGACGAGTGCAATGGCTCCGACGTATTCCAGTCCGACATCTGCACATGCAGACCCTACCTAGCCTTTGGTATCGAGGAGGCCATCAAGGAAGCGCAGAACGGTGGCTCTGGCGTCGTGGTGTACTTCAGAAAGGAGGGACGCGCTCTCGGAGAAGTTGTCAAGTACCTCGTCTACAACTCTCGCAAGCGCGGCGGCGACACAGCGGACAAGTATTTCCTAAGGACCGAGAACATTGCGGGTGTGCGAGATGTAAGTTGGTCCTCTAAACTGGTGTGTTCTGTGTTTACTGACGAGTTTGCAGATGCGCTTCCAAGCTTTGATGCCAGACATTCTTCACTGGCTGGGCATAAAGAAGATTGACAGGATGCTCTCCATGTCCAACATGAAGCACGACGCCATTGTCGAGCAGGGAATCCCCATCTATGAGCGCGTCCCCATTCCAGATCGTAAGTCTCACGCTAGGGCTATCTTCTCTCGCCTCAGATGCTGACTTGACCAGACTTGATCCCTAGTGATTCAAGAGTTGAGATCGACGCCAAGATCAACGCTGGATACTTCACGACAGGCAAGAAGGTCACAGAGGAGGAGTTGAAAGACGTCAAGGGGCGCGGGTGGCAATCTTGGGAGGATGTCTCTCACTAATGGTCGTTCCATGTGCTGGTTTAATGAATGTTTGTATGTTTTTTGCACGGCCGGCTGGGTATAGATCTTGAGTCCTCTGAATGGATGACCTCGTTAGTGTGCCAAATCTTGCTTGTTTCCTTGTCCAATTCAGAGCTCGTGGCAAATTTCGGTCGCCCTCAGTGAACATCTCAAGAATCGCAATTTAGGACTTAGTAGAAAAGTATCCCTCCAGTACAATTCACCTGGGATGATGGGAAATAATGAATCGACAATGATGTTGCTTTGGACAACATGAATAAGTAATATCAGCGCTAATTAATGTGGCTTGAAATAAAGTCCATGATTAAGCCTCGAGCATGTGCACCTTCTGGATGTGGTAGCAGCGGATAGACGTGAATCATCTCGTCGTGTTCGACATACGTGAACTTCTCCATCTCGATGCTACCAGGGACGCACTCATCGGCATCCTTGCCCTGGAACCTGGCACTCAAGCGCCGCGCGTCTGCGCACAACATGTCGGCAGTGCCGCAGAGCAGCATGATCGGCGGAAGACGCGATATGTCGCTGTACAATGGACTCGCCAATGGGTTGCTCAGTGGCAAGTCTGCCGACCACATCCGCATCACGACCCGGGAGCCGTCAATACCCAACCACGGATCGTCTTTGTCCATCCGGATGAGCTCTGGATGGTCCAAAGCAGAGTCCAAAAGCGGCGAGATTGTGACTAGGCAGCGTATCTGAGCGGCTAGCTTTGGCGAAACGTTAAGCAAGTGGTGCATCGTTGTCAATGTCATTGTCCCTCCCGCCGAATCGCCAGCAATGCAGACAATGGGTTGCTTTGAAAGTCGGCATATGTCGGCAAATCCTTCAGCCAGATGCTGCGCCGTAGCGAATGGCCGCGGCACCAACGGATATATCGGGACCAGGACGTCCAGGCCTGTTTCCCGCGCCGCTTGCGCGATGAATTTCCAGTGCACGGCGTCGATCTCGCGATAGAAGGCGCCGCCGTGGATATACAGCATGGCGTGCCGTGACTTGTCCGAGTCTCGACTCCCCAACCTCGATACGCGATACAACGGCCACTCATTCACGTCGACGCGGTCCAAAACAACGTCTGGACCCAGGTTTTGCGGAGGCAGGAAGCTCTGAGGACGAAGGTAAGTTGCCCGGATGCTCTCACGCATCCTGTCAGCATTGCTGAAGATATCTCTTGACCTTCGAATCCATTCTATGTAGAACCTGACTCCTACAGCAGCCCAGGAAGGCATCTTGAGTGTTTGTAACCTGTTGTTGTGGCAGTTTTGATAGATTGAAGCCCTCGGAGGGGTTCGACAAATCACCACCAGCTAGTCTTGCCGAGCCTCGGCTAGATCCTTATCCGAATGCGTTAGTGTTCAAAAAGGGTTTCAGGCACGTCCATTCGATCTTCATGAGACCGAAAGAAGAAGCGAAACAGCCCCAATGACATCATGCATAGCTATTAGTGTCCTGAAAGCATTAGTGTCGAAATGACCTGAAAGCTGGTTATTCCCGGCAATAGGACCGTCGAGTATTCTTAGCAGCGGTGGACGAAAGAGTGGCAGCTTCGAGCAACTTCAGCCCTAGTCCTCCCAATTACAGTGAGTGAGTGAGTGAGTCCAGGACTCTTATCAGACTAAGCAGACGAGATCAATCTCGAGAAGAACATATACGGCGCGAGCGATCATAAACCTATCAATGATGCCCATGGAATATCTCGCCTCGCTGTGCAACTGTTCTCTGGCACTTTGCCAGAATCGCTGCCTGGCGGCTGACCTCGGCCAAGGACCCAACGACCTTTTTGTTCCCTTCGACATAGCCATAGAGCGCATATGGGATGCCCACCTCCCGACAAAAATCCATAACCAGCTTCTGCACCTTGCGTAGATTGTGCTTGGGTATTCGAGGATAGAGATGGTGGACAGCCTGAAACTGCAGCCCGCCGTGGTAAAAGTCGAGCCAAGGAGGGCAATCAACGTCCATGGTGGTTCGAAGCATCTTCTGAGCAAAGGACTCGTTTGGTCCGAGGTCGGCTGTAGACATGGCGAAATGCGAGAGTGCCAGTTGAGCGTGCAGGGGCGTGTTGATCATGTGGCTTACCATGACGAAGACGAATCGATCCCAGGCTGTAGGTATACTGCAGTAGAGAATGCGGTATCCGAACCAGTACCAGAATATGAGGTTTCCAACAATCTCGAACCAGCGGTGCCACCAAGCAATCCCTTTCCGCGGACCCTGGCCAGTGGCAAGGAAGATCCACGACTGGACGTACAAGTTGAAGCGGCCGAATGCAAGAATCACATAATAAAGCTGCGCCTGGTAAGGAACCAGAAACTTGGCGGCGGCGTCGTAGAGAAGCTGGCACTCGTGGTACGTCGAGAAGACGTTGCCGAGGAAGCGATGGTTCACGGCCAAGAACGGCAGATGTTGGTTGTCCGGATCGTGCTCGGGCGAGTTGGTCACCAGGTGATGCACGTTGTGCGTGCGCTTCCACCAGCCCAGCGACAGTCCGCCTATGGGTGCGGCGATGATCATGCCGATGAGCGTGTCCACGGTGAAGTTGTGCGTGATGGCGACGTGGCCCGCGTCGTGCGCCATGAACACGAGCTGGAACCAGAACAGGCCAAGGCAGGCGCCGCTAATAGTGTACCAGCCGCGCACGAGGAACACATACATCAGCCCAAGAAGAATGCCGCAGCGTCCCAGGTCCCATGCGTACGCCGTGTAATTACACTGGTACAGACCTTCGTCGATGATACGACTGTGCATGCGCCTGTACTTGTCGACGATGTCGTCCTGAACGGCCGGATCGAGGGCGGGATACTTCTCCAGATCCAGTTGGATCTCCTGCTGCGTCTGCGAGTCCAAGAAGGCCATGCCGTCCTTTCCGTCTCGGTAAGCCTGGTTCGTTCCCTGCGTCACGGATCTTGGTCTGGGTGAGGAGTGGCCAACATCGAATGCACCAGTGGCCATCGCTGCAGGCGTCGCCTTTTTCCCCTCGCCTTCTTCGTCAGTGCCATTGACGTTGGGCGAAACTTGCCGCCTTGGATCGGTGGCACGAAATTTCTCCATCGACCTTGAATCCTTCCGACTTTGAACCGCTTCATTTGTTGAAGGGTCTCAGCTGAGTGCATACTACAAGGTTCAGTCACACATCTGGAAACTTCTGGAGAATACCTACACTGTGACCTCATCAGACGCATCTCGTCCCACCATGTGCTGGATAGGCTTGTGGCCACCCGGATGATACTCAATCCATTTATCGAGTCGCAACACCAACTGATCGAGTATGATGATAGTCCGGCCCTCTGCAATCCAGCCCTCGACCTGCCTGCGTGACACGAAGTCTTCATGGGCACTGGTGGCCAAGGTCTCCTCCATCGTGTATCCTTAGACTAACACCCGTCCGAGGTATCCGAAACGTTCGGCGAGTGCTTGAGCTGTCGAGAGTAGTCAATTGCTTCGTGATTGGCACCGATTAGAGCTTCTTGTGAGCAGGCAAGCTGGGCAATTTATGTATCTGAAAATGCTATGATACTAGTAATGAATAACCTCATTTCAGAGTAGAGCCTCGAGAACAAGGCTTATCAGGGGGGTGGATTGTATTTCGTGAATCCTGCAACAGGCATTGTCCCGGAAAATTAAATACGCCGAGAGAAGTGTTACGCGTTCCTCGTTTAACAAGAGGGCCCATAAACGATTCAGGGGTTACAAAAGCAACTCAGCAGCAACCCCTGCTAATCGGAGGTAGAGGACAATATTCCAAGTGCTTGCGGAATGTGAGGCTATTTATGCGGTAACAGCACCCCAATCCAGACCATCTCAAGGTTGTATGGTTATGTAAAACTGTGCCGCTTCCATCAGAAGGAATTCAAGAATGCCCTAGGCTCGACTCGGGCTTGGCTCACCTGCAATCCAATTAATGATTGGATAGATTGAGAATCGGATTTTTTGGCGTTGTTGTATCACATATTTACGGGGTTTGTTGAACCAAAGGCGGCATACGGGAATTGTATCAAGATATTTGTATGGCGCAACTCAAAACCGGCCTAAGGCATCAGTGAGGGGTAAACCGCTGGAGCAGCTGAAAAACACATCCTCAGTTTACACATCGCTTTAGTCCTCAGTCTTGGTTTGAAGCTAGCATGGAGAACTATGTCTTTGACCGTTTTCTACGGGAGTGCCAAGTAGTTTATGAAGCTACAAGTGTCCTCGAAATACTTAATTACTCAGTCTGTCGTGTTCATCCGGTTGCTCTACAAGTTCTAACCATAACCTTCTGTGTTATCAGGACCCCTCGAGGAACCTCTCCAATGAAAGTGCATTAGACTTGAGTAATTTCGACGATTTCTTGTACCGCCGGGTCAGTCGCATGATAACTCGAGTTGGTTTGTACCTAGCTAATTAGCCTAATGTGGTACAGGGTGCCTTTACACCCAGCAATGTGAACCAGAGCGAATTTCTAGGCGGTATTCGGCTTGTGTGCGTCTCATCTAACTGCTTGACATTCAGTGTGAATGCCTAACAACTCCTCAGGGTGCAACAGAATGCCAATCACGCAGACACATTCAAGCCCAACTTCATTTCTTTACCTACAGCATGTTACGAGGACATGTTTGATGTTTTCCGACTTCCAAAGTCGAGTGTCGAAACATCGGCCGCTGTAGGGCCAGTTTTCTGGAGCTCGTTCGATCACGACGACGATGATCCTCGTTTACGTGCGTAGGCATCATCAACCACCCTATCCGGGCTAACACTGCCAGCAGAGATAATCCATCGCAAGGCCGACGTGCGCAAGAAGGGCAAGACTCGAGGCTGGGAATTGATTCTGTCGTTTTCCTTCAAAACTAACATTGTGTCTGGCTACGTCAAAGGCACGCCCCAGTCTCATCTTGTGCAAGCTATTGCCCAGTTAAGAGCCTGCGTCACAGATGTCTCGCATCCAATGGTTCTGCCCCTAATCTTTTTCTCGGCAGAATTCTCATCGGAGAGTGACCAGCGCCAACGCGATACTCGTCACTGGCTCCGCCGTCTTGAAAATGCTCTTTCTATACCACCGCAGCTCGAACAGTTCAAAGAGCTGGACAGGACTACACCTGACATCGACGCTTTGAGCAGAGATATTGTGGAATGCCACTCTATGGCGTTGTGGAGGCCATCTCACGTGTATAGTGAGATTTTGGAGGAGTTTCTCACCACGATGGACAGCTTCTGGGAGAAATGGACGACCGTTGATGAGGGAACATTAAGCATCGATGCAAAAGCCGAACGCAGAGCGTTGGTTAGATTGCACAAGCATATGCTATCCAAACTATATCTATGCAGGGTGAAGCTCAAAGGCTTGAGAACCTACACGGAAACTACTTTAGAAAGATTGCGCGTGCAGCGAGAATTGGTAAGTAATGCTAGTTCGAGTGTGGCTTCATAAGGTTATGCTGCTTTATGCTAGCATAGGATACTGACGAGAATACAGCTGAACACCATCATGTCTCAGCGAGATGCCAAATTCAACATAGAGATAGCTGGCGAGCAGCGGCGCATTGCCTATGCGACGAAGAAGGACAGCGTGGCAATGAAGACCCTTTCCTTAATTGGCGTCATATTTCTTCCTGGCACATTTATTGCCACTGTATTCGGCATGTCTTTCTTTAATTTTGAGAGCGGTTCGTACAGATGCAAACCTCCACCACCTATGTACAAGAAAGCGAGACCGGTTATTGACAAAACGTAGAAGCAGGGCCGGTATCCGAGAAGATTTGGATTTACTTCGCAGCCACAGTACCCACGACCATGGTGCTTCTGTCTTCTTGGATTTGGTATGAAGCGCGCCGACGCCAGGAGGATGTACAAGTCGAGGAGAGGATTGAACATCTGGAGAATGACATCATGGCAAGTATACGCAGACGCCGAGCGCAGCAGACATCGCTGGGACCATCTCCAGTCACTATGTTGCAAGTGTCTTAAAAGTGGCGAGCCGTCAATTGGCCTGCCCGAAATTTGTCCGCCTACCTTGGTCTGTGGCGGTAGGAACAGGCTTCGCCGGCACCGAATAAAGCCTGGGTAGCACTGAATCTAACTTGAGTCGCCATAAACTTTCCCAGAACAAAGAATGACTGTCCTGTGTGAGCACGCTGTGGTCAAGGTGGTCGAAATGGAGGTGGTCTTAAAATTATCATAGTACTCGTCATATCCTGATCCGTTACCGCAAAAAAAATTACCTGACATCTGCCAGAATATCCACCGCCGCCTTCTCCGAGATTGTGTAAATGGCCGATGCAATGAACGTGCCCGGGATCCTTGGGAAAACTGACGCATCCACCACACGCAAGCCCTGGACGCCCCTCACTCTGAACTTGGAATCCAAGACCGCAAATGGGTCGTTGTCTGCACCTATCGGGCACGTGCTCGAGGCGTGATGACCCCAGGCTGTGTCGCGGATGAACGTCTTAAGATCCTCCTCGGACTGTACCTCAGCTCCCGGCAGCTCTTCCGTCACATCGACGAACTGTCTCCTAAACGCCTCCCGACCAAGCTTCAGGCCCTCGTAGACGGCTTGCAGGTCCTCGTCTTCACCTTCTGCAAAGTAATTGAACTGAATGTCTGGCACGTCGAGCGGATCCGCTGAGCGGAGCGTAACAGCACCGGCCTTGTTGCGAGTCTGGCCCTTGAGAACGGCCCAGGTAAAGCGGTTTCGCGGAGCAAGAGCGTCGACGCTGTATCCGGGATAGTATCCGACGAATCTGGCGGGGGCTCCGAAGACAAAAAGGTCAAAATCGCCATTCTCTGTCACGGTTGAAGGAACAATCATAGCCGCTGCTGCTCCGCTTGTCTGATACACGCCGCGGTCTCCGAGAAGGTTGGGACGCTTCCACCGTTCGAGGCATGGATCCGCTTGTCCATACAGGCTGAAGGTACATCCGTCAAGAAGAGTCAGATTCGACGGGGTCTCTCCCACGACGACAACTTCGTAGCGATCTTGCAGGTTTGTGCCGACACCTGGTCGGTCCGCCACGACAGGAATGCCAAACTTCGTAAGCTCCTGGGCTGGGCCCACACCACTCAACTTGAGGATTTGAGGGGTGTTGTAGCTTCCGCCAGAGACAATCACCTCGCGAGATGCCTTTGCAGTTCCCTTGACACCAGGGCGAGCCTTCGCGGATAGGGGACTAGCCCTGTAAAGATGAGCGCCGTCGAGAAATTCGACACCCGTGGCTCGCGGGGGATTGACGGACTTGTCAAAGGTCACCTTGGTAACATGACAGTTCAGGCGCACATCGAGCGGGTATTTCTTGGAGCCGTCGCTGTTCTTAGCATCCCTGACACTGAGGACAAACTCGCGCGGCCCGTTGCGCACGCCATCTCCGGTTGTTGTAATAGGAATCTGGTAAAAGCCAGCGTCCTTGTCACGATCCTCCGAGTTCGAGTTCAGATCGCCGGCCAAAAGGGTCACTAGGTTAAAGATGGTGTCGGTGAGGTTTCCGAGCGCAAATCCGCCTCCCAGGACAAGGCTGAGCAGCTGGGCATCCTGGAGAACTAAACCGACGGGAGCGGTATCTACACCCAGCCATCCGCTGTACCCATGATCAGGCTTAAGAGGCAGAAGGTGGTGGTTCTCTTCGAGGCGCACATAGTGCTTTCGCAGATTGGTGGCGGACCAGGAAGAATCGCCGGTGAGTTGCGCAATACGGTCAAAGTCAGATCGGAAGGGGTAGACTTGGATCTGAGCATTATGCGCACTGCATCCACCTAACGCACCAGTTCGTGGATACAAGACGCCCTTGATGGTGGATCCCGCAGGGGGGTTGAGTCCGGTATATGTGCCGCCGCCGGGCGTGTTGTAGGTGGTCTTGAAATCGCGGGCCTGCTGTTTATCGTCTGCGTAGTGCCGAACGAAGAAATTCCACGCCATGGCTGGGTCCTCCGACGCGAGCGCATGGTAGGCCGGAACCGAATAATTGTAGTTGCCTCCTTGGTCATCGCCAGCGTCGATGAGAAGCGTTTTCCGTCCTGCGAGTGCTAGGCGCGCAGCGAGAGGGCCTCCACCAGGGCCTGATCCGATTACAATGTACTCATACCCAGTGAGATCGACCGCTTGAGCCACCCATGCTGAGCAGGCAAGCAAAAGAACGGAGAGAGTTTGTCGCATGTTGGCAATCGCACAGCACCAACAATGTGGAAGCCTCAAAAGAGCGACTGGGAAAACGGATGAGGGGAAAGACGGCGAGCAAGAAATAGAAAGAAGGCAAATGCAATTTTGTACTCTTAAGAATCAAGATGCCAAGACCGCGTCAATTAGCAAACGGGGCCTCGATTCTCCAATTGGTCATGGTTGCAAGGCACGCGTTGGGGCCGAGCTGAAGACCACGGCACGGGATTGGCTTCGCGGCGTCACGGCTATGCTCAGGAGTGGCCGCCGGTGCATGACAACGGTCCCACCGAATCGGCAGGCAGCTCTGAACTGTCGCCATATGTCGGCTCGCCCTTGTGATTTATTGCAAGGTTGCAGCCGGCTCCCCACGTGAGGTTTAGGCCTGATGGGGATGGTGGTAACGGGCGTGACTTAGTTAGCGTGAGCAAGGCGTGAGCAAGGCCGGAGTTGTGGCTAATACGGCAGGTATCATTAATAAGTGAAACCCCAGGAACCTGAGCGCTTCCTGCTCACGGGCCCAGGGCGGCCATGCCGTGGTTGTGCATCCGGCTTTGACCGAGGCAGTCCTGGGCGTCTAACTTCTGCATTCAGTGGAATGTCTAAGCAACAAAATCCTGGTCGGCTCTACTTCTTGTGGTCTAAGTCTTGTTTAAGGGGCTTTTGATACAGTGTTTAGAAGATGTTGTCCAACCAAAATTCAGTATTCAGGGCCAGAATAATTGATTTGAAACAGCGCGGGAAATCACATGTTCATCATCAAGCCATCTGCTTTGCGTGGCCATACACTCAGCGTGTGTAGGTTCTTGCTACGCCACAGTCATTTGCCATCTTTGACTTTGGGTGATGTTGGACTGCCTCAGTGCTTCCAGCCTCTATTAACACCCTGGTCTATACTGTCCACTAAAGCTTACCCGCAAGGCGTTAGCCTGCGCCTGGCTGCCCCTTGCAGCGAAATTCATAAAGCCTTACTCATCACCACTGGCTCGTATTCCTGGCCCTAATCTCGACCTGGACAGCTCATGGCTGCATTGCGAAGCGAATGATAACAACATTTCCAAGAACGGAGATGGTCGATCAATAGTCAAAACACCGCCGCCCCGCACAAAAACAAGGCTTGACTTCCCGGAGGCTCCACCGTAGGGCTGTCGTCCTGTCTAGCGTCGATCAAGGCACAACCAACTACATGATCAAACACAAAGGCCTTATCCGTTCCACGAGTCAGACAGACATATAACTAATAGCCTCTCTATTCTTTGAAAGGTAATCCCTGAATGTCAATTTATTCTCCGACGATAGTAATCGATTTTGTACAATGCTACGATGGTGGGTGTTTCTGCTAATTTGCCTACGTTAAGTGAGTCGAGCCACGCATCGTCACACACATATCCAAAAGAAAGGTTGTTCACGGGTAAAGCTCAATTATCTTACTGCAGGCTCTACTGCTCCATCCGTCGTGGTAAAATAAGCCAAACGCATTCAAAAACACTCATTGCCAGCCATGCCATCATGAAGTCTCCGGTTTGCCATACTCCTTAGTTCGCCAGGTCAAATGCTCGATGAAGGTCCTAGTTCACAGCGGTGCCCTTATTACAGATTCTCAAGCTTTTCAACCTGACCGAGATCTTACTTTGTTACTCAAAATCCTGTTCCTTGTGTGGGTGGAGTATCGGGAAACGGCTCGGCAAACTCCACTGGCATTGCCTCGTCCTCATCAGTCCAGAAGTATAGAGATCTAGCCTCCTCGGCCCCGACGAAGTCTTTGGAATTGCACCAACGGCTCTTTGACCAACCCTTCCAAGCTTCTGGTCGTGAAAGGTGAGGCTCGGGAATCCAGGAGCCGAACATTGAAGGGGCGCCATGCCAGTATAGATAAAGAGGGTTCATGGGGCGGGTACTAGGAATTTTCTCATACTTGGAACCGGGCCGGTTGAGACAGCTCGCAATGTTGAAGTCAAAAATGACGACTCGGGGGCGCTTGTAATCATCCAGTTCCAAGTCGGTGAGCATGACGTTGCGTGGGGCGAGGTCGTGATGTTGGACCCCAGCAAACTCTAGCCTTCGATCAATCTCCAGAATCTGGCCCATAATCTCCAAGCGCTCGGTTGGTGGAATTCGAGACACCAGTTTTTGCGCTAGCAACGAATCCACTGTGCGGCCTTTGAGATCCTCCATCAGGACCAAACATACCGTCCGTTTGATCGGAGGCGATGCGGAAAAGGGGACTTGAATGGCCCAGGAGCCGTAGTACTGAGGAGTGTACTTGCCACCGAGACCTGCATCGCGAATATCCTCGTATGCTCCAGCCTCGACACTGTAATCTTTGTCGGCCACATACGAGACGTCGTCGGGATACATGTAGTACAAGGGGTCGTAAATCTTTACGACAAAGGTTTGGTGCTCATCCCCGTCGCTGCACTACGCCGGATTAGAGTCCAGGCAGGCAAAAGGTCGACGAGACTGTGGGTAGACGCAATCTGCATAAACCAGGCAGCGGACAAGGAAAAAGAGAGGCAGCTGGCAATCATGGGCGAGATTTACAAAAGGGCAGACAGGGTAATCGTGTGGCTCGGAGAGCACGACAAATCGAGCAAACGAGTCTTGGAGTTCTTTGAAGCAGTCGCCAGTTCGTATCAAGACGGAAGAGAACGGTCCAAGACGGCAAAGGAAGCATTGCTCATGGTGCGGCAATGGCGATTGATCAGCGAGGCTCTCGCTCAATTCTTTAACCGGTCTTGGTTCACCAGGATGTGGCCTATCCAAGAAGTTACGCTTCCCAGCCGAGGAAAAGTCCAAATGTTATGCGGTCCGACTCAGATGCCATTTGAGCATCTTCGGTTCGGCTGGGACGTCTTGAAATCTCTCGGGATTCTCCCCACAGCGGTCAACCTGGATCAGGCCGTCGCATTGCAATTTTACATTGCCGATGCCCTTGCACTGAAACGAAATCGAGACCAAACCGCATCAACGGCTTTCAGCGCGCCGCTGATCACTGACTTGTCACAGTTTTCCTTGTGTGGTGTGATGAACGCCACCAGATACAAGGGCTGCAAGTACCCAAAAGACAAATTCTTTGCGCTCTATGGCGTGTTTCAAGAACTTGGGATATCCTTCAACATAGACCCGTCCATGTATCATAGCGAGACCGATGCAGATATCATGAAAGCTGTCATGTTGACGTGTCTGCAACATGATGGAAATCTTGATGCCCTGCGTCTTTGCCAGCGCGCAGAGCCGTACCTTTCGAGCGACGACTTCGTACGAACCAAGCAAGATCCATACGACAGTTTCTCTACGGCAGTATTCGGCATGACTAGGCGATTGGGGCGTGGCCTTGTGAACGCTGTCAAACGTCGAGAGCTTGATTATATCCCTGGGACGGAGTGGAGAAGCACTCTTCCGTCTTGGGTTCCGGACTGGACACAGTGGACAACCAAAGGTCTGGACCCCGTGCGCGACATTCGATTCTTACCTTCCTATTCTTCAGTATTTGTCCAAATATCGGACACCGTGGTATCCGCCCCAACACAAGAAGCAGGCCTCACATCTGGGCATGCCGCGTGTGGAATTTGTCTACCTGAAAGCGAGTGTCTCGGTACCACAACTCACTACGATGTTTCCGGCTCGACTATGACTGTGGAAGCCGAAATTCTGGGAACCATTGAGGACCTTGGATCTGTCGACTCGATCGCCGTTATTTGGGAGGTACTCATACCGCGGTCCAGGCCATCCGCGTCCTGGTTGAAGAGCTCCATCACGCAGTGGATGCGAGATTTTAACCACCACTATCCTGACCCGGCCTTTGCTGCGCTCATTGAAACAATGATCAACTTCGTGTGGCGGTCAAGAATGGCGCAACTCTTTGTTTCGCTTCGAATGGCAGTGAGGACACTGAGTATGCTTGACATTATCTCCTACATCGGCGCTTTCACGAGCCTCGTATGGACCGGGCCCTGGATTAAGGAACTCCTCTGTATGCGACACTCTTCAATAGCGTCATGCCCAACCGATGGATTCACCATGAGAAAACAATCAAAGAGGTCCGGCGTGGGCGATGTTTATTTTGTTACGCACATGTTCAATAACTTTCTTCATGGGAGAACCCCTTGGAATATCGACATGTGGTACGATCTCACAGGGACCGGTATGGCAATGTTGTCATATATGCTATGGGATTGTAGAGTTTCGATCTCTGAATCACTGTTTGGGGGAACTTACGACGAGTTGGACTGGTTCTATCTTGCCCCTCTTTATGTCTACGTCATGTCAGCTCTTGTGCAAACGGTCGCAAGCCTCATTGGCGACACCGTGTTTGTGCTGCTTGGGCAGGCTGTCACTGCATTGTCAGGCATTTGGGGGTTCGCCGTCCTCACCATATGGGCCCGAACCGTGACAGTCCCTGTACTCGTCATCTTTGGAGTACGAGCTTGCTATAAATCCCCATGGCGGGTGTTGGGCGGGATCTTTGGGTCGGAGGAGTTCCGGCAAGGCGATGCCTATACTCCTGGCATGCATTTCTTCTCAACCGGAGACGGTGCCACCGGAAATACCAGTGGGCCGGTGCAGGAGAAGGATGTCCTAGTTAAGGTTAGGGGTTGTTGCGATTATTCAATTCTCAGGCAAAAGGACGAGGGATACACTTTTATAGGTTCTGCGTATGTGGGCAACGTGGCAGCAGACAAAAAGAACAAGAACCGCTCAGCGTGGAGAAGAATCAAAATCTACTAGACAGGACCGAACAATCAGTTTAGTGGATAGACTCAATGAGCAATACGGGGCCCGATGCAGCAATGTGGTGGCTGCAAGCGATGTCTTGGCCGCTACTTATAATTTCATTGCGCCCTTTTCCTGCTTGAGAGGTTCCGTAGATACGTGAAATCCCAAGTCTCATCTAACTGTTAAGTTGCCGTGTTATTGATCCATTAAATATTCACCAGCGTCGCACGTTTTGGCCGACGAGAGAGGACACCCTGCCGAACGAAGTAATTCACACCATGTCCAGAGAGAGCTGGGGAAGGAGAGTTGCGATCATGACACAATACATAACAAGCTGGGAACCAAGTCTTGAAGAGAACGAGATGATTGCTATTGCACCGGCGGCATGCATAAAGGCAGGCGGAATCAAGATGCCTCGCAAGAGTACTTAAGGATGGAGGTAATGCTTTGCGACATTATTAAATGTCTGAAGGACCCAACCAACCTTGGAATCCGTTTGATATGGCAACACGTTTTGGGGTTGTGGGAATACATAAGGAGTTAAGAGGCTGCGTATGGCATGTTGGAGGCGCCAACTCGAAATTTAGCAGCAAGTCAGCCAAAATCCTGTTGGTTGGTGTTTTGCCGTTTGGGTGGGCGGACGTGGGTGGCGCAGCAAACAAGTGTACGACCGCAGTTCGCGGGCTGCCTCACGAGGCTGAGCGTGGTGAGCATGAGAATCTTCATAAAGCAATCATGTATTTATAGTGGCCTGAAAACACAAGCGCTGGAGAAAGATTCGACCATCGCCGCCGTCTCATCTGATCGCCCCATAAGATTCACAATATGGTTGCCGTCACCCGAAGTCGAGGTCGCCAATCGGCCAAGAACCCTGCCTCAAAGTCTGCCGCCTCAAAGTCCGCGGTCGAAAAGACAGGACAGTCCGCGAAAACTTTTCATTCTTTTTCGAAACTACCCGCAGAGATGCGCCACCAAGTATGGGACGCCGCAGCCCGGCACAAAGCGCCAAGCGGAAAGCCGGTCTGCATCTTCCAACTGTCAGAAAACAGCAATCATGAAAATCCAGTCCACGATCCTTTGGTTGTTCGCGAGGTACCGACGGAACTTCTTCTCACCACAAAAGAGTCCCGCGCCATTGCCGGGAAGATCGACGAAAGGCCCTTTGACCCTGTTACAGACGTGCTCTATGTCTCCTCTGATATCTTCGAAGACTTTGCCTGGAATTTTCTCGACCAGCGCTCGAACAACGTTCCCTCCTGGGCGGCGGAGGTTCGGCACTTGGCGATTGAGATGACGGCTTTTGCTCCTTACATTGTGCTGCCTTTGGCCCTACAGAGCTTACCACGCCTACACACATTGTCTTTGGTCCTCCCCGCCGCAAAGGGGACTGTAAATGTTGGGGACCCAGTCGTGATGACCAACCAACAGAGGAATCGACCTCTTCTTCGGCCATTGACAAAAGCGGAACTCAAGTCAATGAAGATGAAAGCCGATTACGTCTACAGTACCTGGGCTGCCGACGTCCCGGTCAAGTATGAGACGCAGACCTCCAAGTACATGGAGTGCAAGTTGGAAGAGTTGGAAAGCGAGCTCAAACAATCACCTGAGCCTCTTCCAGCATGTTGGGACGCACAAGAAGAGAAATTAGCCATTTCATTTGAGGCGGCTTGCTTTGTTGATTTATAGTCTGGGCGAAATTTGGCGATTACTCACGGAGCGAAATATTCGGGATGCTCGTTGAGAATAAGAATGCGATTGCATAGAGCATGAGCCTGTGTAATTTCTTGGGGTTGGGTCATGTAAATGATTGCCCTGAGAGAACGGCCATAGAGTGCTTTGGATCTTGGACACAAATGCGGCAATATCAGGGAGGAATACACGGAAGCGGCAATTCAATCACATGGGAAAATAAGTAATGACGAATTATGAATGAATATGAATTTGTTTTGAAAACTGTTCACAAATCAGCGCTTCAATGAAATAAGATAATATCCATCGTGGGCTCTTCCATTTCGTGCGCTGGGGCAAATCCTTGCTGGGATCGGAGACTTTGCTTAGAGCTGATGCGGACAAGCCCCTGCATGAGCTGTAACCCACAGTTTCTGCCTCACTGCACAACCATCATCCTCCCTACAACAGCAATGGACCATCTCCCCAAGCCTCTGCAGCCTTTCAAACCGCTGAGAATTCCGTACCATGCTGGGCTGCCCTACAGCGGGCCATTTGAGGACTTTCCGCATCGCCATGGCTGGGACGGAGCTGACAGTATCCGCTTGAGCACAAACCATTCGCCTGATGAGTTGGCGCGTGTGGCCCAGAGCTGGGCGTTCTTCGGGCTGCTACAGAACTTTCTAGAGAGTGCGGGTGTGCTTCTTGGGCCAGATGATCAAGCCTTCTTGGACGATTTTCTTCGCGACGACGAGGGATTTTGTCTTGAGGAACCAGACGGTCTCAACGATGGCTGGCAAGATGCCGAAGTATTGCGATGGACGGAACCCGGCTGCACCCAAGCGCCAAAGTCATGCTGGAAGGGCGTAAAGCGAGAATCAGGGGGACGAATATTCGTGACGACGAAGCGCTTATGGTGGTATCTCGATGCATCCGTCACGAAACTGCGGGAGAAACCATCCTCGGAGATTGAAGAGGCAATTAAACGCTTGGAAGGCAGTCTTGCTACGGCGCTCTACGTTGTGCACTCTTTCGAGCATAGCTTCCCCTCCGACATTGTCCACAGCCACGAGCGAGGCAGCGGAGTCGAGCATTGGGAAACTCACTTCCTAACAATAGCCATGTCGATCCATGCCCTGCGACACGCACTCACGCAAGTTAAGGTCGCTCTTCGAAATAAATCTGGCGGTGGCGAAATCGTGCCTGGCAGCACGCTTCTGGCTCGATGGATGACTCGACAAGGCTGGTGTCCGTATCAAGCCGCTTGGGTCGCCAAGAGCTTCAGCCCAGTTTCAGGATACTACATCTCGTTACTTGGACCCCCTCCTCCGGCTCAGCAATGTCATATCGGTTGCGACACTCGCCAATGCAAGAGGCTTGAAATTGATATTCAGAGCTATGAGCCTACGCATCAGCCTGGCTGCGACAAGGATTGCCGCCCGGCTGCCCCAGATGTGGGCAGGATATGCGAAATCCTTCAAGAGGGCGGGTTACCACTGGTGTCATTTAAACGTTGTAACCACGAGAAGTGTGATCGCGAGGGGCCAGAGGGCCATCGAGTTGGCTTTCATATGGCAGTAGTACGCTACGAGCCGGACATGGAGTTCTACGCAATCTCTCACGTCTGGTCCGACGGCATGGGAAACCCAACCGCCAATTCTTTGCCGGGTTGCTCCTTGTTGGCCATTGCGAGGACGGTATTTGCAGCTCGGCAAATGAAGAAGGCACCCGATGCAGGGACCTCCAAGCTAGCTGATATTGAGTTTTCCATCTGGATGGATACTCTTTGCGTTCCCCTCGACCCGTCCGTTCGGAAGCGCGCCATCAGACGCATGAAAGATGTCTATCAGCGGGCGACCAGGGTCATCGCCTTTGATTCATCCCTACTGCAGAGCAGACTACGGAGCACGTCTCATCTGGAGCAAGGCTTTCGGATCTTAAGCTGCAACTGGCAGAGACGACTCTGGACACTGCAAGAGGCTGTTTTTGCAGCCAAGCTCACGTTTCCGTTCGCAGACGGTTTGTTCTTCTTTGAAGATTTTCCAACCCTTTCGGAAGCATGGAAAGTTCAAGGCAGCTCAATGGACTTGACAAACCTTGAAATGCACATGGCTCTCAAATATTTCTGTTCGAGTCAATACCGAGCCGATTCTGTGGATGAGGGGCGCATCAACCAAACCGCTAGAGTCGATCGTCTGATTGAGACGATTACGCATTTTTGTCACCGCAACTCGTCTCGGCTATCGGACGAGGCGATATGTCTTGCTACGCTGCTGGATGCCGAAGTGGACGCTGTTGTCGAGATGGAAGAGTCGGATCGCTTCCGACACGTTCTGGAACATCAACGTGCGTTCTCACCAAACATCATCTTTCTGCACGGTCCGAAAATGCAGTGCGAGCCGTATCGTTGGGCTCCAGCCACTTTCCTGTATCCTTGGAACTCTATGCAGAGAACGTGCTTCATGCCAAGGCCACTGAGATTTCCTGGATCAGACCTTATGTCTACACTGAAACTAGCCACGGTTACTCCTGGCGGGTTACTCATTGATTTACCAGCAATCATGATATGCTCTCCCGATCGAGGCTCAGTCTCCGGTACAGGCTTCTTCGTGCTCGATATCGCCAGCGGAAACCAACGGCTGCTTTTTATGAGCACCGTTCCTGAAGATGGCAGTGACTCGAACGGTGTCCAGCCTACCATCACTTTCAAGGGAGAAGGTGATGCTGATGAAGGGAATGTTGTCGAGAGAGGCAGCGAGCCGGAAGTCACCCACATAGTCCTCCTTATTAACTTTTTGGGAGCCCCTATGACCGGGTATGAGGATTTGACGCAGTACCGAACCATTGGACTTCTTGTCTCTCAGGTGAGGCAGACCAATATGACCATAAATGGTCAACAGACCACCGTGCTTCAAGGGCGGTGCGAGCACCGCGTGAACGTCTTGGAAGTTGAAAAGAACCCATGGCTTATAGAAAAGCATGGAAGTAAAGTCTTGAATGATGATGGTAGTACGAAAGGATTCGATCTCAGAGACAAATTACTGCGCGGGATTGTCATGGAGAATAAGCTCGTCAAGATGTGTATCAGATGATAGGGGCCAGATTTGAGAGGCTGCTACTGACTTGTCCTGTGCAGTTGTGGATCTTCCACTATGCAAGCCTCGTTTCTTCATACCATACTTCTACTTAAAAATATCTCTTCGATACGTAAGTACCTAGAGTAAGTTCCTGGTAGACAATAACGCGTGGGTATAATAAGCAAGATTGTCTTGTTCTTGGAGAGTTGCTGAGCCATGGCTCAGTAATAAGACTTTCAGATTGGTCTTGACTTGACGCTCCTTTAGACTCCTGATCAACAAAGAAAAAGATGAGAGCCAAGAGAACCCATCATTACTGTGTATCAAGCGACTGTCAATCGCTTCAATATTGACGACCAAGTACAGAACCGGAAGTTGTTCGACGACTGATGCTAGCAGATTGAACCATTCAGCCGGAGTTTTAGCCGCCTGGAACATCGCGCAGGAGAGAGATAAAGACTTCTCAGAATGCGAAGATAGGTTGAGGCGCAATACTTGGTGTATGAGGCTCTGAATGAGCTCAATTGTGGACATACCCCGATCCGAGCTTTGGAAGGGCGGCTTCAATATCCAGACGACCGGAGCTTGGTGCTGCCGGAGGGTTTGGACTGCGCTTATTGCCAGCGTTTTGATAGATTCGCGTGTTTTGTATTCTCCTTTGATCATAATCAAAGTAGAGCTTGGATTTGACTGCCAGGCCCTGAACTTGGCGTGCTTCGAGATTTTGTGGATCGGAGTCGTTTTCGAGCGTGTCTTTGCCTGTATTTTCATCTGGTAATGTTGACATTTACTGAGCAAACTTAGTGGGTCTTGTTTTTCCCCCTTGGAAAGGCTATCCATTATGCTGTTAAGTTGTATATCCGTGAGTCGCTTGTTCGTGTCGAGAAAGCCACTAGAGTTGAGTGTCTGAGTTTCTACAAGCGTCTGTTAATCCTTTTTCCACCATCTGGAACGCTTGCCTTACCAATGCATATCTTGCGGACTTCCGCGAGCAGAACTTGCATTTTCATCTGGCTCTGTCCGAGCTCATTAATCTTGAGATGCACGTCGCGTTGCTCAGCTCGGGCCCCTGCCGCAGAAAGGTTATCGATCTCCACCGTGCAGCTCTCGATGTCTTGGATAACATCGCCATACCGTAGCTCAACTGGTCTCACCAAGGCATTCACCATGCGACGGAGCGTGCTTTCCTCATACCATGTCTTTGCTCGTATGAAGAAGTCGATTACGTGAACATAGAGTTGCACCACGGCATCTTTCATTCTTTGCGTTGGATACAAAACAGTGGAGAGCTCTACACGCGGTAGAGAATCTGCGATCTGACTGAGGGCTTTAGACAATGTTGCACATAACTTTGCATTGTTTTCAACGACCTGACCATGGTGAGCAAGCTATCAATTATTCTTAGTTTCGGACTTACAGTGAATAACAACTTGAAGGCTCCCCAAGCCAGACTAACGTATTCAGGGTGGTGCTGGACGAAGACGTCTAAAATATTGCCATAGAATCGTATCCGAAGCGAGAGTTTTGTGAGCCATTTTTGCACTTTCCCATCCTTGGCTTTAGCCTCATATCTTGACTTTGCATCCTGGATGATCTGATCCAAATCCTCGAGGCTAGACGAGCCGCCAGCAATGCTTCGCTGTCCGTGATTGCCGGTGAAGTCGTCGTCAAAGACCGTGACCGCTCTTCCAAAAGCCTCTTGGGCTAATGGCAAGGACCTAAATGTAGTCGGGAGTCAGCGGTTTCGAGAAGAGTGAGGTTGAATAAGAAGACTAACGGCCCAGTTTCCGTGCCAAGATACCATCCTGGAGCTGAGTTCATCCTGGCAGATTAGAGAAGGGGCAAGGCATAACTTTGGTTCCCATTGAGGCCCGTAAGATGAAAGGCTAACGACATGCACGAGACTCTAAGATTGGTTGCTGCCTAAGGTCATGCCTGAGAAAGGGGCTGAAAGTGGGCTGAAAACACGGCAGGCTGCATAGAAAAATCATTGGCTAAACGCGGGTCACGGCTCGCCTCATATCGAAGTAAGCATTGCCCCTTTGAATCCCTCAGACCCCGCTCCATCCCGCGAAATCATGTGGACGGTTGTGCACTTCAAGCCTGTTTGCAATCCCGAAGCGCGTTTTTTTGTCGTTGGTACATCACCTAGCACATGATTGGCTCATTCAGCCATCGGGAAACAGAAGGGCAAGTACCATATGGCTTCGTCGGGTTTTCAAGGGAGCCTTGCCATATCTCGCGATGAGACGTCTGGTAGGAATTCAGACATCGATCATCTCAACATGATCGACCCTGACGATGAGCGGCTTGCCAGTGTCGGAGAGGTAAGTATTCAAAACGACCCAGTCCACGAAACGACAACCGGTCGCAGGTAGTGATTGTGATTTGATCCTAGGCACCATCTCCGCCTCCAGCTCGCAGGTCATATGTTCGTCGCAATTCGGGCTCTGAATACTACTCCGGAAGCCCATCGGAGTCTGATCATAGCGGTCAATCAGGAAAAATTGGCTACAGACAGATTCGAAGTCCTTTTCGTCCACCTAACCGAGTGGTGCACCATGTGAGGTCTCCACGTCGTGGTCACATCACAATGCCAGAAGCGGAATCATTGCCGTCTTCACGAAGACATGCGACCGTGGCCGACGATTCAGGATCGGAGGCCGCAGATGTCGAATATTGGAAAGATGGCAAACAACCCACGGGGGCAACAGTCCGAAGTGAGGCTTCGGAAGACTCCTCTGGGAACGAGTCATCAACTACGGGTGAAGACGCATTGGTAGTCCATCCAAAACGCAGTATCCAGTCAACAGACGACGGATTTACACTGAGAGAAGAAATTGAAAAGCTCAGGCGCGAGAATGAGGAGCTACGTCAACGACAAGATGACCGCAAGGTCCCTGCACGACCCGCCCAACCTGCAACCATCTACAAGACGTTCTATCACATTGAACCGACATACTACCTCAATGAGCCTCACTGGGAACCAGGCGACGGCAGCATTCCTATCCTGAGTTGCAGAAACGCGATACGGAGTCTCGATGACTACTTGGATCAGCATCCAGACATTGCGTTTGCCATAATCAAGACGTATGATCGGCGGCCACCGTTAGATCGTTCCAAAATTGAAAGAAAAGATGGAGCGTATCGCAAGCCTGAGCCACAGTCGCAGTATCTCTCGCTCATATCCGAATCCATGATTGAAGCCATCGAAGAGTTTGTTGACCGGGTGCCCCGGTTTCGACAGCTCTTTCCTCAATTCAACCCTCGGAAAAATATCAATGCGCCCTATCTCTTCATGTTTCACAGTGCGCCGTATCTTGAGCAAATCCTGCCTGACTTGGACGCCGTGAGCAGGCGGCTTTTAACGAAACTAGATCAATGCATCAAGGAAAGCCATGGTTTCGAGCACGACTCAGCCAAGGCCCTTGCGAAGAAGGGACGCGTCTCTAATGACCTGTACGGGTACCTCATTCGACCAGGCGATGTCCTTGTCAAGAGGGAAGGACCAGCCACTAAAGCGTACATCGCATTAGATTGGGCCCATGAAAGTGGGCAGTCTCAGCAGGACCGTCGAGATGACTACAGATTCGACAGGTGGAATGCACGAAAAGGAGCCCCGACAAAAGGATGGGACCCTCAAAAGCAAGAAGAGATTAATCAATGGTATGGTTGGACGGTGCCAGTTTGGTCATGGGCCTTTGACGGCAACTTTGAATCGCGACGAACTGAGCTCGAAGTTGGAATACAAGCCAGCTACTCTCGTGAGATACTCCCAATAAATAAGCTAGGAATTATTCCGCTCCAGTACGCATCCCCCGACGTCCGAGACCTTTTGGAAAAGAGGGGGAGAATGTTCTGGACACTCCGCTTCGGTAGATTTATCAGCTACCAGCACTCTGAGGATGGAGACCTGAGCAAGGTGAGCTGCCTTCATTTTTTCTCCAATGGGCATGATTCTGACTAAAGATCCTAAAGGTAGCCGACAGACATATGGTGGACGTTGAGACCTATAAAAAGCTACATCCAAGGTCCACCATGAGTAAATGGCGGCTACAGTCAAGCCTATCTTACAAGGAAATGAGAAATGACGAGCCCCCGGGAGGAGATAGCCTCCTCGTATTTCCACCTCAAATACCAGGCTTTAATCTCTTGCGAAAGATGTGGGGTAAGGAGATTTCTCTTCCAGTGTTTGATTGATGCTGATATCCCTAAGTGGACTTGTATGTCGATCACATGTCGGACATCACTTGGAATAAGCAAGCGTTCGCCGACCTTGTCGTGGATGACGAGACCAAAGAGCTTGTGCAAGCGCTGGTAATGAAGCAACTTGCAGCCGCGCAGTCCACCGACCTCATTGCTGGCAAAGGCAATGGCCTAATCGTCCTCCTGCATGGCGGGCCGGGGACCGGCAAGACTTTCACCGCTGAGGGTGTGGCAGAATTTGCAGAAAAGCCATTGTTGCGAGTAACATGCGGTGATATCGGGACGACTGCGGAAACGGTGGAGAAGAAACTACAATCTTCATTTTACCTGGGAAAGATCTGGGACTGCGGTAAGTTCACCTCAAGGTGAAAGTAGTTCGGCAGCTGACCCAGAACAGTGGTGCTTCTGGACGAAGCAGACGTATTTCTCGAGGAAAGAGATATGAAGGATCTAAACCGGAACGCTCTGGTCTCGGTCTTCCTTCGAGAGCTGGAGTACCATGACGGCATTCTCATCCTAACATCCAATCGCGTGGGAACATTCGACGAAGCCTTCAAGTCCCGCATTCAGCTATCGCTGCATTACGAGAACCTGGGGATCAGCCAACGGCGGAAGATATGGCGGAACTTCATCAACCGCGTCAAGTCGCTCGACTCGACCATCGACTACGAAGATATCATGGACCACATTGACGACCTGAGCAAGGTGAATATGAATGGGCGCGAGATCAGAAACGCAATCACGACGGCAAGGCAGCTTGCTCAGTTTAAGGACAAGCCTCTGGGATACTCGCATCTGAGCCACGTCCTTCGTGTCAATGGCAAGTTCGGCAAGTATCTCCATGACCTCAGAGACGGTTTGACGGATGATGACGTGAAACGCGAGAGTGGGTTGAGACTGTCATACAAGAACTCAAATGGTCGCCATAAAGAGTCCCCTTTCTAGAGTTTTTAAGAGGGTGTCAATGCGGTAGATTCTTGAGTGTCCTAGGTAGTACTATGTGCCATTCTTAGACCAGGAGTTGTTCTTGTACTTTCTTGCGCAATGTTCAATTCTTTTTCTCTAAATTTTCTTTTCTGCGATAGCTTTTCATAGATCTAACAGGAAACTGGGATAGAGTATCATGGGCCTGAAAGGGAGAAACATCGTTATCATTACTACTTATCTCGACATCCTTCTCCTCAAATTACGCTCTCTCTACCTTGCCAATTGTTCCAAGATCCGCCAATCAAAGTAAGCGCCAAGGGCCAAGTAGGCTACTTTGATCCCCCTTATTAAAGGGGTCGCTTTTTAATTCTAGCTCAAGCTCAGTCGACACACCATATCACTCTTTCTCGAAATGGATTTTCCAAGCCCAGGAGGTTGGGCTTTCCAGTATGATGCGCCTAAACAACAGCCAGCGGCCAGCGAATCGTGGGTCTTTCAACGCCCGTGGTGCCCGGATCCCTACCTGGCGCCGTTGATTACTGCCGATGCTGAGCCCGGATCCAATATGGCTTTTAATGAGGATGAGTTTGTGACTCTTTGGAGCCAAATCTACGATATTTATTTCAAACTTGATTACGTCAAGCGTGAGGATGTAGTCTTTCCACCCACGAACACGGGTAGGCATGCAAGCCTCGACAAAACGCGCCTCCAGGGTGAATTTGCCATGAGCCCTCAGGCGATCTCTTTGATCGAGCGATTGCCATATTCAAATACGTCCCCACAGGAAGAAACCATCTTCTTTCTTGAAGCCATAACTTTAAATTATCTTAACGAGTATCATATTCGCCAAAGTCGTGATCCGCACGGCATGAGGGAACTTTCGACAGACCCCGAAATTCAGAACAACCCAGGGGTCAGCTACTTGTTCCCCAATGATGTTCCGCTCACGCTGCCGGCCGACGGCGAGGGCATGACTTGGATTTTGGACCTCAAGTATAGTGAGTCGTCTCTTGATTGAAGGCGGGCGCCCATTGATTGTCATGACTAAACATACTCTGAGATGCGTTCCGTGTCATTGATCGCATTCCTGAACCACACACCAAGGGCTTTGGCGTCCCAACCAATTTTGTGTGGGAGCGACCAGAAGACCTCAATCACTATCGAAACTGGCCGGCCTATCATGCACCATTCGTCCTCAAAAGGCACATACAAGACCTCGTTGACCTGAAGATCCTTCCTTGCTCCACAGGCGGCGGCATGGAACTCATGGCCTACAATGTATCACTGAGTACCCGCTGAGAATTTCTCACACGGAATAACACTAACATCCCAAACAGACAATTGAAGGACAGATTATTCGGAAAGCGTTGAAAAAATACGGCTGGCCGCATTCATTTGATACAGAAGCCTGGGCTCAAGCTTCGGAACAGGTCTATGAGGAGACTTCCGCTATAAATGAGCGATATGAAAGCAGCTTTGACCTCTACAACTGGGGGAAGGATCGGGAGGAGCTCATTGAGCAATGGATGGAGAATCCAGATTCCGTCCCAGAGGTGGGCCCTGTTTCAAGTGCAGACTGGAACGCCGATTTTTAAGGGCCGCATGCACTCTTCGAGTTTCAGTGTTCCGTTAACTCTCATATATCTTGAGTCACAAAGGATATCTCCATATCATTTAATAAGTCACTATGCCCAAAGTAGAGCTTGTCTGCGGTGGATGTAATTCGCTATCTCACACGCGAGGCGGTGTGGATCGTGATTTCGACCTATCCAATTGAGGAGGAGCCTTACTAACTGTTCTATTCTTCTTTGACATATTTGAAAGGAACGTCTTGTCGTAGACTGTAAAATCAGGGCTGAAAGACAGGTTTCCCTGATGAGATGGCTATGAGTTGATATGGCTCGACTGCGTCGAACACACTCTCCCGGCCATCATTCGGGCGGCTGGTTGCTCCAGGTCCTGGTAGTATCAAGACGGAATATCCGCATTTATGGACTCGCCAGCCAGTGGTAGATTTATCTTTACGTCCGCTTTAACTCTGAGGCAGGAGTCAACGAGTAATGCTCGCCCATGAGCCAATCAACCAACCCTGAATCCTGACGTTGGCGCTAACTTGCCTTGGCAGGCCCTTTGCGAAGACCCGTGCTATAAAGAGCCAACAACCCCCAAACAAGGAGCCGGATCGCCTATATTTCTGCCCCTAGCATTCCCGTGATTTGTCCCTCTTTCGTCCACGGCGCATCCAGATGGCGCACCCGAACCTGGTCCCAGGGCAGGTGCCCCTATTGGCAATCCCAAGGGAATTGCGAGACATAATTTTTGCGAAGCTCCTTGTCCTCCACGAGCCCATAGTCATACTTAATGACTACCAGTCCCATCCCGAGCGGGACACAGCGGTTCGTGGGTATCGGTCATCGGATCGTGAAGAGCTCGGTCTCGCCGTTGCGATTATTGCCTCAAACAGACAAATACGCGACGAATCCATTCTAGTGCTCTACTCGCGAAACTCATTCCGCTTTTTCGGTGACACCAGCTTTCCAAATTTTCTTCAGGCTATTGGAGCCCCTAACGCCGCGTTACTCCGGAGTATCGAGACCCGTTACCCCGGCCTGGATCATGCCAGCACTTCCAGACTTCTTGGGCACTCGAGCAATCCTCCAGATACAAATCTGGCAGGCTTGTCGAAACCGCTGTGCGGCCTCATAGTCGCAAACTGTGGCAGTTTGACATCAATAACGATCACAATTGACGTCACGCGCAACGCTTTGGCGAAGATGCTGAAAGGGCCGCTCACGGTGGAAGATATAGAGGCGAGCATTGAAGCGATAGACGCAAGCCTTAGGCAAATACCAACTTTCAAGAAGGTCACAGTGAGAATCTACGAGCGGGACCCTGACGCAGAGCCAGTTGCATCCGCGATTTTGGCGATGCGTCGCCATGGCTGGGTTGTTGGTGTTTACTTTTGGGGTATCTACGACAGGCTTATGAAGGTTTATGAACCGTACCCATGATTGAGCTTCAAAAAGAAAAGAAAAATAATATAAACAATAATTATAATAATAACAATAATCTCTATTCTGTGAAAAAGCCCCGATCGAAGTACGTTATTAAGATGATATTTTCATATCTTTACTGAGCTTGACGCCTCGATCATACACAGCTTTGTGTCGGCAGGAATTCAGGGTATGTAGGCCATATGTCCGTCAAGGCGACCAGCGGCTGGTGCAGAGCCAGAAAGCCGGCATTCAGAGCCATGTTTTCTACTTGAATCATCTATGTTGAGTGAACAAGACGAGCTTCTGGGAAGCGTAGAAAATGATGTCACCGGGCACAGTCGCGGCAGAGTTCCGTATTCCCGATCAACGCCAAGGTGCCAAGACGCGCCTGAGCGTATCCGCTGTAGATGAACATGGGGTCAACAGGTCGTTTCCAACAAGATCAATTCATTTATTGAAATCATTGCTGAAGGGTAATTATCATCTAGTTCAGTCAAAGGTCTACTTCGATAATCCGAGCTGTTTTCCTTCGATCCTCTTGGTCCCTTCGGAACTATACCCTCACAATTGCTTGACTCAGACATCGCAACTACACCGAACGGTGATGGTGGCTATGTTTCACGATCAGCCACGCACGTGACATCGCTTAGGGAATGACGACGACTTTGTTTATACGGTCACAGCGGCAAGAACCCCTCAGTCCAGAGAGACATTGGGATGTCGCACCTTGTCCTTCATCTGGTCTCACAGGGCTCTTCGTCTCACCAGTTGCCATAATCAAGCGTGTTTCTCTTCTGCGCAACTCGTCCTCTGCATTTAACCTTATTTTGAAGCATCAGCCATTCCGCAATGGCTCCGACCCCACGCTTACGTTCCTCCGCATTAGCCCCAATCTCCACACTCGTAGCCTTTGGGCTCGTGCTGTCGGGGGTGGCTGCTCAAGGTTCCAGCCAGTGCGATATAAATAACCTTGAGACATCTTATCCCGCTCCCGTCGCTGCGGATGGCTGGTCGTACCGCCTCGTCGCTTCTGATTTGTCCGATCCTCGAGGCATCCTTTTCGACACCGAGGGCGCACTGCTCGTCGTGGAACGGGGCACGGGTATTGTGCACCTCGAGTTCGAGGATCAAGGGCAAACATGCCTGAGGGTGAGCAGACAAACAACATTGATTGAAGATGATGGGGTAAGTTCATTGAGCCTTAGCATTGGGCGGTTTGGCTGACGTCGAACCTTAGCTCAACCATGGAATCGCCCTCTCCGAGGATGGTCGCACACTATATGCTTCCACTCAAAGCGACGTCTACTCGTGGCCTTACGATCCGTCAGGGCCCAGTCTGAACACCGACTCCCGTCGGACCCTCGTTGGCAACATGGGAAACCGTGGCCACACTACTCGCACACTCATGCTCTCTCGCAGAAACCCCGACGTACTACTTGTCTCTCTTGGCAGCGGCTCCAACCAGGATGTGGAAGCCCTCGACATCACTACCGGCATTTCACAAATCCGCTCCTTCAACATCACTGCTCTCGGCGAAAATGATGATCCCTATGATTACACTGATGGTGATGTCCTGGGCTGGGGCCTGCGAAATTCCGTTGGCATAGATGAGCACCCCGGGACAGGCGGCATCTATTCCGTGGAAAACTCCGTCGACAACCTGTCCCGCCAGGGCGAGGATATTCACAACGACAATCCTGCCGAGGAGCTGAACTTCCACGGCTACCTCAATGGTAGCGAAGAGGATCAAGGCGGTAACTACGGTTACCCGCTATGTTACACAATCTGGTCCACCGAGAACTTCCCGAATCGAGGTGACCTCAACATTGGCGATTCGTTCCCTGCCGATTGGGAGAGTCAGAGCCAACGCAATGTGACAATGCCAAGTGATGAGCAGTGCAACTCTGATCATGTTCCTGCTGTCCTTCCATTCGTGGCGCATACAGCGCCTCTTGACATCAAGTTCAACGACAATGGTACCAGAGCCTACATTTCGTTCCACGGGAGCTGTAAGTCGACTTTTACGTTCCGTATGCTGGATAAATGACTAAATCATGCTAGGGAATCGCGAGGACCCTGCAGGCTACGAGGTCTCCTACGTCGACTTCAACAATGACAATGGGCGCCCAACAGCTAGCCAGGATTCGACGGATGCTGCCACCCGTATCATCTACAATACAGATGTGTCCAACTGCCCAGATGAATGTTTCCGTCCTGTCGGCTTGGCTTTTGATTCAGCAGGGCGCCTGTGGTTTAGCTCTGACAGCACTGGTGAGATCTTTGTTCTAGAGTATAACAACAGTACCTCAAACGGGGGCGGCAACGGTCAAGGTGGCGACAGCGGAGGTGACGGCGATGGCGACAGTGGAGTGTCGCCTAATACAGGCCCGGGACGAGCAGGTTTTGCTTTGGTTGTGGGCGCTGCCATGGGCTTCATTCTCATGTAACGAGAAGATCATAATTATACTCAATTCAATCTACCACGCTTTCGCAGTCTACTCTAAACTCGCTATTCTGAGCCAGAACCTTTTTTTTACTCGTTTTTTCCTATGGAGGTACGTGAAAAGGTGCATATTACTATTTGATAAGTGAAGAAATCATGAATTCGAAAGCACAACGCAATCGCAGGTTCCTGGAATCACATGCACATCCCATGGCTGGGCCGTTGAGCATTTGTTTCTGCAAGTGAGAAGTCCAACATCGCAGGCCCAGTCCGAGGATTTATCGCCAATGGATTATCTCCAAAGATCAATTTGCCATGACATATCATCCTGTCACATGGATAGCGTACTGATTTTCGCTACCTTCATTTGGTACTGGCGCCCAAGTCATCTTGAAGATTTTGTGATTTAACAGTTCCGCAAGATCATCTGCTGCTGATGAAGGAGCCCGTTCCTGGACTTTGGAAATTTCTGAGAATATGTTCGAGCCAGCCCACAAGGACGCCATGTGTGCAATACTTCGTGGATCTTTTGGCAAAACTCTCTGGAACCCTCGTTCGACCCAAAGGCTGCCAAGAGTTGCGAGAGCAATGAGACCTAAGACACCTATGATGATGCCTGTGGCTATTGGGCTCTGGACTAGTCTCTTGACCCGGTGGTCGATAAGAATGCCTCTTATAGGTGGAGGCCGAGGGGGCGCTGTGTCGGGAGCATTGCCGTCGAAGCTTCTGCGATACCCATGATAATTAAGCAATTGTGCAATTTCAATACCACTGAGTTTCTTCCAAGCTGCTTCCGCGGCGTCTTGTTTGCTCTCGTCGTAAAACCACGGTCCAGGGATTCCCCAAGGTGAAGTGGTGAGGGCAATTTCTGCGCGACCACCACCAACAAATGTGCCACTTTCACATGGTGACAACCGTCCGATATCCAATATAGGCTGAAAGTTCTTCACGTACAACCAAGTCGCAAGTTCAACGAGATTGTCCCATTCTAGAAGAGGCAGCCGGCGCTTGGATGACTCAATCGGAATAGGAGGATGGGTTGTATCTATCTCGAGACCCGGGAGTAGTAAAGAGAGGTCGACATCGATCTCAACGAATGCGAGCTTGCAGAGCATCCATTTGAAGTAAGTCACCTTCCCATTCTCAATCTGTCCCCACATGAAAGAACGCTCCACGATGCCACGGGAGGTATCTTCGATTGTTGACCTGAAGCGTATGTCGGGGTTGTCATCGCAGGCTCGGAGCGTGAAACGTGGCAGGCCAAAGTTTTCATCCTCTTCTTTCAGTGTCGCGTTGAGCCGCAGTAGTCCTTGCCGCCCATCAGAGCTCGGTTTGGGTCCTTCCAGAGTCAAGTCCAGCTCATCTTTGTCAAGAGTTTTGCAATCAAACTCAGGGCGGAGGGCTGGGACCTGAAATCTAGCCGTCAAGTTCGAAGAGTGACCATGAGGCAAGTCTGGGATAGACAGCTGAGGGAACACAAGATCCTCGTACGTCCAAGCCGGAAATGAAGAGTTTCGGTAGAATAAGAGGCCTAAGATCATGGCAACATCCATTGCTTTTGCGGTTTCCTCCGGGCCTAATTCCTTAGAGCTGAGGTTGCTGGCTGGGGGGTTTCGGGTGCTTGAAAACCAGGAATCATGCTGCGCCTGTATTACCGATTCTCTAGTTATGTATTCTTCCGCAAGCAAAGAACTCCCCAGAGAGGTTAGCACTAGCGACGCTCCAGCACACAGCATGGCAAGTAGCAAGGCCAGACGCGAAGAGGAGTGTGTGACTGCTTTCAGCACGCTGAAGTGCTCATTGAAAGAGATCTTCAATAGGGGGTAACGGCTACCTTCGACTATGCAGGCGAACGGTGCGACGAGACGCACTGCAAGATATGCAGCAGTTAGATATCCTCCGATTGCCACGGCGATCAAGGTTGGCAAAGAAGTCCACAAAAAGGATTCAACCGGAGCGACTCCCAGATCAAACAATCCTCCATTTCTCCGAGATACGCTACAGCTATAGCTGATGAGACTAATCACGAGAGCAACGAAGCCGACGAATGCTACGCGTACAAAGATGAAAAGCTGCCACGGGCAATACCACACCATCTGCTTTTCACCCGATTGCTTCAGGGCGGCTGTCTGAGAAGTAGGAGAGTAAACATTGCTAATTTCCATCTTGCCGTGTGAATGATGATTTTGGGGTTTTTGCAATCGTAGATGGAAGCTTGTATGTAGGGATTCAAGCCACTTCATCGTCCAATGCTTTTGGGCCTTTAGATCTGCGATTTGTTGGAACTTGGTTTCAGTTTCCTCGTCTGACATATGGCCCGAGCCCTGCAGTGTTGCTTTGAGTGCAGGGTTATTAACCAAAAACGCAACGGAATGAATGAAAGTGGCAGGATCTTTGCCCGAGAAAGGCTTCTTTGGAACAAAGTAGAGTGCCAAGAAGGTCAAAATAATGAGAAGACCAAAGACCGTAGCCATGATTGCATATTGTAAGGTTTGGACGAACAGTCGATTTTGTGAAACAAGTGCCGAGCCAGTGATTTCTCTCGAAACATGATCCATCGCCAAATAGCTGACTGTCAATGGAATTAAGTGTTTGAAACTGTCCTCAACGAATTGCCGAGCAAAGCTGGTATTCGTGAGCGAGGTGAACTTAAAATCCCGATCCAATGGTTGGATTGGAAATTGGGCTGGCCACCATTCTCGTCCCCCTTCTAGGACCTCCAAGGCCCAACCTATGTAGCCGCCATACGAAAGATTGTAGCCATGATGCGGGTCTGCAAAAGTTCCCATATTGTGCATGAGTTGCACAATATTGAACGGCGCTGGGCGTGACTTTGCAGTCGGATCTATGGAATAACTTGAAGTTGTCCGATTTTGCAAAACCTTTCCTGAGGTTATAGTTGCGCCTACATGGCAGGCTATCATCACAGAATGCTCCAGGGTTGTGTTTTGTGCCCGATTGGTGTCGTTTCTTGAAGACTTGGCTCTCCAATACGCAAAATGTACCGTGTCTTCCTTGCAGGAACTGTTCTCCTGAACACTTGCAAAGTCCGAATACCAGGCTCGATCACCAAATTGATGCCACCCTTGGGGGGACTCGGCATAAATCTGAAATGACTCGGAGCATTGAGGTACACGTCCTGTTAACTCTTCGTAATAAGTCCCGTCTTCAGGATTGTAGTAGCCTTGGTAGGAAGTGATCTGCCCAATTTCGCATTGTGCTTCCCCTCGAAGGATGTCTACCTCAGCCTCGATCATGATGTTGTCTAGCTCTGGATTCACAGCATTGAATCCTTGATACACAAAGCCACTTCCAGTTCCCTCTGGGTAGGGGATGTCGAAGGAGCTTATTGCCTTGATGGTCTCTGCGGGTTGCCACAAGAGGAAGGCGAGTGGGTTCAGTTGCTGAACGAAGTCTGAAGCTATATGTAGAGGTACCCCGTAACGAAAGACCTCGGTCTGTTCTATGACGAACAAACTGGCGGAAACAATCGTTTGTAGCTTCAAGAGAATCGTAACCAAGACTATGGAAAGAACGAGCCAATCTTTGATATTTGCCGCCTTGACTAGTACCCAAGGCTGCAAGACCGAGAAATAGTTGAGTAACAAGGTCTGAGAAAATGGAGCACCACTGTCCTGGTGCAACTTGATCCAAGGTGCGTAGCAAAGGCTTTCTACTTCAACTCGGGACCACACGAGGGAGGCCAAAATGAGGACTAGTCAGAGTCAGCATACCATAACAGTTCAAGGGTTTGGCTGTTACCTACTAGCAACGGGACCAAACCGCCACAAGTAATACAAGGTAGGAGATACAGCTGCAAGGCCGCTGTTCTGACGGGAGATGACGTAAAGGATCGTGATAATAGTAAAAAGCGTGACCATGAGTAAACCGAACGCAAGGAAAGTGACCGGTCGCATGAATTTTGGTGTCCAAGTCGAGCTCAACTCGTCTCTCACAGGTGTGGGTGAGACTGACAGCACCTCGTTCTCATTCTGGCTATATGAGCTTGACATGGACACAATTCTCGTCGAAGTCGGCGTGATTTGATCGCTTTCCTCATTTTGGGCGGAGGGCTCAGAAGAGGAGTCGTCAGATGGTGGAATTCCAATGCTCTCTAATTGGTTGCTCTGAATCCTGAGGCTATTCTGTCCTGGCTCAGTCGATGAGATCTGTCCAGACTGAAGTACATAATGCTTGCTGTTAACCAGCGAAAATGAATGTCTTTGGATATTGTTCTCGACCTCGTCTGGGTGAATGTCATTCGGTAGAGTTGGCTCCTTGGGCTCTACCTGGAGTAGACACTGGCTGGCATTTTCTGGAGGTGTCTCGATTTCTTGGTGGCTTTCGTTTAGTTCCTCACTATTAAGAATAGCCTGTGGCGCTTCAGAAGAGTCAGAACGATCAAGCGGCAAGCCGTCAATATTATTTTGATCTTGATTTTGTCGAGCATTCATGGTGGCTGAAATAATGTTTGGCCTGAGATAAATCCACAAATATATGAATGACAGCTGTCAGCCCAGGTAAGTTCAGGCAAGATTACAACATTCGGCTCTTGCGGAAGAAGAGAGCTTCTTGGGCCATAGATTCTCGGCTGAGAGTTGAAATATATAGAAATCTTCTGGGCTGGCGATCCTTCCTATCATAGAAATAAGGCTCGAGCACTGCGGGAAGATAGCCCCCATACGATTTTGAGTCTGATGGGGGCTGTTTCAAAAACAAACAGCCACTATGTATTCGAGGAAGACTCGGAGTACCCTCCTTGTGTTAACTTCTCTGTCTCTGTTAACTTGAGTCTGGGACATCATTCAAACTCACATTTTAGCCCCACTATAATCTAACCGAGATGCGCAAGGATTCAGGGGAACACAGGCAGCGTGTGCACAGCCTGCTCCGTCGGGCGCCGACGTTACATCAGATGTAGCCACTGGGCGAATGGAGGGCAAATTGATTCGCGATAGCCCCTGATGCATTCTTCGCATCATTGTAGCCTAACATGGCTTGAGCGAATAGTACTGATCCGCACATCAATGAGCGGGCTGTGGGGGCTACATGTGGGGGCTACATGTGGTAGCATCGAGCCTATTCGTATCCAGAGATGGAAACTTGTGCGTTTTACTGTTCAGCTATGTCATGGGAGGCGTCACATTTTTCCCCCCTTCGGCCCTTCGACGCAGCAGATAGCCTGGTTCTGAAATGCAGCTTGACAACCTCCTTCGCAAACCATGCTCGTTGTCATCTTCAGGGGTAGAAACCACTGCCTGCTTGAATCGCATATTCGCCCAAGCTGAAAACGCATCGCGACAAAACACGCGTCACAGACAATACTTTCGAGCCATCGATTGAAGTTCATTCTCAGCGGGTATCTAAGATCTCGACAACGTTTAAATACTTTAATAGGGTTAGCAAACTATCGTGCTACAAATGCAATGCGGTCCCTGGCTGTGAGGCTGGATCCATAATACAGCTCTAGGGTTGGCCGATTTACTGGTGTCTGCCAATTGAATGGAAGGTATCACGGAAGTTACCAAGACGTGCGTTCGCGAACCCGACAAATGATTCGCATGTTCGTGTCTATTGTCAGCTTGGCTGATTAATTGAATTAAATCGATGCAACAATACACATTTCCTCCTGACCCTAGAAACACATCAACATATTGGCTCGACACTACCGTATGTGGCATTTGCATTATACTCGCTGGCTTCCCCTGGAAAGGATGACAACGTGGGCTCTTTCAGTTGAACGACGGTAGAATCGCTCCAAAATACTTTGTCAAGGAAATAATATAGAGTGCCATGTTTCTTGGGCGTTCCCCTATGCATAGCCTTGTAGGACAATGTCAGAAGTCTGGCGCGTTTGTTAGTAGCTCGGATTGTGCTTCGGTTCTTTGTTGGCACCACTCGAAGATTTGGATGTAAAATTCAACCAGTCTGAGAGCATCTTTGCGGTGTCTCCCAATTGAAGAGCGCGAGAACTCTTATCTAAAGCAATTGGCGGCCGCGCAAATTGAGAGAGATCGCTAAAATTAGTCTTATCTGGTAAGACCCTTACTTCCACTAAGATCGCGAGAACGATCACCGAGTCACGAATGTCACCGAGTCAGGCCCACAATAACATGTGGGCTCCTGCGCGCGCAAACGAGCATTGGTGCGACCTGGAAGGCTAAGGATTAGCACGCACGCATGCATGCTCGCACCGAGTCGGCTCGTTTGTGAGCGGTTGTTGCTTCTCGCCGAGCGACGGAGCAAGGCCTTCACTTATTAGCAGCGGGATGAAAACCCTGTCATTGCTTCTTCGACCGCTCTTTGCATTGTTCTTTGTTCACATCACTTTGAGTTTGCGCCCTCGTTGCTGATTGGGCTTCACTCAGACTGCCGTACAGCCACAGTCGACACACGCTCGCACTCACTGAGCAACATTCTTGGGGGTTCACTTATTTAGCATTTTCAAGCAAGCTTCGTCTCCCCCTGACTAGGCTTGACATCGACGTCAAGCAAGCACGCCACAGTTGCGATGCTTCCTACAGTGCGCTCAGCCCGCATTGCGCGGCGGCAGTGCGGTCGCGCTATTCTCAGCGCAGTTGCGCGACGCACCCCTTGCCAATACACAGCCTTCTCTGCCCAAGCTGCTCGATCGCAGTCGACCAGCAGCTTCGCCAATGTTCAGTCATCTGTGGCCATCCGCGACCATGAGAGGTTCTCGCGGCGCCACAACGGCAGCGAGCCCGAGGAGCATGTAGAGATGCTCAAGGCACTTGTTCCCCCAGTGTCCTCCATGGAGGAGTTCATCCAGCAGACCATCCCTTCACAGGTCCGCCGGAAAGAGACCAGTCTGCGACTGGTTGAGCAGCGAGACAGCACTGCTGAGCCTACGCCCATTCCCGTGGATGGGTACCCAGAGCACGTGGTCAAGGAGCGCTTGAACAAGCTCGCGGAGCTCAACGTCGAGAATGAATCATTCATTGGAAGCGGTTACTACGGAACTCTGGTGCCTCCCGTCATCCAGAGGAACATCCTGGAGAACCCTGCCTGGTACACGAGCTACACCCCCTACCAGGCCGAGATCAGCCAGGGCCGCCTCGAGTCGCTGCTCAACTTCCAGACTCTCGTCAGCGAGATGACGGGCTTGGCCATTGCGAACGCGTCCGTCCTGGATGAGTCCACCGCCGCCGCCGAGGCCATGACTATGGCGTGGGCCAACGCCCCGGCCAAGGCCGCAAACAAGACCTTTGTCGTGTCGGAGAACTGCCACCCTCAGACCCTGTCTGTCCTCCAATCGCGAGCGGAGGGCTTCGGAATTGAGATTGTTATTGGCGATGTCCTGAGGGACAACTGTGCCCTGATCCGCGACAACGCCGGTACCCTCATCGGCACGCTCATCCAGTACCCCGATACCCACGGAGGTGTTTTCGATTACCAGCAGCTCTCGGACCTCGTCCACGAGAAGAAGGGTCTCGTCTGCGTCGCCACCGATCTCCTCGCCTTGACGAGGCTCAAGGCCCCCGGCGAGTTCGGCGCCGACATTGCTGTCGGCAGCGCGCAGAGGCTGGGCGTTCCTCTCGGCTATGGTGGTCCCCATGCGGGCTTCTTTGCTTGCGCCGACAAGTACAAGCGCAAGATCCCCGGCCGCATCGTCGGCGTGTCAAAGGACCGCCTGAACAACCGGGCTCTGCGCCTCGCCCTGCAGACCCGCGAGCAGCACATCCGCCGCGAGAAGGCGACGAGCAACATCTGCACCGCCCAGGCGCTGCTGGCCAACATGAGCGCCTTCTACGCCATCTACCACGGCCCCGAGGGACTGAAGGCCATTGCGGAGGACATTGCCAGCAAGACGCGGCTGGCACAGGAGTTGATCGTGCAGGAGGGTGCCTTCAAGACCTTTACTTCGGGTGTTCAAGAAGACGGCTCCGTCCTGTTCGACACCGTCACGCTGCAGGGCACTCCTGAGGCCGTGTCCGAGGCGCACAAGAAGGCTTCGGCGGCCAACATCAACCTCCGACAGGTGTCCGAGGACAAGGTTGGCTTCTCTCTGCACGAGGGCATCAGTGTTGAGACTCTCGGTCGTCTGGTCCAGTGCTTCGGCGTTTCCGAGCAGAAGTTCACGTCCGCCCTCGAGGCCGGAAGCGCTGCCGTGAACAAGACCATTCCCACCAACCTCCAGCGCCAGTCCTCGTACCTGCAGCAGCCCGTCTTCAACAAGTACCACACCGAGACTGAGCTGCTCCGCTACATCTACCACCTCGGCGCCAAGGATCTCTCTCTTGTGCACTCCATGATCCCCCTGGGATCCTGCACGATGAAGCTCAACGCCACAACCGAGATGCAGCCCGTCTCGCAGCCCGGCTTCTCCAACATCCACCCCTTCGCCCCCGTCAACCAAGCTCCCGGCTACCAGGCGCTCATCGACACCGTCAGCCAGAATCTGGCTACCGTGACGGGCATGGACAAGATCAGCCTGCAGCCCAACTCCGGCGCGCAGGGTGAGTTTGCCGGCCTCCGCGTCATCCAGCGATACCACGCCGAGAAGGAGGGCAACAACAAGAGGAACATCTGCCTCATCCCCGTCTCTGCGCACGGAACCAACCCAGCCAGCGCGGCCATGGCAGGCATGAAGGTCGTCTCCATCAAGTGCGACACCCAGACCGGCAACCTCGACATCGCGGACCTCAAGGCCAAGTGCGCCACGCACGCCGACCAGTTGGCCGCCATCATGATCACCTACCCCAGCACGTTCGGTGTCTTTGAGCCCGAGGTCAAGGAGGTGTGCCGCATTGTGCACGAGCACGGCGGCCAGGTCTACATGGACGGCGCGAACCTCAATGCTCAGATCGGCCTCTGCAGCCCTGGCGACATCGGCGCAGACGTGTGCCACCTGAACCTCCACAAGACCTTCTGTATTCCCCACGGAGGCGGTGGTCCTGGTGTTGGACCCATCGGTGTGAAGGAGCACTTGGCGGCCTATCTCCCCGGCCACCCCATTGTTGACCCTCAGCATGGCGGTGTTGCTCGTGAGAGCACGGCTGTGGCCCCAATCAGCGCCGCTCCCTGGGGCAGCGCGTCCATCCTCCCCATCACGCACGCCTACATCCAGCTCATGGGCGGTGACGGCCTGACCAAGCAGACTGGCGTCGCCCTGCTCAACGCCAACTACATCATGTCCCGTCTGAGCCCGCACTACAAGATCGTCTACACCAACTCCAACGGCCGTTGCGCTCACGAGTTTATCCTGGACGCCCGCCCCTTCAAGGAGACTGCGGGCATCGAGGCTGTGGATATCGCCAAGCGTCTCCAGGACTACGGCTTCCACGCCCCCACCATGAGCTGGCCCGTCTCTGGAACCCTGATGATCGAGCCCACCGAGTCCGAGTCCCGCGCTGAGCTCGACCGCTTCTGCGACGCCTTCATCCAGATCCGAAAGGAGATTGCCAACATTGAGTCCGGAAAGGTGCCCAAGACGAACAACGTCCTGAAGAACGCGCCCCACCCCCAGCAAGATCTGCTGCGCGCGGAGTGGGACCGCCCTTACACCCGAGAGGAGGCGGCCTACCCGCTGGGCTGGCTCAGGGAGAAGAAGTTCTGGCCTTCGGTGGCCAGGGTTGACGATGCATTCGGTGACAGCAACTTGTTCTGCACTTGCCCACCTGTGGAGGATAGCGAGTAATTCTGCATTTTGGGATTCGGAAAGGGTCGGAGGCTGGGATGATAGAGAGCATCTGGTTTTTTTTTAGATCATTTTACGAGCATCTTTAGAAGGCGCAATATTTTATGTGTTCACCCCGTTCAACCAGGGTCGAAACGTTGGCCATTTTTAGATTCAACGATGGGCAAAGCATGGAGTTCGGGCAGACAAAACCATTACCAAGAAATAGATATCATTAAGAACAAAGTTCTTCATTACACTCAACTTCCTATTATTTTGTTCATTTAATCTAGTGGTCCTTAACAAACTCCGCATACGCAGCCGCGTCCATGAGCCCCTCCACCGACGACACGTCCGTGGGCTCGACCTCGACCAACCAGCCCTCTCCTTCCGGGTCGTTGCTCAGGTCAGAGGGCTTCTCGACGATCTGGTCGTTGGCGGCGACAACTGTTCCTGAAATCGGGGAGACTAGGTCTGACGCGGACTTGACGGATTCCACGGAACCAAACGCCTCACCAGAAGTGATCTCGTCGCCCACCTCGGGGACCTCGACAAAGACAATGTCGCCGAGAGCTTCAGCGGCGTGGTTGGTGATGCCGACCTTGTCTGTGAGATGTGTGAGCCACGGCGTCGTGTGAGTTGGTGCACTGCCGCACTTACAAGTCTTTCCATTCGCGCTCAGGTCCACCCACTCATGGCTTTCTGTGAACCGCTTCTCAAGGCCTGTGCTGGTTAGAACCCATTCTGTTAAATAAAGCGCCCTGGAGACGTACGAGGGAGTGATTGTGAGAAGCATCTCGTTGACTGCGCGGCCCATTGCTTACTGCTGCAGGCAGTCAACTTTGTCGTAAATGAAGATCGCGCTGGCAGTGCCTTGGGGCAGATGCGCAGGGCATTCTTGGCGAAGAGCGAAGCCATCGTGAGGGTCTATTGATGCAGCAGATAGAGAAAGGGAGGTGTAGCTAATGAGCCTGAAGAAAACTCTCTCAGCCAGCCAATTCGGTCTGTCGATGAAGAAGCCACGCTTGATGCTATCCTCACGTAGATATGATTGAGTTTCCCCACGGCTCAAGCCTGACTCGCGCCCGGGCCAAGCCGTCATGCCCTAGAATCCGGGATCGGGGCCTGTTCTAGACTCGGTGATTGAACTCGTCCCCACAGACTCGGTGAACCGCCCCTCCCAGGGTCCCAGCACGCCCCCACATAATTGATTGCCTCAGGACTCGGTGACATTTTTCCAGGGCACTTTCCACAGCAGACTCGGTGACAATGGGTCCGGCGAGATAGGCTTTGGCAGGGATCTTCGCGTGGCCGGGGTCGGCGCAGCAACCCCGAAACTGGGTTTTCCGACGTGAGAGCGTGGGTGAGTGAGAAATAGAGGCCGCGAATGTTGTACCATTGTTGGCAATAGAGTTTTGAAGAAGATATGTATAAAAAATACTTGTGAGAAGTTCGGAGATGTCAGGCTTTGTTTGAGAATTTCAAGATCTTTTGCAATCATTCTGTTGGGAACCTAAAATGATCATTCACACATTTACAGCATCGCATCGCTTTTGGTCTCAACTACTCGTTCGTGAAAACTTCACGGGTGACATGGTGCGACCGGTCACGTTATTGACACAAGCGTCTGGCATGAGCCTCGCCGTACTGTATTAGACCCTTCAGACTGTTGAATAAATTCTTGTGAAAATTGACGCTCGTCTCTAGTATATACGCCTCAATGAAATGACATGTTGGTGTTGACCGTCGCTGGTTCAACAGTTCCGATTTTGACCTATTGGTTACTTGCTGACGTCCCACACTTAAGCCAAATTTGAGGTATCTCCGAAGTACCCATCAATCCAGCCTCAAATGCCATCGTAAACGCCGCTTTTCTATTGTATTGTATTGTATCATGATTCAATCCAGGGCTCGTCAAATCCACCAACCCACTCCTCAACCTCCTTCCTCAGCGCGCCAATCTCGGCCACCGCAGATCCGTCGCCCAGGTGCTCCAGGAAAGCCTTCTGCGTGGACGGGTTCTTGACTCCCTTGGCCGCCGCAGCCTCCTTGGCCTGCGCATCGACCTTGATCGTGATGTCGACACCGCGGTGCACAATGTCGGCCACCCGCTTGAAGTCCTCCGCCGTGAAGCCCCTGGTTGTCATGGCCGGCGTGCCCAGGCGCAGACCGCCGGGTCGGAGGGCGGACTTGTCTCCGGGGACCGTGTTCTTGTTGCTGGCGACTCCGCAGAGCTCCAGGACGCGCTCGACACGGGCTCCGTCAATTCCCTTGGGCTTGAGGTCAACAAGAACCAGGTGGTTGTCCGTGCCACCCGAGACAAGCTTGTGGCCGTGTGTCTCGGAGAGCTGGCTTGCAAAAGCCTTGGCGTTCTCCAACACGGTCTTCTGGTACTCCTTGAATTGCGGGCTCTGAGCTTGTTGCAGCGCAACGGCCAGCGCGGTGATTGTGTGGTTGTGGGGTCCTCCCTGGTGGCCTGGGAAGACGGAAGCGTTGATGGGGTTTTCCAGGTCGTACTTGGTCTCTTCGCCCTTCTTGTTGACACTTCTCACGCCCTTGCGGAAGAAGATCATGGCACCGCGGGGGCCGCGCAGCGACTTGTGCGTTGTGGTCGTCACAATGTCTGCGTACTCGAATGGGGAGGGGATGACGCCGGCAGCAACGAGACCGGAAATGTGCGCCATGTCAGCGAGGAGGTAGGCGCCCACCTCGTCAGCAATGGCGCGCATCTGGGGGTAGTCGATGAGGCGCGAGTAAGCAGACGTTCCGGCGATGATAATCTTGGGACGGTAGAGGAGGGCGCTCTCGCGGAGCTTGGCGTAGTCGATGAGACCGGTAGACTCATCGAGGCGGTAGGGGAAGGTCTCGAAGTACTTGGAGACCATGGAAATCTTCTTGGTGGGGATCTGATAACCATGCGATAGATGACCGCCATGAGGGAGGTCCAGCCCCATAATGCGATCATGGGGCTGGAGCACGGCGGAATAGGCGTACAGATTCGCAGGCGATCCAGAGAGGGCTGCGGAATGTGAGCAGATGGCTAAGCCGCGGACAACGAAGCAAAGACTTACGCTGAACATTGACACCCCATCGATCAGCGGTGAGGTTGAACGCTCGCAGAGCGCGTTGCTGGCAAAGCCTCTCGGCCTCGTCAATGTGCTCATTGCCTCCGTAGTAGCGTGCGCCAGGGTAGCCCTCGGAGTACTTGTTCTGCATCACACTGCCGAGGGCGTTGAGCACGGCTTTGGAGGTGAAGTTCTCCGAGGGAATGAGGTTGATGAAGCGGCGCTGCCGTTGCTCCTCCTTCAATCCGGGTCAGTGGATGGCGAAAAGCCAAGATGGTGGTGGACTTACACGCTTGAGGATGCTGTGGACTTCGGGGTCATTTTGTGCCAGGGTCGAACCGAGAAGCTATTTCCAAGGTTAGTTCACTGCTTAACTCGTGTTGAGTATTTGCTCACTTTTGACTGCTCCGATGACAGAGTGGAATAGAGTCTCGTTGATCGCTGCGTGGCGACGAATGGCCTCAAGCCCTTCCAGGCACGGCTTGAGGTGGCCATGGTGACGATTGACTTGGGGACAAAGTCAAGGCTCTAGAGCTACTGCAGGGATTAAAATGGTGATTCTAGAAAGTCTGACAGGAAAAATCAATGCTAGAGGAGTCTTGTCGCTCAGAATGGTCGTGAGAAAAATGAAGCCCAGCTCATACAAAGGCAAGACGCGTGCTCTGCTGGGAGGCTTCGGCCCAAATACCGCTGAAGGGCCGCGCAGATAAAAGCCCCGAAAGTCGCCATCTCCAGCTCAATCCCGATGACCGGCCCTCCCAGGCCCTGCGCGCGTCTTGGCGTGACTCGGTGACGCATGACTCGGTGACGGTTACGCATGCGGGACCAGGATTTAGTGCGCTTCGTCCCCTGCACTACTTTCCGGCCACTGTAAGCCCAGGCGAGAAGAAGCAGCAATTGATTGGTTTGCTGGATTGTCGTTATCGCTTCATATCTCGGTTCACTTTCCTTCCCGTTGCCCGCTTGTAAGAGAGTTTCCTGCTGATCACTCCCATTTCTTCACAACATAAAAACAATTCGCATTTGATAACACAAGAGGAAAGGGGAAAGGAACAAGGAAAAGAAGAAGAAAATGAGGCAAAGGTCAATCATGGCGTCCTCGTCCCTCAGGCGAGCCGCTGCCACTCTCCAGGCCCGCGCGTCTGCACAACCCTCCACAATCCTCTCACAGCGGCGGCACGCATCTGATGCTGCCTCATCAGACCTCAAGAAAACTCCTCTGTACGACTTCCACCTCGCCAATGGCGCCAAACTCGTGCCCTTCGCCGGCCACCACATGCCCATCACCTACGCGTCCCTCTCCCACGCCCAATCCCACCACTTCACCCGCAACAATGCGTCGCTGTTCGACGTGAGCCACATGGTCCAGCACATCTTCAAGGGCCCCGCCGCTGCTGCGTTCCTGGAGAAGGTCACCCCGTCGGGGTTCAGCGACCAGGGCGTCCTGCAGGGCAAGCTGACGACCTTCCTGTGGAGCGGGACGGGCGGCATCGTGGATGATTCAATCGTGACCAGGATAGGCGAGGAGGAGTTCCACGTCGTGACCAACGGCGCGTGCCTGGAAAAGGATGTCAAGTACTTTGACGAGGAGCTGGGCAAGTTCGGCGGCCAGATCCAGTGGTCGAAACTGGCTGATTCCGGTTTGTTGGCCCTGCAGGGCCCCAAGGCGCAAGCTATTCTTTCGGAATTGGTGGACACGGACCTGAAGACCCTGTACTTTGGTAACTCGAGATTGGCAACGCTCAAGGCCAAGGACGGCAAGTCGGTGCCTGTGTTCATCAGCCGTGGAGGCTACACCGGCGAGGATGGCTTCGAGCTTTCGTTCAACACCGCCATGGGCTCTGCCGGCGAGCTCGCCGCCCTTGCTGCGGATGCGCTCCTCACCAATGCAGGCCCGGAGCAGCTTCAGCTCGCCGGCCTCGGCGCCCGCGACTCCCTACGCCTAGAGGCCGGCATGTGCCTGTACGGACACGACCTGGACGACACGACCACCCCGGTCGAGGCGGCGCTTAGCTGGATCATCCCCAAGGAGCGCCGAGAGAAGGGCGGGTTCCACGGCGACGAAGTCATCCTGGCCCAGCTGAAGCCGAAGAGCAAGGGTGGCTCGGGCGTGGAGCGCCGGCGCGTCGGCGTCATCGTGGACGGCGCCCCGGCGCGCGAAGGAGCGAAGCTTCTGAAAGACGGCGAGGTTGTCGGCACAGTGACGAGCGGCTCGCCTAGTCCAACCCTAGGCAAGAACATCGCCATGGGCTATGTGAAGGATGGTCTGCACAAGGCCGGCGTGGAGCTGGAGGTTGTGGTGCGAGGCAAGAGCAGGAAGGGAACGGTCACGAAGATGCCTTTTGTCCCGACCAAGTATTTGAAGGCAGCAGAGCCTTGAGGAAGAACTATATCAAAAGTATTAAGAATCAATTTGTTGGAGCGTCAACCTCTTAAGTCTTTTTCGCTTCCATTTAAGCATATGCATAGTTGAAGCCTGAGTGAATGACCAGTGGAATTCGTGAGCCCAGGTCAAAGGAAATGGATCGTTCAATGAAACATGGAAACCGGTAACAATACAATAATAGTTAACTTAAACATCAGCATAATTTCTTTACATTGCTTTCTGGCGTTGATCTCACTGGGAAAGTTTGCTCACTGCTAGATAGTAGGACGCTACAGGGTAGGCAAAGCCCAGGCCGCATTACAGCATCGCCATCAAGCTTTTGTTTTCATATTGTTTGAACCCCAAATGTTAAATGAAGAAACATGTTTCTAGAAGTGGGCTGGCGTTTTCTTTCTCTCTTCTACTACTCCCCTTAAACTTCTCTCTGCCTCTCCTCAGCCTCACCCGTCGTGATGGTCAAGATGCTGCAGCCAACAGTCCGAATAAGCCTGTCGATCTCCCGAGCATCAGTATCCATGCAACATCGGCTGCTCGAACAAAAAATGGTAAAGAAATGATTTTGCATGCTGTTTCCCATATCTGTTCTTCCCCAATTTTCTGGTTCTGACATAATAAGAACGTCAGTTTACCGATTCGCCCCCCTCCAAAATTTCCTCGAATGAAGCGCACCACCTCTCGGTAAGTATGACGTCGAAGACCTTACCACTCCCCAAGATTTCGGGTCATGCCCATCCCTTTTATCGCTCTTCGTGCAGGATACAGCACCCAGATAAATCCCATCATGTACGAAAATCTTGCATCAGATGCTCATAAACTGAGTGCTGCCATTATTTAAGGACGAAAATATCCCCAGTTACTCCGATATCCGTAGATATACCTTGATGCCTACTGGCTTTTATTCTTTCCGAAACTAAACACCCCTCGACTGACGAAATGCCTACGGCTATTGTGACTGGAGCCACTGGTTTGTCACTCCATGCTGTTGAGTATTTACCGCTAACGCGAACATCCAGGCATCCTTGGCCGCGAGATCGTCAATGAACTGGCCAGTAAAAACTGGTCCAGGGTCTACGCCATGTCTCGCAGCAAGAAGGACGAATACCCTGAAAATGTGTCACACAACCATCTTGATTTGATAGGATCTGCCGAGGGGATTGCAAAGGAGCTCAAGGGCATTGAGGCCGAGTACATCTTTTTCGCTGCGTACATGGCCGTCGACGATGAGACGGAAGCCACGAGAATCAATGGTCAGTCAAGCTCTGTGTGTTCTCATGCTCACTGACTGAAGCTCTCCCTAGGCGATATGCTGGCCAACTTCCTGCAGGCACTTGCCATCAACGACAGTGTCTCGAAGATCAAGCGAATCACTCTTGTGTGTGGTGCGAAGCAATATGGCGTCCACCTGGGTCAAGTGAAGGGCCCTATGGAGGAGAGTGACCCTTGGTACGCCTTGCAAATCCCTTGAAAACTTTTCTATGTCTGATTATTCATAGGCTTCCTGAGCCCCCGTTCCCTGAGAACTTTTACTACCGCCAACAGCGCGTGCTTCTCGACTTCTGCAAGGAGCACGATGTGGAGTGGACAGCAACATACCCCAACGACGTCATCGGCTTCGCCAAGGGTAATTTCATGAACATTGGAAGCAGCATCGCCATTTACGCTGCTGTCTGCAAGGAGCTTGGCAAGGAGCTGCCGTTCCCTGGCTGCGCAGCCTTCTACACCATGTACGACACTTTCACTGATGCCCGGCTCCACGCCGAGTTCTGCGCATGGGCAGCCCAGGAGCCAGGCGCCGCTAACGAGGGCTTCAACGTGATAAACGGCGACGTCGAGTCGTGGCAGAACATGTGGCCTAAGCTTGCTAAGTACTTTGACCTCGAAGTGCCCGTGGACCAGTTCACTCGTCCGTCGCCCCTCTCCGCCGAGACAAAACTGCAGCGCGAGCCCCCCATCTCCGTGCGGGCCAAAGAGCTCGGCCTGGAGCAACATCTGTGGCAGAGCACTCTTTCGCAACGCATCAACCTGGTCAAATGGAGCCAAGAGAAGGATGTCAAGGACGCATGGGAGCGACTTTCTGAGCGGGAGGGGCTGGAGCAAAAAGCTTTCCAGGAGGCGACGTGGCCATTTGCGGACTTTGTGTTGGGTCGCAACTACAACCTCGTCCAGAGTATGAGCAAGGCTCGCCGCCTTGGATGGACTGGGTATTTGGATACGTGGGAAAGCTTTCAAAATTTGTTCAAGACGCTGGAGGAGGAGGGGGTCTTGCCTAAGCGACGTTGAACTTGGTCACTGTATTCTTTCTTCTCCGTCAGCGGTGGGGGTTCGGGAGGTAGTAGTAATTTTTCACTGAATATGTATGTTGGATGACAAGGATTAATTATTTATCGGAAATTTTCTTAAGCAGCACCATGGTAGTCTAATCGACTCATGAAGCCATAATGGTGGTTTGACTTTGGCTTTGATAGACCTTGCAAACTGTGTCCGCTCGCAATACTATGTAAACTTCAAGTCTGAAAAACGGGGATTCCAGAAAAATGTTGTGTTGCCAAGTGGCCATGAAAAGGAGGTGCGATGAAAGTTCATGTGTGCCGGATCCATGTTTGAGAAGATCGTGCAAAGCAGAGACGAAATCAGTCATGCATATGCAATTTAGCCGGCCAGGTCTGCTGAAAACGTCACCACGCTCAGAGATACCCCAAACAAAATATCAATTGCAAAAATGCTCAATTGTCTGCCATAGTCTGAGTTCAAGAATACCAAGTCTGACAAAGCATCGCCTGCAGCTATGGATTGCTCTTTGGAGTAAAGAATTGCTTCAGCGTGAACTTCCATTTATTCTATAACTAAGTGACGGATTGCGTTCCAAATCGGTCGAGGCTATTGTTGGTGATGGTGGTGATAATGGTGGTGGTGGTGATGGTAATGATGGTGGTGGTGGTAGTGATGATGCGTGACGTGCCGAATCTCCTGGACACCTGGTTGGTCTGTGAGCATCGGCTCTTCTGCCCCACCGGCTGGAAGTCCGACCGCGTTCGGAAAGCCCTGGGCATCATAGTGAGTCTCTTCGGGTATGTTGGATAGCTGTTGGCTGGACCGTGATGTCATCTCTGCGGACAGCTCCAGTGCTCGAAAGTCAACGGGGTTCATAGGGCCAGAGTCGTTGGGCTCGGCACGAGATTGCAGAGGGCCCTGCACTGTGGCTCGGGCCGTTGTCGCCGATACAATCGGTGGTTGTGTTTCCGCGATAGGGGCTGATACGATGTGCTGCGCTGCGGATGGTTGATCTTCCCAGGACGATTCCAGGTCCCAGTTGAGAAGATCGCCGGCAAGCGGCAGGGTTTCATCCTGCATATCCTCCAGGTTTGGCATAGAACTGAACGACGCGTGGCCGGCATTGGTAGGTAAACCTGTGTTCCAGTCGCAGCCCAAGGACACCGTAGCTGTTGGACCCAACGAGTCGGCCCCGGCAAGCACATTCCCTCTGCCTAAAACCGGAGTGCGCGCACCAGCAACATCAGCTGGCATGGGATCAGCAAAATTGAATGGCGTGTCCAGTCCATCACCAGGCCCAGAGATGGCAGGCGACTCGGTTTGGTACGGCGCATCCACCTCGGAGGCGGGCTGCACACTGTCGGGCGATGCCTGTTGCTCAGCCGTGGATCTCGAGTTTGCCGTCTGCTTTGATAAATTGCGCCATCGATTGCGGCAAGTCAGCGGTGGACGACCAGGCAGTTTCGCGGCGACGGCAGACCACCGGTGGCCTAGTTCTTTGACACTGTCACGCAGGATGCGATCTTCCTCCGGCGTCCACCCGGAGAGACGATTCTTGGCCAACGGGCCGAGGATGTCAATGTATCGCTTGGAGCACTGGTCATCCTTCCTCCCAGGAATGAGGTCGGCGATTTGCTTCCACGCTGGGCCAAGGCTAGAATAGGCCTCAAGGAGGATGCGGTCCTCATCCTCGGTCCAGCGACCCTTTCTGAGCGAAGGGTCCAGCGAATGGAACCATCGTTTCCGACAGTCCTCATCATTCAGTCAGCACAATGGAGGTTTCATTTCCGGGTCCAAGGCATCTGAACGAGGTATATCGCTTGTTTGGGACAAATTGACTCACCTTGGCCGTGCGACCAGGGATGCCCTGGGCGATCTCGGTCCATCTCCCCTCAGACCCTCTCGCATGGCCGTACTGCGCAACACGATTCCGGAGGGACTGGTCCTCCCATGGCGTCCAGCTGCGACGGGCCCTCCGCGAGACGTTGGCTGCGCCGCCCTCAGTTGATGCCGGCGGTGTGACTGTGGGAGACTGCTCCGCCGACATTCCCCTCCCCGTGCGAACAAGTCCGGCTCAGCAGCTGGCCGGACAGCAGTAGCGGTGGCCGGGCGCAGACGTCCTCGTCTGGTCTGCTGGGGGATGCATCAGGTAGCCGAGGTTGAGGGACGCATGAGGTGGTTTGATCGGGGTCAAGGCTCGTGGGGGGGGTTTGTTTCCGATAAGCGAAGAGAAAAAGGCATTTAATTAGGTCAATTGATTCAGGTCCGAGCTACTGGTACCCTACCCTAGACCACATCGTGGCATCATTAAGTAAGCTAGACCTAGGTTTATCTTTTCTTGGTTCTACAACGAATCGCGGACGCTACCACTTTGTCTTCTCCAGTTTTACTCCGGAGGAGCTACAGTACGAGCCCCAGAATTAGACACTAGCCTGGCAAATTTCTTAAGGATGGATGAACTCACAAAAGACTAGGGTGCCGTTGTCGTTGCCAATGGCCTCGGCCAGATTCAAGTCGGCGGGAACGCCATCGCCCTCGACGTTGAAGAGAACGGCACGAAGGACAGGGACTGAGTCGTCACCCTCGAGCTCGAAAGAAATTTCCTCGCCCGACCCAGAAAAGTCTAGGAAGAACCAAAAAAATTAGCCGAGATAGCTTTGATTCCCATGAAAGACCACGTACTCTCGCCACCCCACTGGAAGGAACCGTCATTGTTGCCAATGTAGTAGTTAAGGTCGAGTTCAGTCTCGACGAATTCACCGTCCTCATTCGCGCATTTGGCAACAAGGATGTGGCCGTCGCGCAGCTCGATCTCCTCGGAGCTCAGATGGAAGTTGACCATTTTGTCTGTTTTTGTGTGGGAGGTTGGGTAAAAGTTTCGGTAGAGTCGATGCGGTGGATGAGATACGAATTACCCAGCGGCAACAGACAACCCCCCCGGCTTTATAACCAGGCCAACATTCCACGGCCCCGGAGGCAACCCAATGTAAAACTGTCCTGAAGCTCGGATTAAGGGTCCAAGCAGACCACGCCTATCACCCGCATGCGGAGGCTGCACCTCACCAGCTGCCAAGCCAGCGGCAAAGTCTTGGTCCGTCTCCCGAGCTGCCACGACTTCAAACCCGTTACCACATGAATCGGTCGACGAAGCCTTCGTTGGACTTGTGGTCGCTGACTTGCGTTGATCCACCTTGGCGCATATGCCATGGCTCGGAAGTACGGCACGAGGCGGTCTGGCTGAGTCTCACAGATCATCTCAACCAGAACGATCGCCGCTGCAAGGACAATAGTTTAAAGGCACGAGGAACTTCCGCAGCCTTCGGCTTCGATGAGAATTATGCCCGTTGTTAGAGGAGAACTTAAGGTTTTGGCCATGGCAGTGCGGGAAGGGATCGCACCCGTGCCAAGACAATCCAGTCAAGATGGGCTTGGCATAGTGGTGGACTGTCTCCAGGTGGACCTTGAGGGGTTGCGTGGCGCGAGTCTTGGCAATTCCTTGAGGCATCAACGCGGATCTGGCCATGCCGCGCGGAAACGGGCAGCAATGGGAAGCAAATGGTTGAGGAGACTAATAAGAGGCCGCGAACGAAACCCCTCAAGACCCAAAAGTGCTCACTGTAAACACTCCCTCCCGATGTGTCTTTTTCGGCATCTCCAAGTCTGTTTCACAAAGAAGGCAGGCCTTATGTATTGAATAGGTAGTGTGATGCCATAATAGATCCAGAAGTGACAGGAAAGCTGCGACTGGATCGCATTGCTGTCATTGAAGTTTCAAGGCATCGAACCTTCATGAGAATTCGATAGCTGATGCATAGTAGCTCCACCTTTGCACCACAACTACCGAAAGGTCTATACCGTGGCATAGTGCCTCTTTACCCTATTGTTAGCAAGAAAGGTTCGGCTTCGAGACCACCAACTTCCGTACTCAAGTGTTCACGTCATCGGAATCTCTGGCATGCGAGTGCCTGAGTGGTAAGCCCCACATCTTTGTTCGAGAACAAGAAGGTTAAGGACGAGGGAGAATCCACGACACGCTTTACTGGGAAGAAGTCTGAGCACTATTGAAGCGAACCTCTAGGCCAGCGCGGCGCCATAGACAAGCATGCATTTGTGGCTCATCCTTTAATGCCTAGGATCTGATCGGAACATGTAGGAATACTGACTTGAGGTTGATGTTGCGGTGGGTGCCGAGGTAATATCACTCGTACCTAAATCCGAGACGGATAACCACTGTCATGTTTATTGTGATAACCTACGATGAGACAATGTTACGGATTAACAAACATCAAACCGCGGCACGTTGACCTCGTAATATTTCTCAACTTTACTAGCTACAACTCAGCACCAACAGGTGGATGACATGCTGGCGACTAACCAAAAGCCCTCAAAAGACTTTTGACATTGACAGAATTGATTTCATTATTAATAACATTCAGCGGACTTAGAATTGTACATTCTCTCACTGATGGCCAACTCAACTCGGTGTGTGTTGCCACCTCTTAGGCCATGTGCAGACTGAAGGAACAAGCCTGGAAATGACTGCACAGACACTGAGCCTAAAACACGACTCGGCGAGGCTCAAGAGCTATCCTCTCTAGCCGCCTGGGCAACCCTGACAATGAACAGTAGCCCTCTGACTCGAACTACAACGAAGAAAACGACGAGGATTATTGGAAGAATGACACAAATGCCGAATGGAATCAAGAGTGGATTCGAGATCAGTCGAGCCGTCAACATTGCAATCAGGAACCAAAACGCGAGGCCGAGCATGGCCTTGTCGGAATACTCCGAGGCGTGTACCCCTTGAAGATATGGGCCGCCCTCGAAGTTGATCATGGCGATGTAGAGGCATATCGATGAAAATATCATCAGGGCGTCAAAGGCCTGAAGTGCGATTGCTGGTAGGGAGAAGATGCCCCCGGTCGCAGCCGTCAAAACAAAAGACACAAAGTTGATGATTATGGAGACGATGAGGAATACGAGCAGACAAATCCCCAGTTTGGCGGCTGCCCCGTGATTGACTTGTTTGTCCAATGCCGCCTCGCACGCATCCAAGACGACGCTTGGTACGTCGGTTGAGTTGAATGATCCCAAGTCGCCAAGGACGAGATTGGCTAGGTTCAACGAAGGAAGGCCACTGGACTGGCAACTGACGTCCCCATCTGTGATTCTGCAACTGCCTTGAGCGAGAATTAGCAAGCACTATTGAGAAACGTCAACGCGCTCGGAATGTTGTGTACCTGCCATGCCAATCTTGTAAACGTCTGGCAGCAAAGCGCCGACGGCACTGAAGCATTCCTCTCCGAGGACGAGCCCCACGGTCTCTTTGGGCCAGTTCACGAGGGCGTAATTACTCTCTCTGTTGGTTCGGCATCCTATAAGTACGCACAGGGAGAGAGCAAGAATGCCTGTTTATGCACGGTCAGCTTCTGCAGCTTTCCAGCTGTGGTGTCCGATGCGTCAATATACCCAAATTCCATAGCCCGAGCCATAAGAGGTCCCACATCGCCGCTACGAGCAATCTTCCAAAGACAAGAATATTCACGCGAAGCAAAACGATGCCACAGAAAAAAGCAGCCCCGTTGCGGCCCATGGGCTGTTATTTAAACGCCCTACAACTTTCGCATGGATGCAGGGACGTGCTTGTAATGAGCCTAACCTCTGCCGTCCCGACCAGGACATGACCAGCTCTAAGCGCGGTCTTTTCAGCCCACCGCCAAAGCCATTGGCCGCAATGTGCAGTTGACCGGGTTTGTGCGAGAAACGGCGCGGGTGGCGGTTCAAATGGGGAAATGGCTGAGTTTCAGTAGTCAGCTGTGTGGACCTGAACCCCCTGATCAACATGGCTTGCAGGCCATTTCTTTGGTATTGCTTGATGAATGCCAAAAACAATGCTACACTGGACCGTTAAGCCTTGCCAAGATAATACCCTGACATTCCGTTATTTCGTCATTATAACGATAGGGTTTGCATCTTGAGATATCAGTCTGTGGCTGTGAATCATGCCGACCAATGAGCAGGAAGACAAAATCCTAGAAAAGACGGCATCCCTAGACACCATGGAGAGGGTGGTTGGCTGGTACAAGAGTGTTCAGAGCCGCTTTTATCTGAACGAATGATCGCTCCAACGTTCAATGCGCTGGCCTTCGTAGCTCAGGAAGCACTGTCGGATTCAAGAAGGTCATCCACACTTCAGGTCATTGCTTAGTTGAACGCGAATCGTATGTTTAGGGCACATCCCATGGTATTGGCAAGCCACGTTGTAGTGATTGAAAATGGCGGTCAACGGAAAGCGCCCGTTGGCCTGTCGTCACTAACCGGAAGCTGTTCAGCTCGTGTAGGCGGGTTTAGTCCATGGTCAAACCAAAGTTTTGGCTTTGTCAACGCTCTATTTCTGCTGTCTCTAAACAGTGTGTTCGAATTAAATTTCCTTCAAAGCTTGCTGTAATTGAAGGTTAGCATTCTTAACACCATCTTCTGCTTGGAAATAGCATTCAAAACTTCGGGTTGCTCCAATTCTGAACCATTTACGTCACTGTCCTCCATTATGCAAGGCAGCGCATCAAGGAGCATGGACACAGTCGTGGTCGTGAAATAAGAACTCAGCCACGTGCCAAGTCCAAATGGGAAGGCCTTTGCTCATCGAATTATTCGAGCTTTACCTTCATGGATGATGCCCATGCGTGATTTGGGGTATGTTATTAAGGCGAATATAATCTCTTAAACGGCTTCTTCACTGTCGTGAATTAAAAAACACTAAGGACGTACCAAAGAGCCATATCAGTTTTGCCGATTTAAGAAGTGAATAATGAGATCTTGTTGTCTGGATGCTGCGTCACAGGAATTCAATGCCAACAACAAGGATGTAGACTTGATTCCAGGCTTATCTAGCGGGTAAGCTATAGCGTACTCTGTAAGATAGCACACTTTCAAATTCTAGCAATATGATCCTTGCTAGCAACGTTCCACTGCAGCCTCCATTTATGTTTGCTGCAAAAGGGTATGCTTCCCGCGGATTCGTCCAGACGCTCGAGATATTTGCAATTTTGCACGAAGAGCGGCCTTACCAGGACTGAACCTGTACGCAACAGCAAGTGACCATTTTCGCAGCCTAAGTCTGACCACCTCATTTCCTTATAAACCCCACCCTGTGCAACACATTAGTCACAAAAAGAGCCGTAAGCAACGTGGCAAGGTTTCTATTCCTTTATCCAGATAAGGGCCTGATCGGTAAGAGCTTAGTCTAGTAAGTAAGACTCGAAAAGAGACTTCCACAATAGTGAAAACAGTGGGGACAGACTCTTGTACTGTCAATCCTTGCAGCCAAGACACCCTAACTATCTTTGGATGTGTTTTTCACCGCCTTCAAGCCCCTCATCCGTTGTAATATATCGTGAAGAGATTGTGTGGTGTTCTGGGCGCCCGGATCGAGGTCAGGTTGTGGAATCTGTATAATACTGCATTAGCTACTGTTTTTACTAGGCAAACGGAGAATAACGGAGCATCATGCCCCCTCCAGGAAGCCCTATGGGCAGCGAAATCTAAGTACGAACACCGCCTCAATTAATTAGTAGAACACCAAGCGAGATACCTTTCCAGACAATCGACGAGATGCCGAGCCAGATAATAAGCCGATCAGCAAGCCAGAGAATAAGCTAGATACCTAGCCAACGTTAGGGCACCGGAATTCAATAGATAAATGCCCAGCTATTCAGTTTCCTTCATCTGCTACTTGCTGCTAAGCGAGACGGGAAGTTGAATAGTAGCAAAGGCGTCGCAATACGCAGAACTCTTGAGACGTTCGTTAAGCCGTTGGCTAGGGAGTTTCCAACGAGGTCTTGGTCGGTCAAAACTCTAGAAAACAAGCTGCTACGACTTAAGGCATTCTGGCGTATATTCTAGGAAGCAGAAGAGGACTCCGGCGTACAGTATCTTGAGACGGGGAAGCTATTGATGGCCCAAAGCAAAGAATAGCTACTGATCCGGCGGTATCCGGATCATAGGAAAGTTATTGTGGAACGAGGGTTGCTTATTAATGGATCAGATATTGGTTTTGAGGAGTGGTAGGAGATATTTACAGTAGAACGCCTACTAGGGTCTCAGATCGCCTCGGCAGATAACGATGCCTTCTTCTCGGGTTCTCAAGATAACAGAGAAGATACAGATGTTCAGGAAGTTAATCCAGAGGCGGCTAAGGACAGCGGCGATGATCCATTCGATTCTGAACCGCTAATGCAGTCCCAGACATCTATTCCTAGTAGTTCTGATATTAGCCAAACGCCAGCGAGGAATACTATTACTAGAAGAAGGAAGAAGAAGATATTGATGTAGGAAAAGGCTATTGCAGGCGTTGTTAATATGCAGTAGATATTAAAGTAAATCGTTGAGTAGGGCTCGCAGGCCCGTAACCATATTATTACCTCAACACATACAGGCCCGGAAGATTACCAAAAGGCCCTTGAAGATATTCAGTCTCTGGAGCCAGAACTAGGCATTGAAATAGTACTGCATTTGATGGACTGGATAGAGAAGGATCCGAGGCATGCTTTGCACTGGAATTTAATGACCAATGAGGGTATTTAGAAGGCATAGATTAAGAGGAAGTTTAATAGTAATTTTGAGGGCCCTCGTTGAGGTCGGCTATAACAAGATCGAAGGTGGTCAGCCGGCCCGTCAGCTACTATAGCTGATATCTGCTGCCGGCTCTAGGAGCCGCATTTTCTCCTACTTATTAACTTCCTCAATACCTAATTATAACTTAACTTCTTCCTCACTTAAATACATATCCAAGAGCTCTTCTGCTTCTAAATTAATATCATCGTTCGATTTAGCATTATTAGATAATTAGGGAGCATTTAAATACTCCTAGTAATCCTCCTAAATCCATCTAGCAATATGGTCTCGGAAATGCTGCCAAGAATGCTGCCCTACCACTGAGTCTGCTCTACGGCAGGCCTGTTCTAGGGCCTGCCGCTCCCAATCTTGTAGGGCATTTAGTTCCTGCTGACGATAGCTATAGGGCTCAACTCCGCCTGTAGTAACGAAATTATAGAGTCCTGTTACAGTGTATACAATCGCTATCTGGTCCCTAAAGCTATATTCAGCAGTGCTACGGCAAATAATCTTCCATTTGCACTTAGATTTCCCAAAGACCTACTCGACGACAGCACGGCGGGCGGCATATCGTAAGTTATATAGCTCTTTTGCTGTCTCCGGCGACCTGCCTTCCTCGTCCCAGTCGCTTAGATAATAACGCTTACTAGGGTACAGAATCATGATGCCTCGTTGTGACCCGAAGCCGGCATTAGCAAGATAAAATCGGCCATCAGGAATTATGAAATCTCTGGTCAAGGCGTGCCGCAGCAAAGACAAATCGTTGATCGATCCCTTAGCGCCAGCCATCACATACAAGAACAATCCATTAAAGGAAATAGCTACAAGAACGTTTTGTGATATCTGACTTTTCCTTGACCAGAACTTCCGCTATTCAGCCCGTGGGATAAAGGCAGCAATGTACGTACCATCTATTGCACCTAGGGCGCTGTTGAATTATCTGTATTTTAGATCTAATTTAATGTGTAGTGAGAGGTGTAATAGATCCGGTTAATGAACGAACTTGGTATATAAATACCTCATTAGACCGATGAGCTAATAGAATATAGATAATACAGATAACTAAGTAATCTAGAACCTAAACGCCGTATTCCTTTGAGGCTCATCATATGCATATATCCACAGGAAGATTAATAGTTTCTGTTTAAGCGTTTAATGCCAGCTATCTTGTGCTGTAGTATTATTCCTTAACTACTTGCAAAGTAGGAAAAAGACTGCCTTTTCTATACGAAATAAGTCTCTGAATATTATATCCGGAGCATCGAGGAGCCAGTAGCTATATGCTCTTGCCTTGGCTGGGTATGCTATAGTTATTGCCTGCTATTGCTAATACTTAATATCCGACCTCTAGTAGTTATTTCCCCTCTTTTTAGGTGTAATAACCACCAAAGTAAAAGTCTAGATAATAGCTAATGTAATAATAGCTATCCTAAGATTATCTTTACTTTCGTGGAGCCCCAGCCAAGCTGGGGGCTTTCAGATGACGCCATCGATCGCGAGAGATATCAGTTTTCCGAGTGAGATTCGCGCGGCTAGTAAATTGCGTGGCCCTTCAACGCCCACGTAATTTAAGAGTTAATATCAAGCAATTCTGCCGTCGCTATTCCTATTGCAGGCATTAAAGCGGCCCCTACTAGTACGGTACATTGACTGTGAGGTTGGACAGGGGTTCTGGGTAAGTTATGAAAAGTGGTTCTTTTATACAGTAGGAAACACACTAAAAAGGGAAAAGCATCGAATTTTTATGCCAAAGTAAGCCGTCTCACTCGAAAAGAGCTCTTACCGATCAGGCCCTAAGCCGGCTGCCTACAACATAAAATAGTGCTCGCAGCCCACGACGATGCCAGAATGCCGGCTTCCGACACCTCGGGTTGAGCCAGTCCGCCATGTCGGATCCAATGTCTCTCAGCTTTCTGGCGTACGACCATATTCGTTCCGATGACGAGATTCGAACCCTTGCTCTCTTCGGTGGTACAGACCAGGAGCCGATACAGGTTCATTTGATGCACCAAACACTCTCTTCTCCTACATCGCCATGGATTGCGTTATCCTATGCTTGGGGTTCCACAACTCCGTCATTTGTCATATTCTGTAACGGTAATCCTTTCGAAGTTAGCGAGAGCCTATACGAAGCTCTTTTGCATTTGCGTAGACTTGAAGTTGGCGACAGCACCGACGCCTTCAAGTGCTATTGGATCGATGCGATATGCATTAATCAGCAGGATGATGCCGAAAAGGCGCGGCAGATTCCCCTCATGTCAAACATTTACCAGGCAGCAAGCAGAGTTGATATATGGCTGGGGCCCTGCTCGATGGACTCCGGCATGGCTGTCGCAGCCTTACAAGAATGGGCAGCGGCAGCGGCGGCGAGTATGGGCGACACGAGAAACATGAGACATGCTCGCTGGCGCGTGGCCTTCGAAAAATTGTCTCGCCAAGACGTCGCCTTTGACGCGAAGGTGAAAGCAGTGGCTGCTCTTGGCAATCGCACCTGGTTCACACGCGCTTGGTGCTTTCAAGAGATTGTCTTTGCCAGTGGACATTCAACATTCGTGTGCGGTACGGACCTAATATCCGTGGACAGTCTTATGACGGCGGCCGAAGCCCTTATCGCAGCTGGATATGGCTTTCGGTTGTTCGGTAGGAATCCCAACGTCGAATCAATCGTTAGATGGCGTTCCGTTTACCACGACAAGCGCTACACAAACACCAGAACTTGGCACTTGTCTCATCTCCTGGACCAAACCGAGCATCAGCATGCCAGTGAGCCGCGTGACAAAATCTATTCACTCCTGGCTCTGATTGCCAGCACGAGCCCTCAGGCCCAAAGATTTGTCCAAGAACGTTGCCCTATTCGCTATGATCCGCCTGTAGGCCTTGTGTACGAACGCTTTGCGCGGCTCATGCTACGGCAGGATTGGGATCTCCGAGTTCTGACTCAATGTTTCCGCGGGCAGAATGGACAGTCGAACGACCTGCCAAGCTGGGTGCCGGATTGGAGAATAAGGAATCACCTACAGCCTTTACACAAACTGGAAGACTCCACAGGGGTGTCAGCCAGAACAAATCTTGAAGGAACCAAAGAGCCTTTCCATGCCAGTCACGATTCATATACCACGCTCCGGTGCCTTCATGTGAAGGGATGGGCTTATGGTCGAATTCAAGAAGTGCATAACATCGATAGATTTCTGCCCGAACTGAACTCCGAAGGGCTTGGCCCTGGTAACTTGGATTGGGTACGGGAACTACACGATAGACTTGAACTTGGGCCTAAAACCAAGTCCCGTCATCTGAATTTTGATTCTGTGGTCGAATTCATGTATGTGCTTTCGGGCGGTAACCTCCCTGGTCTTTGGCATAAGCTGTCGTGGGCCCATTCGCGATCTCTCTTCCCTGCACATTTCCGATTCGAGTGGACAAACCAAAGATGGCTCCAAGGTGACGGCACAATCTGGAATATCTGGAGAAAAGGGCTGCGCACGGACGAAGGTTGGCGGGATAAGCCAGAGGAGAAGAATCAAGGCCAGACTAGCGAAGAGCGGACGTCAGCTTACATTCTGCATGTTTATGAGGAAATGCTGAGCGCGCATAAATCCTGGCTTAGGAAGGCATGGCAATGGGATAACGATATCGATGAGAAGTTTAATATCGGGTTCCGTGGAACCAGGCAGGAATATTACAAAGACAACAGAGTTAGGGAGGAGATGGCAAGGGAGGTCCTCCGCTTTATCAAACAGACAATGCGCCATCGCGTCTTTTTTCTCCTTGAGAACGGCACAATGGGCATTGGGCCGGCAACGTGTCGTGTCGGCGACGTGGTATACGACCTTCACCGAGGGTATTGCCCTTTTGTGTTGCGGTCAGCCTCGAGACCGGATACTTTCGTCCATTCCCTAGACGCTGAGACAGCTAGGCACTTTACTGAGAGTCATAGCAGGGGCAGCAGAGAATTCAGGCTTGTCGGTGATGCGCACCTGCAGCCGGAGGAGAAGCAGTCCTCTTTGCCAGAGGCAAGACGGTATTACATGGAGAGTTATGATTCGGACCATGTATTCATGCGAGGAAGACCGGAAATTCCTGCTGGTGGGTTCAAGAAAATGCCTTTCCATTTGAAAGATTGGCTCAAACACGGTTCAAATTCGATAGAGGACCTCGTCCTTATTTAACTGAGCTTTGCCTTGCTTACATTACAACAAAAGCTGTGATACACGTAGGTTTCGAAGTCATGTCATAGTAATCGTTTAGTATAAGGTGCCTAAAGAAGCACACTGCCTGGATTTATCCCCTCTCATTCATGCAATGACAAAGCCACACGATTTTTCGTCTGTCCTAAGGGAGCAGGTCCGTCCTTGAGATCGCAGAGAACGACTCAACCTTGATGGATCCACCCAGCTTCTCCGTAGCGAAGTTAAAGATACCAAATCGGTAGGCAAGGAACCAAGCCCATCCCCCATAGAGAGTGTAAGTGGGCCCGAACTTCTCAAAAGCCTGCCCATCGAAGCTGTACGCGAAGATACAATCCCTGGTTCCATCCGGACGAGTATCAAGCTCAATACGGAACGTCACCTTGGTCTTGCCTGCAGGAACGGGCGCTGTCGCCTTCACCTCGCCCAGGCTCGTGGTCTTGCCGGTGCCCCACTCGTCGGTGATGATGCCGTGGACAGCGACAAGGTTAAACTTGTCACCCTCACGGTGGATTCCAATGTAAGACGTCTGGTCTCGGAAGGCTGCGAAACCAGCGCGATCTCCAGGAGTCATCTTGCTGAAATCGATAACGACGGAGCCGACTGGGAATTGACCGTGCGTACGGTGAGTAAGTGTGTTGCGGGCAAAGTAAATGTCATTCGTAACCGAGGCAGTACGTAAAGTAAGACCGTTGTTGACCTCGTAGGAGGTGACATCAGGGTTGTGGTTCCATTCCCAGGAGGGGTGGAGAGTCTTGCCAGCAAAAGTGTCGGTACGGTCCCAGTTCTTTGGCGGTGCCTTGATCTCAGGGTGAGGGAGTGGGTAAGATGCTCCCCAGCCGCCGTTCGTGCCTTTCACAAAGATAGGGAAGCCATCGTCGCCCCATTTGATGGGAGCTAGCACAGGCAGTCGGCCCGCAGGGTACGCCCAGGTGAAAGACATATAGTACCAGTCGCCCTTGGGGGTCTTGATAAGACTACCTTGATGAGGTGAATTGCCGTTTTTGATCGGCGGAGTGACATTCTGCACAAGAATCTTGTGCTCGTAAGGACCGAAAGGACTGGCCGATTTCCAGATGAATGTGATGCCGCCCGGTTGATCGTTTAGAATATAGTAGAGGCCATTGATCTTATACATCCGGTTGCCCTCAAGGCCTTCAGCACCAATGTCCGTGTTGTTGAAGACGCTTTGGATTTTCGTGAATGTAGTTCCCTCTTTGTTGAGTTGAGCCACTCGGACATTGTTGGAACCGAAAACCACGTACATGGTATCGTCATCATCGATCAGGATGCCGTTGTCGTACATGCATACTCCCTCCCATGACATGGCGCCACGATTCACCCAGGGCCCTTCTGGTGCTGGGGCCGTGAAAACCCAAGTAACCCAGAAGTTGGTGCAACCAATCCAATACCAAAGACCGTTGCTTTCGCGGTAGCGCAGGGATGAGGCCCAGGTGCCGCCACGATATTCGTTGCCCTTGCCAGAGCCATTGACTGGTAGGTCGTAGTTGTCACCGAAGTTCAGACGCGGCAAAGAATGGCCGACAAGGTCCCAGTTCACAAGGTCCTTCGACTTGAGAATGGGCGCGCCTGGACTGTAATGGAAGTTCGAGGCCGAGAAGTAATAGTCACCGTCTGGCCCAACGAACACGTCGTTGTCTGGGAAATCAGAGTATATGACAGGATTCGAGAAGTTGCTGCTCGGACAGGCCGCCGTAGCAGCAGCGCTCAGCGCGAGCACACCGAACAAGGAGGATAGCAACATCGTGGGCAGATGTTGTATGTACAGAGATGCTTCGTCCTGGCTATCCAGTTCAATTGAACATCCACTTTAGGTCCCGAGTCTTTATTTATGCTACTGGAATTCGAAGTCGCGACACTATTTCGGTCAGACGGGGGTGTGATGTCCGCCTTCTACGACCAAAGAGGTAGCAGAGCCGGCCGAGTTACCGAACAGCTTGCTACTTTTGGTGTGGACAAGCAGTCCTTATGCAAACTGCTTACATGCTAAGCATTCTCGTCTGCATGCGCCAGCTGGTGCTGGTGGTGGAACATGGGTCGCCGAGCGGCTTCCCAGGGCTTCTGGACGCCCCATCAGGCAAGTGGCGGCTTCGGGCATCGTGTTCCGTTGCCTTGCAAAGATCCCATTTGCACCAATGACCAGCAGCCTATGGCAGTCCTGCCCTCCCTTGGCATGCAGCTACCCCTGAGCCGGAGAGCGATGGTTGCATTGTCTCGACAATCTGGTATTCAATAATGGTAGAGTTTCGGGTTGGTGAAAGATTTAGAAAAGCACGACCCAATCGCGATGAGATCTGGCTAAGCCTTTACACGTGTATCTGGGAGTCCTATTCCACCACATTGATATGAGCTGCAGCAATCCGCTCTGGCCAACGTACCTGGAAGCAAATGAACTTCGTGCGATTGATGACCCTGAACTCAAGTAGGTGCCTTTGTACAGCTGTGATTGCGATCTTCCGTCATTTCGGAATGGTTAGACTGAGCTATTTTCCCATGCCCACCGAATCGCCCCTCTTTGAGACTCCGCATCCGGCAAAGGTCAATGCTTGGCCTGCCGGCTATATTAGGCGGTCCAATGCGCTTCGAGTTCAATTAGCCAAACGATTGATCAAACGAGGGGGCAACCTGGGTTTCTCGTAGTTGCGATTTCGACGCTCATGTTGGCCAAGTTGTTGTCAAGCTGATGGATGCTCGGATCAAAACTTACACTGGGAACCGTTCTCGTGTCTGAAATAATACACAACGCACACGCCTCCAATACAGCGACGTGTCTGGCCTTGGAACATGAAAAAGAAAGCAGAATGTAAAACGACCCTTTGGGGGCAGCATTGTCAACCTAAAAGGCGAAGTTCCTGATAGAAATATTTTTTAAAACGCAACACCTCGATTACCTCGGAATGAGTAGACAAGCAAATACATCCATATCACAGAAGTCTGACTTCAGTAATGGGCCGTCTATCTCTTTTTTTTTTAACTGAAAAAAACACTTTTGCCCTGTGCATTCCATCTTTTGTATGCTTTTAGCCGGAAGAGCCCGACCAGGCCACCGGTTGATCGGTGCCGGCGGCGAAGCGGACATTGTCCCTGTTTCCTTGTGCGCCGTCTTGCGCCGACACCCGATTTAGATACTCCGACTTTCCGAGGTTCTGGGCATGCATAGAGAATATTGACTGAAGTGATTAATCATATCCATCTGAGTTCAGGAGAAGTCACCTTTTCTCAATCATGCTGACAAAAGGCGAAATAATGGAAACGTTTGGTGATCCTGATGGTAATGAAACGTAGCCTTCATTGACAACCACTGACCAGGTTACTTATCACCGAATTGCGCAAGTCGCAGTACAGCGCCTGGAACCTGGACAAAAAGCTTGCCATTTTCAAGCTAGAATGGAGGGTGCCGGTAGAATTCCACCAGACTACGAGGGCACAATTTTTTATAAATAAGAATGAAACTTAGTGCAGTACGGCGCCGCGAGATTTCGGGTTGTCCATTGTTTTACTACATACATTATATGTAGCCAAAGAGTTGTGGTAAGGTGAGGGTAACTGGAGTCTGGCTCCGATTGAGGACCAGAGTAAAAGAGCTCAAGCCACTAGGGATTAGTACAGTGCGGAAGGGTCAACACAATGTTTGTTGGATGCAATTAGACGCGAAGCTAAACCATGGAGAAAGAGGAGTCCATGTACACTGGTCTCAAGTAGTAATAGACCTTTCATGGGCAGTCTCCAACGCATTCACTCTCTTTCGGAAAAATTATTTCTGTGCTTGTGCCTTCAGAACAACCGGACAAGTGCAAAATGTCACCAAAAGACTGGGTGTCATTTGTGGTTGACCGGGTTCTGATCGGCGAAGTTATCTTACAACCACTATTGATGAGCCCGTCCCTCGGAAAAAGATACTATACGCGTATTAATATGCCCTCCAAGCTCACGGCTATACTATTACTGGCCTCGACTCGTAGTAGCGTATAATATCCTGGCCCTCAATTCTTGCACCGGATGTATCTACCATACGGTCATAGGTCAAAGTCACCATCGTTAAGTATCCTGAGTCATATATGGACCCGGCCAAGAAGAGGTGTGAGAAGATTTTCTACTTGGCTTCGAACTAAAAGACTCTTACCAAAACGAGCTTCCTGGGGATGGGGTTCACTGGCGCGTCGTTCTGGATTTGACCACTCAAAGAATTTTCGGATTGTTTTTCGCATCTGGCACCAATCCTTCCCACTTTGCCTCCACTTCCCCACAAGCCAGCGAGTTCATGGAGGCCTGGAGAGAAAGGGGAAAGAGGAACTTTTGGTGCGGGGGCGGTAGAATGAAGAACGGGGCAAGCGTGTTGCTTTCACTCAAACCCACAAGTTGGCATGACGTGCGAAATCACGCATTCGTTGTAGTATCTGGTTCTGAACAGGTGTGTAGCTAATCGAGAATGGTACTAGCATCATATCAAAACTGTACTACAACAATCTGGAAATTTTAGAGATTGAAGTTTAATGATACTTTCTAAACCATTGACCTTCACACCTTTCCTTCATGCGGCAAACACGCGCACAGGAAGCCCTGCATGGAGCAAGAGTCTATGTGTATGTTAGTCAAGAATCAACGAGGAGCTGAAAGGGACTATCTCGGTGTTATCAGTCTACCATCGAGAATCTTCTCCAAATTCTATCCCAACAGCAAGGTAGGCCCTGGCTCACCCCACAGCATCTAGGCTGCCTTAGTTTGTTACCACTCAGAGACGGTAGGGCAGAGATATCTGAATGAGTTTTACAAGTTCCCCACGGGGATGCCAACCCACATGAGGGGTTAGTTCCCCGCAGGTACTCTGGTGCCATTGTCCAGTCCGAAAAAGCAGACCTTGCTAGTTGCTCAGCCCATTCCTGCTTTCACCCATGGGTGGGAATTTGATAGAGAGGCCACCTACGAGCATAAAGATACGGACCGATTATCTACTATTTAGCATCTTGGCAGCCCAGTGAGCCCGCAGAAACACCGAGGATGTGTAATGATCAGTCAAGCAACCTTGGGCCATATTTTCATCGTGATTTATAGTGACGGTGTTGCCCGCTTTCTAGAATCCCTTGTCACAGCCAGCTCGCGTCCTCGTGGATTTAGGAAATGGCCCAGTTCCTTGTTGTTCTGTTGCTTGGGCCCTTTGTGGCTGCACAGCGTTATGCTCTCCCAGACAGACCAGTCGGAGCGTACAGCTATACTCAGCCAGCGAATACCACCATTCTCGACCAATATGGTGCCTCCCCTCCCGTCTATCCGTCGTGTTAGTCCTCATGCACTACAAACCGCTTGAGCCACAATTCACACTGACAATGAGCACAGCTCCAATCTCGGGACGTGGCGGCTGGGAGGAAGCATTAGTCCAAGCTCAAGAGTTTGTCTCACAATTAACACTGGAGGAAAAAGCTTTTATGGTGACTGGACAACCAGGCCCTTGCACCGGCAACGTCTATCCGGTTCATCGACTTAACTTTAGCGGACTTTGTCTCCAAGACGGCCCGGCGGCGATCCGAAACGCAGACTACTCCAGCGTCTTCCCAGCTGGTGTCACAATAGCGTCATCTTGGGATAAGAAAATGATCTATGACAGGAGCGTTGCCATGGGGCGTGAGTTCAAAGGCAAGGGGGCTCATATTGCACTTGGGTAGGTCTTTCAAAACATTGTTCCTCACCGCCAACGCATGAAAAGTTTCGCATGCTGACCAACGCCTCAACTACAGTCCTGCTGCAGGACCGATGGGTCGCAATCCTTTTTCTGGAAGAAATTGGGAGGGGTTCTCGCCAGATCCGTATCTCAGCGGGGTGGCAATGGGACTATCAATTCGTGGGCTGCAAGACGCCGGTGTCCAGGCTACAGCAAAACACTACATTCTCAATGAACAAGAAATCATGCGAAATCCCGTGATAGCTCCAGTTGACTGGGCCTACGAGGCAGTTTCTTCCAATGCAAACGATAGGACCATGCGTAAGTTGAATTGTGCTCAAGTATTGTTTGCAACAACTAACTTTCAAAGATGAGCTGTATCTTTGGCCCTTTGCCAACGCCGTCCATGAGCAAGTTGCAGCTGTGATGTGCTCGTACCAGCGCATCAACGGGTCTTATGCCTGCCAGAACTCCAAGGTTCTGAACGGACTTTTGAAGACCGAGCTTGGCTTCCAGGGTTATGTCATGTCCGATTGGTTTGCAACCCACTCTGGTGTACCGAGCATCGAAGCCGGCCTCGATCTGGACATGCCAGGCAGGCTTCTCCGACCATTCAAACTCGAAGACGGAACAGGCTACCATTCCTATTTTGGACAGAATGTGACCACTGCGGTGCGCAATGGCACTTTGGACGGAGATCGCTTAGACGACATGATAAAAAGGATCATGGCACCCTATTTCTTTCTCCAACTGGACAAGAATTTCCCTTCCATTGACCCTTCTAGCGCCACACTCAAGAGCTTTGGGCCCACTGAAGAACTCTTCTACAACTGGACTCGAGAGGTGATACCTCCTTCAAGCCGCAACGTGCGAGAAGATCACGCGCGTTTGATTAGAGAGCATGCGGCAGCTTCCACTGTCCTATTGAAGAATGAAGGAAACGCACTCCCGCTCAGATCCCCTAGAACCATTTACGTTTTTGGCAACGACGCTGGCGACGGCACAAACGGACCCTTGAACCAGGAGGAGTTTGAATATGGCACTTACGCAATTGGTGGAGGCTCTGGTGCCGCACGCTTCTCCGAGCTTGTCAGCCCACTTACCGCACTTCGAGAGAGGGCGGCTCAGGACGGGTCGCTGCTCCAGTATTTCCTCAACAACACGCAGATAATAACCGGTGATATCTCCGCTTTGTTCCCTTCTGTTCCAGAAGTCTGCTTGGTGTTTACGAAAAGTTGGGCGAGCGAGGGTGGAGATCGTTTGACATTGGACCTGGATTGGAAGGGCAATGAAGTCATCAAAGAGGTGGCCAGTATTTGCAATAACACCATGGTTGTGATGCATTCAGGCGGTATCAACATGATGCCCTTTGCTGATCACCCAAACGTCACCGGTATAATCGCTGCTCATTTCCCAGGCGAACAATCAGGCAGCGCTCTTGCTGATGTATTGTACGGCGACGTCAATCCGTCTGGCCGATTGCCGTATACTGTCGCATATAATGCAACTGACTACGATTTTGCTCCTCTCACCACCAACGTTACCACCGGGGGTAAAGAAGACTGGCAGTCATGGTTCGACGAGGGATTATACACGGACTATCGCTATTTCGATGCGCATAATATTTCTGTCCGATACGAATTCGGCTATGGCCTGTCATACACAACCTTTGCCTTGTCAAGCTTAACAATTGACAAGCTCGCCTTGGAGGAAATCACACCGTACCCAGCCGAGCAGGAAATTATGCCGGGCGGAAACCCGGACCTTTGGAAAACCTTGCACCGAGTTCAGGTCGCCGTTCACAACACCGGCAAGATGGCTGGCGCGGCTGTTGTGCAGCTCTATATCACCCTCCCATCCTCAGCACCCGACACGCCTCTTCGCCAACTTCGCGGCTTCGAGAAAATTGAGCTAGAACATTGCGGTAAGGGGAACGTCACTTTTGATTTGATGCGTCGGGACCTCAGTTACTGGGATGTGGTTGCTCAGCAATGGAAGATACCATCCGGAGAATTTACCGTCAGTGTCGGGTTTAGTAGCCGGGATATTGTCGAGATAGCCTCGTTCACAGTACTTGAATGAGACAAAACTGGTAAAAATGAGGTCATTACACAACCATTATAGAGAGAAGGTTGTCCTTCCCACTCTCATTTGACCTCATGTGAAAATACGAAGCCAATAAAGTATGAAACCACGTGTTCCAGACATTATCTTTGATCGGCTTGAGAAACCTAATACGTACTAGAACAACGCTCCATTTTTTGAAAATTTCCGGCTGGATGTGAAATCCTCTTTCTACGTACTGCAATGCTACGTGTAATGAGTAGCATGGCACACGAGACATGCAGTTGCGATGACAGCCACGCGGATATCGGCTCATGTCTAATGCTCAGACCTGATACTAGGTTTCACACCCACGACCCAGTCCTGTGTTCCATGAATAAGTTTGCCTAGAAGTCTAAAACAAGGTGGTAATATCGCAAGTACTGTTTATGTGGTTCGCAGCTGGTGTCAGCGCATGGTCCTATGGTCGTGTTCCGGCACCTTTATTCGACAGGCAATGTGAAAGCCAGTCCCTCGTCCGCCAACGCAGCCTTCACCGACTCCTTCTTCTCCATTCTTCTCGCCAGCTCGGCATATTTTGGAAAAATTTCCATCATTTTGAAACCAATTTCTAGTCCCCAACGCCAAAATACTAGGACGTAGAAGTCAACGATGGTTTCATCCTCGCCGACCGGGAAATTCTTCTCCGTGAGTCTGCCTTCCAATTGCTCGAAGCATTCCTGAACATATTGTCGGCCCTTTCCTTGGACTGCCTCGTGCTGATTGGTATCATCTGTAAACCGCGCTGGGCGAAACGCCATCCCAAAGCCCCTCCCATGCAGCGAGCCGGACAGCCATGACAGCCATTCAATCACCCGGGCGCGCTGCAGGCCATCGGTACCAAGAAGTCTGGTACCGTGACCGACAGGTGCTGCCAAAGATGCAACATAAGTTAATATAGCGGGAACCTCTGTCAGTACCTCGCCATCAATCTTGAGAGCGGGGACGTAACCCGCAGGGTGGACTGTGCGTCGGTAGTCCGCATGGCTGAAGCTACCGTCTGCAGCCTCGTAGCCTTCCGGGCCGCCCTTCATGACAACTGAGGTAAAGGGAATTGATAGCTCTCGTAGGAGCATATGTGCTGCCAATGAACAAGCCCCCTTGGCACGGTACAAGACAAGTTGAGGCATTGCGAGTGGGAACAATGGTTGAGAAGTGTGGGTGTGTCGGATTATCGTTTCTGGTGGCGGTGATCGAGCTAGTAGACAAACCAATGCTTGGAGGTTTTCATGCGGTCACCCACGTCCTTTTAAGATTATCTTATGAATGGAGAAAAATAAATAGGAATATGTCCAAAGGTCGGTGTGTTTCCTGTTTCGGAGAAATTAGGATGACAACGTCTACCATCTCACCAGCATTGTTGGCCCCATTGAAGGAATAAACTAAGTCGATTGAGGCAAGGATTTAAAATTCTGAGACATGCATCTCCGTATATAATAGAAATAATTTGGGTTAGCCACATTTGGTGCCATAATGTTCATCCCACTCGAGCACCGGCTTTGTAATTGAGTCTCTTGATTGTCCTGATAACACGTTGCAATGTAGCATATCCACAATCTTAGTCAGATAGGCCCGAAGAGCCCCGCAATACTGCGAATATTGCGCAGGAACTTTAACAATCTTCAATGGAAGATCAATGATCAAAGAGCAAGCTTGTGGCCGGGCCCGGGGAATTTCATCATTGAGTCCAGGCAAGAAACACTCGTTTGCCTATCTCATAATTCTAAACGCTATAAAATCTGCATTCTATGACCAATCTCCAGTCTTGAACAATGAGGATTCCTTGCCCTCCATTTCTCTGGCAATCTCCTCATCAATAGTCCATGGCTCATATTTGTGCCCTGGAGGAAGGTTCGTGTTCTCAAAGTCATCCCCACTAACAATGGCTGCAAGAGCTTGAGTATAATTGTCAGAAACATATTGGACAGGGTCATGTCCCCAGATCCAACGACTCATTTTCATAGACAAGGCACTTGGGTTTTTCTCCAGTACCTCGATGTCTATTTTGTGTAGGACTTGTCGATTGACGAAACCAAATCGCTGCAAGATTGAAACTCGTTCGAATCTTTTCATGATTTAGTTGGAGCAATGAACGAGTGCGGAATTATTGGAAAGCGTACCTCAGCAGAACGTGTGTCTTCACGCTTTCGACAACTCTGTCCCTCCCACCAAATCTTAGGCATGTGGCCAAGCTTAGGGCATCTTCCATAGCTTGTGTGGCACCGTTGCCGGAGGTGGGTAGGAAGCTATGTGCGCTGTCCCCGAGCTGGACCACCCGACCAGAATTGCTACTCCACTGAGGTTGAGGATTGCGCCATAACAACTTCCAATCAACGACGCTTTTCTCAGGCGTTTGGGCAATGATTTCCTTTAATGCCGGGTCCCAGCCTGGCACGGCATCTATTATCTTTAAAACAGCCGATCCGGAAAGGGTACTTCGCCAGGCTTCATCGGCACCTCCAGAATCCTAACGAGCATTTAGCAACGGGTTCATGGACTTTCTACCGGTTGGTCAGTCACAACCCACCTCATGTGTCAAAATGTAGTTGACGAAATCCGGCGTGATAATGACATTCATGTGCATGTGGCCACTGCATAAAAGTTAGCGTAGAGTTACCGGAAGGGTTACACATCATGAGGGCAACTCACGCGAGGTAGATGCGAAATTCTGGTCTCGCTCCTGATAAATAACTCTTCTTCGCGTCGTCACTGATATTCTTCAAGTTGTCGATGGGAATCATGCCACGATACGCCGCTGCACCACTACTCACGGGCCGTACCAGAGATCCCAGAATGTGTTTATGCGACTTGGTTCCTACCCCGTCCGCGGCCACCACAAGGTCTGCGTGGTAGACATCCCCATGCTCGGTTGTGACTGTGGCTTTTTCACCATCCTCTTCGTACGAGGTAATATGCTTCCCGTATTCAATGGGAATCCCGAGGCGTCGAGCCTGGCCTTCAAGAGCTTTGAGAAGGCCGTATCGAGTTCTAATCCATGGGACCCGGACATCCTGTGCTGCATGCTTGGATCCTGGAGCATTCCATGGGGCTTCACCTACTTCAAGCACTTTCCGGCCCGTATGAGCGAAGAAGCTCATCAACGCATCATAGGATGTTGCTTCGAACTCCTTGTGCATAGTAGGATAGTGGCGCATTGTGACGGCAGCTGGTGGTAGAATTCCGAATGTGTCACCTTGAGATTGAACTGTGTCAGCCAACTCCCATCATAGGCAAAGGCTCTGACCAACCAATAGTGTCAAGCTCTGGGCTTCTCTCAAGCACACGAACATCGTGACCTTGCCGCCATGCCTCGTTTGCGAGAGTGAGGCCGCCAATACCCCCACCAACGATGAGAATGCATATTCCGGTTCGCGTGAGGCGATGAACTCCATCAACTATCTCTAAGACAGCTTCGGACTTGGGGTCGCCCAAGGATGTCATATTCTAGTCGGTGATAAACGCGTGTGGAGTACAAAAGTTGAAAAAAGGGTCTGGATTGGGAAGTAGACTCATACTTCCGCACGGGAGGGCCTTCTACTTAAATACATCGATTTGTGCTTCGTCATTAATGCAAACAACCACGCTATGCTGTCTTATACTCTCCGGGGTGGCGTTCCAACTGTGAAGCTCCCTTTGCTTATATAATTTGAGCGTCTCGCCGGGTTCGCTTATTTGGGTAAGTTCGATACAGAGATGTCCTGCGAACAGACCTAGATCAGACAGACTGTGCCGCGCGGTTTGTCAATTTGGGAATGGAGGCTCGATTTTGCATGGGTGAGTTGATTACCCGCACAGCACTCCTGATCTCTTTCAGGCATGCTATTGGCTGAAGATGAGATGTGCTAGATTTCCTGGCATGTTGTAGAATAGGAGGGATGCGACATCCCTGCCATTACATGATTTCAGTGGTCCAAGCAGTTGCGCAGCTTTCAGCCCTTGAGCAACCCCCCAACTTTCATGCGTGATTCAGGTCTCAAACAATTCTCGACTTTAAGCCTCCTGCTCATTGAGACTTCTCAGGGCAAGTCATGAGTCACGTTTTTCTCCAATTGGGATTGGTACATGAATTTTACCCAGTCGTCAAATGTTGGGCTATGGCTATCATATTTTGACGTAAGTAATGTTATGATAAACATAGACGATGAATTTGAATGGACTGCAAAGTGAAATTCATTGCTTCGAGATTAAGGAGCCCTCTGTAGAAACAAAAATTTGTCAACAAGTCAACAATTCAACACTACGTCTAGGCCGCAGATGGAATCCTTTTCTCAGTTCTAGGGTTCGCCAATCTTATTGATGGTGGCTTGGAGCCCTTGGCCTCAATAATCGGGCACTTTAACCTCGAGATTGCGAGTGTTGAACTCACCCTCATATGGAATGTGGCCTTTGTAGAGACACAAACGAGGCACTGATTCAGACTCTGCATACCAGAAATTGCAGTATATCTACATCTCCACTTTCGTAAAGTGTTAGGTTGGACCGAAACTACTTGGCTTACAAAGAGATCGTCTGACCAGCTTATGTCACTATCCGCCAAGTTCTGGTTGGACCAGGGCCATTTCAGCGTGCATCTCATATTTTCAGTGGTGCCGATGGATGTGCCTCAGTTGGTAAGACGCATTAGGCAGCAATGTTCCTTCGAGCGCCTTCACGCGTCATCATCCACCTCATTGCAAACGTCTCATACAAAGTCGTGTTGATCCGTTGCAAGAACACTTTAGACTAAAGCTCATTATCTCATGCGTCTCAATAATCCTTCCTAATAGTCCTCGATATGGCGTCTAATCAGATCTCAGTTCAGGAGAAGGGATGGGACCGATACAGGGCGACAATTGAGCAGCTGTACGAGGCACGCTCGAGTAGGCCTGACGAAAAAAACTCCGAATGGTTGTCTCCTGAAGACCAAACACTAGGAGATGCAAAGAGCCCAGCTACGATTGTTTTGAGGCAGATCCAGACCGAGATGCGAAGTAAACATGGTTTCGAAGCAAGGTAGAATCATTGTCCTTTAGCCGTGTTCTATCAATGACTGGAGCACTAACACGATCGTCTTAGTGTTTCGCAGTTTGAAGAGCACCTGAGAACTTGGGGGAAGTTGGAGCAACTCAATGAGGAATGGCCTCATTCGAAAAGCGCCCCATGTTCTCCATTGACTCGAAGTCTAGAGCAGAGAGGGTTACGAGATGACCCTGATTGGATCATGATTTCAACTTTTTCCAAGCTCGGAATTCCGAAGCGGAACCACATCTCATTCCTCGACAATGTTCAGCCGGCATGGGGCTCCATGCCCTCTTCGCAGCTCGAGAAACAACTTCGCTCATTGGGTATTGAACCCAGCGACTTGGAGTCTATGATCTGTGAGCCGCGTGACACCAATGCAGGTTCCATAGCTGCATCAAGAGCTCAAGCTGTCCTTGGCGTCACCGCCGACATCCGAGGTCATCTCAATACCCTCTCCAGCCTCTTCCCTGGACAAAACGCATCTTTGATCACCGATGATCGAATTTTCGAGACTGATTTCATAAGGATTCTAGTCTTTTCGATGCTGAACGGGTTTGCTGGCCTGAGTGATATTCCGATGAATAACATCTTGAGATTTCTCCGCCGCCTAGTCGTCAGCTCTGTTTTCATCAAAATTCTGGAAGATAGCCCGAGTCATACTTCTAAAACTCTATCAGACAACATCTTCAGAGCTGCTATCGAAGCTCATGATGTAACAGTCACAAGACTGCTGCTTCAGCGCAAGATGGTTGATATCAACAACCTTGTCTGCAACCCACCTTACAACTTCACGCCCATCCAACACGCATCGTCACTCGGAGCCTTAGCTCTCATCCGTGAATTTGTTGCGTGGGGCGCCGACGTGAACAAATCCCACTCACCTGATTCATATGCCCTAAACCTACTACATAACGTGATGGCGGCAGTTTCTCCCCTAGATTTTGCGAGGAACATGCGCTTCAAGGCCGCAGTGACGGCAAGCCCCGAGCTGATGGAAACATGCACAATGATCTTACAGGCTGGATTCAATGTTACCACGCGCAACGTTGTGGAAGCAGCAGAGGCTTTCACAACGTACGACCTAGCCTGGCAAATTGCCACGCATATCAAACCAGCAGATCATCAAAGTTTCTTCGAAGGCGGTATCATAACCGTCGCCGGTATACCTTGTGACCTTAGCGCCACAAAGATTATCTCCACCATGATGGACAAGTGTGAACAAGCTGGATGTGGGAAATGTTTGTCAAAGGCGGGCAATGAAAGACGGGCCCTTGTAGAAGCAGCAAGACGAGGTAACTTGAACCTTGTCAAGCTCCTCGTTGGCCACGCAACCGCAAGTGATCATATGCATCACGTCCTCGCGGCAGCAATCATTTCCAGTAACAACGAGCTAATCGAATATGTCCTTTCGTTCAATCCCAATTTGGACCCTCCTGCTTTCCGTCTCGACAATTGGGCACACACGCGACCCACAACTCCAATTGCCGAAGCGGTGAGAATCGGAGATGAGAACCTCATCAAGCTGTTCGAGATGGCCGGCGCTCTTAAACAGATTTCCGAGGGCAATCGGTTCAAGCCACTCCTACTAGCTGCAATTGAGAGTGGCAACGTGCCGCTGGTGGACCAACTGGTGAGCCGTGCTATAACGTCAAAAGAGTCCTTCCGAGACGAAGGTCTTGCTATTGCAGCAGCTATCGAAAACGGACATGAAGGCATCGTTAGGACGCTCCTTGATGCTGGGTTCAAAGCGGAATGCGAAATCAATGAAAAACCTAACCCTCTGCGAGCCGCCCTCAAGGCGCGGAATGTGGATCTAGTGTATGCCATCTTGAATGCACGCCCGAGAAGAATGCACCTTTCAGATATGGCCGAAGAAGCAATCGCATGGTTTGATTGCTCAATCATCTCTGACCTTGAGAAATGTCCAAGTCATTCGACGATCAGCTCCTGCAATCTAGAGGCTTTTTGCAAGCGCTCCATGGAGACTGGAAACGTACCAATATTTCAACGCCACCTCATGTCTGTGGATCGGCTCGACAACAAAGTTCTCGATAGTTGTTTTGCACTCGCGATCAAAACCGACCACGAAGAAATGATCCAGGCGCTCATAGATTTAGGAGTGGATCCATTCACCGAGACAGCGATTCGGGCGGTCATGACCCGGAGCCCGAGGAGGTTTCAATGGCTGCAGGACATTGCGAGTCGACGCCGTGGTCTGCGGCCATGTGTCGGGGCGATGACCCTGAAATTCCTCATGCCGGATACCCCCGAAAACAAGAAGACTTTAGAAAGTCTACTCCAATCTGGATCAATCGACCTAGTATCCAAGAGGTGGGTGTTTGCAGACACTCGAGGCTCAGCGTGGGCTATCCCTCGGTCGAACGACTCCAAGGTCACGCCTCTCGGTTTGGCTATTCAGGGAGTATCCACTCCGTCTCCGACTAAGTTTATGGGTGGAAAACACGACAATAATGAATCAGGTGGCGGTTCTACAGCGAAACCATGTGGACCTAACATATGGGCTGCCCAGCTTTTCCTTGAGGCAGGATCCGACCCTAACGGCATCGCCAAAGTCGGGTTGGATGACAAGAACCAATCATGTCTCATGGTCGCTGTAGAAGCTGGCCTAGCTGATATGGTTGAGCTTTTGATTGCTCATGGCGCTGATGTAAACCAAGAGCCGACTTTTCACACACCTCGCTCTCCATTACAGCACGCTGCAGAGATCGGGCGCCTTGGCATGGTGAGACTACTTCTAGAGCATGGTGCCGATGTCAACGGTGTGCCTGCCGTCCGTGGCGGTGGCACTGCCCTGCAATTTGCCGCCATCTTCGGGAGCTGTCCCCTTGCGGCCGAGCTCCTACAGCACGGGGCACTGCTGGGTGCGTTACCGTCGAAGGTCGATGGCCGGTGGCCACTTGAAGCAGCAGCTGAGCATGGGCGGTTGGACATGATACATTTCCTGTGGAGTGTAAACAAAGATGCAGTTGCGGCAGGTCAGTATCATGACGCCTTTAACGAAAGGCACTGTCTCAGAGCGATGAGCTTTGCGAAGCAGAATGGCCACATGGGCTGTGTTACTCTGATTGAAGAGCTTTCAGGAATCGGGGTGGAGAAGTTGGATACAGAAGAATATGGTGCGCCTTGGTTGGCTTACTAGGGCCAAAGTCGAATCATTTGATGAAAGCATTTCACTTACGATTAAAGCAATGTGTGCGAATTTTTTTCACGATCTGCCCAATGGTTTAGCAAGTTATTAGTATGGTGAGATCGGAATTTTGGGCTTGGGTTGAGGATCTCGTGCTGTCTTTACTTCATAATGCCTTGTGAAAAGCGAGACAATGCGAGGTACACCCTAGGTCTCTGGCTCGGCTCAAACAAAATGGTCCTGGTGAAGAGAGATCCCCTAGAAATTGACATGCCGATACTGTTATTCCGGCTCTCACTCCAGACTCCAGACTCCAGCCCAAACTGCCAAACTTTCTAATTAAGAAACAAGCTAAATTTTCTCCATATCAAAGAGTCTCTTGCCTTGCATGTTACTGCGCCTGCTCGTGCTATCAATATTTTATGAGGCTCTTCTAATTCTCACCAACCATTTAAAGCATTAAACCAATACGACGCTTATTCTGGAGAATGCTTCAAGCCTGAGACACACAAAACTGACGGTTGAGACAGTTGCAGCGCAAGCCACTGTGGGGAATTTTGTAAGGGTCTTACGCAGCAGTTGTCGACAGATGTGGGCGATTTTCAGCTGAATCTCGTAGAGTGCCCCAAGGACCAACCATCTCACGCCCGTCTGTCGAAGCTATATGATTAGAAATGTGGGCCCTTTATGACAATGGGCCAAACGCTACGCTCTCAGCAGGTCGATCCACACTCAACTCTTGATACCGGAGCCCTTGGCAGATCAACCTCACACATCCAACAGGTAGAGGCAGCACAAAATGTCCATCCTCAACATTTTGTTCTTTTTCATTATATTCTTCTCCCAGGATACAAAGTTTGACTATTTCGTGAATGCTTGTTCATGTATCATACTAGTCTTCTGGCTTTTTGGGTTTTCCTCGGTACGTGAGCGATTCACACGGCTGTTCTTGAGGGATAAACCCTTCCCCATCCCCTGGATTCGGCTCCCGATCGTTCGCTATGTCCTCCCGCGTCTCCGCCGGTGGCTACATGGCAGCCGCTCCCAAGAGGACTTTGGGCTTGCCGTCATCCTTTTCCGCGTCGCTTGTGCCATTTGCGAACGATTCCATGCATCTTTTGTTCGTCTTTCGACGCGGCGGCAGTATATCTATATGGCGCTGCAACATACGCCTACGAGCAGAGGGATACGCCTCATTGATCTGCATCCAGGAGGCGGCGATGACCCGCTCCGAGCAGATATTTTACACGCTTCGTTGGACTTGGATGAAGTGGTCGGCCAGTACGAAACGGTCTCATACACGTGGGGAAGCAGTCACCAAATACGCCGCCTAGAAACACCCTATGGCGTACTTCTCATCACGGCCTCACTATTCGATGCACTGCGTCGATTCCGACTAAGCGACAAGCACCGTAAGCTGTGGGTAGATGCTGCGTGTATCAATCAGTCAGATAGTGCGGAGCAGGCGAAGCAGGTGGCTATGATGGGCAATATCTATGCCTCTGCAGCCCGCACCTTGGTGTGGCTCGGTCGCGAAGCCGATAGGAGTGAGATAGTTGAGGATTTGTTAATGCGAATTGTTCGGGCTAGTCAATTTTTTAACCGCAACATGGGGATATTAGAGCATCTCTCACCTTCAGAGAGAGAGGTATTCAAGAGGGAGGCATTCAAGGATTGTGGACTCCCCGCAGAAGACGATCCTGCTTGGAAGGCACTGGCAAAACTCTGGGGGAGGCCATGGTTCCGGCGAGTGTGGGTCATTCAGGAATTTGTCCTCTCGCCGGATGTGCGCATATTTTGTGGCGACTGGGAGCTCAGTTGGTCTGTCTTCTACATCGCTACAACCGATGCCCACTTGACACTCCTCTTGTGTGTTGTTCCCGAGGTTCACAACGCATTGGAAGCCGCAGCAATGAGTACAGGCTTGGCCACTATGCACATGATGTGTGGGTACCGGCGCTCAGCACTGTTGGGTACCATGCCCGTCTTGGAGGGTAGTGGTGTGGAGTCTTTGACTATGCAAACCGAGAAAATGGTCTTCAAGGAGCAGGAGAGGCTGAATTTCGCGCGGCAGAAGGATGCGGTACTTAGGCTCCGGGCCGATGTGCCTCTTCTAGAGCTCCTTACGTACTCTGATAGGAGTGAAGCTACAAGAGCTCGGGATCATCTATTCGCAGTGCTTGGTTTGGCCAGCGATGCCGACGACGAGCTGTTCAAGCCAGACTACTCAACTCCGTTCGACAAAATAGTCAGGCGCTACGGCAAAGCATTTGTACACAAGGGCCAGTGTATGGATCTCTTATACCAAGCTCGACTGAACATCCAATCCTTGCGATTCCCATCCTGGATCCCTGACTGGACCACAAAGTTCGTCTACATGGGCGATGAAATAGAGTACGAGAGCTTGGGGAGAAAAGGTTCAGGGTTATACGCGGCCGCCGGCGACACCAGCTGCTTACCGCGGGTCAGTGAAGACCCAAACGACGATTGTCTTACACTTCGCGGCAGGTTCGTCGACAAGCTGATTTGGGTCGGCGGTGACCATGTCAAATACGGTCCCATACATGGTCTCATTCACCGTCTACGACAATCGCGCAGTATCATCGAGGACCTTGCGAGGGCGTCTGACTCCTCCTATGTCACTGGCGAGACCTTCGACAACGTATGGTGGCGGATGCTGGTGGCGAATAAGACCAAGGAGTTCCGCCCCGTCGCACAGGATTTTGGAAACGGATTGGTCTCAATGGGTTATCACATTCAGGACATCTGCAAGTTGTTACTGTCAATGTCTCCCGTAGAAACCAAGGCACAATTGGTAAACATCATTGGGCTGCCGTACTACCGGGCCATGTATGCTTGTTACACGGTATACCAGATTGCTCGCACAGAGACGGGGCGTCTCGGCCTGGTGCCACATCTGGCTGAAGCTGGAGACCAAGTCTGCATACTTAACGGTGGTGCAGTGCCATTTGTATTAAAAAGCAGGAAATACCCGCTGAGGGGACATCAGTTAGTGGGAGAATGTTATATACACGGACTCATGAATGGCGAGGCGATGCAAGGTCTACATGAAGAGAGGGAAGTCTACCTGTACTGATGGGCACTTTCCCATGCGAACTAGGCACTGCCCGCTACGTCAGGCCAAAACGGACCACTTTGGAAAAGAGTTGAGGCTTAGGTAGTTGATATTTAGGTGTTTATCTTGACCTTTCGAGTGGGGGATCGCAACCTGACGGTATGGTATAATTGTGACTTTGACGAGCTCTTATTGTTCTAGCATTGGTCTCGGTGGCCGTGCCGCCGACCTGCGCTCACTCCACATACCCACCATCGTGAGCAAGCATCCACGTCCAGAGCTTCGGCTTATTCTTTAAGGTTATTTTCACATTCCAACAAATAGAAAGAATAAGAAAAAGTTGGTTACCGGTGATGAAGGTGGAACTATTAATTGTTCGATCATGACACTTGAAGTGTTCAATTCGGTGCAGTTAGTACCCTCGGACAATTTTCTGTCTGTTCTTCCCGAATTAAAGCATCACCTGCCGCCTATAGGAATGACACCATTGACATAGGGACGTACAACCGTACCGCGATCTCTAGAGACATGGTTGGAACGCGACCCAAAAGGTAAAGCGACAATATGAAGAATGGAGAGTCAATCAGATCGTACTTCTCGCCAAGAAGCAGAAAAAAAGCATAAAGTGCTAATGAAGAGCATGCTCGATATCGTAGCAAAGTTTGGGAGTCAAAGGCTAGAGTCAAAAGAACAGAAGTGGCAAGAAGAAGCGCACAGAAAATGAAGTCACAACTTAATTACTTAATGGCCGCATTGATACACAAGCGAGGATATGGACCCATATTAAGGATCCTTCTGGTCATGCAAGCTCGACCTGGCTCGCCACTGGCTCGTTCCCAGCTTGCATAGCAAAGTGGAGTGGCTCTTTTCGTTGAGGCATTAGATTGAACTAGTCAAGAAGAAAGCCAACCCGATGATAGTGTCGTAGAACGGCAAGTGTCAAGTGATCGATGGGCACATCAGACAGTGCTGTAAGACTGAAGTAGCATTTCATTACGTTGGCCATCCTCGGCATGGACCATGGTAGAGTAGATGACACCACGGGTCATGTCATGCATAGGTCCCAAGCTCGCTTAGCCACCCATCTAGAAATAAGCTTGGCCAATCTCTGGTTCCCAGGAACCTACCAGGCACAACCGAGATATCGTACATGACCACGAAATGAGGGGTTCGCATCCTTCAACACCCACCAATAGCCTGACCTGAAGGAGTGCATCGCATCGTCGGCCAGGCGGTACCGGGTTTGAAGCTCGCCCCGGCGACGATGTAACGAGGATTGAGAAATTTCACCGCGGGGTACATGATGATCCTTGGATAGGCCCCAGCAACGGGATCTTTTATCCAGCCGACGGTATATTTTCCCCAACTGCAACCCCTGCAGGTGGAAAAGCATAGTGTAACCCAGAGTCACATCGTCTCCGATTCCCCCGCATTGCCCCTCAGAGGGGCTTGTTATGCTCGTCACTCACCGTGTTGATTTGACGATCGTCGCCAAGTATCTCGGCGGGCCGGGACGCCGATTAGCCCCAGTGGCTCGGACGGAGAGAAATACACCGAGGCTACACATATTTCCGGTGAAGAGGTCTATACAAGGAATGCAACGCCAGCAAACTTGCTCGGATCTGAACCCCATCTCTTTTGGTTTCACTGCAGTCGGCCAATTGAGCCCCTCGTCGTCACCAGGGCCTTGACCGTTGCTCCAAGAGCAGAGGTGAAACCATGTTGTTCTCCAAGCCTCTTCAAATCCTCACCGTGGGCCTGTCGCTGGTCACTGGTCTCCATGCCAGAGCGGTAGAGCGAGGTCAGGACGATATCAGCAGCCGGGCCTTCCACCTCCTCAATGGCCGCCAACAGGATGTCGTGACCTGGGACGACCACAGTCTCTTCATCAACGGCGAACGTTTAATGATTCTCAGTGGAGAAATCCACCCGTTCCGCATGCCTGTTCAGTCCCTCTGGCTCGACGTTCTCCAAAAGGTCAAGGCCTCCGGCTACAACTGCGTCTCGATCTACATTGATTGGTACCTTCTCGAGGCCAAGCGTGGCACGTTCCGCGCCGACGGCATATTCTCGCTCAAGCCGTTCTTCGACGCTGCCGAGAAGGCTGGACTCTACGTCATCGCCCGTCCAGGACCATACATCAATGCTGAGGTTTCCGGTGGCGGTTTCCCAGGCTGGCTGACCAGACTCCCTGGGGCGCTGAGGACAAACAGTGCCGAGTTCATCAACGCCACGGATCTGTACACCCGTGAGATTGGCAAGATCGTTGCCGAGGCCCAGATCACGAATGGTGGGCCCGTTGTTCTCTTCCAGCCCGAGAATGAGTATCAACACGCGATGCCCGGGTTCTCCATGCCTGAGTTCCCATACTGGCAGAGCGTTGTGGATCAGTACCGGGACGCCGGCATCGTTGTCCCTACCATCAACAACGAAGCTCACATGTTCGGATACATCACTGCAAAGACCGCTGCAAGCGTCGATATCTACGGCTTTGACGGCTACCCTCTTGGTTTCGACTGCGAGAATCCGGCTATCTGGCCGCAAAATGGCTTGCCTACCGACTGGTTGGCAATCAACAACAGACTCGCCCCGGACACTCCCCTCACCATTCCTGAGGTACGTGAAGCTGTCTATGTACTGCAAAGAATATGCTAACACTGTAGAAAGTTCCAAGGAGGCGGATTCCAGCACTGGGGTCAGGCTGGTTTCGAGAACTGCGCTGCTCTTCTGAACATGGAATTCGAACGAGTGCTATACAAGAACAACTATGCTGCTGGCGCAACCATTTTCAACATCTACATGGTACGCTCCACCGTTTACTCAATCTCAACAACGTAATATTAATAGGGTTGCAGATCTTCGGCGGCACGAACTGGGGCAACATTGGTCACTCCGACGGCTTCACGTCGTACGACTACGGCGCACAAATCACCGAGGAGCGCCAGGTGTGGCGTGAAAAGTACAGCGAAGTCAAGCTGCAGGCAAACTTCTTCCATGTTTCGCCTGCCTACCTGGCCGCTGACCGCTTCAACTCATCTTTGGAGTACACCGACAATGCCGGTGTTACTGTCACCCCCGCCAAAACCGAGACGACCAAATTCTACATCTCGCGACACACCAAGTACGACACACTCGAGCCTGCCCCCTACAAGCTGACCGTCAACACGGTTGATCACGGAGATATTGAGATCCCGCAGCTTGGCGGCAAGCTGGTGCTGAATAGACGTGACTCCAAGATCCACGTGAGTGACTACCCTGTTGGAGACGAGCATCTCATCTACTCTTCGGCCGAGGTCTTCACCTGGAAGAAGTATGATGACAAGACTGTTCTTGTCCTCTACGGTGGGCCCAACGAACATCACGAGATTGCCGTCGCGGCACGTAGTGGTAGCAACAAGAGGGCAGAGGACTTCGAGACACAAGGTGAGAACGTGGAAATCAACCACGCTGACGACGGCTACACGATCATCTCCTGGGACATCTCCGATGATGTTGAAGACCGCAAGGTCGCCAGGGTCAACGGAAACTTCTACATCTATCTCCTGAGTAAGTCACCTCAGCACTCACGCATCGGATTATGCATACTAACAACATAGACCGCAACGAGGCTTACAACTTCTGGGTCCCACCCACCGGCTCGGACTACGGCACATCCGACATCATCCTCAAGGCTGGGTATCTGGTTCGCACGGCTCTCAGAGACGGCAAGGTCATCAACATCGTCGGTGACCTCAACGCTACTACTCCAATCGAGATCATTGGTGGCGCCCCCACTGGCTTGGAACAGCTGACTTTCAACGGCGAGCCGATCGATTTTGAACAAAACGCGCTTGGAATTGTCACTGCGACCGCTGACTTCAACGAACCTGAGGTAAAGCTTCCCTGCTTTAGCCAGTTGAAGTGGAAGAAGATCGACTCCCTGCCCGAAGTGTCAGATGGTTACGACGACAGCGCCTGGGTGGATGCAGACTTCAAGACCTCGCCCAATGACAAGGTTCCCATCCTCACCCCTGTTTCCCTATACGCAGGTGACTATGGTTTCCACACCGGATCCGTCCTTTACAGGGGTCACTTCACGGCTAATGGAGATGAGTCTACTCTCAAACTCACATTGCAAGGTGGACGTGCCTTTGGGTCATCCGTCTGGGTCAACTCTACATTTGCTGGCTCCTTCATCGGTGAGCCGAATGTTCTCGTTTTCCCCGAGCCTAACGGTACTTTTACTGTGGAGCTCCCCTCAGACCTCAAGGCCGGCGAGAACTACGTCTTTACTGTCGTAATGGACCACATGGGCTTGAATGGAAACTATGTCATTGGTGAGGACAACCTGAAGAGCCCTCGAGGTATCCTCGATTACGAGTTTGCCGGCCACGACGCGAGCGACATTAAGTGGAAGATCACCGGTAATCTCGGCGGTGAGGACTACACAGACTTGACTCGCGGCCCTCTTAACGAAGGCGGCTTCTTTGCTGAGCGCCAGGGTTTCCACCAGCCATCGCCTCCGAGCGACGATTGGGAGGAAGGCAAGCCGACCGAACACATTTCCGAGCCAGGCATTACCTTCTACACGACTACATTCGATCTCGACCTCCCTCAAGGATACGACATTCCTCTCTCCATCAAGTTCGACCGCGACGTCTCTGAGGGAGCTTTCCGCGTGCAGCTATATGTCAATGGATACCAGTATGGCAAGTTCATCCCTCACATCGGCCCCCAGTCAAGGTACCCGATCCCCGAGGGTGTCTTGAACCACCACGGAAGCAACACGATTGGTCTTACTGTTTGGGCCTTGGAGGAGGGCGGTGCTAAGCTCGGAGGTCTGGGATGGCATGTGTCGATGGTCACCGAGAGTGGGTTCGGAAAGGTTGAGCTGGCACCAGCACCTCAGTGGGAGCAGAGAGAGGGTGCTTATTGAGTATAAGCCAAAAGCACTAGGATAACATATATAGATAGCAAAAACAACCCGAATTCAGGCAACCCTTCCAACCGTGAGAAACAGTGAATGCATCAACAATTCTTTCTTCTTCATATCATTATGTATAAGACACGTCTGAACGAAAGAAAGAAAATCCTGACGGGAGAATTTAAGCCATATTCGTCCATCACCGTGTTGTTAAGATGAAAGCTTGCGTGTACGGCTGTTTCAATATTATGACGCAACTTGAAGGATGGCAAAGGAACGGCTGCTACGTTTCGCATTAACATTTCTATTTGTCATTCCCATATAATATTTTCCTCTGAATGTGTGATCCACCCCAATTTTCGTGAAAACGCTCAAAGTTCCAACAGACTTCAATTACTTGTAGATTGTGCCGTTGCCGGTATAATTACCACTCTGGGTCGTGAAGCTTCGAGTGCTGCTAAAGTCCTTCACCTTGCCGAGGAGAATCTCGAGCATGCGGTATGCGACACCAGGAGTATATCCAGGCAGCTCATGGCCAGCAAGACGGGCAGTGTAAAAGGTCAAGCCGCGTTCCCTGCTCCAAACACCCTGAATACCCGAACCCGCAAGAGAGCCTCCATTGTACTCTGGGTGGTACGGCGCGTAAAGTGGTGTCGAAGGGTACTCTGAGAGCCCCTGTGCGCCATTCCATGTCATGTTTTGTATGGCGAAGAGCGTGCCGTTAGTACTAAGAAGCATGTCTAGGTCGCCAGAGCCGATGATAGTGTTGTTTGTAAACTCGATGACGCGCTGCAAAACACCGTTGTTGGCAGGGGCCACGGACATGTCGGAAGCACGGCTGCTAGAGTTGCTGTTGCCGAAAACGTTCTTGGTGGTGCATTGCTTCCAATTACTGTTGAGAGGGGCGTGCAGCGCCTTCTTGACATCTGTGCGGTTGAAGTATATAACGGCATCTGGAGGCGAGTAGTCGCCCTGATTCACGATGCCAAGCTGGGAATACGGATGGGGGCAGGTCTCGGTGACGTGGTAGATGTTGAAACAAGGGTTGATTTCGAGGATGGCAGAATAGAATGTGTCAAACATGTCACACGCAGCAGTGTCGGTGCTGTATGGATCGGTGAGCACAGGGAAGGGCTCCTGCGGGGGCGGAAATTGAAAGTAAGTGTCGAGATAGGCTGTATAATTGCATGTATCCTGGCGGTCGCGAACTCTCTCAAGGAAGGTCTCGTTCAGATAGAACAGGTTCTGCCAAAACTCAACGTAGCGCAGAATAACAACTTGCTGTTGGATGGTTTCGTCGCCAAATAAGGGGTCGTTTATTGATATTCCAGCCAAATTGAAGTATTCCGTGTCGTTGGCAGATATGAATCCATCAGCAAGGTAGGGGACGTAGTAACCAGCATAAGATTCTCCCGTAATATAGGTCTTCCAGCTTTTGGTCTGGAACGTATCGACAAAGCTTTTGTAAAAACCACGGAACTGGGCGGCTAGCTCGACCTCATTGCTAATGTTGGGTGTGCCCTGGGAGTAGCCTACGCCAACAGGTTGCTCAACCCACAGCATGTTGGTCAGGTTTGTCCAAGAGTAGGGATTCTGCACAGGCGAGAGTGTGCCAGCCTGCCAAAGGAATGGTCCGTTCTCGGTTAAAAAGCCGGAAAGAGACGAACAGCCGGGTCCCCCATTGAGCCTGCCGCAGGTTAGTGAGATTCGACAATGTGCATTTTCATGGATGGCTGCCTTACCAGATGGTCACCTCTTCAGGCGTGTGGTCAGCCGTTGAAGGGAAGAACCAAAAGAAAAGCTTCCGGGTTTCATCAGGACTATCAGAGATGGGAAGTAATCCTGCATAGGATTCGCCAACGTCAAACGGGACTTCTGGGAGGCCGGAGCCATTAACAGCGAAAGCTGATACAACATCAGCTAATACTCAATAGTTTCGACGTTTGAGACCACCAACCCTTTGTCTTGTCGGTTAGGAATCTAGAGGCTTGCTTTCGGATTTCAGGTTCCAAAAATGGCTGGTTGGGCACACGCCTCTCAACCACGGGCCCTGGAAGCGTGGCCTTGGTCGGCTTCTTGAAAGCGAGGGCAGAGGAAGCACAAAGCGCACTGAATAGGTGTAGCAGCTTCATCTTGAATTATTTTGGCATGAACCCGCACTCGGATGAGCTACGTGCTAAAATTCCGTCCGGCAGCAGGCGGTATTTGAACCATTTTCCGTCCATGACGGCATCACCGCATTTCACCGCGACGAGACAACAAGACATCAGCACTATGTAGACTTTCAAAAGTACCGACGAGAAAGTATAGAGTTTCCTAAAGTGCCTTGATAAAATCGGGTCCTCCCGACGAGGGCATGGTTATGGCACCACGTACGCGATGTCGATCGTCAGTTCATAGTGCATTATTCGGTATTCGGCACCGCACGTAAATGACTCGCCCGATTTGCGCCTTCACCTGTCAGCATCACAAATACAGGAATTTACAAGTATTTTAAGAAACTCCAAAGAACCCAAACCCAGATAGTTTTCATACTCAGGGTTCTTGGCTGGTCTTGAATAGAATTTTAATCTTAATTACATGAATTAAACACACGATCAAACAGTCCGTTTTCTTAGCGTAGTCGTTAAGCACGTTGACCCGTTTTGATGCTAATTCGGATGTTCGGCTGTTCGAGGCTGTTAGAAGCTAGAACATGACGTACCACGCCGCGATTGATGCCTATCCACCTTCCCTTTGGGGCTTAATGGGCTCCCGCATACGGCTGGATTGGATTCGATTGCCGTACCATTGCCGGGCTTAGTGCAATCAGAACACCCGCAGTCCGGAGGATACGTGCCTCGGGACGGAGATACGGGTGAAGCTTGTTAACCAGTCAAGTAATTTGCAGCAGAGCGACATGGAAAAAATATGAGCAGTGAAGATTTCAGTTCATTCACAATTCTCTGCTCGTTCCAAAATCGCTTTAAATCAAATAGCAAAAATCAACGTGCTTCAACACAGGTTTCCAAAGCACACCATATTGTTGTAGCAACCCTTTTCTAGACAGCGGTATCTCAACGACTCAAATTAACTTCTCATCACAGAACTTTTCGGCACTCCCAATCAATCTAAAAGTGGTAGCCCAAGTATTTTTCGCATATGAAAAGTCATGCTGTGTTCCAGTCGGTTTCGGATCTGGCATCTTATTTGCATTCGTTAACACAAGATATGACTGATCAGAAAGGATATCAGCTACTGTGAAGGTGTAGTGCATCAATCCTGGGTACGAATCTACAGAATTCGTTTGGCATTGTGCACCAATTGTAAAGATGCAGTCGTCGTTGCATCGAATTCCCTGCAGACGTGCAGCTCAGGCACATTATATATGGTGGCTTGGGCAGTGCAATTACCTAGACCATGAAGTCGTCAAAGGACTCTCGTACCGTGTTTCCAAGACACTAGGAACCCTCTAACAGCTGTTTGTTTTGTCAAAGTTGTGGGCAAGTCGCTGGAACGAGTTCCACCAGTGCGGAACCTAAGAGAAACAGATAGCAATGATATCAACCGGCTTCAACAATTTCATGGCAATTCTCAATCCTCTGGCTGATTATCCTCAATATCGCGACTGTGATCAAACGTGCTAAAGCTACAGAGCCCAGAAAAGACGAAGTCCATAAACGCAGGGATCGGAATTTGCGAGAAAAACGAAGCCTCTCTGGGTCCATCAAGGAGAATTCACCATGGCCAATGACGGCCAGACGTCATTTCCACGTCAAAGTCATGTTAATTTCCTTTTGGGGGCTTGGAGTTTGTCAAGCCGCCCAACAATGAGATGAACTGGACTAAGGGGGTCCACCATTCCTGTTCAAGACTTGTCTAGTTGTATTTCGTGCACTCCTGCAACTTGGCTCAAACTGACTGTAGGCCCAGCTTGTCCTAGACCAAAACTTTTGGCGGGAACCCTACGGCACATGTGTAGTTGCTTTAGGCGCATGATCTAGGCACTGCCAAGCCACTACCATGTGCTATATTTGTCCTTCAGTTCCTTGTATGTTCCTCCGCTCCGGTGGGAGGGTGCTTTCTGCCAGTCGTGGGACTCTCTGGCTACCCTATACAAGCACCGACAGTCTTTCCATGGATCCAGCTAGAGTCTAAGCTGCTCACTGGTTGCTTCAGTAACTAATATGTAGAATGCCCTAGCATGTTCGACTCAATTTATGAAGCCATTGACACGTTTCTATAACTATTGAAAGCAGTGGTTCATTGTCAATCCCGGCAATGGGCAAATCTCAAGTCTTTGCCTGCCATTCCAACCGTGTCCCACTGTCAAGTAAACAAGAATAGTCAAGGTCAAACCAAGAAGGGTCCGACTCTGCAACAATTCGTTAGGTCAATAATATAATGAAGAGCATTTAAGTGTTCAGTAATAGGGCGATTTTTTATTGTCATCTGGGCCGTTATTATATTCCGGACCAAATTTCTCCGTGTCGCGGCTTCATTGGAAGTTCTGGCAGAGCCAGCTCCGCCATCTTTCGGGTCAGTACAACAGCAGCATGGTAACAGTGCGCCCATAGGTCTGTTCGATTGTGCTGAATCCTTTAATACATACCGGTTGGATGCTTTGCAAAGACCAAAAACGAGAAATGGAGTGAAACAAGCACAGGCTTGCATCGTACATCGCTTATGAAATTTGTTTTGGTAGCACATGGCCATTGTGTTTGGAATTGTAATTGACCTGAAGATAGACAATTTGCTGGCAAGTATGCCACAGAGATACTATTTCCTCAATTCCCTGGAGCAGGGCGATTTGTGATGGTGCCAATATTTTGTTAGCAGTACCATACTCGTGGACCCGTCTTCGAATATTATTACATATGATACGTCCCAGAGTGCCTCTGGATCTAAGCCTCCCAAACCCCCAAACTCACCTCCCAGTTGAGGGGCCACCATCAAGTCATGTTTCGCCACACAGTGGTTTTAGAGCTTATCCCAAATCTGAAAGTTTGGTCTCGTCCAAACTAACATCTCCCACGAGCCTCACAATATCGGCCTGCAGGTGATGACATGCAGGAATTGTGAGCAGCCTTTCAAACATCTTGCCTTATTCGATTCTGGTTGAGACTCTCGGAGGCAGCCTTCTCTAAGGCGCGCAGCACGCAGCTGTGCTCAGGATCGCGACCCCATGCCATGGACACTGTCTCAAGGACCCTCCGGCCTTCTCTCAAAACCCTCGCAGGACCCCGTGGTGCATATACGTCGCCCACGGTGCTCATATGGGCCTGCATATTAGAAGGCCGCCCAGTTCTCACGAAGAGTTGCACCATCTCGTCGTCATTAGGTCGATCCAGTCTAATGAATGTCGGCTCCGGGTCTGGTTCAGAGCCAAAGTCGGACACCTGAGGAGAGTCGACCCCGGCCGGACTTGATTGTCTTGTTGAGCTACCACTGCGACGGAAATTATCATCCGTGTCAGTGCCAAGAGGTCGGAAGCGACGTGGTTGTGTCGGCATCGGTGCTCTGGAAGCATATAGACTATGGGCCCAGATGGTCAGGGTCGCCAAGTAGACTGATATCGGCTCGTAAAAGGCCCTGCAGCTGTACCGCCGGATATGCCAAAAGAAACATCCGCAGTGTAGAACAGCTAGTCGTGCTTTGTGCTGCATTGCTCAAAAGTCAGCTATTACAAACTCAGAAGCACGTAGTACACCGTTGCATGGAAAGACTGTTCTTCACCTCGTCTCTCTGCGCCCATTCGAGAACCTCGCGCTCCGCCAGCATAACGTCTTGCTTGCTGGGCTTTCTAAGATTCTTTAGCCGTGGATCAGCAGACAAGGAGGCAATAGATGTAGCCAGCGTGAGGATACTGTCACGTGGCACAAGCAGCACCACTCGGGCGAAGTGAAGGTGTAGGACTGTCGGGTGTTCTGCGCCAGCCAACTGCGCGATAGTGCCATTGGCTGCCCAGTGCAAGACGTCGATGCAATCCAAAGAGGCATTCCTCCAACTGCCTAGTAAGGCTTTGGCGTTGTATTCTGCACTGAGATTATCTTGAATGCTGTCATCGTGCTCTACTGGTCTCTGTGCAGCAGGGACCCACGCGGCAAGGGGCCGCTTAAGGCACCCACTTAACTGGGAAATCTCCTGATATATACCATGCATCAACAGAATCTTGCTGAATTCTGGCATAGCTTGTTTGAAAGCCTTCTCTCGAAAAAGAAGTTGCACGGCCGTTGATAGAGATGGATTTTCTAAGCGCAACATTTAGCATTTGGCGCCCTCTACGGCGCGGTCAGTCTTACCTCCAGTGCATCGTGGGAATTTCAACCACTCCTGTGGCGATTTGATGCACCATATATCATCTCGTGGCAAGGGATTTTGTAATACCTCATACTCTCCCACCATGGGCTCGGAGAAATGATACATGCACATACATTCCATCAGCTAATTTAGATGTTAGACATGATCAGAGTTATAATCCGTTACGTAGGAACAAAACAGACGGAGCCAACGTACCCATATCGTGCAGCCTAGCCTGCGGATCAGTTCTTGTCTTAACAATGAATTAAAATGGCGCTCCGCTGTTTGAAAACTCTCTGCTGGCTGGCATCCGTTTGTAAGATCTTCGGAGTCTCTCATCCTAACAGAATACCAGACTTGCATGAGTGAGCTGCGCCTTGACTTTGCGAGAGCTGAAAGACGTTTAGAACCTGAATAGAGCATGCCGAGCTGGCTCAGGATCAAGGCGAGCAAGACGGCCTCCTTCTTATTGTGTTTGTCAATTGTTTCTATTTCTTCAACCATTGCCCGTCGTGCTAACTCATGCAGTGGTTCCACGCAGTTTGAAAACTCCTGCGTTTCAGTATATTGAGCGCCAATAGCGCATATGACACCTGCCAATGGCCAGTATTCGCTCGGCCGGATGATCTGGTCATGAAGAATAGGTATTATGGGGTCAAAATTCTCGAAGTATAGGCGAGTAAAATAGTTCAGATGCTTCAAGAGTGGGAATGCTTGCGAGGCGTAGCTCGGGAAGATGCCGTTGTCTTCGAGGCACAGCCTCTGGAAATGATGCTGCATTACTTCAAACGTAATTGGATTGATATCTCTGCTGCTCTCTTCATGAAAAGGAATCTGCAGCTCATTCAAATTTGGAAAAGCGAGCCGCCCATGTTCGTGTATCCCATTCCGTTGATGAGATATTGGCTTGAGGGGAGCCGCTCCAGGGACAGGATACCGCGGTCGTCTTGAACGCACGGTGCATGGTATTCTAGCGCCATTACAGCTGGTAGCATAAAGACCTCCCCTTGCAGACATCGGAGAAATTGGATCGATAGAGTTGAGCGATGTGGAAGAGATGGTGTCGGTCGTCGAGTCGGGTGTAGCAGAAGCCGCAGCTATTTGGGTGACGTTGTTAAGAGGTGATTTGGTGAAAGATACCACCTCTTGAAAAGAGGACGTCCTAAGGTCTGTACTGGCCCTGATACCGTCACGGTACTCTTCAACAGCTTCGAACACAGTTTTTGGGTCTTGTGTTACTGTCGACACTTCATTCGCCAAAGACGACGCCGCCGAGGAATTGAAACCTATACTTCCAATAATAGAGCTGTAGTCAAGGTCCATAGACTCGTTGAATGGAAGCCAATTCATTGGAAAGTCCATGAGATCGCTGAAGTCTAGGACCTGTGGAGGAAGCTGGGCGATAGCGACGTCGTCATTTGAGACCTCCCCGGAGTAGAACGAGTGGCTCGCGCCATTGAGCATAGCTGTTTCAAGTTCGGTTGACGTGTATCCTCCAACTAGATCGGTCTGCGTTGGACATGTGGTTGGCGCGGCATCGTTGTCTCTGATTGATAATTCCTGCGATGGAGCCCGGTGACCGCTTGAATGTGAATTTGTGTAGCCCAGCAAAGGACTGGTTGTTTCGGAGGTCTGATCTGGGTAACATGTACTAGGCTGTGACTGAGTTGGCGTCATATCTATGTTCATGGCCTGCGTTGTCGTCCGTCGCTCTATCGTTCTGCCTGTTTGGAGGTCCTTGTCTGATCCAGGATACGAGCATGACAACGATCTGGCCATGCAGCGGCGGCAGGGGTCCGCTCGACTACAACGTGCTCTGGCCTTAGCACATTCAAAGCATGCTCGCCTACGACCGAGGAAGGCTGCTTCATCGTTTATTGGCGAGATGTGGGTTGACTCATGGCGATGTAGAATATCACTAAAATGGGGTGAGAATCGGGACGGGCACAACCTGGGATTTGAATGAGCAATTGAAATACCTTCGTGCAAATCCCTTTGAACACTTGGAGCAAACAAATTGCCTGGGACCGTCGTGGCTCCGCTGGTGTCTCTTAAGATGCTCTGCTCGCTTGAACTTCCGGTCGCATCGGGAGCAGGGATAGGAGGAGGATCTCGAAGATTGATCAGCCATGACGACCCCAACTATGAGTGATTAGAGCTGAACATGCTGCGATTCAATGCTTCTTGTGTTGTGCGACAAGTGTTGGCATGGTGTCTGAGAAGTAGTATGGCAGTGTATCTTTCGTGGAGGAAAGCACGCGTGATGTTGGCTCTCTCCTGCACCCGACTCAGAGGATGATGGAGGTGGAAAGCAAGCAAGAATGACTGTTGGAAAACTCATGAACACATTAGCAGGTCTAGAACCCAGCTCGGACGCGGAGACTGTGGGGAGACCATTGTGCGGGGAGAAAGCCATCTGCCGGGGCATGTTGGAGACTCGCCTCCGCTGTTCCCACTTTCGGAATCCGCGAACGTGCCTGGAATGCAGGCTAACGTAACTTGATTTAGGACCGGGATTCCGCTGCGAGGCTGCCATTGGCCATAGCTTCAAGTCCGGCTGCAACCCCAAGCACTCTTCAATCATGACCTTGTGCGTATTCTAGGCTTCTACTTATTGGCTAACGTAGTTACGCTTCTGGAGACCGACCCTCATTTGGCCCTTGCCGCCACGATTGGCTCTAAGATAATACGGTATAAAGTGCAGTTCCTGTTGCTCTCCAAATCTGGCTTCCGAAGCCTTGCGGCCAGGAGTGAAGCCGACTGGACCACCCGACCAATTCTGAAGGTCCCGAACCCAGCCTACCGAGCTCAATCCTATGTAAGACTCGCCTTGCGGCTTGATCTCTTCAAGCTTCTCCTCAACTGGGGAGTACGATGATATGTACACATCCCGAAAGTGGTTGCTTTCCCAATCATGGTCGTAGTCCTCGACGCAGTAAACAATCGGTCCGCGAGCCAAGGTGAGTGTCTGCTGGTTGGTATACGGGTGTGGTGATAAGTATCGCGGCGAAAAGCCATCTATGTTGATCTCAAAAGTCGGATGCTGTGATGTATACTCCGGTGAAAGTACCAGATAACCCTTTTTGACTACGAGGTTGTCGATAGAAGGATTCAACTATAGAAATTGTGAGTAAGAAATTCCAGAACAAGTGCCGGAACCAAGAACCAAAATTCTGAGGACGAGAGCACTTACCGTAAAATCATTATTGCACCATGCAGGGAGCCGCAAACGGATTGTTGTCTTCAGTTCCTTTGGTGCATCCAAGCAGAAGGAAACCTTACCCTCCCAAGGCCAGTTCGACTTCTGCTCGAGTGTTATCGTGTGGCCATTGGCTTCAAAGGAAAGCTTAGCAGATGTGTAGAGGTGGACATTTATGTAGGCCCCTGCTTCATCCTCTCCGTCGTCCCAGAGATAACCACCTAGGCTTCCGAACAACCTCATCAGGTTCGGAGGGCAGCAAGCACACTCGAACCACCCGTAACGCTTACTAGGATCCCTGTCAGAGCTGCCCAGTTGGTTAACATAGGTGAACTCTGTGCCTTCAAGGTTCATGGCAGTCATGACGGCATTGTAAAGGCAGAGCTCCATGATATCGGCGTATCGGGAGTTCAAGTCCAGATGCAGGAGACGCTCAGCGAGCATGATGGCGGCAATAGCTGCGCACGTTTCGGCATAGCAACCGCCCTCATCCGTGCTCTGAGGAAGAAAATAGTCAATACCGAAGCCTTCCCAGTGTTTAATTGCCCCAACGCCGCCCGTGAGGTACATTTTCTTGTCGACCATATTGTCCCACAAGGTCATCAGACTCTGAAAGTATTCTTTGCTCTTCTCAAAGCCTCTCTTCTTACCTTCATCGAGACAAACAAGATCTGCAACTCCAACCAATAGGTACAGTGCCCGAACTGAATGACCCTCGATTGTCGTCTGCTGTAATATAGGCGCATGGGCTTGATTGTACCAGTGACTCCTAGCAATCGGATACGGATCTGGGCGTTTCCATTGGCAGTCCCCGCGCTGCTTCTCCTCCCAATCGTAGTATAGCATGCCGTCCTGACCCGTCGGGTTTCCTCTCTCCTCGATAAAGTAGCGGCCCAGCTCATACGCATCTTGATTTCCAGTGGCAGCGTGAAGCCGGAACAAGGCGAGCTCAATCTCCGGATGCCCAGGATAGGCATGTCGTTGGTAGTCGCCAGGACCAAAGACCGACCTTATCAAGTGTACATACTTTTCGATGGGCTCAAGGAGCTGATTATTCTTGTAATAAGCCTTATGGGCTAATGCCGCTTCAATCAGATGCCCAGCATTATATCTGGCAAACAATGAGTCTTCGTAGTTGACAGGATAGAAAGAATTCTTCGACTTATACTTACAGCTCATGCTGGTCTCGAATATTAGACCATCTTGCATGGGGTTCAACTACTGTGAAATAAACGTTGAGATACCCGTCGCTCTGCTGGGCCTCTCGGATCATAGCCACAAGATCTTTTATGGCACCATCGATTACGGCATCATATTCAGCCGTAAGAAAATAGCAGGCACCCTCTATCCACTTTGCGATGTCGCTGTCCCAGAAGAGGCTCTTTGGAACAGGCCAAGAGGACTTGTCTTCGTATATAGGATGCCATCCCAGCTTAAAGCAGTCATACCTGCCCGTATCTTTGAGCTTTCTGAGCTGTTCATGTACTGTGACTCTGCGAATCGTGGTGCTTCGTTTTTGGAGAACGGAAGATCCGTTCAGAACGGTTTTCACGAAAGTTGCCTGTGGATGCGACATGAGAAAGACGTGAGGCCTTGAGGAATCCGGTTTTAAGTTGCACAATACAATCACAAGCCTAACAATTGTGAGATGCCAGGAACACGAACGAACTGATGGAATTTTCTATGTCTTTGTACGCCAAATCGGCAACATGCATCATCATTGATGTTTAGCCTATCTCATCCACCGCAAGCTAGACAGCAGATGGTTCGTGAGGTTGGTATGTGGAGTCATTCACTGCAATAGTTCCTGTCCAATGCAGCTTTAGAACCAGGTCCACCGGAGAATGGAACCTCGAGTTGGTGCAGCCCCTTCTCCCGCTGATCCACAAGCCACCCGCTTCCTCGTTATGCGCCCGAATGATGTTTGGTTGGAGAAGGCTGTGCTCGAAATCTTGGCTACCCCAAATTTGTTCGCGGGGTCTTCAATTCACTCTTAAGGCCGCCTAACGAAGCTTGACGCCTTGTCTGCGTTCCTATTGGTTCTCCCACCGGAGAGCTCTCAAGAATCTTGCACCCAGCCCGTCAAAGCCTCCATTCCCCGAGGCCAGAGGTAAACGTGGGGAAACCAATGAGCTGACCGCGCAGAGAACCAGGCATGGGATTCTCACGCACTACTGGGATCCTACAAGTTTGATGACAGGGAATAGCTTCAGCTTCTCTCTGTCTCGAGACCAAACCTGGGGTAGTTTATCCCATCGGAAAATGCATCAAACTACATCATGCACAAGATGTTGACCATTAGTATATAATAGATCTGGCAAACATCCTGCTGCTCTTCTGCATATCAGACAAGGGATTGCCAAACTGTTACTCTTGAAAGAGTTAGCATTGCCTAGCACATGCTGACTGCCCTCCTCCCTGCCAACTGGTAGTCCGACACAATTCAACATAACCGAATACAAACGTCCGAGCATCAAAATGGGCTTCTTTGAAAGGTTTCTGCCGGCAAACGACCGCTACGCGGCTCTTCTACTGTACGGCATGGTCTTCGCGACCTGTTTCAACGGCTACGACGCAGGTATGTGTGTTTCATTGTTGGCAGACGCGGATGCACTTGCTGGGGTGAAACCTACTCTAACAAGGGAGATGATGGATAGGAATCATGACAGTCATCTTGGCAGACAAGCAATTCATCGAGTACTATAATGTCAATGCCGAACGCACAGGTACAATTGCTGCAGCACCTTGGGCCACGACTGGTCTTGCGCAACTCTTTGTTGGAGGAACCCTAGCCAACTTCGTAGGCCGGCTGTGGGCACTACGCATTTCCATCTGCACTATGTGCATTGGTGTCGTTGTTCAAAGCGTTCCAAACACTTATGGCGTACTCCTGCTCGGTCGCCTCATCACGGGCCTTGGATTTGGTTGCGTATATATCGCCACGTCCCTGTATGTGGCAGAATGCTCCCCGCGCATGCTTCGTGGCAGTTTCGTGGGGACTGTCACCCAATTTGGATACCAATTGGGTACTCTGATCGCGTTCTGGGCTGGGTTAGTATACTGTGCAATTAGTTTAGACCAGTGGACTAACTGTATGCTTCTTAGATATGGCATGAGCTTCCATACTGAGCCTTTCAACATCGCTTGGAGGGTGTCAAACCTGATACAGATCCCTATAGGCATCTTCTTCGTCTTTCTCAGTTTCTGGTATCCCGAGTCCCCACGATGGCTTCTAGAGAAACAGCCTGATAATCCTGATCGCGTCCTACGAGTGCTCTGCAAGCTTAGAATGGGGAATCCCGACTCGGAGCATGTGCGTGCCGAGTTCCACGAGCTAGTAGCCGCACAAAAGGCACGTAGCCGCTTTGATACCGGCTACAAAGGGCTCTTCAAGTCTGCGGGCATGCGCAAGCGCTTACTCTACGGCCTTTATGCCACTGCTTTGCAGCAAGCTGGCGGTATTGCGGCCCTCACGATGTACGCAACGATTGTAAGTCTTACAAATAGGATCCTTCGAGATCCAACTCAATGGAGCCTTTTTTTAGCTAACGTTTGTTGTACGCCCTTCATAGATCTATCAGTCTCTCGGTTGGAATGAAGGCAAGCAGGCGTTGGCGATTAATGGCATCCAAGCCGCCCTTCAACTGGTTATTGTCCTTGTCAATACCTCCACTGTTGATCGATTCGGGAGGAAAGCTTTGCTCATTGTGGGCTTCAGCATCCAAGCCTCCGCACTACTCATACTTGCGTCTCTGACCACAGCATTCCCTGCCAACAACAACAAAGGTGCGGCCGTCGCCGAGGTGGCCATGTTATTCATCGTCGGTCTAACCTACTGCTGGTCAAATGGCCCCATACCTCCAGCGATTGCCTCGGAAATTTTTCCGCAAGAAGTCCGTGACAAGGCTTTCGGTTTCTCTCTGCTAGGACAGACTGTGTGCCTGCTGGCTCTGACACAGCCATGGCCTACTTTCAATGATCAAGTCGGTGGGCGGAGCTATTGGCTCCTATGTGGGCTTAACACTTTGCTTTTGGTAAGTGCCCAAGGACCTCCTACCACAAGCGTATCCAGACTATTCTCCAATGAAGATCTAATTGCTGCTACAGGTTTCTGTCATATTCATCCTTCCTGAGACCAAGGGGATATCACTAGAGAGGATGGATAAGATCTTTGGCGAAGTGGATGCCGTCGAGGCAGGTGAGCAAGATGGAGACTTGGATAAAGTCGAGGCAATTGCGTATTCTCATGTTGAGCATGAAGTTTCCGTCAACAATGATGCGGTTATGGATGATATGGGACGACGCGCTGAAAAGGCTGTCTAATTATTCGAGCTTATCATCGTCTCCAAAATAAACCCTAGACAAAGTCCTTGGTTCAACTTTTTGTCTTGCGTTCTAAGACTATCCACTCTACAGCTTGTAATAGCCTTTCCAAAGAGTCTTCAAGTGTCCATGCGGATCATACTTCTCCGCAACACTGCGTAGTCGGGCTACATTATCAGCGCCGTAGCTCCCGTAGATATCTTGTGATCTTCCCCCGTAATTCATATACTTGTATCCATTCGCAAGTCCAGCGCTCTCCGCCATGGCATCCACCTCGGCAAAGAAGGACTTCCAATGCGATTCGATGACACAATCCAGAGACCGGTCTTCCCATGCCGCAAGCATGTGCACAATGAGTACAGGGAAATCGCCAGTTGGCTTAAGGCCAAGGGGATTCCCACCGTTGCTTAGCATTATTTCAAGAGTCGGGTTGGTGATAGGTTGGACCGTGAGGCTGAAGCTCGCCGTATGGTCCTGCTGGCGAGCGATATTTCGTATTTCATCCGCAGTGTTTCTCCACGCCTTGGAAATGTCCTCAAGTAACTTCCCACTACCAGGCCCATCCGAAATGCTCGTGACCCAGAATGTTCTCCTGCCAATTTCTGGGTCCCGGAGTTGTTCAAGTTGGCGACCTAGGCTTGCGACGGAGGTAAGATTAAACAATTGCCGAGGAAGGCGGGTCAATCCCTCAAACGTATCGAATACTCCACCAGGTGGGTTTTCGTGATTTAGATGAAAGGCGAAAGTGAAGACAAGAGGATCGTCATCTGTGCCTTGGTACGCCTGGTGATAGAAGAGGTGAGCGTCTTTGTCGATATGGAGCATATCCCTCGAGATGCTAATGAACGTGTCGCGCACCGCTTGTCTCTCAGTGTCGGGCCAGGCAGTGATACTCGCATAAAGATCACCCTGCTCATAGGCGTTGACATCAAACCTTGTCACAATACCGAAGTTAGAACCACCACCGCCTCGCAGTGCCCAATAGAGGTCACTATTTTCCTGTGGATTTGCATTTACGATCTTGCCAGACGCAAGAACAACCTGAAAGTTCTGAACATTATCGCATGCCCATCCTCTTCGTCCTGACAGAAACGAGATACCGCCGCCTAGAAGCAGACCGGCCACGCCGACGGATGGGACGCGACCCCCAACCACAGCAAGCCCAAAAGTGTCAAGAGCATTAGCAACGTCACCCCAGCGAGCCCCTGGTCCAAGAGATACGCTTGAGCGGTCGTCTGCAACCGTAACAGTGCTCATCAGTCTGAGATCTATGGACACGCCTTCCTGTATGTTGGAGCCTGCATAGGCGGTATGACCACCTGCCTTGACGGTGAAGGAACTGTTGAAGTCAACCAGAATGCTCAGGGCTGCCGATACATCCTGCGCAGAGTCTGGGACGACGAAGCATGTTGGTCTGAGGTCCGACTGTCTCGTCGACCAGAACGTGTTCGAGACACTGTAGGCGTCTGTGCCCTGGTAAACAACCTTGCCAGGTAGAGCGGCATCCAGAGCGTCACACTAGCCGCTATAGTGAGATACAGCTAATGGAATGCATTAGGGGATCATAACTCACTGGTGTGTTAGGCTGACATGATGCTAGACGGGCGAGACAGAGTAAAGAAGTTGCGACGACGCCGCGAAGTGCCACGATCATCTTCTAGCAACGCTGGGCCAGTTGTGACCCGATGCAGTTGAATGCAAAGGCAAGACAAGGCTGTGAAGCGGGGAACGAAAGACACAGTCTACGGCAGGCCGTTGTCATGCCGACAACAAATCAGCCGCACTGTCACAAGAATCGGAAAATCCGGAGCGCCTTGAGCTAGTCACGACATACAGGGCTTCCGGGATTACTTGCGGTATTACTTAGAGTGGCAATCAGCTATTAATAGCACTCGTATCGTCCGAGGCAGAGCTCTCAACAGCTAGTTACCCTAGAGCTGTCTGTAAGCGCTCAACCCGAAACCTGAGAAGACTGGCCTTAGACGAGTAAGTGTGAGTCCATGGGTATCTATATGGATCATATTCTTCTAAAATGCCAATGATATTCATGTCTTAAATGTATTCGCAGCGACTATCTTCCTACGCAAGATACTCGCTCACGCAGGTTGACTGCCGCCGCGTGCGGCTGAGGTGAAGGTTCCACGAACCCGGTTATGTCTCCCTGTTTCCACCCGTGGCTAGGTGTTGCAGTGGATTATGCGCAACGGGTCGCCAGCCCTACCAGGCTACCAAGGCTGCATCGGTACGTCTCTGATTGCTCGGGAGCAAGACAATATTGTGTGATGCGTGAATCCCAATCAGTGGTTTGAACCCAAAAAGAGACAAAGGCTTGATTCATCGGGCAAGTCGCTCGTCGGGGGGCTGCCTGAAGTGAGATTTCAAGCTGCATGAATCGGCCTACCACGTATGATCTGGGTCAGTAGCGTCGAATGCAGGAAGATGTCCTTGCTTGATCAATATTACATAGGACTCAAACCCAGACTTGACTAGTCCTAGATAGTGCGTGTCAGCTGCCCGATAAACAGCCACATGAGTTCACCCGTTTAGGACCTCGAGATAGGAACCAGTAGTCCACATAGGAATGGTATTGGGCCGATACCTGCAAATACATAAGATATCTACTGACTTCCGATAACATGTGTAAATGATGCAACACAAATTTATGGAGACGAGGGGGGGTTGAACCGTTCTGATTAGACCAGCGAACATCTAGCAAGGATCAGATAAAAATTGGTCTTTTAACTGATGCCGACATCGGCTGTCGAGCCGAAGGACGAGATCCCTTGGTACCTGGAATGACGAGCTACCAGTAAGTACGGATAAGCAAGACAGGGACAAATGGTTTTTGGTCCCCTCTTTTCTAAAGTCTTACCCGACATGCGGTCTGGAGTCCTAACCACCAGTGATTCGCAGCATGGGCACAGGGTTTCAATGGGAAGACTTGCACGGGTAGTGAAGACCAAACCGAATAGCGCGGCTTGCCAGGGAAGTGGCGAGAAATCCGTCCATCAATATGAATGCTCTTCATGTATATCGATTCACCCGCTATCTACATGACGGTGATCATTGGCCGTTTCTCGAGGCTGGGTATTCGGCAAACAGGAGCCGCAGGAGGATTGTGCGCACCGACATCAGCATGCTCAGGCCGAGGGTGGCAGGGAGTACGGCGATCTGCCCGAGTTCTGCGACTTTGAGTATGTTGCCCAACATGCTGCTAAACGGCATTAACATGACCAATGTACTTGACGATAGAAGTCGATATATCTGTTTTGGTGGAGAGAGATTTTGTGTGAAGGGAGACGGCAGAAACAGCATATCCTACAATACGTATCACCGCGGAATCGCCATTCAGAAGTTAGTAGCTGACAATGTAGTCAACTCAGTGAACATCTTCAGCCATACTGGCTAACGCAAGCGGCATTATCTACCCCTCTGATATGCGTTGTCTCCAAGCCACTAACTTCTAGACACCGTAATGAACGTAGGGGACCCAATTGGGCGAGGAAAACTCGTAATCCATCGCCTCAACGTCTCGTTGGCCGCCAGACTCATCAAGGATAGAGACATCAGCTCCTGTAGCCCCTTGCTCACGGTTCCTAGCAAGCTCATTACCTTGTCTGGTGATGTTCTCCTCAATCCACCGATCTCGAAAATATCTAGTTGCATGGTGTAGCCCTTCGCTAATAGACGCGTTGCTCATACCATGCCTAAATATCCATTCGTACACCTTAACGCTCATGTCTGCACAAAAGCTATCGTCGACTTCCCACAACGTGCCAATCACGTGCCGGAACCCAGCAACTTGAAAGCCCGTAATGAGATGCATGTTCTCATCCCCAAGCTCATTGTCGTCGCTTCGGCCCGTGGAACACGCGGCCAGGTACGCCAGCAATGGCTTCTTGCCGTAAAGCTTCGTCTCCAACAGATTCCCTACTGTTAGTGGATCTGTTTGCCAGTCTTGCAATAGGAGGCAGCTTTTCAAGGGGTCATTTGCGTCTACCGTACCATGTCCAGCAAAGTGAAATATTTCACATTCATGCAGGGCCGCGAGAATGTCCTTATGGACGGGTGGTGGATTCATTGCTGGAATCTTGTTTGACTCACAAAGCTGATTTAGCCTTTCAATCTCTCGCTTTGCAAAAGTTAGGTCGCTCATGCTCGGGGTATGTTGCATCGCAACGAGAGCCACCGTGCGCGATCCTGATGCCCCAGGTGTTTGGCTTGCTTTTCTTCGCCCACTTATGAGTGCCTTGACTGAAGTAGCATAGGAAGACATGGCTCTGTCAAGAACATTATAATTCTTGCTCGAATGGTAAATGCCCGCCGCATGGAGAGGAAATTTGGCAAGGGTCCCTGTGGGAATCCACCATATCCGAGGCCAACAGCCGCCAGAATGTGGCTCATTGAGGCCCAGCACATCTAACACTGGTCGAGTAACGGTTCTCCATAGCCATTCGAGAGTCTCGACTTCTTTTGCGTTTCTGCTGGCGCGGTCCTCTGCATCGTCAACGTTCAGTTCTGGCAAGCGCACCACATGAATCCTCAGTCTCTCGATCACCAGCGCATCGCAGCGATAGGAGCTGAAATTGATGATCACTATAGGCCCAGATTCTCCGGCTTTCTTCATGTCGTCTTCTGACGGCTCGCGGTGGAAGGCAGCAAGCCCCGGTATTCCTTGGATTTGACGAGCCACAGCATCTAGCCTCTCGCCCGCTTCAAACCGTTGGTCTTGCTGATCATATCCTGACCCCTTTCTTGTATTCAGCTGCTTTCGGATCGTTGTATACTCCTCGGCGAGTTGGGGTTGCACTTGTTGGAGCTCGGATATGTCCACCTCATCTGAAAGGCCCGCAATAACATTACGACCTACTTCGAGAAGCCGAACCGCTTCGTAGGGAGGTTTGTTTGCATTCAGAGCAAGCGCTGCAGCGTTAGAGGCTAGCATGACGAGCCGCCCTGCAATTTCCTGCCGATCCACGTTTTCAAGAGACGGATGCATTGATCGAGGGACAAGGTTGAGAGTTTGGGCAGCTACCTCGTAACCTAAACTCCAACCTAGAGGGCCGTGGGAGAGTCTCATCAGAAACATGCCAGCATTCACTCGGTCAGTATCCCTTGCCCAGGGATTGTCAAGAGCATCCCGAAATTTTCGGATCACAAGCCTTACACTCTCCTGGTCCTGATCCCGCTGGTACCTAGCAAAATGTGCAAACCCGGCGCATTGAAGGGCATGGCCCTTAAGCACATGGTCCTCTGGTATGAGGTCCAAAGCCTCGTCGTAAATCTTGATCGCTTCCGAGAGGTCCTCAGCTCGCGATGTTGAACCGTAACGGTGTAGAAATGCAGTGCCGATACTTATATACAATTCGGCCCTGAGTATCGCCGAAGAGACCAGACCGGCCGTATCTTGCCATTGAGCAGCGGCATCTTGCAGGTATTTCATCGCACTGCAGAGGCAGTCCTCGTCATCTGTAAGATCGTATTTACGAAGATACAGCGATCCAAGCCCCTGCATAATTGTGCTATGATAGTTCGAGTGCTTGGGTGCGGCACGCAAAGCTTCTTCGAAGGCCAATTTGGATGCTTCGAAGTCAGCATTGTCCTGAATCCTGTTGTATTTTGCTTGGCAAATCTTTGCGACGGCCTTGAGGTGAACCGCTCGCATCTCAGGATCAGCAACAGAGACTAGTGCGAGAGCGTCTGCAAAACACTGCCCTGCGATGTCTAAATCGGCAATGGCCTGTGTGCTGGAGTACCTATCCCAGTGGGCGTACCCGAGGCTATAGAGGTGGGCCCTTGTGTCTACATGACCGGCGGGGAGGCTTTCGAGAGCTTGGCGAGAATCACTCATCCAGGATTCCAAATCCTCTTTGCTTTTTGAAATGTGAAACCTGTGGCGAAACTCCATGCCGGAATTACGCGTTGTTCCGCTTAGCTCAGAAGTTTAGCAAGTGCTGGTTTGTCTGCGAAAAAGGTTGCTCTAGCCTGCTTCATACTGTGACGACATGGCTTGTCACTCATAGACGGCGTGACAACCTCAGAGGTGAACAGCCGTGGCTCAAGGAATCAATGAATTGACCAGGAGCCGTTAAACACGGCAGCAAGAGGAGAAAGGTGCCTTGCCTAGTTCTGGCAACGTGTCAGCGAGGACACGTGATAATAGAAGCAACCAAGATTTACCCGAACTTGATTTGTTAGCACGGTTTCTCTCGGAAAGGACGTGGGATATGCAGGCTGTCGTTATCTCCTGTGGGCGGCGAGAACGCCGAGCTATTGCAGTGCGGGCCATTTATAGCAGCCTCCTCAGCCGGCAGCCTCACTCCAAGCCATTTGCACCATAGCATCCTCATTCACAGACGTTCGTAAAAAAAAAAAAAAAAGATCGACAACTTCAGTATCAATCAACCGGCTACTCAAAATGCATGCCGCGCAAGTCACAGACTGGTCTCAGCCGCCAACTTACACTTCCGTGCCCGAGCTGCCCGGCCCATCCGATGACCAGCTCCAGCTCCGCGTCCTAGCGACGGCGATCCACGCCCTGGTCCGCGCACGTGCGGCCGGCCAGCACTACACTTCTAAAACCCTTCCGCATCTTCCCGGCATCGATGGAGTCGGAGAAGACGTCGCCACCGGCAAGAAATACTACTTCTTTGCGCTGGCGACGGGTTCCTTTGCAGAGATTGTGAACGTCCCAAAGGCGGCCGTGTGGGAGCTGCCCAGCGGCGCAGACGCCCTGACCGTCGCGGCTCTGCTGAACCCTGTGATGAGCAGCTGGATGGGCTTGACTAAGCGTGTAAACGGCCTCAAAGACGGCTTCTCGGTTGCAATCCTTGGCGTTACGAGTGCAAGTGGCCGTCTGGCTATCGACGTTGCCCGTGCCCACGGCGCTGGAAAAGTGATTGGCATTGCAAGGAATGCTGCTACCATGGAGAAGCTGCAGCTCGACGACACCATCGTGCTAGGTTCTGACACGGCATGGGAGAAGCTGGGGCAGGTTGACGTCGTCCTGGATTACGTCTTTGGAACACCTGCGTCAGAGCTCCTGCAGGCGCTTGCACCATCAAGCACAGAGGTACAGTTTGTGCAGATTGGCATGGTCTCGGGCGTGCAAGATATTCCCATTTCGGCCGCGTTGCTACGGTCCAAGAGGATTGCCATTCGCGGCGCGGGACCCGGAAGCTGGACCATCCCAGAGTTCTCCGCCGAGGTCCCGGGCATGCTGGAACTCTTGGCTGGAATCCAAAGAGGAGATGAGGTCGTTGTCAAGAAACTGGAAGAGATTGAGAGCGTGTGGGGGGATGGAAGCTTGAAGTCGAAGCGCGTTGTTTTTGTGCCTGAGTAGTTGTCATTGCACCCACGTCTAAGAACAAGGCAAAAATATGTTGACAACACGAATGAACTTGTGACTGAGAGTTTTCGCCATTTATTGAGCTAGAACAATTCTCAATAGCACCATGATTCTCTCCCAAATGAAGTCATCACCAAACAAAGAACAACATACTGGCTCAACCCAGTTGCCAAAGAGCCGGATGTTCCCGAGTTCGCATAACCTAGAATCAATTCCCGAGATGCTAAAACGTCTCCACTGCCGTCTATGATCTGCCAATCGCAGGAAATATCGTTTAAATGATAATATGATCACGGATGCTGTAACAGAGAAGTGTGGGTGTGAGCGGCCTGGTGCCTTGCTTTACCTCCTTGTCGCCGTTTCACACCCGGCCATGATTCTCGGAGTTCTTGAATCTTCATTTGAATCACCGCATCCACGTCTTTGCTGTTGCAATCATGAATTGCGATATGGTTGCATTGCAGGTATTCGGCCTGGATCTCTGGCAGTGGCCGGCTCAGGACGATCAGCCGAACCCGGCTGCCGCGAGTAAATGCAACAGAGGATAGGAGTTCTAGGATCCTTACCCGCGATTCTTCTTCTGACTTGCCGTCCTCCGACTCGTCCATTGCGTCGATGATAACCAGCGTGGGTGGCGTTTTTGGGCAGTTGGCGATCTTGACAAGCATTTCTTTCAGAGAATCACGGTCCCAGGAAACTCTCGACTCACAGTCATCAAACCGCTGGCGATAGCTACTCCTCAGAGCTTCAAACGCCTCTTTGCTTTGAATGAGGATCTGATGCAATATGGCACTAAGCATAGACATGTGGGATCTGCCTCCTTCTAGGAGGCGGGCGCTGTAGAACCATCCGATAACGAGCAAAGCAGGGCCTGGAGCTTTGGACTCAACGGTTGTTTTGAAGTCGTGAAGAATAGTTTTCGCTAGAACGGACTTTCCACTTCCTGGCCATCCAGATATCCAGAGGACTCCCGCGTGTTCGAGCCAATCCAGGAAAGTCGGGTTGTCCCATAGTCACCTATTTTGCGCATCAACTAAAGTAGGTAACAGGGCCAGTGTTGGAGGAGGGGGGAATGAAGAATTTTCCTGCAATCCTTTGGCTGAGCCTCATGGCGGATGGAGCGAAGCCTCGCGTAAGCAAATCCTAAACGCACTGCACATCTGCCAACCGAACCTTTCTGTGACGCGAACATGGTTGTTGCATCGTCTATGAAGCTTGTAAGAGCATAAGTATTGGCTAGGGCTATATGACTGTCACATTTCCAGCCCTAATCCCATTTAGACATGAATTGATCGGATTCCTCTTACGAAGGTGGTGTGATGTAGCTGATATAGGCTGCAGCATTACCATCAAGCCACCAATATTGTAACCCTCATCTGCAAGCTGCATGGTTGCCTTTGGAACGCAAGATTAGTAAGGCTGACGTGGTTCGCGTTGCCTGCGAGGATTTCCTGGATATGAGCCTAAAACTACGACTCGCGGTCTACGCATGGCTTCGCACGGATAATTATAGCGAAAAGTAATTATGGAACTTTTCAGCCTGCTAGTATCTACGACTCAGCCTGTCGCTTACTCGACGTCGGTCGTGACAGTTCTGGCAAGATTGTAAGAAGTGTCTCAATGTTCTGCTTCTAACACATGTGCTCCTGAGGGCCGCGATGAATGTCTTTGACCATAATAGAACAGTTTTCGGATGGGCCCCCGCTCCGAAACGCCAGCCTCTGTTTGCCCCTCCTGATTAACGTCACGGAACTCGCATATATCTCTTCAAGGCCGGAATTCACATTATTGAAAGATCTCGGGCATTACGCCAAAGAAATGTTTTACCACTTATGCGCCCGTAACTAAACTACTCAAGAAGCTACCATTGATAGTGCTCTGAATGTGGTGCTTGGGTCTTCTTCTGGTCAAGTCTCGCAGACATACACGTATGCCTTGGTTGCCACAGAGCTCGGCGCACTTCTGAGAATTGATATCGACGTGTACTCGTTCGAGCTGAGGTCTCAAGGCCTTCAGTCCAAGGCCAAGAATATGACGGCCATCACGACCCTCGTCTCATCGATTGATGTTACAGGACTAAAACTCAACGATCTCCGAGCCATCGTATCCATGACATTTGGTCAGTCGGATATAGATCGCCAGCACTCGATTTTGGCCGTTATGATAGCGGCATGGAAGGAAAATACCAGTCCTCAAGCAATGGAGTCGGGTCAGCTATCTACGGAAGCACAAGAGAGGGTCAAAGCGCAATTTGTGCCAAGTGTCTACGAAGCAGGGATGAAACAGAGAGGCGTGCCGCTCTTTGAGCCAAGTATTCCACCTGCCAGCAGCCCGGCCCCTAAGCCCAAGGTGAAGGGCCCTGATTTGCAGAAGGGGCTGCAGAAGCACCGCGAAGTACTAGCTGCAAGCCGGCTTGCAAACTTGGATTTGGAGGGAGAAGATGCCAAACACTCCGTTCCAGCAGTCAATGACGACACGGAATGGGCTGATATTTTCCTTTGGATGAAACTTACCAGCCAGATGGAACCTGACTGGTTGAACCAGATCTCGGCTGCCCTTAGCGGTTTCAATGAACCAGACGTATTTCAATTCGTGGGAATCGCAGGCGGCAAATCAGGATCAGCCATCACCTTCCAATGCAAGGCCAACAGTGCTGTCGGCCTGTTTGATCTTTCTCTACAGTACTGCTACGACACCGTTATGCCGACAATCAACTCATATACCGGCTTGGTGCAGCCTTTTGTGACAACCATGGCTTTGCAGTACACCCATCCTTCCGAGAAAGACAGCGGGTTGGTCACGGAGATCAACTTCAAGCGCAACCAAGTCCAGAACAACTCTTCCAGCGAGGTAACCTTTGTTGCGGCGAAGTCGAACAAGCAGTTGGTCACCATCAAGCCTGGAGAGGCAGCGGTGTTGACAGGCAATGTCCACCATCTCTTAGTCCCCAGCAAAACTCAAGATGGCGGAGACAACTCACCTGGCCAGTCAATCACGGAGCAGTGGGTCACATACCAGGCATTCGAGAGGTCGGATATCATAATCGGCGTGTTCACGACTTTGACTGACCTTGTGGGCGGCGGTTATCGGATTGCTGGATACACGACGCAAGACAGACTTTTCACCATTGACTACAGTCAGCAATGGCGGGTAGTAGGCTGATGACACATGACTACAAGGGGCATGTCCATCTCCTGGGTTGGGTGCTGAATGTTCTTGGGTGTGCATATCAATATACGAATAGATATGTGGTAAACGCTGGTGAGGACAAGGCTGAGAACCTGGTTGCCTTTCGAAGTGCCATGAAACTGCGTAGGATGACGAAAATTCTATTACAACACTGTAATCTAATCACTTGAGCTCTAATCAAGTACTCCCGGCCAGATATAAATGATCCTTGAATCATCGGTTGTTTGATAGACGCGCCCTTTTCTGCCAAAAATGAGAAGATGCACTGTGTGTGGCTCAAGGGTCCTGTCACTGCGGTTCTTGAGTTCAAACCAGGAGCTTCTTACTAAAACCCTATGCATACATCCAGTAAATGATTGTACCGCGAATTTTTTCTCACGCGTGTCTTCCATACAAAAGAGACCGCAATGCAGTTTACCCAAGTTTAACAAATGCTAGCAAGGCATTACCTAGTTTTCGTCCTCGTAAACAACGTGAAGTTAGTAAATACATGTCCTGTGACTGTATTTTTATACCAGAGTGAATCCGTTCCACGAGACTTCAAGAAACTTCCTCTCGTTACCCTCAATGCGAGTTTGGCCTTCCCAGGGTTTGTTGTGTAGAGGAACACGCTCGATCAATAAGCCCATCAGCTTGTACTCAACAATTGTGCCCTCATCCGCCCGCGATACTCGTCGTAACACAGCCGGATTCTCCTCCAACCCTCGGAGTACAACGACTTCATCGTCCGGACATATCTCATTCATGAACAAAGCTAACCACACGCGGCCGTCCTTTGTTACAACCCAGTTCTTTATGTGAGATTTATTCCTGATCCTTCGCCATACCATAAGCCCCCGCTCCGAGAAATGTCGTCCCTGTATCTTGGGCCCATTTATGTTTAGCCTATCGGGCCCGGCGCCTCGAATCCATCTCTTGTAGGTTCGACGGATCTTGGGTTCTTCTGAGTCGAGGATGCTCCGGTCCAAGCTATGCTCCCAGCAACCGATCCAGCATCGAAGAACTTCGTTCAATGAGCTATTCCTCTGAGCTGCCGCTGGTTTCAGTATCTGTTCCAGAAACTCGATAGCATCTCCTCGGTCGTATTCAGGTTGAGTCTCGGCTTCATAGAGTTCCCTCTGCCTCTGAACAAGATCCCGTCGTCGGGTCAGAGCTACAGGTTTACCCAGAGAGAAGCCGTCTATCGTCATGGCATGGCCGTCCTCCGAGAACGTTACCTTACTACCGTCAAAGCGTCCTCGTTCAAGATGCAGCAAGAAATGTAAATGCATAGTTATACTAGGTAATGAGAAGTCAGGAACCCAGCTAGGAATGTGTTTGTCACTGTCAGAAATCAAGCCCCAAGAAGACTCATTATGTCTCACTCGAGTTAGAAACGATACAGCGCCTGTCTGCTCAGCGATAAACTTGGCATATCTCCGACAGACTTCAGACCAATCGAGATGATAATTGATGGCAAGCTCCGGCGGCATAATTTGAGGGGGCATTGCCATACTAAGAATGCCGTAAATCATGTCATGCTTGATTGTAGATTTGAACGGAGCGGTCGAGGCCTGTTGGAGAAGGGCATGTAGTCTCCAAGCAAAGAGAAGCTGCTCGTCTTGCGACTTTGGAATACCGACGATTTCATCCGGCCTCACAATTCCGACGTGCATCTCGTGGTGGCTTCGAGTTCTGAGCATGGCGACTGAACATGAAAGCGAGGATGATTGGAGAAACCACCTAGGCCGATGAGCGAACAAGTTCACCAAGGAGTAAAAGTCCTCAGCATCGAAAATATGACCGGCTAAGATCAAAGCTACAGGTCGATTGGCGCTGGCGGCATTTTCTTGGATAACCCACAGACGTGTGAACCATGGGTTCTGAGCGATTCGAAAGACCACTTCTGTTAGTGGCCCTAGGTCGTCTTCCCCCAAGGCCTCTTGCAATTTCTTTTCGTGGCCGAACCATAGGTCAAGCCATTCATCACGGAACCGACTTTTCAAGCTCTTGCTCTTTTCCAGCACGTGGTTAAGTGTGTCATAACTTACACCAGGTGGTAGTTGATGGTCGAGCCAACCGATAACCTCCTGTGCAGAACCAAAGATGTTCATCATTTTAGGAATTTCGGTGGCCTTTTCGCGTGCGTCATCTTGATTGATGCAAATTGCATCAGCCCAGAAGAGCCACGGGCGCCGGGCGAAAAGAATGGTGTCCTCTGCTAACCACGGCCCGTAGCCCCTTGATGAATCCATGAGCTCCATTTCACGTAATGTACGTAACGCGTGATAGAGATTTTCGGGGATGGTAAAGTCATGGCCATCAAGAGCAATGTGCCTCTTCTTCTTTCCGTCTCCCCATGTGTAGCTGATGGCGATGTACTGGGGTGGTGGGTCGACAGCAAGCGGCATGTGGAAGAGATTGCAGCGAACAGGTCCATTTTCATCTTGCAAGACCCGAATCAGACGGATGGCAGAGCCAATCAAGGGCCTGTAAGGATAGTTCGGATTCTGGATGCCATCCATAGATCTCGACTTCTTGAGAGCAGGAGCTGAAGAGAGTGACAGGTTGACTCATGATAGTGTTATAGGATGCGTGATGAGTTTTTTTGCAGACATTGAGTAACAGTTGGGAATCGTTTAGCTTTGTGCAAAGAAGAAGAGTCAACGATTGCTACAATGTGGCTTGCACAGCCCCCAAGGCGTTTTGATGCCCCTGCATGTCTCGGGGCACGAAGTCCACAGTAGGCCTTCAGCCGCACCTGCGGTACACATATACTGCCTATCAGTTTGTGCCCATCGATCTCTGCTGGAACAACGCTTGAATCATTGCACACGAATGTAAATCCTCACAGAGATGCTTTCTCGCTGTTCACGCACAGTCATTGACACATAGCACAAGCCATGCGAAGCTGAGCCTCCGTCGAGAGCTCTAGATTGACTACCCTAGAAAAGGGCCATGGCAACGAGACTGGCAATGCCAGAAATAAAGAGGAATCCAACTCCTAAGGACCCAGCGCTGCCTTCGTTTCCGCCTGTTGACTCTGGATTCTCACTATCCCCGGTTGCAGTTGGCTCTGGCGGTGAGGGTGCGGATTCGCTCGTAGTCGCATCGTTGTCAGGCCCTTCGCCGCGACGGGCGCAGACTGCTTCTAAATGCGGCACGACTTGATCTGATAGGTAACAAATTTGACTTGTCAGTCATCGGAAGTTAAGATGCGGAAGTAGGGACAGGGCAACCTCCTAATCCATCAAGCTCAGTATCCGACAAACTATCCTTGCATTGATACAGGATGCAATTGTGTGAGTTGGTATCAATCTTCCTGATATTCTCAAGCATGCATATGCACGAATAATCGTCTGGCCCACTGCAGTCAGTGTAGGGCTGAACAGCATCGTCCACGCACTTCTGAGCGCAGGGTGGGAAGTTTGTCGACTGAGCAGCGGCCGCCGCCGCAACGAGCAGAAGATTGATGCATTTCATGACGAGTCTGTCAATATAAACGTTGTGGCAAATCGGAAAAGGGGCGCCTCATTTGCTTCGAGAATGATGCGAGGAGAAGCCAGATCTAAATTCTGGAGCGGGGTTCTAGGATACATCCTTTTTGTGATCACGAGCCGGGGTCAGTCTCAGTACATCCAGGGGTCACGCTTTCATGTTCTTGGGGACTTGATCATCTTGTTCCTTACCGCTTTCACACCAAACCGTCGGTAATCGATTGAAGGACGCTTACATGTGCTAGTACGCATAAAAGTTCTTTCAAAATCTCGGCACTATCAGACACATGTACATCAGACTTACACATTTAACTATGAAGGGCAATTGGATCGACCAATCCTAGGCACCTGAAACAAAGATTGCTAAGGGCACTTTTCAAAAGCCAGTGCTCAAGTGCAACGAATTTGAGATTCCTCTCTGATAAATCCTCACGTACCAAACCTAGACGGCTTCGCACTGGATGTAGCCCACTTCATGTCCGATGCCTTGATAATCGAGGACTTGGGGTGTACGCGTGTATCAAGATAATTGAACAGACAGGGTCACGGCTTTTTGGACGCTCCTTCACACGCCAGATGAACATGCAACACTGCAATGGCCAACCTCCAGATCTAATTTTTGCAAGACTTTGTTTGCACATTGGTTAGGGTAATAGATGCATGTAGCGACATTGTATTTCAGAAGTCCACAAACAATATTAAGGTCAAACTTGCTGGAAGTTGTAAACGATCTCGACAGTTCTTACATCACCTCAACCATCTCCGGAGTAATAGAATGGCTGCCGACGAGGCCGTGACTCGGGATCCGAGACTTGGGCCCCAGGCCCTTGCCATGCAGTAAGACGATGATATGGTCGTGTTATTCGGACGCCGTACGTACTGCTGTGCAAGCAACAACATCACTTCTTTGTAGGCCAGTGCTATGTTCTTAAAAACGAAGTAATATACGGCCAGTTGACTGAAATTCTAAGCGTGCGAAACACCGGTCTAAGCATTGCTCCATTTCATCTTAGATTGATCCTCATGTCTCGGGATCTATCCTGATTCCCTGTCCTCTGTTTCCGCTAATCTTAAATAAGATGCTCGGCGCAATCAGAATTAGACATGAAAAGAGTTTGTAACAATTTGTTAACATTCAGTGGAGTTCGCATCAATTGCCCCAGCTGCAATCATCAGAAGAAGCAAATTCAGGTCTACATGGAGTGCTATGTAGCCCCCTCACCCTGAACTTCCAACTTGAACCAGTCATGCTCTGAGACGCTGCTTGCTGACAGACGCTCGTCGGGATTATACTGCAGTATTTTAGCAAGGAGGTCTGTCAAAAGCTCCGTTTCTTGCCTCGAAATGCTTCTGTGCAGGCCTTCGGGACCATGGTTGCTTTCATACATCAAACCATAGCTGATTGTTTCCTGCAAAGATCTTGGAGGAGATCTTTCAAAGACAACCACTTGTGGCCCATCATGGCCCTGTGTCTGAGGATCCAAGTCCCTCTCCTCGCGGACTTCAATAACTCTTCCAGAAGTATCCACATTATCTTCAAAAAACTGTCGACGCGTTTCCCAAACTTTCGACCACCACGGCTCAGGAAACCTACCTAAGATTGTAGCAACCTTGTATAGGTACTCATCAGCATCATCATCAAAGACATCGAAGAGCTTCCTGCCAGTGCGTATCTCAAATAGTGTGCAGCCGAGGGCCCATAAATCACATCCTCTGCCGATTTTCTGGTCAAAGATATGTTCGGGGGCGCAGTAGACTTGAGGGATGCCGACTTCCGTGGGTGGGTTGGATGCTTCGAAAGATTCCCCAAAGTCTGTTAAACAAGCAGATCCTAAAGTTAATTTTCGTAAAGCTGCGTCGTCCAAAGCTTTGTCCCAATTCACTGGATACACAAGGTCTTTTGGTGCTGTCTCCAATACATGACTCTCGCCCGAGGCTGTGGTAACTTTGATCGTCTCAGGAATACCAAGGATCTCAAGGACAATATCCCTAGGGAGACCATCGAAACCTCCAATCCGAACCAGGATATTAGCTGGCCGAAAATCTATACAATAATCGGTCATGTTAGCAAGGCTACGTTATGAAGTGACACCCAGGAAGATAACATACCTCCATGACAAATGCCATTATTATGAAGGTCAGCCATAGCTTGTGTTGCTTCAAGGCATAACTTTCGTAATCGTGGGCCAGGGTCATCTAAGCTTGCTATCGGCAGAAGCCTCGAAACACGCGGTCCCAACGCCGGGTACACAAATGCGTAATGGTTGCCATTCGGCCCGTCGATTTGGAATTGGTCGAGAGGCAGCGAAAGGTAGTCGCTCGTCGTATCCTGGCCACAGCCAACCTCAACAAGCTTAGTAACGCGAGCTTCAGGACAATCGACCGTAGACTCTTCAGCCATAATGATCTTTGTTGCCACATACTTCGGCATACTGGCTGAAATGTCGCAACAAAGCCAGACATTAGCATAACCGCCACTGCCGAGTTTATGAATAACTTGGTAGCGCTTATGCAGCAGATCATTCAAGTGCACTGGATGGTGACCCCCTGCCTCATAATCGTAAACCTTTTCCAGGCCCGCCCGAGGCCCCTCGATCATGAGCCCATTATCCTGTATTTCTCTGAAGCTCGATGCATTAGAGCACGGGTCACTCATAGTCAAATTCTAGGTTATGGTTGTGCTGTTATGAGTCTTTTTTTGTTCAAGCCTGACAGTTGCTGGTCGGCCGATGGCTGGAAAAAACAAACGCTTGAGAAACTCGGTGGCGCGAGACTGAATTTAAAGGTGGGGTTGAAGGCGCGTAAGTTACAGGGGAGAGCATGGCTGCCTACATTGGAGAAGACTGTGACGAGGTAGAAAGAGGAGCAGATCCCCCGTAAGCAGAACAAGCTCTTGATACCAGGAAACCCAGTCAATCGTCGAGTGTGGTAAGCCAAAGTGCAAACAGCGGAGACAGCCTGGATGAATCTTTCATTCGGGAGAAGAGAGGGGGCCTTTTAGACCTCAGATTTGCCAAGGTCATGCCGCAGAGTCCGCAGAGTGGAACTATTCGTTTCACCAACACGCGGCAAAGAATTCCACCAACATCCTGTGCTTCCCTGCTCGGTGCATCAGAAAACGGACTTGATAGCATTGATCGAACAATTTCAATAAGCACATGAAGCGAAGTCTGGAAGAAACCGAATGCGTCATTTCCCCCCGCCCTTATATGCAGCTCATCATATTCGCAGTCTATCCGCCTGCCTTCCGAGCTCCTCTATTTCATCGGCTCTCCTTACACCCGCCGCGGCTTCGTGATTCCTCCCTCCAACTGGAAGCCCACACTCGGGACACCGCGCCTGTTCCATTGCCATCCCGCATTCACCGATAGTGAACGGATGTCCCCTTTCGCATGTGTACCAGTGTCCCGAACCTCTGAATTCCCTGGCCATCGCCTGATACACTGCGCGCAACTCGGCGGCAGTGACTGCGTGGTAGCTGCCATCTTTCAGCATGTTTTCAATGGCGTCTAGTTCATTTTTCAACACTTGGGTCGAAGGAAAACTCTCCAACAGCGAGCGAGCGTCTTCGATATGCTTTTTGGCCGATTCCACTGGACTCTCCACGATGGGCTTCTCTCCAGTATTCTCTGTCTCGCCAATATCGCTTACCGATCTCATGTCCCTTACATGCTTGGAGAACATGAATATTTGTGCAGAGAAAATATGACTCTGAACCTCCTCGCGTGGGTGTGACGTCTGATGGGCCAGCTGCCTCAGATTATTGCAATCATTTAACAAGACCGATACATTGAGTTCCAGCATTGCGAGCTTTTGGCCAATCTCTGATGATTTATCCTTAGACAGGCGGAGGATGTCTGACATAATGAAAACGTCGCACTTGAGTAAGAGGGCAGTAGCAAGCAAATTCCCCTTGACTTGAATGACCGAACTGTCAAAGTGGAACGCTCGATCCGATACCTGATGGCGGTTCGCGTGTCTAACAAGATCTGCAACTTTCTGGAAGGGTTGCTCATCTTGCTGCACCGCTCGAGAAAATACTTGGATATTTTTCCGCAGCTTAAAGATCTTGTCGTATCTCTTACCGCCCACTAGGTCTTGTAGAGATTGGATCACTTTGATCCTCGATCCGGCTCGAGTGAGATTGCCAGGCTTTGCCGTTGGTCCTGCTGCGGCCACGCTCGTCTGCTTCTCAAGCTCTTCCTGTTCCGCTAGCAAGGCATTCGCAAGGACAACATATCTTGCATTTGACCACACCATGAATTTCTTTGTCGCTTCATCAAGCATGACTCGACGAACAATGCGACCGTAGCGTGACACGTTCCGAAGGGCGCCTCGACAGTTCGCACACACCTTCACGGTCGTATTCTGCATTGAAAATGGTTCCAGTGCCCCGAGTACTTTGACCGGATGACCGTTAATGTCCGTTTCATAGTACGCACTCATATCCATCTGGCCATCCATTGAAGATGCAGTTAGGAAATGGCCACAATCCGGGAACATGCATGGATCCTCATCCAAGTTGATCTCACTGTACTCTTTCATCTCAAGGAAATCAACACAAGTGCTTTTCACCTCTTGCGATCCGCATTGCTGACAGTACGCCATGTCGGGACATGGTTCGCCACAGAGTGAGGGGCCTATTTTAAAGTCAGTTCTCTGTCTACGAGAAAAACGAAAGACTTGAAGCGATAAAGGGGTTTAAAGACGATGGATTACTCACATTGATGTCCACAACCCAAAGTTTTCTCGCACCGCTTCGAGCATGGCACCCAATCACAAGGCGCAGCACACGGCATGGTGCATCTTGAGTGAGGACAGCTTGAATGGCACGTTTGTTCGGCGCAAGGGGCGCATGGTTCATGGCAAGGCTTGGAGCATCGCGAGTGACCACAGCGTACCTCACATCGTTCACCGCACGGCTTGCACGACTTATCCCCATGGCAAGTTTGTCGGCAAGTGTGGCGGCAAGTTGCGTGGTTACGGCCACAAATTTGCTGACAGAGACCATGATTCTGGGTCGTAATTTTGCCGTCCTTTCGATCGTTGCACTTATGACAAGGAGCCTTACACATGTGACCACAGGCACGGTTGTGTCCGCATTCAACCATGCAACGATAAGATTCTTTGGTGATGTCTTCGTGACAAGGCACTGTAACTTCGTGCTCACACCCTGGGACTTTGCGCTTCACTGATACGCGACAACAAACTGCACCAACATCCTGTGCTTCCCAGCACATAGGCGAGGAGAGTGAGTGGCCGCACGGAAGGTTGATGACGGTATCTATCAGTTTGACACGGCATGCCGGGGGGCATGGATCGCCACAGACTCTAGGGCAAGAATGCTCGCAACCCTTTAACGGTCTGACGCAGGGTTCAAGACATTTGACAGCGCTATGCAGAATGTCCGAATGGCATCTTTTGGTGCACGAATGACCACAAGAGAGCCTTTTGTCGCATGGCAGGTTGCAGCCACCTTCGGGCGAGAACTGGAGAAAGTGGTCAGGTTGAGACACGGAAAATGATGTGTCCTCGTGTCGTGGGCATTGCAGCTCGAGTCTCGGACCAAATGCGTCTGTATCTTGCAGCAATCTGATGACCTCCGACCACATAGGGACCTTTAGGCAAGTATTTGAGTTCCCGATAATGTACATGCCGTGCTTAGCACGCGAAAGAAGTACATTGATACGGTTTGATGTGCTCAAGAAACCGCAGTTATTTTGCGGGTTGCTGCGAACAAGAGAAATGATGACAATCTTGGCTTCTTCTCCTTGGAAGTTATCCACGGTTGCGACTCTCACGGTTTTAAGCAAGCTCGATTTGCTTACGGGCGGAGGTGGTGCCGCAGCCGCCTCCGTGGAATCGAGTTCAAGAGCTTCCAGGTCCTCAAGATCTCGATCATTTACACAAATCTCAAACATTGATTCCATTCGACGGCGGAGTTTGTGCAACTGACCGAGATAGGGAGTGATGACGGCAATGTCTCCGTGTGAGTATGCCCCCTGTCGGACAAGGTGGGACACCAGGGTGGTGGTCATCTCGATTTCGAAGGTATTGGAATTAGACGTATTTACAGGATCGTGGCTCTGGGCACCAGCCTCGAGTTGTTCATGATGAAGCCAAAAAAGTCGCTTTTTCATTCCCATGACCTTCGGATACCTTACGACTGTGTCAGAATCTTTCAGATTTGGATAAAGGATGGACCGAACGAGCTCTGCAATTGATTGATGCATTCTTCGCTGTGTTTCCAGAATGCTGAATGGTATTGTCGGTGCCCCGTGAGGTGGTTTGACAAGCCTCTCAAACAGAGACATGTCTAGAGAGTATTGCTCACCCCTAGGATTGGTACTCTGCAGCTCATAGTTTTGAATTTGCGGTCGAAGCTGGAGATGATCACCGATAAGGATAGCATGCTCGACAGATGGGAGGAGCGCCGTTAAGATATGTGCCTCCAGGACCTCTCCAGCTTCTTCACACAACATGACTTTTGAGCGAAGTTTGCGGAGCAGCTCTAAGTTCCTTGCTAGTCCAGTGGTCGTGACTCCAATGATATCTGCTTGCTGAAGACATCGTAAATCAACCTCACCTCGGATCCGGTCCTGGCTTGCTTTGGAGTTGGTGTACTCTTTGTGGAGTCTAGTAATGTCAAAGATAATAGGGTCTCTTATGCTCCTCAACCAGTGCCGGTGGATGGCCGCCCGCTCGACATGATTCATGCTTGAAAGCTGAACTGCCTGCAAAACATCAAGTGGCCGGCAAGTCTTCTGGGTCGAAGATCCACCTCTGAGCCATTTGTTGATTGCATTCTCAGGCTTGTGCTCTACAACTTTCCAACCTTCTTCGTCGGCTCCAAACAGCTCACGGTGGTGCTTCGAAAATTTAGCTTCAAGAAAACTCCTGACAGTTTTCCAATTGTCAGAAATAGCAAGCTGACGAAGGAGCTCGTTTTGTTCCTTGCCGATTTTTTGAATGGCCTCTGTCGTGTTGTACAGTTCCCAACCTTCATATTTGGTTCGGCCTTGCTTCTTGGCAATCGCGCGGAGGTTCATGCCCTGTAATCTTTCCGATTTGGAGCGAGATCCGATTCGGATGATGCTTGAGATTCCATCATCCAGCAGGTGCTCAAGGAGTTGATCCAGAGCGTGATTTGTATAACACACGCATAGAATAGGACCCAGTTTTGCTTTTGTTTTGTTTGCCAGCAAGACCTTAATGATCTTCTCTCCTGTATAGCTTTTGCCTGTGCCAGGTGGTCCTTGGATGAGCGAGAATGCTCGCGATAAAGTGTTCAAAAGAGCAACAGCTTGAGTTCGGTCCAAGCTAGATCGTGACTCTAAACTTTCTGGCGGGGGTGGATTTTGAGGTGAGACCAAGAATTCTGCATTGTCACTTGTCACACATCTCAAATCAAACATGAAACCGGGGTTCCTGGCATATTGAGCAGGCTCGATAGCGGTGCCTCTGGGAACATTCTCAGGTGGCGCAAGGAGTGTATCAAACGGGATGTCTGCTCGTCGATACATTCGCTGCAGGGCTTGGAGAGTATGATTGAACGAAGAGAGCAGTACTCCCGGAAATTCCACGAGGTATTTGCTTGGTGAAGAGCCGATATCGCGATACCAGCGCAAAGCTTGGCTGATGTCGCGTGGGCTCGGCTCGATGAGTTGCAGCCTCACAAACAAGAAATCGTTGTGCTCGGCAAGTGTAAGTGGCGGATCCTTTTGCTCGGTAAGCGAATCTGCTTGGGAGTTTCCTTTTTGTTGCGCTCGTTCGTCGTCTTTGGTTCGCTTTGTTGAATCAGAAACGGCGCAGAATAGGACCATGCCTCTTGCATCCAAGACACAGACCAGAGCCCCAGCTTGGAGGCACTTGCTCCATCTCCACCATTCTCTCCGTGCCTTTTCGTCTAGCTTCTGTACGGCAGACGGCTGCTCACAGCGTACAACGAGCTCCAGACCACCAAATCTCTCGAACTCAACAGCTACAGCAGTGGGATGCTTGTATGTGTAGGTTCGAACACTAGTTCTTGATTGTCGACCTCGTTCCATTTGAGGCTTGCGTATCATTGTGAGAGTTTCGCGGACTGTATCACGTAGCTGACCTACAGTATCTTCCCGCAGCAGGCGAAACTCTCTATCAAGGCGTCCCTTTATCCCTTTGATGTGCCACTGAGAAGGATCGGTGGTGGGTAAATATTCTCCGCGGGGAGACGCGATCTCTTCTGCAGTAGGCAATATCTTGATGTTCGAAATTTCGGCATGGTCGTTGTCATGACGAGGCCCTTGAGCAGAAAGATGACCAGGAAGATCCCTTCTCAACACGAAGTCTTGTCTCGCGATCGGGTCATCGATCGAGGGTTGCCACAGATCAATTTGGTCTCCTACATCTTTCCGTCTTCGTATGTACTCTAGGTATTTTTCTGCCTGGAGGTGATAAAAATCCTCATCTGGTTGTGATGTGTTGCCAGTTGCGAGACAATCCTCAAGCCGAGCAATGATATCGGAAAACTGAGCATCCAGCATGACTGTTGTGTTGCAATCCATGATTTTGGATAGGACAGCAAGGAAAAGTACTATTGCTTCAATCTTGGTCTCGGGGGGTGAGGAGGGCCAATTTTGGATCAGTCGTAATGTATAGGCAGAGAGTCGAGCAATGCGTACTCCCCTAACGCCATAAAGGAAGTTAAAGATGGTGGCAACGTGCTGCTCGAGAACAGCGGAATCAAGGACGCGCTGGTGGGTAACCCACTGGAACAGAGGCCTGATCTCTGTAGTCCAGAGTGTAGGATTGATGTTGCCGTCAAGCGCCGAGACTACGTGACGATCCGAAAGTTCACGTACAAAGCTCAAGCCGGGGTCTTCTGCCAGCCTTCTAACAGCATCCTGACCGGCGCCGATATCACCTTCCATAAGTTCCGAGCCAACTTGAAAGAAGAGTGCAACGTCTGTTGGGCTTAACCGAGTCATTCCCGGATCGGCAGCACGAGCAAACAATCGTTTCCATTGCTGAAATTTTCCATCCTGAAAATTCGTATTCTGATCACGGATTGTAGATTTCGGGGGCTTTCGTGCTTCCTTTGAGCCTTGCCCGCGGCCGGGAACTGGGTTGTGCGAGAATTTGCAACGGTGGCCGAACTTGCAGTTGCCATTGAGATACTGAAAGCATGGCTTCGGGGGATGGCTCGATGCACTTGGGCCACGACGTGTTGGGCTGAGATCACCAGTCATTGTCATTAGTCGAGAATCATGCACCACTGATGGAGGGCTTTGCTTACTGCTTTTGTGACATGATGGCGAATCTTCCACCGTAAATCTGCTCCCGTTGTGCTTGCTTTGCAAGCGGAGGAAGAGGATGAAGGAGGAGATTGGATGAGAAAGAAGAGAAGAATGGAACGAGGGGGGCAGAGCCAAACGGGTTTCGCCTTATCAATAAACAGCCGTGTCGTTTCTTTTTATATGTGAAACTGGTAGGCCTCCGGCAGATTGTTGCAGCCTGATTTGCCTCTGGGCCAGAATTTCGGCCAGTGGCACTTTTCCAGGACCAGCCAACTGTGTAGTATTTTAGGAAAAACCAACGCCCCTGGATTGGCTGAGTCCACGCCTAGCTTGTCACATTGTTGGTTGGCGATCGGTCTCTTCCCGTAACCGGTTCATGTACTGCTTACAGGCGGCCAGGCCTCAAAAACGGCCGCATAGACCAGATGCAAGTAGAAAAAGTACGAACCAACATGTTCAGGACTTTTTTGTACCTTCCCGATGACCATGTGTTATCGTGGACAACTTGGAGCAGAAACGGAAGTGGTCGACAATTTGGCTGTCCGGCAACTTAGACAAGCCTGGTACGTTGTTGTTGCTTCCTTTCCTGTTGTTTCCGACAAGTCCTGCGTTTTTCTAAACATACATGATGTTCTGCTCGTCAATACCCAGCTCCTCGGTCTCACCATTGATAATGTCGTGAAAGAAAGCCGCACCAATCATGACATAGGTTTCATTCGTCAAAGGCAACGTACGTTTTAACATAGTTGTGGCGTAGCTTTGAACGCAGATAGCATACCGCCTGAAGACATCTGCTTGTCCGAAGGGCGATTCTCCAGCCAGCCCGTCGTAAGGAAGCGCCTATTCTTGGACTTGACTGCAATCTCAGCCAGAAGATGAGCCTGTACATCGCCATTTATCCCTGGGTTGGCTCACATGAGAAAGGACAATCCCCCCCAAATATTTGATGGGAGAACAGCATCTGAAACCCAGTCGACACATAGAAGGTTACCAATCGCCTCATGCAATTCATTACATTGGTTCTGTTGTGCATAAACTCTACTGAAGTGTAGACGAAACGACCAAGCCGTCTTCCGAACGACCACCGTGCAAAATGCTCCAACATTCCTTGGCTGTAACCGGCGGATTTTTTTCTTTTGGGACTTTTGCCTTGACTTACACGCTCTTTATTTGTTTGGAAGCTGCTGGCGCACAGAGAGATTACTGGATGCGCTCCCTAGGTGTAGGGGGGGACGTAGTCTACTTCGGTCATTTCATTGTGTTGTTTACTGCCTTGTGGCACAAGATTAGAACGGGCTTGATGGTTTGAAAGCCGCAAAACCCGCGAGTTCGCTTGGCCCCTGTGTTTACACTGCATACTTCAACGATATGATGATAGAAAACTTGGGACGGATCGATACCCTATCAACTACGATTTGAAATACACAGTAAGTCCTTTTCAACAAAGATATGGACCCTGGTTCGGTGTACAGTCTTTAAATGTCACCTAGGCGTCCAAATACCATTCCTCTTGAAGTATTGAACCAATCAACGACACTGACTGCTGCTTAAAGCTCGCCTGGCAGTTCAACACTCGAACCTCCACGCCTTGAGGCCTTTTCAGCATACGGCTGCGAGATATCACCGAGATTCCACGTCTTGTCTGAACCGGGCTGCCAGTCATACCCAGTCCAGACCTGCAAGCGTAGGCTGCTGTCGTGGTCGACTCCAAAGACGGAAAGAAAGTCTTCGACCAGTGTCAGATGATGTATAGTTGGGGGGTAGATGAAAACTTACTGGTGCCCTTTCTAGCAACGAGGCTGGGCTCAGAGTCGAAGGACTTTGCCAAGTCATACCAACCCTCAGCACTAGGGTTCCATTGAGAGCCGTCGTAATTTTTGATGTGGTAGATGTCGCCTGTCTTCCCGATTATGTCAATGTGCGTAGCATTCCAATGATCGACTTGTGGTGTCTCCTCAAACTTGCCGCCAAGTTTGTTCCAACCCTGGTACTTGGTGCCATCCCAGAACAGATGGTTGAGCTCTCCGCTATTGTCAATTGCCCATATGTCGAATCTGCCCGGACCCCAGGAGGTGACGCGAGGATTCCCAATGAACGGTCCCCCACCCAGATTCTCCCATTCAGACCATCCCTCATGCCAAAACTTGTGCTGGATGGACCCATCCTTGGAAGATATTCCCACAATATCAAGTCTGCCTGGACCCCAAGATCCAATGGAAGGGTTGCTGGAGAAATCACCCCCAAAGTCCTCCCATTTCTTGCCGCCAGGGTACCACTCAATCCCAGTCCAGGCTTTGTGCACAAAGGAGCCGTGCGACTTGGCTACAATGTCCAGCCGGTTGTCGCCCCACGACCCACTCGTTAACGACGTCACATCGCCGCCTAGGTCCTCGACGTCTTCGAACGAAGGACCCCATTGACCGCCTCCGAAGAATTTGTGAAGCACGTTGCTACCAGACGCGTTGACGTACAATATGTCTAGGCGTCCCTCACCCCAGGATGTGGCTGAGGGATTGCCAGCATCAGGAGCTGGCAATCGCTCAAAGGTGCTCGTGGGCTGCCAATCCCAGCCTGTGTAGAATTTATGCCAGATGGAGGAGTCAGACGCAGGGCCGAATACGTCGACCCGAGGCCCGCCCCATGAAACGGCGGACAGACATGTGACTGTGGCCGAGAAGAAGCTTGCCTGTGTCGTTTGTTATGTCATGATTGGGTTCATTAGGGAAGAGGGTATCCGTACCGTTATAGCGAGAAGAAGTGTCCACATTGTACAAAATTCTTGACATACAATTCTGGAATCTAATGTCAAGGACAGATCTAGTTCAAGCGTGGGAGGGAGATTTGGTACAATATATACTTGTGAATGAAAACATGCTGTGAAACCTCCAGAGATGCTCCGTCTCATCACGGCCAAGGCAGCTGAAGTCGTAACAATGCAAGAAGCGACGGAAAAGGGATAACAGCGGGGTCAAACCTGCAGTGAAACATTGCGATATCGAGATCGTCGTAAGGAGAAGAAAAGAAACCAGGCTCACAACAGCTCCTGCATAGGCTCTTTCCAGAACAGACAGGAATCGGAGGTGTGCGAGTGGCCTGACGTCGTATCTCATGAAAAACAAACCCCGTAGTCACAAATCGAGCTCACTTTCCTGCTATCGCATTCGTGCATCACCATAAGCGGCACTCCTATACTGAAAAACCAGGGGCATTGTCCTATCAACACTTACGTAGGCTCAAAACCGCCTCGGCGCTGAAAGAGATGATGCGATCATGTGGCTTGCTCAGATGCTGCGTATAGACACCTGCATGGTGGCTGCAGCGTCCATCGATAGTACGGTGCAAAATTGCTTTTTTACAGCCCGAGTACGAGTAGATCTGCAGGGATGGTAGATCCAGATCGCGGGCTCGAGCATGGGCTCGGCATCGACGATTGGTATCATGCGGGGATCTCACAATGTTACACTGATCTTGGACACACACAGGATCCGATGATGTCTCGCCGATCTACAGCGGGGTTTGTCCTTGATGAGGTATTTTCCTTCCTAGAAAGAGATACAAAGATCCCTCTCGACTGGCCAGAGCGGTATATATAGAGATACTGACGTTCCGGATGAAGATCCGATTTGACATTGATGCAGTTCGTCTTTGTTGGCCCCGATCTCTGTTTCTATGTTTTGCTTGTGGATCTTCAGATCCACAAGGCGAGCTTAAGATACTCAGCAAGCTCTCACGTTACATTTTGATGCTAGTATAGCTAAATGAATAGGCAAATGGTTACAAGATAAGAGCACGTGAAGAGCGATCGTCTGGCTGAGTTGTCTACCTCGGATGTTGGCTTAAATGAGCCAAGAGGCGCTGTAGGGTAAGCGAATTGTCTCGGAAATTCAGGCTATCTGCCTTTGGTAACAACACGCAATATTACACGTACCGTTATTGAGCTTTTGGGTGCTCCAAATTATCATTTTTCTTGACTTACCAGGAAAATAAAAAATCGACGGCAAAGGACTTTCTGATACGTTTACACAAGGGGTGGGAGAAAAATATGATTTCACCCTGACTATCCTGCAAAACATGTGGACCACATTTCGGTTTGTTCATTCAAGCTGACCTGATGATGGTTCAAGTGACCTTAGACACGGAAATTGTTACCCGAAGGTAATCCCGCCGTAGAAATCAAGGGACGAGTGAACTATTTCAAGGGAGTGAGGTCTTTCATACATTGTTTTTGACAGAGTCAAGTTCTGAGAGAAGTGGTGTACGACTCTACTGATTACATATCGCTGGGCTGCGTCCACTGGTAACCATCCATCTGCGAAAGATCTTCGTCTAGCAGATTGATTATCGTCTGATTACCCACCAACCAGTTCCCGAGCTCCGTTGTCTGCGCGTTACTCTGCGGCTGATTGCTTGCACCCGCGTCGGTCACATGCTCTCCAGCAGGCATGAATCCTAGTTGATTGAAGTACATCTGGAAGTGGTCTCCGATCTGCAGCATGTTTTGATCCTCCTGCTGCTGCTGCTTGGCTTCGACGTACAGTGCTGCAACATCATACATGACCTGGCAGAGACGGTAGAGCTTCTCGACTGTTTCGGAAAAGCGGCTTGCGGTTAGTAACGTGCCGACAAACTCCTTCAGGATGGCGAGATCTGCCATTGAAGATGTCTCAATGACATAGCAAAACAGGACAAAGAAGGGCGCGTAGGGTGTAAACATCAAGTTCCTTAAGGCAATTAGCTAGGGGCCAAAATAGAACGCGGAAAGGCTGTTGAAATAACGTACCAATGATACCATATCAGTGTAAAATATTCATTGTCACGAAGCAACCATAAGGAATCATGGTGTATCTTCATGGCAGTCCGTGCTGTATCAAGGCATTCGTCGGAAAAGCGTGTTGGGGATCCTTCAGGCGCAGGTATGACGCGGTAGACGAGCGTCAAGCTCACATTGAATAGGATCTCATCCCCTCTGAGGAAGATCTCGATTAAATCAGAGGAATTTTGCGCCTTGAGGTTTTCAAGTATTTGCTTCCGGCTTGAATTGTATTCGGGAGACAGCGCACGGCATTGCGCTGCCAGTACTTCGGCCCGCCTCACAAGTTCATCCCTGGGGCCCGCAAGGGCGGCAGGACTATACCTATGCAAATATTAGATGGTGCCTCTCTCTCTCTGAATGGCGAGACATACAAGTCTTCATATATTCTCCCTTGCATTGTGCCCATTTCGATCCAGAAATTTGGTATGCAAATACCCGAAAGTGGCTCGAAACCCACCAAGTTGCACTCGCGAGGAATGTCGATATCGCAATCTCGGATAACGGATGCACGAGCGAGCCTCAAGCTGAGGCCTTTGTCAAGAGAATAGACCTGCCAAAAAACAATGGTCTTGATCTGGGCAACGAGCGGCGGGTCACTGGCCATGCATTCAGCACGGTGGAAGCCGCCCGTTAGACACAGCTGTGCTGCTGTTGAGCTGAGGTGCCACGCGACGTAAGGTCTGGACATGTCGATGGCATAGAAGGCCTTGAGGGAGCTATTAGTTGAGGCCACAGATGTCTCGTGGAGGGAAGCTAGCAAGGTCATTGGTAAGACTTACACTCAAGAGAAGAGCCTGCACATTCTCTACTTTGGCTGCGGTGAACAGAGGCAGGTTTGCCATCCCGGTCTCAAGGTTGATCTGGCACTGGTGTACATATGCACTATATTCGGCGCGACGTGTTGAGTCGGGCGTCAGGGCAGCCTGCTCGATGAAGAGATTGTACAATCCCGCGTTGACGATGATGAATGTGGCATCCGTGAAGTCTTCAGTAGGAAAGTACACATTGCGGCAAAGGTCAGAGAAATTGGGTATTCCAGCCAAGGCACATAGAGACGTGAAGAGGCTGGGAGGAGCGGCTGTTCAGATAGTCAACACATCTGAAACACTTGTAACAAGGAGAGAAGCCTACCTTTAATGTGCTTCAGGGCGGAGACAACAGCAGCCATGGGTGGCATCGGCAACTTCCCCAAACCGCCGGGCGGCACAGCCGTCTGTAGAGGAAACCTCGGTCCATGGCTGATAGACCTACGCTTCTGCAAGTCTACCAACTGGCTCAAGTTCGCCAGCGCAGCATCCATTTTAGGGTTTCCATGTGGCAGTGGCGTCTTCCTGACTGCGCTTTGAAGAAATTCCGAGGCGAAGGTGGTCTGTTCTGTAAGAGCAGAGTCGCCGCCAAACGCGGACTCGGCGTCGCTGCTATCAAATTCGGCTATGGAGGGTGCGCCGCCGGCGACGCTGCCCGCTTGGGGAGTGAATAACCGGCCAGCGTCGGTCGATGAGTCGGGGGACTGATTGGCCGTGTTCAAGGAGAGGTTCCTTATAAGACGTTCAATGCTCCCGAGGCGGTCCTCAATACGGTCTATCTTTTTCTCGCTAGGACAGCGTTAGCGACAGCACGGGGCTACATCCCGAGGGCGCTGAGGTGCGAATTGATCAAGCCAACAAGCCAAGGGCCAACAGTGGCCGTTAGAGCGTAATGTTGACGAAAATCCCGAAAAGGAGAGGGGAGAGCTTAACATGGTCGACGTGATGATGGAGGACAAGCAAAGGACGTACTATTGAGAGGATATGAGAACCCTCTGCCGGGCTTCTCTGGGACGTTGGCCGGCGCCAGTCGACGTACACGAGCGCTTAGCTGTGCGGCAATTGGCGCACGGAAAATCCTTGTCGCATCGGATCTACACAGAGGATTGTTAAGAGGATGGCAGGTCAGATATTGATAGCTGAATGGATACCTTCCTCATGCGACATTGGTCACACTATGCCGGCCCCGGTGAGGAGCCAATGGTTAGTGACATATTGATTACTGGGCGGCGGCACAGGATGATATCCGCAGGGCATGTGACACATACTGCTCGCCGGGAAGGGTCGTCTTGGCCCGCGGGATCGGGACCCGGGAGCCCTTGCGGGCTGGCCTGCATCGTGGGCTGTTGGTAGAGCTGTCTGGGTCATGAACGGCTCGTCAAAGGATTGTAGTCCCAGTGTGGATAAGGAAGCGTTATCCACCACTGAGCCGGGCTCCGTCGCTTCACAAAGTCCCAAGTCGTGAATTGGGCATTCGCAATCAGGGTTCTTGATGCATCCACTTTCGCTTGAGAAGACAGCAATTGGGGAGAGGCTGATGCGCGCAGATTTGCCTAGCCCGGCTTCTGATTCGTTCGGCGCCCGCGGGATCCGTGGACAATCCAGCCCTGTGACCCACACCATGCTCGCTTCTTTGGTGTCAAGCTCGGGGTTATAAGGCGCTAATTGCTCAAGGCAATGAGCGTTCGCTTCTCGCCTTAACATTGAGACATTTGGAGAGTTTGAAGGTCCGGGGTACCGGAACCAATAGACAACAGTTTGCGATTGCCTGGGGGACCTGAAAGCAATATGGAAGCCAGGAAATAGCCATGGTCGGGTTCATAGTCCAAGTGTAAGCCTATAACACGGACTCTCCCCAAACTGGACCAAAGGTCAATCATGCAACGACAAAGACAGCTCCTGAAAGCCATTGAATCAAGCTCTGTAGGGATTTGTGCTGCCAGCCGAAATCTATATTTCAAATGCCGTTTAGGATTAAGATTATGGGGTTCGACCTACAACGGTAGACACAGCAATGCGTCCTCTACCCGGGATGGAGTAGGGACATAAACAGGTGTTCTATGTCTGTGCAACTTGGCTTGCACATCTTCCTGGTAAATCAGGCCTAGCGAAACGGCCGATGTTGTCCATCTTCACATCTCATCTTGCTAAATCTCAGGATCTACATAGAAAATTCATACCAGCGATGAAATGGGATTTTCCGAACTCTTGTTGAACGGGCTTTGTAAAAACGAGGGGCATTCAGCTACATGATGTCAATATTGAATCGTCTCTGAAGTTAGGGAAAATCTTCCACCATCGAATGCACGTCTTGTAAGCGCACCGAGTTTTATAATAACTAGTTCAATCCCCAAACTCTTCCCAATAGATCGTAGCCACATCTAGTATCTCAAATTGTCCAGCTTGGTTGGGTCTCAGCTCTCGGAAGACGAAACTGATTCTTCGGCCCGTGATAGGCTGGTAATTCTTCACCATGGTAGCAATTTTGTATAGCATTGGAGAATTAATTGCTGGGCTCGATGCAATTTGATGCGTTCAGTATCCTAATACTGATTAAAAGAAGTGATAAGATCATTCCCACATAATGTCGCCAGAAATTCAATAGAAGACCACCATTATCCCAGCCAGTCCAGCATTCATGTCCCTAATCGCACATTAATTACACTTCTTCCCGAATCACGGTTTTCCTACGCCTGCCAATGCTCCATCGATCTCTTGGCACCACCGTTGCCGCCTGTGCCAGCGCCGCCGTTTCCGCCGTAACCATCGCCGCCGTTTCCTCCGATGATACCACAGCCACCGGCGCCGCCTGTCCCAGACCCTCCACTACCACCCGTACCAGTGCCGCCGTTGCCTCCAGAGCTGGTGCCTCCGCCTGTATTTCCACCCCCGGAACTTTGGCCGCCCCCTTGGAGAGTGTCGTGGACCAGCCCAGCTGCGGGTTTAAGGCTGGGATTGATGAGAGCGGGATCACGAGCAGCCAGATCTTGATCAAAGTCTTCTGTGGGGGCGGCGAGAATAGCCGGGACGGCCAGGATGGCAGCGCAAGTTGCGATTGTGCACCTCATTGTGAGATGAAGCTGGCTTTGCTCGTAGCGAAAGGGAGACGAAGCAAAAACCGTCAATTCGAGAGCAAGACTCGGTTTTTGACTAGCAAAGGTACTTATGCCGTAGGCCTCACCGGAGAAGTTTCCGGGTTACCGGGTTTTCTTGTGGAATGGTTGAATTGGAGGCTGATGGTGACCCGGAGTGAGAATAACAGTTGCCATGGTTCTTTTATACCCATGCTATTCGTATTCCAAGCCTCACAAGAATGTATCATTCCTCCATTTTCTTTCATTTCAGCTGGTGGCAAACTAATGTCGGCATGCTCTACTATCACGAACCGAGAATCACTACTATTTCGTACAATCAGCTCCCGACTTCGCAAGCCTTCGCCTCACGCTGGCGTTAAGCGTAGTCGCTAAGATCTACGCAAACCCAGCTGCCTTGAAATCATCGCCATTTCACGGCAAGAATATGGTAGATCAGGCGGCTGCTGCCTTTAGCTAAAACCTAATTTCGAATTGGGTTAACGGCTTTAGGAAGCTTGATCTAGCTTCATATTTTTGGCTTACTCGAAGCACAGGAACGGTCTAGTACCTCTTTCAGTGACGTAGAAGCAGTGGTCCCGATGCCTCCCCATCTGTGACCAGCAACTAAAACGTCACGGCATCATGGGGCGGGGCGCTTTTCAGCTCCCAAAAGAACAAGAGTGCTTGCTGAGTGCACGGGGCCCCTTGACGGGACTAACCTACCAAAACGCACTTAGCATACCGTGACATTCGTGCACAATGCTTTGTCGCATCCAGGTCCCCATCTCGAACGGTCATGGCTCTACGCCATGGCTTAGCTACCTAGGACGTAGTTCTTAAGCTTTGGCGAAGAGGGAATCCAGCAGCACGTGATACTTGTCTTTTGGATGGCGATCACAGGAATACATGCCATTAAACTTGTGGATGAGTGGCGAAGACCTAAAGCATCAATCCATTGGCTGTTTGATCTTCAGGAGACAGTCATAATCAAACGTTTACATGTAAACTATTCAACCGGCGAACCCCTGGACTTCTGATTAGATCCGCGAGGCGCGCAGAAAACAGAGTGTCAAATCCAGGGACAGACCACTCTTGACGCAACCTGCGGTTCCCATTCAAACCTCCAATAGAATTCCCGATCGCGCATAGTCGCTCTCGGAAAGGCCTGTCGACCTCTTGTAGCCACTTGATGTAAGTGGGAAAACGAATGTCACTGCTAGAAACCTCAAATGATGGCAAGGCCAAGACACACCGGGCAATCACCACAAACTTGGTGAAGCCTTTGCCCACCACTTTCGCACCTAGCGCCCGTTGAGCAAAATCCAGACAATGATTCAAGCATAATGGTAGTCAGGCACCGTGAATGCTTCCTACCATTCCTGTACACCGGCCATCGTGGTTAATCTTGCCTGCCGTAGTCAGCTGATGGCAAAGAACACGGCAAAAATTTGGCAAGAGATAGCAGGACAAGAAAGGATGCTACATATATGACTTGATGCTTTCCTATATCTATCATGGATGTTCTTTTCTTACTCCAAGTCAATAACTTGAAAATGTCACATCTCGCTGCCCCATTTTTTGAAGATATCCTACAAGCAATCTCGCCAATCCTGCCGAGGCAGCACTGTCTGCCCACTCTATGAGAGGCACCTCTTGATATAGCTTGCCCTCGAGCTTACTCATAAACTCCGCCAGCTGCTGGATTGACACCTGGTTCTCTCCTGACTCATATTTGTAAATGACGCGACCTTGCTCTGTCATTTTGCTACTCATCGCATCTTGTATAATCGTCCTTGCTGCGGTTTCCAAGCTGATGAAGTCCGAGAAACGCGTCCAAGCGCTGGACTTTGGCACAGTCACCAACAGCTTGGTGAATTTGATGACGTTACTCATGCGATCTGCCTCGGGGCTGCCCTGTCCGGTAATGTACTTGGGTGACGTATAGTAGCGGAGAGATTGGTACAGCTATACCCTATCCGCAGACAAGCCACCTAAATGGAGCAGAAAGAATGTTCACGTTGCATCGACTAGATCAGTACTGGCTCAAACATGGTATTACTGCTGCGTCTCGAAGTCTCGGTGTGCTCTTGCTGCATCATTTAGTGGATTTATTACCCTCTGTGCGCTTCGTCAAGCTCAAACTGGATCGATAGCAAGGCGAGAAATGTCAATAGCTACCTAAGCTTCCTCTCTGATAGCGAGAAGACCTCAAATTCATTTCAGTGCCAATATCAACCTGACCAACTCCATGAGGTTCTTCATTGTTTCTGTGAATTTTACAAGCATGGTCCAGCATAAAACCATGGTAATGCCCTGATCTGCCAACCATGGTAGTATCTTATACTAGTTCATCAGACACTCGGAAATGTATTTCCATCAGACTGTACCCTCAGGGACGTGCTCGCGCAAAATAGAAATGATTTCGCCCCATGTGTTGTCATAGAGCTCGTTTGACCGTTCACTGTTCAAAAAGTCATTCATGCTAGAATTAAATCTGATTAGTCCTAGCCAAAAAAAAATAAAAAAAATAAAGGAAAATTAAAAAATTCATTGTTAAAAGGGTGCAGATCACATACTCATGGTACTTGTCATTGGTCCAAAACTTGCCATGGCTTTCTGGCCCAAGCCCGGTAGCACTGACCAAAGTTCGTGCGCCCATTTCGGCTGTGCGTCCTAGGATAAAGTATCTTATCGCCATGAAGATTCTCCCTAGAAGCGGAAGGGTCTTCGTCATATTTGTGTTGCATAAACCGGGGCACGTCGAGTTGACAACGATTTCGGACCCATCCTTGGTGCATAAGTCGGCCACGCCCTTGGCGGCATACCAGGTAGCGAGCTTTATCAGATAGTATTGCTGGATCGGCTCCCACCTGCTTCTATCATTACACCGCGCGATGAGCCCCTCTCCGCTAGGAGGGAGCGCCTCATCCGGGACTTCAAAGATAGCAATGCTGCTTAGGAAGGAGATGTGTGGGCGGTAGCCATCGGGCGGAGGAATGGCTGCTGTCTTACGCAGCAGCGGCAGAAGCAGAACGGCCAAAAGAGTGTGGCCCAGGACGTCTACTTCCACAGATACCTCATGACCGTCGTCGGTCCTGGCATACGAGAAGGTAGCGATACCGCCGGCGAGCTGCACGACGTGTAATGAAGACACCCGCTGGGTTAGTCGCTGAACGAACTCTTTGATTGAAGCGAAGTTCGCCAAATCGAGAGTCTCGATGATGAAGATATCCGAAGAGCATCCAGTCCGTCGGATGATGTCCGCTTTAGCATGCTCGCCTTTCTCCGTCGTTCGAGTGGCGAGAATAAGCGGCTTCGCGCCAAGAGCTGCATATTTAACGGCAGCGTTCGCGCCGAGACCCGGGCCGTGGGCTCCAGTGACCAACACTGCTTTGTCTTTGAATGAAAGACCTAGGCTCTTGGGGTCGGCGGGAGGATTCCGGGCAGCGTGCCATAGCTCTTTGTTGGAGGACATGGTGGAGCAAGCGGTAGGGTCAAAAAGACTCTTGGGTTTGGGGGCAGCGGGGACAGAGAGGAATGAAAATGAAGCTGCATGGCTCAACTGGCGAAACCGCAAATATAAATGCTGTCATAGGCGGGCGCAAGAAGCGTCAGCACCAACACATGAACGAGGTTGCATTCGGCATTCCGAAGGTACAGCCGTAACTCAATAAAGCAACCAACAGATGTGTGTATGAGGCAACCGGCCGCTGTGTGCCATTAGGCAGAAATAATTTGTGCTCCGTGCCATGGGGAGCAGGCGATTGTGTTCTGCAGTGACTCGTAAAGTGAAGTCATGAAGAACAGAACATTCATGATCAGGTCAAGACACAACACATTCGATATGGGCAAGGGTACACTGCCCGGAATGAATGAGCCTTGCTGAAAGCACATGGTTACAGGCGAAGGAGGAATTTCCGTGGCCTTGAAGGGCAAAGGCTGTCTAACGAGAAAGCATTGTGTCTGGGAAGTGATTGAGCATGGCAAACCGTGAGGGAACGAGGGGCAACAAGCCATTGTCGTTTGTCACATTACCCGAGACAGCTCCCTACCCTGCGCCTTGTTAGTCTGCTGACACTCCTGGGACCAAAATCGTATTCCCTCAACTGTGGGATAACTTATTGGTTTTAGCATACTCACCAAAGTTCTCTGGTAGAACATTCACCTACCTAGTAAGAACATGCAGGTCTTTTCCCATTTCCACAATCACTCCAGCATGTCCATCCTGCCCAGTTAGTTCCATCATAACACGAGAAGATGGATAATGACTGCTATTATACTCGTCCTCGTAGATGGCTTCAGATACAAAAACACCATTTGATCACATGGATTTTGTTTTAGGGTAGTACATTCTTTAAAAGCGGTCTACTTGGAATCCCTTGGCTCTGAGTATGGAATGCTTGAAATAGCTGAGCCCCCAGGTTTGACTCACTATTCAAGACCGGCGCATACCCCAAGGTGTCCCAAAGCGTATAAATGGAAGCATGTCCATGTTCAGGTTTTCATGCAGGAAACGCTCATATCATTACTTGGTTCATCATCATGCTTCTCCAAAGTTTTGTTGCCACGGCAATTCTTGGCCTTGCCGCCATCGTGGGGGCTGTCCCAAACGCATATAGGCCAGCCTGCGGCTTCGAAAAAGTAGATTCATGCCCTGTCGGCACTATCTGCCGGCTGGTGAACCCATCATGCACCGACATCCGACGCTGTGCGGGCACTTGCTTCCCCGTCAAAGCACCCCCTCCCATTATCGACCCGACACTGCCCCCGCGAAAGGAGTATCCTGCTTGTGGTGGTAAGCGACTCAAGCTGCGCCAATGTGAAGGAGACTCTGAGTGTCTGGACGATCCGCGTAACGAACCAAACTGCGGCATGGACTGTGGTAACCCCGGCATCTGCATTCCGAAAGATGCTCAGTTTTGTGGGGGTTACCCAGGGCTGTTCGACTCGTGCCCTGAGGGATATCGATGCTATGATAATCCGAATGATGGCTGCGACCCATATAACTTTGGAGCAGACTGTACTGGTATATGCTTGTAATGCTCAAAGGAGTCTACGGAACCGAGGGCGACAACGTGCTTGTCGCATGCCTCTTTTGCTCATAGGCAAGAAGCATGATTCTTAGTTCGCACGCCGCTGGCAACGTTATCTAGCTAGCGACTTGAAATAAGGAATGGACATCAGCACTTTGCTGTCAAGCACTTGTAGCAAGTGACAGTTCCATGGCGAGTAACCTCTTAGCCAATGGACGTTGGCTGAGGGTGATACCGGCACTGCAGGTGCATGAGGATTACCACTGGTAGAACAATTTTATCAAGTTTCCATTCGCTCTAAATGCCTTTGGTGTAACCCACCATCGTTTGCCTTTTCTCGACATCCATATTACATATCCACTCAAATTTCATTTACTCTGACGGAGAACGCGAGGTAAATTTACTTGAATTGTTGCGCAGAAATTCCGTGCATCTTCGCACTTGAACTGCTTCTTAATCAGCAAAATATCAGTGGTGGTCAACAGAAGGTAGGTAGGCGGTTGTTGAAGTACGTGCAGTTAGAAGATCGTGGGTCACTACCTTGTACATGCTATCAGGCCAATTTACACTGACCTTGAATTACTTGGCCAACCATTATGTTGCCACTCTTGCGATACTCGGTGTGAATATGCCGGTGTGATAGAACGTCAACAAGCCCGTTAGAGCGACTCCCTCAAACAATCTCAGAAGTCACAGTTGATTTTGGAAGAACAAAATGCCTCGGGAATCATCACCCTTGGTATGGTGGACCGGCCCAATTTCCGTGAAGGCGGAACATAATTGAGAGAGACAAAACAGGCAATAAACAGGCGTTAGTTTGAAGTAGGGTCGGCGTTATCACGAATTTCCCATTCCTGTACTTGACGCTCCATTATTTGTAGAGCCTCATGTGCTCGCCTCAATGCTGCGAGGGGAGGCGACTTTCCCTACTCATTGGTGATGCGAAGAAGGCCCAGCATACCGTCTGTCAGGCTTGCCAGACGGTGAGCAGACGTATGTCCGCTGTGTATCGCGCCTTTGAAGCTTAATTGAGACACTAACTTATCTTTCCGGAACATGATTGAACTGAGTAAAGATAGCAAAGCGTTGAGTGCATTCTGCCGTTAACCGAGCGTGCACCTATTTTCGGCTCCACGAAATACGGCCAATCCATGCACTAGACCACTATCTCTGGCGTTATCTGGGCGGGCTCCTTACCCGACATGAGCGGGTATGAACCCATCCCAAAGCCCTGGTCGCGGACCGCGTCCCTCGCAGCCGCTATCTCGACTTAGCGGGCGTGGCCAGATCCACATGACACGCCCGCTCCGTTGGAAGCCGTGGATTTCGCCCGGCCCCAGAGGGACAGCCGAAGGAAAGGTTCACTGGTAGGCGAGACGGTTTATGGGGGCGGATCGCATCGTGGTGGAGGGCTGGTGTGTTGGGTGGTGTGCATAAAGATAACATGTTACGAATACCTCAACTTGCATCAAGACAATCTTCAACAAAGCAAGCCTTCACGAGAATCAATCGCCTTTGGAACCTTGAAAAGGTCTAATAACTGCCTTGATTCATCTCTTTATTAATTAAACATTCTTTGTCGTCTCAACACAATGACTGCCCCTCAAAATGGCTGGAGGAGGCTGACCGTCGGCGTCGTCGGTGGTGGCATTGGCGGCATGTCGGTCGCCATTGCTCTGCGACGAGCCGGACACGACGTCACCATCTATGAGCGCTCTGACTTTGCTGGTGAGGTCGGTGCTTCAGTATCATGCGCTGCCAACGGCACACGCTGGCTGCACGAGTGGGATGTCGATGTTGCCAAGGGCGACCCAGTCGTTCTCAAGAAGCTGATCAACCGGGACTGGAAGACTGGCGAGCCCATCAGCGAGTACAGCCTTGATGACTACGAGGAGCGATGGGGTTACGTCTACAACATGTTCCACAGGCAATACATGCACGCCATGCTGAAGGAGAGCGCGCTGGGCGAGGAGGGACAAGGGACGCCTGCTAAGCTCCTGGTCAACCACAAGGTAAGACCAAGGCCCACCACTTTGAGTAGCAATGAGCATTGTGCTAACATACTACATTATAGTGCAAGAGCATTGATCTTGACTCCAACAAGATAACGTTTGAGAACGGAGTTGTTGCACAGCACGATTTGATCATCGGCGCCGACGGTATCGGCTCCGCTGTCCGTGGTATCATTGGCGTCCACCCAACCAGAAGGCCGGCAGACCAGCAGTGCCTTCACTGCAACGTCATGACCGAGGACGCTGTCAAGGCTGGTCTCGTTGACTACTCGTTAAACGAGGCTCTTGAGTACTGGGGTGGTCAGGAGGGCAAGTGGGACAAGATTGTTCTTTCGCCCTGCAACGGCGGCAAGCTCCTCTCCTACTACTGCTTCTTCCCTCGTGAGCAAGGCGACTACGTCAACCAGGCGTGGGGTGCTGACTCCCGTCCGGTCGAGGAACTCCTGAACCCCTACCCCCAGCTTGACAGGCAAGTGTTCGGCCACCTCGCCATCGGCAAGGAGATCCAACCCTGGAGGTTGTGGATCCACGACCCCTACCCCTACTTGAACAAGCAGCGCGTCTGCTTACTGGGCGATGCCGGCCACCCCATGATGCCTCACCAGAGTCAGGGTGCCTGCATGGCAATCGAGGATGCTGCCGCCCTTGGCATCCTGTTCAACCCCACCTACTTCGACGGCAACATTGAGCAGTCTCTGGCCGTGTACAACGAAGTGCGCCTGCCCCGTGCCACAAGGGTCCAGTCCGCTGCCGCCAAGGCTGCTTACAACATCAACGAGCGCATTGGCTTCTCCAACAACAAGGACCTACCATTCTACAAGGTAGAGGACCAGAAGAAGGTGCTGACTATCGAGGAGATGAACGCGTGAGTAGCCCGAACTTCCTCATGACTGAACCGAGTGCAGATGACTAACAATCTGTTTTAGTTATGACATGTACCGTGATATTGAAGAGAAGCTGGCAGCCAAGAAGGGTTCCGAATATGCTGGCAAGTTCATTTGCGGTCTTCCCATTGGATTGGAGTTGCCTAATGGTATAATTATTGGGGCCAGCGCATGATATTGATTTGCCAGCATTTTTCTGTACATAGCTTGAGAATATCACAAACTTGATAGCCTGCATCTTTCAGCCCAATGAAGGAGATGTGTCCATATCGAAGTCCTGAAGCTTCCTCGTGTTCCCAACTGTATAATGCAAGACGTGTTTTGTCACAGGTCGTACATTACGAAGTGGCCAAAGGCCATAAAACTAGAGTCAAACAATGTGAGCATAGAATTGTCGATACAACGCGTGTCGGAGTAGAAGAGCGTTGCGGACGATTGGAACATTGAGGACGAAGTTGGCTCAAAGCGTTCAAAAAACAATTGGTGTACTACCTGAGTACCACTGATTCTTAGTATGGTGCACATGAGTGTCGAAACATTGCTATGGAATGAATGGCGCCTAATGAACATGCTTCCCAAAATCGCTGCAAATGTGAAAGGTAGGCCGACCTTGATCGCCACCATGAACCCAAGTGATGGAACTCAGACCGTCATTTACCTCGTATATACATATCCTCCTTTGGACTCCTTTGGAGCCAGAAAGCAAAATTTGAGTCACCTTGAATCAGCTTAAAGTAAAAACTCCTTTACTCCTCAGACTCGAAAGGGAAAGTTGTCCCAGTGGGAGATGTTCACAGTCTCCCAGTCAATGTACATTTCAGGGTCAAGCTGAGCGGCATCGGGCCACTTGGATGGATCGTCGGGAAGTGCAGGCAGATTGGGAATGGCTTCCATCCCCGTGTCGTCTAGTAGCATGCTTGACCAGGAGATGTCATTTTTGCTTCGGTCGCTTAATGGTTCCTCACTGGAGGATGAGGATCCGAGGGAGAAAAGCTTGGAGACGTAGCGACTGGCGCGGCCAGATGACATGCGCGACCGCTGCTTCTGGATCGCGTTTGAGAGGGAATTGAGGATATCGAGGTAGTGACTGGCTTGGGGACTGCGAGCGGCGAGGAAGCCAAGGACCTGTTTCGCGCCCTCAAAGGCACGTTCAATCTCGTAGTTGGCGCCGACTTTGGCAAAGCTTTCTACACCAAGCACAAGGCCGGCTGCGAAGACAAGGGCTCTGTGAGGCTGTTAGTGATGATGCAGGGAACAGAGGGTAAATGCACTCACTTCATGATGCACATGTTGCTTTGCAGCAGTCCAGCATTGAGCGCTTCGACACAGGTCTGCGCCAGGTACATGGCCGCGTCGAGACAGGCCTCCCCTAGCGGCGACTGCTGCTCGGTTGGTCCTTGTTGAACAGTAAGAGACGAGATGAACATTGGTCTAGTCGCCAGCGTCACGGCAAAGTAGTATAGACAGGAAATGTGCACGGTACCAACCGACCCCTTCTTCGCCTCCGAAGACGCATCCAGAAGGCCGAAAGCGCTCGCCGGAGGGCTCTGCTTGAGAGACGGCGGCAGATCGCGCTTCCATGCGTCAATGTCTTGCAAGAGTCGCTCTACTACAGCAGGGCGAACGTCTTGTTCGTAGTAGAGCTTGTTGTTGATGTCGTCGATGATGGAGACTATTCGGTACGCGGCGACCATGCAATTCAAGCCGTGGTCGCAACCGGAGACGAGGTTCTTGAAGATGGGGCCAAGTTCCTCGGAAATACCAACCGTGGCGGCTGGGCGGCCGAGGATGCCATTCACAAGCTTGTCGCCGACACGGCATGTCATCCATACCCGAAGCCTGCATCGTACCAGTCAGTACCGGCGACGGAGACCAAAGCGCTCATTTTCAAGAGACTCACCTCAACTTGTCATTTGCGTCTAACGGCTGCTTGTCGGAATACGAGCTGGGACTGTGCAGACCCAGAGCGATGGCGGCGCGGGCTGCGACCGACAAATACATGTATGCCGTGTTTCTGCGACACTCGCCGAGCATGTAAAACGCCATGAGCAAATAGGTCCTGACCATGTCGAGGTCGGGATCCTGTATCATCTCGGACAGGGCCTGACGCTGGGCGCCGCGGAAGAAAGCCCGGCCGATGCTCTGAGAGTCTTGCTCAGAGGTGCACTGCGCGCCGATGGCGATGACGAGGTCCAGACTTGCTCGCCGTAGCGGGCTGAGACATGCGCTCGGGGAGGCGCCATCGCTGGGTTTGTTGTCTCTGGGCACCAGGGGACCGTTTCCGCTGGCTGCTATGCAGGCCTCAAGCTCCGGAGGGTCGAATATGTCGATGAAAGCTTCCGTCTGGGCATCTCGTTGGCTCAACGTCACGGACGGCGCGGCTGGAGGAATGGCTTACCACTGAGAAGTAACACTGGAGAAACTGCAGCTTCTGCTCCACCGTAATCTCCATGGCGTCCTCTGTCGACTGTGGAGTCTCAATCTCCAACATGCTCTCACTTTCCTTGTTCTGCGAAAAGTCCGAGGGGCCGATTTGCCCGGCGACAACCCGCCTCACGGTTTGGAGGAATGCGATGGAAGCGGCACCTCCAATGTATACTGTAGCATGATGAGAATACGCATAGATTGACGTGAGCATGAGCGCGATCATACCTCTTTCCCCGTGCGAGCTGAGCAGCATCCGGGGGCCATTTGCGACCAGCGTCGGATCTTTTGGCGCTGCCTTGCGGGACAACTTCGCCGACGCAGCGGAACCTGGCGCTCGGTAGCTTCCGGTCTCGTCGTTCTCTTCTCTTGATTCCGATGGCGACAATGGTCTAAAAAGGTCTGCGGTGCCTCCCATATCTTCATCGCGTAGCGTCTCCATTGCCATGACATTGGACGGACTCGGGAGCGCCGCGGTGATTGTGTCTTGTGCCGAGTTGGCCGACGCTTGCGATACCGAGCTCCAGGATTGCCGACCCGCGCCGGCTGCGCCGTGATTATTATTGTTCCTCGACCTGTATCCCCGAGGCAAGTATGTGATGAAGCACTCCTGCGCGAGCCCCCGTCGCATGCACTGTGTGCAAGGTGCCGACCCGCTGCATTTCTTCTTCGTTTCTCGGCAGAAGGAGCAGGCCTCTGCCGCTCTCTGCCTCTGGCTCTCGTGGACTTTTGGGCGTGGCATGGTTGTTGAGTTATAGATGTGTAGGGGAGATGACAAGTGGGAAGACGATGGCTATGCTCGCGACTCGCGGCAGGACATGACGGCCAAGAGCGAGCTTCAGTTGAAGGAATGAGTGACCCTGTCCACGTCAGGGTCAAACGTCTTGGGCTTCTCGTTATCTGGGGTAAGTGGAGCGAGCTTATGCGGCAAGGGGAGAAGAGGGAACAGAGGACCCAACAGCTCAGGCCTTTCCTCTAGCTGCGCGCCCCCTCATCCCCTATCAACCATGCCCGGAAACCATGACGGCCGAATCAGCCGGACCCTGATTACGGTGTGCTTCCAACCGCACAGGGGAAAGCGCCCTCTGTCCACGGCGGACGGGGGACTGGCTGGAAGCGCTGGCTCGTGGCCGGCGGGTCTTGGTGGAGCGCCGGGATTGAGTCTAAGTAAGCCCAGTGTGGGGTTTGGCTTTCGCATTTGCTGATCTGGCGTTATCTGGCAATCTGACGTGTGATAGGGATTTTTGCAAGCTCATTTACGCTATCTTTGGGGCATTGGCCTGCTATCTAACAGCTAACGTCAAGATACAAGGTCGAAATGGTGCTGGAACCATGACACTGCTTGCCAAAAAGCCTGTTCTTTGGCGAACAATTGCCTCCTGTCCTTGGGGTCGCCCCGAACGGCAAACCCGTGGTGGACCCCGGAAAACAGAGCTATCTGGAAGTCCTGCTTTGTCTTCTGGAGAATGCCCTCCGACTCATGACGCTTCTCGACCGTGAAGAGATCGTCCAGCTCGGCAGCTGCGATTGATAGAGGCCCGGTGATTGAGGACAGCTCGGACTCGTCCACGAACGAAGGGTGCGCCACGAACCCAACATCAATGCCGTCCTTGTAATGACGGATAACATACTTCAATTCTGGTCAGCACCTGACGACTTGTTTTATGGGCATGAATGAGGCTCTTACCTTGGCTCCGAGGCAGTAGCCCACGGCACCAATTTTGCTGTAACCCAGGCCCTTCAAGTGCTGGATGCCTGCCACCACAATGGGATCAATGGCTTCCGTCGTATGGGGATTGTTTCCGTCGGAGCCCTTGGTCAACCAAGCCATAATGTCAAAGCCATCAGGCATGTTCAGCGGCGCAGGGTCACCATTGAACAGGTCTAACACGAGGCAGGTGAAGCCTTGGGCCGCAAAGGCATCGGCCATGAGCTTGCTGTTTTGCCATATCCCGATGATGTCTGGCACGTACACGATACCGACGTTCTTGTGAGACGAGGTTTCCTTCGCTTTGGCAAGGTAGGCCTGGATCTTCCCGTCAATGGTGATGAGCTCTCCAGAAGGAGTGCCTCTGGGCCGAATGTCAGCGCGATCCTCATGTCATTCATGCGACTCACTCGTGAAGGCTTCCTAGAGTGCAGCATCTCGCGGGAGGCTGAGAAGTCATTTTGCTGATTAGTGTTTGTAAATCTTCAATTTGATGCAGTTCCTGGACAATATCTCAATCGCAGACCAATAACTAACACACTTCTTCATCCAATGTAAGACCCATTCCTTCTACTCGCTTATTAGTTTTCTTGTCATTCCCCACAAATGCAAGCCTCGACGGCCCCAGCCAGGTCCGCCAGCATCATACACTGGTGTCTCGAGATCCAAGCCAAAACATGTTGGACTGCTGTAACAAGCGCTCCGTTCCTCCTGGTACCCGCAACACAAGCAGCTTCCTCGCGCGGCCATCCGCTCGATGGATCGACCGACACTGCCACCCAACTCAGCGTCTCGATCCGGATTTCACTGCATGATGCGCTGTGCAGGGGGGGCAGCTAGGTGCATTATCCGACTAGCTCGGCCTGGGACGGACATGGCTAGGTGCATTACCCGACTAGCTTGGGTCGCTATCTGACACGGCACAGCTGACCCTCCTGCTTTACTCTGGGGGCCGATAAGGAATTACCGAGGAGCTGATGGACTCTGACGTCAATTCGGTCCTGGAAAACGCCGGATGTTCGAGGCTTAATGCAAGGTTGCGGTGGTGTGTTGCTTTGCAGAGCGCACCACCACATCAGTGTCACATGGCATGGGGATTATGCGGCTTCTGGTGCTGTGTGAGTGCTGTGTGAGTGCTGTGTGATTGAAGTAATGGGCCAAATGGACGTGTTGCTTTTAGGTGCGACAACGCTTGGCCCAGCAATTTGGTTCATTGCTCAATGAAAGTCTGTATTCATGCACAACAAGCATATTCGTGGCGCCAGTTCCAGTGGTCGATCTAATCGGCTCCCATTTAACGCTGTCATACATGGCCTTTTTATAAACATACTTAATGCATGAATGCTTCTTTAACTGCATCAGTATATCAAAGCCCAGGCACACCTCCAGCCCACTAATCCATCTTCTCCCGCACAGCATACTTGAACATCTCGTTGGACTGCACCGCCTTGCGATTACGTAGCTTATCCGCAGTCTCAATACCAAGCACTGGTACGCGGTATTCCACCTTTGCATCTTTTGGAAGTGAGGAATCCGCGGGCAGGGGGTAGGGGAATGGTAGGTACTCTGGCAAGAGGCCGAGCTGACGAAGCGTTGTGCCCTGGTCCCACGAAATGTGTTCGTGATACAGTCTGTCACCCCGGATGTTAACGACGGCAGTGAAGGGAATTTGTGCCTTGAGAAAAGTGGGCGGGACGCCTGGTAGTCTGTGATAGTTCATTAGCTGCGTTCTGATGGTGCGGCAGGAAGAGGACTTACAGCCAATCAATCTCTCTATCGTGCGTGAATTTGAAGATGAACTCGTCAATCACACGGTCAATACCAATAGTCCGGCTCACAAGCTCGAGGTCTGTGTCATCTGAGTTGTTGAAGATGAAGTTGTGTCGGTAAAAGTCGGTCAGTTTGAGTCTTCCGACGCCGCCAGTCAACTGCAAACCATCAGTTTCATATTTCAAAGAGGAATATCAGCATAGAGCAGACTTACCGTTGGCACATGATTCACATACGGCTCCTGCACCATAGTGCTCATGGTGTGTTCCACAGATCGATCGGCAAACTCATAGTACGTGTGCTCCTCCCAAATGTCCTCCAGGTCAAAGTATGGCCCATCCATTTTTGGTTTGAGAAACTGCAGATTCCTTGTATGTGCCACGGAGTCCGCGGAATAGTCAAAGTCTTTGTGCCCTGCGGAGAACCATTGTTGTCCGTTGGTACTGGGATAGTAATACTCTTTAACTGAGTCCTTCCTGGAGGTCGGGGTGGGCAATAGGCTTGGACCCGCAACATGTCGTAACGAAGGACACGAGCTTGACACAAGATCTGCAACATTTCGGTCTTCCACATAGACAACGCTAGCTGCAATACTCGGAAACTGTGCTAGAACTGATGCTGCCTTGTTCCAGAGACCGGCTGAATAGCCTAGTAGAGGGATTAGCGTTCAAATCATGAGAGACAACCAAAATCGCTTGACTCACAGACCAAGCCAACTTTCTCCTTCGGTTGGCATGCATCGCACTTATTCAGTTCCTCCAATGCGTCGGTGAATGCTTTCTCAATGGATGATGACTCAATCGCTGCCGCAGAAATTTGAACAACAGTGTAGCCCTCCTCGGCCCACTTCAGCACCGCCGTGGGCGCATCGTCACGATGTGTCACCTCCTCATCATATTCTTCAGCAGTTGTGAGAATCAAAAGGCCCGGTCCGGAGCCTCGTCTCGTCAAAGGCGGCTGTAGAGACACGTCGGGCCTCTGAACCTGGAGTTTGGCCGACGGTAAAGGCGCAGGGGGCTTGCTAATGTCTGCGTAGGGCATCGTGATTGCTTTGAATGCCGTATGGCGTTAGATGAGGTAATGATTTGTGTAATTAATGAGAGCTGAATGGTAAGCTATGGCCAGGCTCGGTCAACTCGTCTGTTTGGCCCCTCTCGTCTCAAATGAAGCTATATGGGGCGAGTAAGCTGTTAACACACGTGCTACCTTATCTAATGCGTAATACCCAGGGCCATTTGTACAGCGTATAACTGGAGCTTGGCGACTAGCTTGTGGATATGCCGCCCATCGGAAACCCCTCATCCGGGCCCAGCATCCGCCGCCGCCTAGGCGCCGCCGGAGTCGGCGGAAGAGGCGACAGCCAACAGGGTAAGTTTGGCCAGGCTTATCTCGCTCGAGTAAGTCCCATTTCGATGATGGACAGTGGCGGCCCGACAGCGCAGCACCCGTAGCTTTAGTGGCTGCGGGTTTGGAATGACTAGTGAGAGGGAATGAGTGGAGCTGCCACAACTGCGGTGTAATTGCTTGGAAGGATTGATACAACTGGAGGCCATCCCTGAGGCTTTGACCCATCGTGACCGGCATCATCAGCCCATTGTTCGGGTTCTATTCCAGCCCCAGCGACCCCCAGCTACTGTTTGCATACTTTCCATACACACACTACACACCACCAACATGTCATACATACTGAACGACGTTCGTCCCACCTTTGAGCTCAAGGGGCGCAATTACATCGTGACCGGCGGTGCGCAAGGCATTGGCTTTGCCCTGTCCCGGGCCATATGTGAGATGGGCGGCAATGTCTCCATCTGGGACATTCAGAAGGAGCCCGTCGACAAGAAGGAGTTTGAGCTGCTGAGCTCGAGATTTGGAGCCAAGACTCTGTACATCCAGACCGATGTCACCAAGAAAGAGAGCTTGGAGGCTGCCTTCCAAAAGACTCTGGATGAGTTCAAGACGATTGATGGCTGTGTCCCCGCGGCTGGCATCGCCATCGACAAGCCATTTGTGGACCAGACTTGGGAAGAGTTCACCCGCATTCAAGAGATCAATGTAAGATAACTCCCCCAAAAGAGCGGCGGGACAACACCATAACACACTGGCAGGTGCGCGGCACGTTTTTCACCGTACAATTAGTCACCAAGGAATTGATCAAGCAGAAGAAGCCAGGCAGCATCCTCCTCCTTGCCTCCCAATCCGCTCACATCGCCCTACCTGGCTACAGAATGGCTGCTTACAACGCCTCCAAGGGCGGCGTCATGATGCTGGCTAGGGTCCTCGGTGTTGAGCTGGCACCCCATGGCATTCGTGTCAACACCATCTCACCCGGCTTTGTCGACTCAGAGATGACCAAGAACGTCCGGGAGGCCAAGAGCAGCAAGAAGGAGGGCGAGCAGATGTGGCTCGCACCTCCTAACCAACGATTGAGCACGCAGAATGATCTTACCGGGGCGGCTATCTATTTCTTGAGCGATGCATCTATACACACGACATCTGCTGATATTGCGATTACGGGTGGTCTGCACGCTGGTACGATTGATGGGCTAATCAGCTACGAGAAATGAATTTGTCCTTGAGAATAGCATACAATATTCAATAACATGTCGTTCGCATAATAGTTACCCTACCCAAACCCTGGTGTGAATATCTAGGACTACTGATTCCTACCATCTGCCCTTTGCCGCCCACTGCACTGTAGGGCGCATGAATCATACCTGCTGACGGTCCTCATCCCCTCAACCTTTGCCGGCTGAGACTCAGCAAAGCTTCCTCATCACACTGCCGGGTACAGCCCCTATTCGGGTATGGTAGGGTGCCATTGGCTGATCGTAGTGCCTCCTGACAGACGCCGCCATCACGGCTAGCCTCGAAGCTTAACTACCGCACTCGGCAAAGGAACCTTGACGGCGAGTACGCCATGCGTTATCTGGGGTAGAGCTGGTTCAGGATCCGCTGCCGTGCAATGCCAATTAGCGCAGGCGCCTACGAGTGCAGCTAGGATACTTGATCACTAGCCTGTGAGGCGATTGCAAGCCTCGTCCCCCCGCAGCGTCGGAAATCCCACAGGCAAAATCAGGGGTCTGACCCCAGTTCCGTCCTGTACGGATAGATAACAAATCCGAGTATGTTCCAGATTCATGCCCATCTGGCGGTCCGCCCCCTCTTGTTCGTAATTGCCTAACGAACTGCGGCTGGTTTGGCGCTGTGCTTCCCGCACCTTTACCCCGGAGATTACGTTGGCTCGATTGTATGAACAGATAATAAGTACATTGCCGCCGATTCAGGAGAAACCGAGACATCTTCGACATCTCTCCTGAGTTTACCATCAAACGCCATTGCGTCTTAATACTTTCAAGCACTGGTTGCTGAGTGCCTTAGAGAGCAGCGTGACCACAGCCCTCACACACAGAATGGGGGACAAATATGATATCGTCGTTGTTGGTGCCGGTGAGTCCCGATTTGCTTTCTCGCCTTGCGGCCAAATACTAAGAAATGTCTTCTCAGGCTGGTTCGGCTTGGCTGCCGCCAAGGCTGCTTCACAATTGATGCCAGATCAGAGCTTGGCAATCTTTGAAAGTGCAGAAACCCCTGGAGGAACATGGTCCAAGAACCGTCTCTACCCTGGCCTCAAGTCCAACAACATGATCGGCACCTACGAATATCCCGATTTCCCCATGCTGGAGTCAAAATATGGTGTCAAGCCCAACAACCACATTCCCGGTACGGTGCTGAACCGGTACCTGACCGACTTCGCCCACCACTTCGGTTTCTTTGACAGAATTCAGTTTCACACCAAAGTCGACATTGTGGAGCCGGCGGGAGAGTCATGGAAGCTCTTCGTGACAGGCCCCTCTGGCGAGAGGGAAGTGATAGCCAAGAAGCTCATTCTCGCGACCGGCTTGACTTCTACGCCTAATATGCCCACATACAAAGGCCAGGAGAATTTGGGCGCTCCCCTCTTCCATGCAAAGGACTTTTGCGCCCAGGCCCCTCTATTAAAGGATGTCAAGAACTCCGTTGTTGTTGGCGGTGCCAAGTCCGCTTTCGACGTCGCGTACGCCCAGGTCCAGGCCGGTTCAATTGTTGATCTCATTATCAGAGACAATGGCCACGGCCCTGTATGGATTGCTCCCGCTTTCGTCACCCCTTTCAAGAAGCGCCTTGACCAATTACTTCTCATTCGTTGGATGACCTGGATGGCGCCCTGCCCCTGGGGTGGCGAGGATGGCTTTGGTGGCATCCGCGGCTTTCTTCACGGCACTGCTGTGGGACGCTGGCTGGTAGACACGTTCTGGAAAATCCTTTCTGGAGATGTGATCAAGGCAAACGGCTACGACTCGCACCCTGAGCTCAAGAAACTCAAGCCCTGGCACTCTGCGTTCTGGATCGGTAGCGGGCTGAGTATCCTGAACTACCAAACACCGCTATTCGATCTAGTCAAGGAAGGAAAAATACGGGTCCATATTGGCCAAATAGATCATATGGAGGAGAAGACTGTGGTTCTTGCTGATGGCACCAAGCTGCATGCCGACGTCGTCATTTGCTCAACTGGTTGGAAGAAGGAGTCACCTATCAGATTCCGAGGCCTTGGCCCTGAAGAGTTCGGCCTCAAGTTCTCGCCAGATGAAAAGGCAAAGCTGAACCAAAAGGCTGATCAGGACGTTCTTGACTTGTTTCCTCGTCTTAAGGATCAGCCCCAACTCCGCTTCAAACCCAAGGACTCTGATCCACTCCGCCTGTATCGCTTCATCGTCCCCTCTGGCAGCGTCTTCTCCCGAAACATTGCCTGGGCAGGAGCTGTTTCCACCGTTAGCACAGCACTATGCGCCACCGTCCAGGGTCACTGGATCGCTGCGTACCTTTCCAACAGGCTCGACCGTCTTCCCAGTACCAAGGATGAAATTGTTGGGGAGATCATGCTTCACACACAGTGGGGAAAGTGGCGATATCCTTGCGGTTACGGAGCCACCCTACCGGACTTTGTGTTCGAGGGTCTCCCCTACATCGACATGTTACTCAGGGATATGGGTTTGAAGAACAACCGAAAGAAGAGCTTTTTTGCTGAGCTCACAACTCCATATCTCCCACAAGACTTCGCCGGCTTAGTAGAAGAGTGGAAGATGAGCCACGATGGTATGGACCAGAAGGTTTAGGTTCCGATTTGGTTCAGTCGGGAAGAGCTGTGACATTTTCCTTCGTGCGATTAGGTTGGGGATAACTCGGGATATGCTGTCCTCTGTCAGCAGATATTCATATGTTTTGATTTGGCCCGCATGTTGAGTTTTGTTATCTCAAGTTAGCATATTAAGTCATGTCCTCATCTGTATATAAACAAGATTGCTTTGAAAAATCAAAGATAAGTGAGATTCTCCGAATTCTACGAGTATTACCACATTTCTTCTAAGCTCGGCCTTTGGAGCGCTTATCACTGCGCAGAAGAAGACAGAAGTATATACTCAGAGATACTCAGGGTTTTTTGAGAGAATTCATTCCAGGGTCCGAAGGTTTGGCCTTCCTGGCTTCCTGATTTAAATAATATTGACACAACTTGGTAAAAAGACGCTCCAACCTACATGCAAGCACTAATCGAGGGTACGAGCCAAATTATTCCAATTTATGTACCTCTGAAATATTTAGCTATGTCGTTTATCAACAAACAGTTTATTTCATCGCTATATGCTACATGATCTAAGCCTCGCTATCCTTGAACTTTCCGAGCTTCAACAGCTTCTTGGCGTTATCCCGCCCAATCTTCTTTTTGTCCGAGTTGTTCATCTTAACGTCATCGTACCAGTTGCAAGCATCTCCAAAAGACTCAAAAGGATAGTCAATGGAAAAGAGGATGCGGTCAGCTCCGACCTCGCCGAGACAGAACTGCAGCGTTGACGTCGAGAAGTGACCGCTGGTGGTGATCCAGAGGTTCTGCTCAAAGTACTCGCGGATCGTCTTCTTGCAAGACAGGCCAAGAGGCTTCTTAATGTCCTCAAACCAGTGGTTTATGCGCCACATGTCGAAGGGAATATGCTCACCCAGGTGACCAAGAATGACCTGAAGCTTGGGGTGGCGGTCGAAGACGCCATTGGTGACCATGCCGAGGACATGTAGACTCACGCCTTGAGCAAAGCTGAGAGGGGGTCCGATGAGCCATGAGCGCTTAGCCCACAGCTTCTCGTGGATGGATCCAGTGGGGTTGCGGGGGTGGAGGTAGAAGGGCACGTCGAGCTCCTCGACGGTGGACCAGAAGACGTCCCACTCAGGGCCGTCATAGAAGATCATATCATCACCGTCCGCACCAGCGCGCTGAGTGTCGTTGACCAGAGCGCCCTTGAAGCCGTATTGTGTCACCACACGTTTTAGCTCTGCCGATGCCTCATTGGGATCATGCATGGAGAGGGTGCTAAATACCATGATTAGTCTGACGTCCCAACGTATCAGGTCATGTCCAAGACTTACGCAAAAGCACTGAAGCGGTCGGGGTGGTTCTTGATAGCCCCAGCAATGTAGTCGTTGACCTCAACGGCTAATGCTTGGGCCTCCTTGGGATCCCAAACATCTTGGACGCCGGGGGCTGTGTACGACAAGATTGTGTGGCCAACACCATGCTCGTCCATGTACTTGATGCGACGGTCTGTGATGTCTGAGATCTCTGCTGCATGCTTCTCGGCATCGACAGCAAATAACGATGCCCACCAGCGAGTCCTTTCATGGAATCGCGGTAGCGCGAAGGCTTCTTCCAGAGCGACCTTGCCCAACATTGTGACAGTAGTTATGATATGATGGGGAAGAAAAGGGAGGGAAAAAATAACAATTCCTAATTTCTTACTGGCTTAATTTGGAATAAACAATATTGAATGATGATTTGTGTAATTTGCGAGCTTGTAGCTCTCTTAAACCTCCTCGCTTTCCCATCTCTTAAGCCGACGCAGGACCCACACAGACGCACCCGGTCAAACTTCCGTCGCGTAAGCGGAGAACCACGGGCCGTCCATCAAGTCCTCAGCTAATCGCGGGGTTCCAAATGGCTTGTGGGGGTGTTACATGGTAGCCGCAACCACCCGTCGAGCCCGAGCCGACTGTGGAATGTGGAGGGAACATAGCCGCCAGGCTCGTCTGGTGATGAACGTAGCCGCCACTAGGCCTGGTGCGACGCTTGACCGAGTATGCAACTGCCGCTGTAGCATCTGGAGTGGAGGGAATGATTTGTGATAATCCTCGTCGCAAGGTAGGTTGCTTGTGCATTTTGTTGTCTCAAAATTGGTTGATGTCTCATTGTCAGCTGTAACGTGAAGACGCGAAAACTCCAAACATCACAGCAATGGCAACCTCCAATGACTCCACTCGGTACCAAGTCGAATCACACATCAACTCAGACATTGCAGAGTTCATAAACGAGTTCTTCACGGTTTCAGACACCCCTGAGCAGCATGACAATTATGTTAACCAATTCTTGGACGATGCGACGTTCATCCTAGCTTCAAAGCGAGCAGTAGGCTCCAAGGGTGAGCACGAACACGCCGAATGTAGAACACCATTGCTCACATGTTGCAGAAATCAGAGAGACACGCGAAGGCATGTGGACTAAAGTGTCAGCACGAAGACATAAAGTGTACAATGTCTTCACTTCGCCTTCCAACGACCAGGAAGTCATGTTCTATGGCGTGGTGAAGCTCACATTCAAGAACGATACACAAGCCGATGTTGATTGGTCTGCCAGAGCCGAGCTGGCAAGAGGGCCAGACGGAAAGTATAGGATGGAGTTCTATCAGGTCTACCTAGTAAGTTACCCGAAGATAGTGCAACCCGATAGCCTGAGACTATCCTGCCTCATTGTGCGAAAGACGCACTGACCAAGTTAGGACACTGGCGGCATCACTGCTTACCCCAGGTAGATACGGACGAATAGATATGTGCGATTTATCAGGTTATGATGTAGTAAATTATTAGACCCTAGAAATCAGGGGAAGATTTCCTCTTTTATTGTTGCTTGACTCGATTAGTCTCGAAAAACCGGTAATCACCATTGGAGACAAGCACATGAGTTTCTACCGAATAATGCTTTCCACGGTCTAAACTACAATTTAGTTATGTCTCGTCTCAGAACTTAACTTTCTGAGGAATGTTGCAATCAAATTTGCAACCTCCGTGTGATTTTCAATGCAGTGCCAATGCCCTACTCCTTCCAAGATTGACAAGCTTTTTGAACCATCACTCCTACCCCAGCTTGTTCAACGTTAGAATAACTTCTTTCTTGTATGACGATGGAGTCACAAAATTTACCTATCGAGAATGTGCTGACAACCTTGTAACGGACTTGTCTTATCATCTGCGCCCGCAATGATTAGAAGCGGTTGCCGAATCGATCCATACTCTGGAGGCACAGCCTCGGCAATCAGCTTGCAGAGTGATGCATAGCCTTGCGGACTTTGGGACAAGATCAAAGCCCGGATAAAAGCCCGATGAAGCGAGGTCGCTGCTGATCCAGTTGCTGCTTGTGGGATGGCATTTGCCAGCTTCTCCAGGTTGCCATCTTACCATCACTTTGTTAACAACCATGCTGAACTTGATGTTTCAAACAAGGGTAAGGTCTTGATATGTAGCACTCACCTTGTTCTATCGAATTGATTCTTGCTGTGAAAATCTCACCCAAGGCAGGCGTAGGATGGACTGGGCCAATAAGAACCACGCCAAGCGCATCGATTTGCAGAGCTATCTCGCTTGCGATCAGAGCGCCCATTGAGTGTCCAACGATAACCGTCTTTTCTACCTTCCTACCGAGACTATCCAACAAAGCAACAGCCACCTCAGCAATATTGGAGACCGTAGGAGTCACGCCTTGTGCATTTGAAAGGCCACTGCCTTTGCGTTGGGGTTAGCAGTTAGGCCTCTTCCCCAGCGCCATGCTATAATCGCTCAAACGTGGTGTGTGCTGTCTTACCGGGTGTATCGAATGCTAAGCAGGAAATCCCATCGCGAGCCAACGATGGTGCGATTGTGCTGTAGAATGAGCTGGACGACCCCAGTCCGTGGATGCAAAGTAACGTCTGGTCTCCCTCCGCTTCCGTCCACGAATAAAAGAGCTCCAAATCGTGCGGCGCTGAGAAGAATGGCATCGTGAAATCGCTTGACGATAGCTTGGGTGCTTGCTCTCGATGTTGCGACACGTCAGTCAAGTTATCGCTGCTCAATTCAATTAAGCCCTGGTCATCATGTCTTCGATGGTTCCTCTAATGCATATGCAGGACTGCATGGCGTCGCCGAGGTGGTGTGTTCGGCAATGGGCCCGCCGGGGCGTATCCGATGGCGGAGAGACCCACGACATGGGGGCATGACACCCATCTTTAGTATGCTGGTCTAGTCTGTAGCGGATGGTGAGGCCTAGTGATTTAGATGGTGCTATTTGCCTCAGACGACAATTCTCGCATCGTCCATGCATTGTTCATTGATTGAGTTCACACATAACTCTGAAGGCCAATACTGCCACCATTGATCCACGGACATGGGCTCCCAGACATACAGCTCGCGGCAAGAGGCCTCACGCATCTTTGATCTTCTAGGATCTTCAGTTGACTCCATTGCGCTTCCGCGAGAGGTCATTGCTCGGAAGACGAATGTGAAGTTCACAAGCAAGCGAGATCTGCCATATTTTCCTATTCCACTGAAAGAAACCGAAACCACAGCTGCTCTGAAGGCCATAGAAGGTAGTCTAGCTGCGCTCTTGGCCGAAACCAAGGATGGGGCCCCAAAGTCTAGAAGAGTCCATGTAGACTTGGAAAAAACCACTGCTTTCTTGTTTCAAGCCTACTTGGCTCGTGTGGGTGGACTCGGAAAGCTGGATAAAAATGTCAGGTCCTTGTTGAAAGGTATGAATTGGACTTGAATTCTACTTCCGGTGTGAAGATGGCTGACGAACAAAAGACACGGACCTGCTGCAGGCTCAATCCAATCCCTACCGCCGCATGTCTGCTAATCTGTACGAGACTGCTGAGGCAGGCGAGTACTACCACATTCATGGCTCATTGGAGGCTTCAACAACATTGAAGATGATTGGTCTTCCCTCCCACTGGCCGGAGTTGGAAACACACGACGACATTGTTGCAGCCATTGAGCCGGCGGTGAAAAGGTTTACTGTCGCAGAGCTTGAAGCTCTGAACCAGCAGCACCGCCAGGCCGGTGTAAAGGCTTTCAAGCACGAAGAGTTTGCTCGAACGCCACATGTGAGTAGCTGAGGAACAAGACTCGCGGATCAGTGACTGACAACCATTAGGGCAAAACAAATCTTCAGCAGCCGCCGTGGACTGTGGAAAACATTGAGTCCAGCACTCCTGCTGTTCCACTTGGTGGAACTGAGCAGAACAGGCCCCTTTCCGGGATCAAAGTTCTCGAGATCTGCAGAATCATTGCTGGGCCAACCATCACTCGCATCCTGAGTGAATACGGCGCTGATGTGCTGAAGATCACTAGCCCGAATCTTAGCGATGTACCTTTCTTTCAGGTGGATGGCAACATGGGCAAGCACGCAGCAGACCTCGACCTCAAGACGCCAGAGGGCCGAGCAGCCTTCGAGAAGCTCCTTGAAGAAGTGGACGTGCTTGTCGACGGTTACCGTCCCGGTGCGCTAGAGAGACTGGGGTATGGTGTGGACGTCCTTCGGGAGCTTGCCACCAAACGGGGCAAGGGTATTGTCTACGTCAACGAGAACTGCTTCGGGTACACTGGAGAGTGGTGTGATAGACCTGGATGGCAGCAGATTGCCGATTGCGTACGTATGATCCTTGGTCCGCCCCGTCGTTCTTGAAGCTAACGCAAGATCTTCCTCGCTACAGGTCAGTGGCGTTGCATGGGCCCAGGGCAAGTTCATGGGTTTGAACGAGCCGGTCGTCCCCCCGTTCCCCATCTCAGACTACGGCACGGGATGCATGGGCGCCATTACCGCGCTGGCGGGTCTGTATCACCGCGCGACACGTGGCGGATCATGGCATGGCAAGGTGTCCCTGCTCCAGTACGATCTGCTTCTCTTCAAGGCCGGATTGCTGCCGGAAGACGTGCAGGACCAGTTGCGCGAGCTGGCTGGCAAGGAATTCTTTACCCTCCGCCATGCCCACAGCGTCGACCACATTTCTGGCGTGGTTCTGCGCCGGCTGCGGCAGGAGTTCCCGGACTTTGTCGACAGTCCTGACTACTTGGACCATTGGTACTCTACAGGCTACAAGAATGATGTCTCCGCTGTGAAGCCAGTTGTTGACATTGAGGGATTGGACATCAGTTTCAAACGTGCCAGTAGACCGAACGGTACAGATGAGGCCTCTTGGGATTTCACTACGAACAAGGACTACAGAAAGCTATAGATTGGATTCAAATACAATTATACATACAGAGATAATTCCCGTCTCATCAATTCCAAAATCTCATGCTCAATTTGCCTGCCCACGTGCGCCACCATTCTGCCAAATATACCTTATCTCAGTGCGTCCAAGTCACCACGCGAACCTGATCACCCGTCAAGCCAACGCAATGTATCCATACCCTTCGGCTCATACCCTGACAACGCCAACCTGACATGTAAAGTCTAACCCCGCGTCCAGAAATAGCGGACCAATGCTGATGGCTCAAACTGACTCCATGTTGGCATGGTTTGGAGCTATCCGCTGCGTAGCGGCCCGCCTAGCGGCTATCGCACCTTGACCCCTTGCCGCCAAATCCGAGCAGCACGGCACGAGGACACATGCTGTTGTGGTAACAGGCTCGAACCAACCAAACGGTGGGTATTGTAAGCTTCTCCGCATTTTAGGGGTTTGCATTGCCAACAGGCTTATCGGGGAATACAAACTTTGGGTGGTATAAGTGATATGCGCCAGCTCGAGTTCTCCAAGACGAGCCAACTTCCATTTTCCAACTACACACGGAAAAGTAAAATCGCATAATCCGCTAAGCAACATGGGTTCGCAAGTTGACAACGGCCCGCTGGGCAAGGAGTTCACTCAGAAGGTCGTGGAGGCGATGGGCCCTAACACACCCCCTCGACTAAGAGAGATCATGTCCTCACTGATCAAGCATCTCCATGAGTTTGCCATTGAGACTCAGCTCACCACAGATGAGTGGATGCTGGGTGTCAACGCCATCAACTGGGCTGGTCAAATGAGCGACGAGAAGCGAAACGAAGGACAGCTGATGTGCGACGTCATCGGCATCGAATCGTGAGTTTTCAGCAATCTCTCCTGCAGACTCCAGTCAGCTGATCGGTACCACAGACTAGTAGACGACATCACATTCTCGGCTGCTACAAAGAGCTCAAAAGGACTCACAGCTTCCGCCATTCTTGGCCCCTTCTGGCGGAATGACCATCCGGTGCGGCCAAACGGCACCACTATCAGTTTTGAGACGCCAGAGGATGCTCAGGTGGCGTTCATGTACGGTCGCGTGACTGATGTGAACACCGGTAAGCCTATTGCTGGTGCCACTGTCGATATTTGGCAAGCATCTACAAATGGTAAGAGCGCCTTTTGCTTGATATTTAAAGCCTTCCTGACAGTATCTTCAGGCCTGTATGAGCAACAAGACCCCAACCAGCGAGACTTGAACCTTCGCGGACAATTTGTGACAGACGAGGAGGGCAAGTACTCGCTATACTGCTTGCGACCCACGCCGTACCCTGTGAGTAGACTACACCAATGATGACCAATCGATCAATCGCTAATACTGCCCTAGGTTCCTGATGATGGCCCTGCTGGACAGCTCCTCAAGTTGATGGACCGCCACCCCTTCCGCCCAGCTCACATCCACCTGGTGGTCCGCCACGACAAGTACAAGCACCTTACGACACAAATATTCGACAAGGACTGCAAATATCTTGCCGACGACAGTGTGTTTGCAGTAAAGGACGATTTGAGCGTGACTTTTGTGCCCCGCGAGGGCGACCCCGAGGCGAAATTGCAGCTGGAATACGATATTGCATTGGCGCCTTCTTCTTAATTTTGCATGGAAATGAGCGAGTTTGAGTTTCACGGTTTCTTGAGACCAATTTTTATCCTAATTGATGTAATCCTCAACTGTCGTGATGCAAATAAAAGCACGTGAAACCAAAATGCCCAACCTGGCTGGTTGCTGGTTTTCATCGCCAAAGAAACGTGCTTTCTGGAAAAAGCCTATTGAGACCATGTTTAGATTCAGCTTATCAGATTGAATAACTGGCCTTGTTATTTTCATTACCTATAGTAATAGCTCCACCATGAATGTGATGGCCGATACTGACCCAAGTACAGGGTAGGTGGGTTTGTCAGGACGTAGGAACGAGGCTCGCCTCAATAGCAATGTACGATACGGAGTATGTTGTTACCAATAGAAGAGACTGGACAGAGTCCAGATATTATAGGTGGTGTAAGGTCAATGTCTGAGAATAGTTAAATAGAGAACGAATATTCTCAGTAATGCCGGCAAAAGTGTAGACTGGCGATCAAATTACTGCACATCTCGGAATCATGTTGTATCAGGAGAACTGAGCCGGACATCGACTGAAGCGGCTTCCAGTGTGGATGATGTCTCATGCTAGAATAACCAAAGATGCATTGCACCTAACACGAGACATAAGACTGCCAGGCCACCTAGCCACTTTGCCGTCCTGGGCTTGCTCTCCCCGAACTTGTTTGAGTCATATTCTTGGCTGTACAACGAGAGCATGTCATCCCCTTCAAATGCTTCAATCTCATCATCATCATTCAATAATCTCAAGATATCCGAGCTGCTCTGCTCCCCGATATAGTCAACACAGATTGCTCGTAGCAAGAGCCTTTTCCTCTGCGACCTGCACGTAACACCGAGTCCCAGGAAAAGTTCTTCGGAATCTGGAGAGACAAATTCAGCGTTGAACTGCATTATGTGCGCGAGCGCTATGATGATGACGTGATCCTCGGTCATCGAGTAGTCCGGGAAGAACCTGCCGAGAAGTCGTCTCTCGTCTGGAGTGACGAGTGCTAGTAGCGCAAAGATTCTGTCTCTCGGGTCTTTGCATTCTGAACGATGATGCTCAATGAGAAGGTCTTGGAGAAATTGAAGCATCTCTGGGTGTTTCTCGGGATGTCTGCCCATGATCAAAGGTAAGGCACGGTAGGATTTTGTGATCTTGTTGCTGGGTCGCACTGCTCGGTTATGGTCAACTTTCGCCTCGTCGCATAACATGTTTTTGAAGATGAGCCAGTCGATGTGATTGTCGCTACAGTGAAGCTCAATATTGCGCGCCAGCAGGACCTCTTGGAGAACCCAGAATCGAGACCAGTATGGCCGGTTGGCAAGATCTTTTATCGCATTCCGCCAGTCGAATCCGCTGCTCTCTGACGTTTTAATTGGTGCGGTATTCTGCAATAGAGGCTTTTGCCACTCCGGCTGGGGAATGAGTCCTAGCCAGACAGAGACACTGGCAGCATGCATATATGTCTCATCCATTAAGCGTACTTGTGCGTTGCGTTCCGCAGTGTTGTTTTGGTCAATGCAAATGGCATCGACCCATATGTAAGGACATGCGTGAAGACTGATATAGTAGAGACAAGACCAAAGATTAGGCCTGACGTGAAAGCGCAGACCGTTCAGATAGATCACTTCAGAGGGCACGTCATCACCCCAGGTATACGAGATGGCGATGTAAGGAAGGTCCCTAGATCGCGGCTCCACGACAACCTCGAAATGAAGAGCATGCCGAGTAATCGAGACGGGTTGAAGTAGCCTGAGGTCGTTGGGGCCCAGAGTTGAATGATGTGTGTACTCCATAAGCAGATTGTATGAGACCAGTTCGAGCGGGGTTGGTGAAAGCGCACGTCAAGCTTAAGGGCATAAAATGCGAGGTGGGCTTCAGTCACAGGCCACAAACAGCCAATAGCTTCTCGACTGGCTATTATCTGACAAGGCTTCCGGAGCCTGATTCGCATTTCACTGCCCCAGTAATTGCAAATGTGGATGCGGGGTCGTTGATGCCCCATGACGTGAGCTGTCGATTTCCAAGGCGGGAAGATGAGGCTGTCAGGATCCTTTCGCTTTCTCTTTCCTTCTTCCCTGATAGGCTGCAGACAGAGAGTAGGCTTATAGACAATCCTTGGGCAACTTATATCCACGCACCATTGTGGGCGGTGCTTCCTGGGCGTGGCAGGCACATGACTTGCTCCCAGATAACGGTAGTGTAGATCTTTGGTAGAATTAGGTGTTCATCCTTGGCCAAAGCTTTCCCGTTAAGCCATCCTATATTTCCTGTCCAGGTAAAGTTCTTTCCAACAACCCTAGCGATTGGCTCTGTTAGATGTATCATCGTGTAAAATCATTGAAGAGTAGCAAAACAGGAATTGTGCAGTTGGAAGTCACAAAAGAGAAAACGATGAAAGCGTCGGCCACCCCCTGGCTGACAACCTGAATGAGATAAAGCTTGTCCGTCGATCAGTCGTTTCGAAGTCTCACATCCAACTCGCGGCCCAAAAAGAGTTGGCGGCTGTACGAATGCGAAACAGAGCAGTCGGTGACTTTTTCTACTAACGCAGGCTGGTCTACAATATGACATGAATGATTGAGGTGGAGCCTTCTCGATCATCGCGCTGGCAATAACGAATTGTTCGTGGTGGGCTGCTCGACGGATACTCCTCAAGTCCCATCTATCAAACACTTCATAGCCGCCTCGCAGTAGAGGACAGCCGTAAATCGTCATTTAAGTGGGTGCCTGATCAACTGCTGTACCACCATGAATCAGGCTATGATGATATACAGAGTGTCACTGCATGTACGTATGAAGAATTTGCCAGTCAGATTCCCAGCTTGGGAAAGATTACTTAAATTGGCGTAGTTGCAGTGAGGCTCCCGCGGCGAAGTGATTACAGCCTGATAGCAGCCTAAGACTGCAACAATCTTACTTGCATCCTGTATTACTGTTGCACCCTGCTACCTAGGTATTGTTTCTTGATTTTTTCTCACATTGAAACTGGTTTATTAAACGTGGAAGTTCAAGTACGAAATGCATACTTTTCCGGCCCATGAGTCTGTTCGACCGAGAGTGGTAGCACATTAATAAAAAGGCAGAACTGCACCATTAATGACGACAAGCCCAACTTCCACTATACCGCGAATTCGTTACCTAAACTTTCCTTGCGTCTTGCCCGAAATACGGCTTTAATCACCGCCTCAAAGGGTTCGCCTCGGAAAAAGAAGCAAATACTTGACTTGACAGATTAGCAGTAGCTATTGCCAAAGACTTACAAATATTGCCATGCCGTTTCATCAGAAATCATCAGAGCATGCTTCACACGGAGATAACCCAGAGAAAAACTCTGAGTTGTCCATGGAATGCCCCTCGAAGGCTCGCCATGATGGGGATTTAGACGAAGGTTGGACTCAACAGGTCGACACGGTCGAGCTCGTCGAGCTCAACGAGCTTTATCGAGACGTCATTGCTGGCAATTTGAGTGCTACACCAGATCCCCAACAGCTGCACGAACTTGGCCTGGCGCAGCGTAAGCACTACCTCAGCAGTGGCAAAATAGAACATATCAATGTTGCTATCAAGTTGCACCAGGAGTCATTGGCTCTCACCCTCGAGGGACACCCTGATCGACCAATTCGCCTTGATGATCTTGGCTTAGCGCACGCAGAGCGGTTTCTCCGACAAGAAAATATCACTGATATCGAACGCGCGATTGACCTACATACAGAAGCACTTGAAACATTACCAAGAAATCACCCAGCACGTCCAGTAATGCTTGATAATCTTGGACTCGCGTGGCATGATTTAAGCGAAACAAATGGAAAAATGTCACAACTTGACGAGGCTTTAAAGTATCATTTGGAATGTGTTGCTGAGACTCCTGAACACCATCCCAGGCTACCACGCCACATCCACAACCTCGGCCTAGTCTATGGTCGCCTATATCAATGGAAGGGATCAATAACTAGCCTAAACCTGGCCATTGAAACCTACCAGCAGGCGTTGAATGTGGCGACCGACAGTTCCACAGATCGAGGAGGTTGGATCCACGCCCTTGGCGTTGCTTACCATGATAGACATCAAGCAACAGGCTCCATCCCAGATCTTGACCGTGCAATTCAATTATACCAGCAAGCCGTGACTGAGGCCTCGGATCAATCTTTAGACAAACCACGTCGGATCGATAGCCTTGGTCTAGCATTTGGAAACAGGTATGAGAGAGTCGGAGCACTATCCGATTTGGTCATGGCCATTCAATTGCATGAGCAAGCATTGGATTTAACTCCTGAGGATCACCGGAACAGACCCATGCGACTTGAGAATCTTGGGCTTGACTATGTTGACAAGTTCAAAAGGTTCGGGAAACTAGAAGATCTTACCAGGGCTATTCAACTGCACCAGGAGGCTGTGGACGGAACCCATCATGGTCACCCTGATCGCCCAGCAAGACTCGAAAATTTGGCCCTAGCTTATGGACAGAAGTTCACCAGAAGCGGCACTCTTGAAGATATCAATATAGCTATTAAATTACATGGAGAAGCAGTTGATAAAACCCTCGGAGATAACCCAGATAGACCACGTCGCCTTGACAGCCTGGGGCACGCTTATCGAGAGAAGTCAGCGAAAACGGGAGAGACTGATGTGCTTGAAAAAGCTGTTTATTATCATCAGGAAGCAATTGATGCCCTACCAAAGGTCCATCCTGAGCGGGCAAAATTACTTTACAATCTTGGTACAGCATTCAAAAACAGATACTCGTGGAAAAAGTCAGAGGACGATCTTTGTGCGGCCATTGACGCATATAGAGCCGCTTTGAACCATGTTCCATCCCCGGTATTGGATCGAATCCGGTCTGGCATTTCGTTGATGGGGGCACTTGCTGATACTGAATTGTGGTCTTCAGCATATGAGGCCGCTTCTACTGCGGTGTCCCTAGTTCCCCTGTTGGTACCACAGTCGCTAGAGAATTTAGACAAGCAATTTCTGCTCACGGAGGTTGTTGGTCTGGCCTCTGATGCTGCTGCGGTTGCTATCTTGGCAGGAAAGCCTGCCTATGAAGCAGTCCGATTGATCGAGTTGGGTCGTGGCGTCATCTCCCGATCTCTCAACGATATACGTGTCGATGTATCCAACCTAGAGAAGATTGACGCGAATTTGACGCGAGAGTACTTGGATCTTCGAGATCAGTTGGATATCCCATTGGGGCTTCCAGATCAGACCAATCGACGATTTAACGCATCTCAAAGGTTGGAACAGACTATTGCAAAAATCCGTGCAGTCCCGGGGTTTGATCAATTCCTCCGGGAACCATCAGAAGCAGATCTAAGGGAAGCAGCGAGTGACGGACCGTTGATTATAATCAATGTAAGCGATCATCGCTGTGATGCATTGATTATAGACACATGCAGCATCAAGCTATTGCCGCTTCCTCTTTTATGTGCGGACGAGCTACGAACACGTTCAGTTGCCTTAGGTAGTACGGCAGGAGTGAATACCCTGTTCTTGCAGTGGCTTTGGGATGCGGTTGCAGGACCCATTATGAAAGAATTGAAGATACTTCAGCGACCGGATGCTGATCTTTGGCCTCATGTTTGGTGGATCCCAACTGGTCCTCTCGCCAGATTTCCTATTCACGCAGCGGGATATCACCTCAATAACTCACATGAGACGGTTTTGGACCGTGTCGTCTCATCGTACAGTTCCTCGGCAAGAGTACTCATCCAAAATCGGCAACAAAACTCGCTGGTAAACAGGTCTCAAAGGCCGAAGACTATGCTGTTGGTCGGCATGCCGGAACTCAGATACGCGAGTCAGGAGATCCAAGCTCTCGCAAGCTTGGGAAATTCGCTGTCTCTTGACGTGAGGCAGCCGCGGCCAAACCGGAAAGAAGTGCTGGACGCCCTTGAGAACTGCGACATCTTCCATTTCGCGGGCCACGGTTTGACTAATAAGCTGGACCCATCACAAAGTGCCTTGGTACTTGCCGATGGCCATCTAACTGTTAGTACTTTACTGGGGACAAATTTACAAAGCCGCAAACCATTCCTTGCATATCTTTCGGCTTGTGGTACCGGGGAAGTAAAGCATGACGGACTGATTGACGAAAGTATACACCTTATCACCGCATTCCAGCTCGCGGGATTCCACCATGTAATCGGGACTTTATGGCAAGCCCATGATAAATTATGTATGGATGTTGCTATCAGTGTCTACTCTATAATGGAGCAACAGAAGTTCAGCGGAGTGTCTGTCAGCGATACCCTACACTATGCTATAAGTGGACTTCGCACGCAATGGGTTTCAGAAACCAAGGGGGAAGGTTTACTGAAGGACACTACAGACATTAATCACGAAGCTGTTCAACTTTCACAATCAGCAGAACGCGCAGGGAATGGTCGCAGACAAAACGACAGGGATATTCTTGTATGTAGCGAAGAAGAACAAACTGGGGAGTTGTACTGGGTTCCCTTTGTCTATTTTGGAAGCTAAGTCATTTTAATCTAGCTAGATATTTTTCTGTTGTTTTTCGTATGTTTACAATGAATGTCATCTTTAGAAAGTGTTGTTTATGATAAGAAATTCACAAAAAAATGACGTACATTTAAATTGATTTTGTCATAAGTGAAATGGCTAAATAGAAGATCTCATATCTGGAACCACAAACATAAAGATGGGAACAAAGTGAAGAGTAAAGATATACATTATGTCGTATGTAATCGTAAACTTAAGTTACTTATTCTAAACTCATAAAACTACTCGCTTCTTCATAGATAATTCACGGAGCAAATCCATCAGGCAGTCAGGGCTGGCCTCCTCGGCCGATACTTGTTCCGTTGACTTGGAGGTTGTAACCAGGCGCCTTGCCCCTTTATCCAATGCTCGAGGGATATACCAATGTGGCAGTCGCTGTGAAATTAATGCCGAAGTCGTTCAACAATAACGACGTGACAAAGGCGGAGTTGTCCGAACTCGCCTCCTTGAATAACTCCACAGCCTTGCAACGTTCGCCGTAAGACGTCTGGCTGGTGAGATGCAGCTTTCGGAGGCCGCATATGTTTATCAAGCCGTTGATTATCCTGCGGATGGTTCTTAGTGTGCAGTGTGTGCAGAGGAGGGGTTGGGGCTGGGCCTACACCGAGAGCGTTAAGCAATAGCGACGTAACGAAGGCGGCATAGTCCGAGCCCCAGTTATTGAATAGCTCGACAGCCTTATCGCGCTCGCCCTGCGAGATATGGCTGGTGAGTTGTAGTATTCGAGCCCGCGTATATAGATCAGGGCGTTGATCATCCTGCAAATAGTTTTTAGCATGCGGTGGGGGGAGTGGGAGGGGGCTGGCTCGGGGCTGGACTTACATGGATGAAATTGGGTCGATGACGTAGATTAAGATCTTGTTTCCTTTGAGGATTTGTACCCGGGCCTCCCGCAAGGTTCAGGAGTGTTGTGGGTGTTAATTCTTCCGTGCACCTGTGAGTGGTTTTGGTGATGGGATGTAACAAAATAACAGAGCCACGCGAGTTGATGAGGGATGAGTATATCTCCCCAAGGCAATCCCAAACATTCAGTGGCTCCCAAGAACCCGGATGGTGTAGCCATTGTCGTGCAGCGACATGTTGTCTCCATCGTGGTCATGTGCAGCCCATCCATCCAGGTCGTGTCGGGAGCGTGGTAAACATCACTGGCGTAATCACAGAGCTCGTGATTCTTTGTGTTCTCCCGCTCCTTCGAGTGCATCTGTCCAATTTTGGTGTATGTGGTGTAATGTCCTGGCGTCAAGAGAGCCTTGGAAGTCAAGTCGTAGTTGTTTATGAGGACATCTCCCGTGCTGTCGGTAAACCGATGCTGTGTATATCGGGAAACTTTCCTCAGCTGGGAGTGCAGAAACTGTAGTCCGCCTGTGGTGTCTGTCCTGTGAAGACGATGGATGTGGGCCACACCCACAGTGTGATCATAGATGGCAGCCACCTCTGTTGTCTGCCTCACATGAATTTTCTTCTGCCTGACTCGACTGTTGTTCGCCTTACGTGGACTGTTGCCCTGACCCGTAAGTGTTGTACGATCTCGAATGCGGTGGAGGATTGTTGTGCGATGCTCAGTCAGAGGCACATATTGCCATCAGTCCGGACAAGGGAAAGTCTCGATTGGCTATTCTGCGCCATTAGCACGCCCTGTGGGAATGCCGAGAAGTTCAGAGAGCCATAGTCGACGAACCCCATGCAACCAGCTCTCCAGGACTTGCCTGGTGATTAGACCTTGACTGAGCCCTCTGCGGACTGTATGTGGGTGCTGTGGGCCATCGTGTCTTCATGTGTGTCCACGACGTCGGCGGTACGACTGTATCGTCGGGGGTTTTGGTGCATATACGAATTGGGTGGGCAGCCAATCAATCAAGGCTAGGTCACACCATGGCTGAGGCTTCAGGTGTGAGTGAAGACAGTGTAGTGACGAGATTGTGGTGACGAGACTGTGGTGAAAGAAAGTGGAAGTGAAGACAATAGATGCGTCGGCGGCCTGGGTGCCTAGCACAACAGTACAGGATCGGAGGACGCGCCTAAAGACAGGTTAGTGTTTGTTTGATTTGTGAAAGAGACAGACATGGAATCAATGAGGCTTGCACTTACTTTGCAATCAGAGGTTGCAGCCGTCAAGCTCAAATTTCTAGCTTAGCGAATCGGTCGGGGAACAGTGGTTCCTCATGATCTAAGACCATATATCTGCTTTCGTGTTGATGAATAACTTTGTAGTGCGGACAACACCCATTACAAGCAGAGAGCAAAAGAAATCCCCCTTTCGCCTCTTTGCAGGCCGGGAAGGTGAATGTACGCAGTGCCGAGTGTGCGGCTCGAACAGCTCATGCAGCACATCATTCGTCCGACATCTTACGCTTCCTGAGCTACTCAAGGAATAGAAGATTTCCTAGCACCCCCCAGAATGCCACACGGTTATGGCTTCGAGAATACAGAACAGAGTCGCACTGCTCAAAAAAAAAGAAAAAAAAGAAAAGAATGATCATTTCCATGCAGTATGTTCCGCGAGTCTGTGGGAACAATCGCAAGATAGGTCGCAGAAGGGAATGTTAAATGACAGCGCCTCTCCCATAGAATGTTTCTGTTGCATCTTGGTTTGTGAACTCCGTTGGGAGATGTTGTGAGGAGTGTTAAGCATGCGGAGAGACTAACACCAAGCGTAGGAGCCACGAGAACACGCCATACCAATAAACTCTGGTTGCTGACATGCGAAATAAGTCTGCAAATGCTCAGGTCTGCATAGTGTTATGGTTGTTGTATATATTGATGGCGAGGCATGGTTGCTCAGTGCTGAGAGTTGTAATTCGGCTGACTATTGCGGTGGTGCAGCTCAGTCGTCTTCCCAAATGCGCAGCGTCGAATCGTGCTGCAGTAGTGAATGAAATCTCAGTGGTTGTTGATGCGTGGGATGAGTTATGAAAGCCACTGTCGGTTCAGTGATCTCCCGGTGTGTGTCCCTTGAGCAGGTTGATCCGCCACAACACTACTTATTGACGGCCATGCCGCCAATGGTCACATAAGAGTCCGCCATTGTAGCTGACACGTGCCGCCAGCGCAAGAGTGATGGTGACGGAAAGTCCGTAGTTGAGTTTGGCCTTCGATGCATTGTTGATTGGTTCGAGGCTTCGGCGACAGGAGGTTCGTACGGAGGTGCGAACAACATAGAACTGCCGTGTGAATGGTCGAGATGCGGCCGGTGGAAAGTGACCATCCCGGTCGCCCGAGGCATACGGGTCGTAGGACGTCTGCCAGAGATTCTCGAGGTGGGGGGCGTAGATGGTATCCCAGGCGACGTGGATCTCGAGCTTCGCCCACCTGATCATGAGCGGGGCCACGAGGTCGCGCAGCGTCGAGGTGATGGGCGTGCCCGTGACCGACACGAGGGTCCTGTGGCGGATCATGCGGCAGATATGGTTGTACACGCCGTTGGGACGGCGGGCGACGTGGGCCTCGTCGACTATCAGGTGCTCGAATGTGACATCGTTCATCTCGGCTTGTTGGAACCAACTATGGGTAGGTGATGGTAAGCATTGAATCGAAAATTCAGAAGCATGCGCAAGGGAAGAGGGGGGGTGTACCGTAGTCTGAGTAGATTTTGCCAGGAATAGATGGTTCCAGGCGAATTTGCAGTTCTTGGACGGGAAAGGGTAGGATGGGCGTTTGGATTGTGCGCAACTTGCCTACGGTCCATCATGACGAAATGAAGGAGGCGGTACCTGCTGTGTGTGGAAGCGCGTATGGGATGTAGACTCATCCACCTGCGGGTGGGAAGAGAAAACTTGGAGGTTGCGCTGACACAAGGATGGAGAAGAGGCAGTAGGGTGGTGGAGAAGAAAAGATGGAGGTAGAGAAGATAGAGGGCGAAAAGAGTCGAGAAATTGAAGGGACAATAGAGTCGAGAAGATGGAGGGGAAGAGAGTCAAGAAAAAGGAAGAGAGTAGCGGAGGATGAGGAGAACAGAGAAGGTTAGAGTAGGACAGACGAGAACAGAGAAGGATGATGACCCTTTGGTTGCAGGCGCATGCTGAGTCCCCTCCATAAAGGAGAGTTGATGGTAGAAAACGGGTCCATGAAAGAGAGATAGAAGGGAAGAGAGAAGGGGAGAGGATGCGTGAAGATAGGATGAAGGATAACGAGAGAGTGGAAAAGAAGAGTCGTTAAATAGACAGAGTGATAGGAAAAGGAGCCAAGCCATCTGGACTAACCTAGCTGTCAGAACTGCCTCTTGATGCATCAAGAAGTAACAATCACAGATCAAGCAAGAGTAACACGATCAAAGTCTGCTATATTCGTGACATGGTCTAGTAGGAGCACCACACACCGCTCCCATTCAACGACATCCTCAGCCAATTATTCAAGCCGCCTCACACTGGCCAATACGGACGCGGCTGGCTAGATTAACCTCAAAAGCCGACTTCGCCTCCATACAAACGGCCGTGGCTCCCATGGCGCTTGATCGGCCACTCAACGCCGCCCAAATTTGCTCGGACGTGGGAGAGCGCACGAAGAGGCCCCGGATGGTGTGGTTGTACGACTGTGAATGGGCTGAAGAAAAGAAAAGAGACGGCAAAAGCGGCCAAGTGTATGACCAATTGTGGATCGCGTTGCTCGGCCAAAAGCGTTGCCGTGGAAGAGCTGCAATGCGCCGTGCCGTGGTGCGTCGATGGTGGTATAAGTCCTACGCAGACATGGCTGGGCCCGCGTTGGCCCGACACGGCACGCATGTGCCCGACAATATACAGCCACACGGAAGCGGATGCAGACGGGGGCTGCGATTTGCGGCCCATGAATCACGGTCCGTCACAGAATTGCGTGGGAAAAATGGTGGCTGGTCTGGGCAAGAATGACGACAAGACGGATGCCTGGGAGGGCAGAGGTGGAGGACGGCAGACATGGTCACTCATGGCGCAAAACAAAGAACCGCGTTTGCAGTCGAGCGGCCAGGTTGGACGACAGGGCTTGGGTCGTACAAGATACGAGAAGCGGGAGACGACAAGGCACATCTTCTTACTTTGAGATCTGGTCACACCACATGGCCAATCAAGTCTGACGATCCGTCAAGATTTGTCTCTCGGAAGCAAGGCACGACAAGATGGACTGAAGTCATAGAGCACGTCACCGCAAGCTTCTTGGAACTACCTACTGCGACTGCTCCGGAGGCAGAGCCCTCTGTCAAAGTTCTCCTGACCAAACCACCATGTCCCATTCTCAGGCTCTCGAACTCCCTTGGGCAGTGGCCTTTCGCCATTCGCCACGCTATGGAGGGTCTCGACGCCGTCCATGTTCGAGAGCGCCAACGTCGATGCAAATCCAGATGTGCTCTCTGCAAAGGTCTTGTGTAGTCCCTGTTCTGATCGCGCTCGTTGATGTTGAAGGAGTCTGACTGGTGAGCAAAGCAGGGCATCACCTCTCCAACAGGGCACGACTCAGCATCCTACTCCTCCTCCTTGACCACAGCGCTCCCGCCAAACTCATTGACCCGCGAGCTTTCGTCCTCGCTCCCCGATGTGCTGCTCTCCTCGTATACCACGGCCGGTTCGTCGGACTGGGAGCCTTCGGGGACGACCTCGTTCGCTACCCATAGTGCGAGCTGCATGCCGTTTGGGAGATCGGCGTCACGACGTCTCAGTTGCGAGCAAAAGTCGGCAAACACTGCAACGAAGACTTCAACGTGATGCGGCTCGGTCACGATGCCCTCGAATGACTTGCTGCGCGAGACTTTCGCCAGTCGCACAATGTCCTCGCAGTGGATGGTGGGAAGTTCAGGAGCGAAGGGATCGCCTACGTAAAGGCCTTGAAGTGTCAACACGGACGAACAAAGGGTGTGTTGCAGACACGCACTGACCTTGTAGTCTTGGACTGCGTTCGCTACTTCGCTCTCCGAGACCTCGTCCTTCCCGTTTAGTACGTCGACCATGTTCTGCCGGACCTCATCGTGAGCGCGTTCCATGTCAACACCAGGGCCTAGACACATCAAGAACCTCATCATGACCCTGAGGCTCATCTCGACCAGCTGCTTTGGAGTATGCCGTCTCAAGCCTCACAATTTCCGAGTTCAGAACGACCGGTTGTACTGCTTCCAGTGGTAAACATGCGCGTTGGGACAAGAAGCAAGTTGTGTTGGCAGAAAGAGGGAGAGGAAGAGGAAGAGAAATCGAGCGGAGTCTCTGGACGTCTTTGGTGCCTTGATTGCAGGTCATGTTTAGGGTGCTGCCAGTTGCCAGGCAGTGCCCTTTTCTGCGAGCCTCCAACCTCGGCCTCAACCTCGGCTCACCTCGACCTCACATTCCATTATTACGTGTGGCAGCTGTCGGCTGGCTTCTTCATCGTGCATTTGGCCGGCCAGCTTCAACTCTCTCCCCCTCTTCCCGCACCACCACATCATCACGGGCACGACCACCATCTCGCGCGACCTGCGCCCCCACCGTGTGCATGAAGCCTCTTCCAGCATCAGCAAATCGATCTCACTACTCCCTTGACCCCCAAGCACTTTTCTTTTTTGCGAGAAGTTCCTCCGCCTGTTGCTGCAGCTGCCTCCTTCACGGAATCCTCCGAGTTCACTTGGGGAGGTGCCCCCGGTTCCCAACATGGCTCCAACGACAACTCCGCCTGCTACCATCGATCAAGGCGCCACTGCATCGACCTTGCCGGAACTCCCCGATTTCCCGGCAGAAGTTTGGTCTCGTGTCGCCTTCTTTTTGAGAAAGAATGATCTGCAGGCAGCAACGCAAACGTCGAGGGCGTTGCGGTACTTCTTCATCGCGCACCGCTTCAAAAGTCTGCGCTTTGTGGGCCGAGCTATGCATCTTATTCGCACCCTCGAGGCTCTGCTGGATCAAATCCAGGACGGTTCAACACAATCGCACATCCTCATCCGGTGAGTCACACGCTAGCGCACCTCCTCTGACATATCTGTGTTCTGATGCCAACGACAAGGCACCTCGCGATTGACATACGTCCTGAACAAGAGGCAAGGACGTATAATGCACACCAAGTTGACAAATTTGCTGCTTTTCATGATCGCGCGCTGGCCTTGGTTGTCCGCATTCTCTCGCGTTTGCCAAATTTGAAGTCTCTCGAACCCAACTTTCCTCCACCGTCTCACTGCGTTCGACGCAGTATGATGACTGATCGGTTTGGTACACATCCACTGCCGCCCTCCCTCAAAACGCTGCGTGTCGGGATCCGTGATGACTGGTACATCACGGAAATCCTTGATAACTGTCCTCAGCTCGATGAGTTCCACAGCACCTCCCCTTTGGAAATGCGTACTTTGGCCTCCCTGGAGACTCATCATCCGTCCCTGAAGCGGCTTAGTTTGTGCTCGAATGAGATCATTGATGAAGAAGACTTGGGCTACTTCTTGCCTGATGAACCGACAACAGGGCAAATTCTGCGCAACTTACAATGCCTCGAGTACTTCATTATTCATTCAACAATCGATTTCTCCGGTAACTACATGGGCCGTGAGGACGATGAGAATGTAAGTCTTGGCCTTGGCTTGCCTGTACCTTTATTGAACAACCTGAACAGGACGCCGTCGTGGATAAACTGTCGTCAGTCCTCAGAACCTCAAAGAAGCTGACCCATTTCAGCTGTGTGGCACATTACTTGGCACCGTGCATGGCCAGGTTTGACTCGAGCGAACCCGACGATTCCGACGATTCCATTGATCCCGCCTACTCCGACGAGAGAAATGTGATCACACATTGGGTGAAAGAACATCAATGGGCTGAGCGTCGTATCTCCCGGCTGTGTCGCGCTTTGCCGGACCTCAAAGTCACCATGAGTACGGCCAAGTTCAAGTACAGAGGCTCATTTTGTAGGGTTTCAGAGACCGTCGATATCAAGTGTGAAGAGATTACAGAACCTTAGCAAAAAGATGCTTCTCCCGCGAGGGATTCGGCAACGAGGCTAATTTAGAATGGAAGGCTTCCAGCACGTAGCGAACGGATTGCTGAATCATCCTGAGGCATCGTTCACATGGATAGGTGGCTATACGGGACAATGCGAGGATCATATATGCGCTTGCCTTGAGGAGTAGCGTAGAGGAGCCTCCACCAGGATATGACGACCAAGATTAATTCAAGGTGTGAAGGACGCTCTATTGAGTCACTTTAATGAACTCTTACCGCCAATTTTGTTCCTGGTTGTTATGTGAGACTGCATCGGTCCCTGACCTCACCTCTTGCTCCGTCGAATATGTCTAATGCTGGAATTCTTCCGCTTCTCACCGGTGATCTCGATTGGTCCTCTCGCATTGTTAGCTCCTCAATCTCAAGCTTTTGTAATGGAGGCCTCGACTTCTTTTTCTCCCCCTTGTCCCCAACACGCCGCCCACTACCACTGCCAATGACACTGAGTGATGAGCCAAAGGATAATTCCATATGTTTCTGTTCTTTGCCTCATTTCCGAGGCCATTGCGACTCGGTGTCGCGACTTTCGCCACAGCTTGCGCTGCTGGTCCGACGTGACGAAGTCATAACGCTCAACAAAGTAATACGTGCAGGTTTCCTGATCATGTTGAAGGTGCATATTCTTCTGGCTGGTGTTTAAGAACACAATAACACACTTCTCGCACTGGTTATTAGAGAAGGATAGTGATTGGGATTCCATGGATGATGACACGGCTTCTGGGCAGACCATGCCAATCTTCCGTGGACTCAATCACCTTCTGCATTATCTGGTATTTTCCTCCAAGTTTCGACCGTCCAGCTGCGTGCCATCTTCTGCTTGAGCTTTTCATTCTTGGGGTATTGTAGGGATGGCTCTACGTAGAGGCAGACATCAGATGCGGCAGGCTGCAAAGCAAACATCAGCTAGAAAGCTGTTCCCCTAGTTGTGCAAGGGGACAGCAAGTTACAATGATTCCAAACCCGTAGGAACAGTCACCTGAGGGCCCTTCGGGTAAGGGACCCCGGCAGTCCCGGACTCGACCCATCTTACTCTCCACTGAGAGACGCCTCGATATCATCTCGTCCTTCTGGGCCTCTATCGCCGGGCAAGATACGAGATTGGAGTGGCATTGTTTGGACAAGTCCTGTTGTAGTTCGTGACTCTCGAGATCACGTAACACAACCTCGTGAGCATGGGTTCTGAACTCCTGCGAAGATGCGGTAGATGGCTGTCGTCGACTACGCCATTTGCCTGAGTATCAATCACTCTGCGGATTACCAATTTTGCAGCTGCTACAGCCTCGTTTCGTTCTCAAAATCCTTCCCAGGTTCGCGCTTCAGCCGGCTCACGATGTTGTCATTTACAGCGACATCGTCTCGGGCGACAAGTACATCTAGAGACACACTTGACAGCCTCGTCAGAGACGGTAGCGGCTGGAAGACGCTCTATTCCCCTAGCAAGCTCCCGAGTCTACTAGGCTACGAGGCTATAACACATTTCTTTGGTGACGATGAGGATAGCGGCCGATGTAAGCCTCAACCAGGGGATTGGCGACGGGCCATGAGGCTTACGATGGTGTTCATACCGAACCACCTGTCGTCATGTCTTGTTCGCCAAGTCCAGACCCCTATGGCTACGTCAACAATCCGGCATGCTGAACGGAGTTCGAGAAGCCACGTAGAAAGCCTGAAAAGCAGCAGAAGGGGGACGGTTTGGAGTTGTATGAGGACTGGTGACAGGTAGCGTTGGCTGATGGGTGCATGCGCCGGTGCATCGGTGATGGCTTCATGGCTATAAAATGGCTCACCCACGAACTGCCTTCGGAACTTGTACAATACTTATATATTCCTGCCGCATGTTTGTCCTCAGATCCAGTCTCCTTATGCTCATTTGGTGTTCTAAGGCCAAATCACATGCCAGAAAGAGCTGAACCGTATTTCTCATCCACGGCAGCCACGACCTGTTTCCACTCCCAACACGGCCACGACACTCCCGCTGCTGATTCTGCGCGTTCGCTGCAACTTGGTCTCCTTTTCATACTGTCTCCTCCTCAGCTCTTTGTCGTCGCATAGGCGCCACACTTTGGCTAGCTTGACTTTTATTTCCCATTCTCATCCGTATCCATATCTGCCATTGCGCGTGCTGCGCTGCCGACGCACCGATGGGTGATCAAGTCCCTGAACCCGCCCTTGATTCGGCCACTGCTGCAATGTATGCCTTCCCAAGAGGCGTGCCGCTTATTATACCTCGAAATATGTGGGATCTCATCCGCACTGCAACCAACGAAACCAATTATCCATTGCGGGAAAAAGCCAAGGCCGGCTTAAGGTCTTTTCTAACGGACAATTTTTTCGACGCCATCGTCTTGACCTACGACATGGATAGTCTCTTCGAAGCGCTTTCCATGTTACTACTCGCTCCCTCCGACCCAGAACTTCGTATGGTACGTCTCAAAGTCGTGTGTGTTGAATCATTGCTGTCCTCGAAGTTTTCCACCGGCTGACATTGAATCAAGGGATGCAACGATTGTTATCTCCCACTCCCGACTGCATCAAGACACTCAACACAACTGGGCCTTCATCCATGCGCTGCCAGACATATCCCCGACCATAATTCAAGGATTCCCCCGCCTCCTCTGGGAGACCATGGCAAGTTTGCCGAATCTCCGATCGTTGACACTAGACATCGGCTACTTGTCGCGCCCACAGATGAATGCCTTCCATGTTGAAAGCGCAGTGATGGGGCCTCGTCGCTTGGGTTTGGAGGAACTCGTCATGTCTGCAGACACGTTGGCCATCGGTGCTGTTGTCACCAGGTGCGGGTCTCTCAAGCGAGTCAGTTTCAACCTGGGGTTATGGGCAACGGAGACTGCGCCTTTGCCGCACATGCAACATCTTTACGGGCATCATGGTTCAAGTGTGGAAGCTATTCAATTGAGACTGGACTTGCCAGACACAATTGGCCTCAGCTCTGAAGCGGTACCCTCGCTGAGAACTTCCACCTTACACAGACTCCTGAGCAAGTTCCCGGCACTACGATCACTAAGTCTCATTGAACGCTACGGCCTATTTGCACCAACTCTAAGCAATGGGGACGCGGGGCCCATGTTTGTACGTGGTTGACACCAAGGCACCCAGAATAACATGTCCGCCAAGCTAATGCGTCAACAGACCAAAAGCATCGTGTCAATCTCGACCCTTGTGTCGCGTTTCCTAGGGTTTGAGAGATTCTCCATCACTTTGTACCGGGAAGCGGCCCTCATTCTCCGGTCACAGTGGACTGACGGCCCGCCGATGGGCGGAGCAATTCAAGAGCAAGGTGATAACCTAGACGATTGGTTCTGTCTAGTCGCGCGACATATCCTCACGCAACTGGGAACACTTCGAGAATTCTGCATTGTCTCGAACCCACCGCATATCTACAGAGCGGCGAGATCTTTGAGTGGAGGAATCATGACGGAGATAGACACGAACATGACAGTGGCCAAGTTTCCCTTGGGGTTCCAAAGCGGGTGGCCATTAGTATCGCCCGAGTTTGAATTTTAAGAAGCACAATTATGTCCGATGGAAGCCGAGAGTGTTGAGATCCGTTGTTTTTGACGGATCAATGGCTATTCCGATCCATTGGTGGCTGGGATGTGGATGTCTTGTCTATAGCTTCCGCTGGTTAGCGCTAGCCTTTCTTCTTCTTTAATCAATATAATATGCTCATTTCAACAGGTTATGAGCCCGGAAAAGCCACCATACAGCTGAGTATCCTCCTAATCATGATTTCCACTATAACTCGAGGTCTAATCGCCTCCTTCCACTGCGACAAAGATACTCACCACACCTTACCCGAAATTTTAACCGAATAGTGATTTAGGAATCAAACACTGGGTTTTGCACACTTCCCGGCCTCACCCGTCACCAGCCTCTCGATTAAAATCCTTGCGCAAAACTTTCGCCATAGACTCGACCTCACGATGGCTTCACACGACTATAATTTAAGAGCTCGACCCCTCTTGAAACCGAGCTTCCTTTGTTTCCTCCACAAGCAACATTTTTCCTCATCGTGTCGCTGACCTTGACGGATGTTCTGTTGCTGGATGCTGTTGTTTAATCTTGTTGAATATGTGGCAAAAGGAACCTCTTGGAAGCTGCTGGAAAGGAAGGAATTTGCCACAGGAATATCCCCACCTATCGCTACAGGCTGATAAAGCAGCTATTCTAGTTGATTCCACATCGCTTAGAAAAGGACCTCTGAGGCCTTGTATCTCCGAGTGGTTCCCTTCTAAGTTTTGAGTCCTGGGCAACCCACGCCGACACCGACGACTCGCTTTCAGACGCAAGTTCAACCAACATTTGGGGCCTTGAAGTTACCTCAATTGCCTCATCAGAACCAGGAGAAACCCACGTTACAGCCAATGGGAGCTCCGACTCATCCGTTACCGATACCATCGACAACAACGAGCATTCCAGCCTCGCGCTCGCAAGGGACATCGCTAGGCTGAAGAGGGAAGATTCACCTGAACCTGCCCTTCACTCGTCCCACGCCTTCTCTCGTCCAGCCATCAAGGAATCCATCCTCAAGCATGTCGGCCTCGAAGGAATCGACAGGAACACTTGGCAACCTAGCCAACATCCCGAAGCTAGAATCAACAGCGGGATGGATCAACTGGAGCCGAGAAATGAAGGATCATCTCACGATGTCGGGTTATGGAGACTTGTTCAAACGAAACAAGGACAAACCCACCGGCACCAGCGCCGCGACCGTTGAAAAGATCGACAACTGGCTCTCCAAGCAGGAACGCGCGTGCGGAGCCGTCCTCAATCGACTTGGATACAACGCCAGGGAGCAGGTAAAGGACAAGGAGACCGTCACGGAGATGTTCAGTGAGCTTGAGAAGCGCTTCAAACCAAAGGGAAGCGCGGTTTTCCAAGAACTCGATCGACGATACAACAGCCTCACCCTAGACCAATGCTCGGGAGTCATGAACTTCGCGGAACGGCTGCGAGAAGCTCAATCTGAACTCTTGCAACTAGACGAGACATGCAAAATCGGCACGCCTCAATTCATCAATAAGTTCCTAACCGGACTTGGCCCCGAATACGAAGTGTTCCTCACTGCTTTCTACCAAAACCACAACTTGCTGCCCGAAAGAGGCTCCAACGGAGAAGTAACCAAACCTGCCGTCACATTCGAAATCGCCCTTGCCGCAGCAGAGCAAGAGGAGATGAACATTCAACAACGAGAAAAGACCAAGATACAACAAACAGCTCTGCTGGCTGGAACACGTGGTCTTCGCAAAGACCGAGTGACTCAAACATGCGACCACTGCAACAAACCAGGTCACAACAAGGCCGGATGTTTTGGCTTACACCCCGACCTTCTTGAGGAGTTCAGGAGAAAACGAGCACTTCGGAGTGAACGACGAGAAACCAAGCTTGAGAGGAGAAAGGAGAACTCCTCGTCGCTGCAACCTGACGAGGATCACACTGCCGCCGTCGCCTTCTTAAACACGGCCTTTCTATCTCTTCAACCCCAGTTTGGCCTGGCTGCATCAGAACCATCCAAACTACTGGAGCGAATCCACGTATTGGACAGTGGCGCCTCCTCCCACACGTTCTGCCACCGACGGAACTTTACATCACTCGAGAAATTCACCGGCTCTGCCATCAACGGCATAGCTGGCTCGGCCATTATGCCTGAGGGGCAAGGCACATACACCCTCAAAACCATATGGAACAATACCAAGGGAAAGACAACCTTTCATAAGGCACTTTACGTGCCAGGCGCTCACTGCAACCTCATCTCAGTCTCAGTCCTTGAGGAAGATGGAGCAACTATTCTATTTCGAAAAGGACGAGCTGTCGTTACAAACCACGGTAAAGTCATCCTCAGCGCCACTAGGAAATTCGGTCTATACGTCATCGACGAAGATGACGAACAACTGCACACCGCTATGGCCGCCTACTCCGTCAGCGACCCCAAACTGCAGATCTGGCATGACAGGCTCGGCCATTTGGGAGAACAGAACTTACATTGACTCATGAAGATGTCCACGGGCATCACTCCTCTATCTGACTCCAACGTCTGTGAAGCGTGCGTAAAAGGGCGCATGAAGGAAAGGCCTCATCGCGGATGCATTCGAAAAGGAACAAGACCACTGGAGAGCGTTCACGGCGATATCGCTGGCCCTTTCTCAGACGAAGGCATCGACGGCCATAGATACTGGGCCTGTTTCATAGACGATTTCACCAAAATGACCTGGGTCTTCCCAATCAGGCAAAAGTCCGAATTTGGCAACTGCTTTCGAAAACTTCTGGAACAAGCTGAGACACCAACCCGTCGCTGCCGTTACCTTCGCCTCGATCGGGCGGGAGAAAACCAAGCTGATACAATCACTCTCTACTGCGAAAACAAGATAATTGAGATGATCTTCTCTGCTACCGAACAGCACGAACAAAACGGGGTGGCCGAAGTAGCAAACCGTGTCCTACTCGAGAAAGTCACAACGACTCTCATCCATTCAGGACTGGAAAAGAAATTCTGGCCATACGTCCTCAAATCCATGGCATATATACGAAACCTCTCACCAGCCTCGGGTCGTCAAATCACACCTTATGAAGCATGGCACAAGGAAGTGCCGGACCTCTCCCATCTCCGAGTTATCGGCAGCCGAGGCTTTGCAAAAATGCCTTCAGCCAAACGGAAGAAGATGGACGACAAGACAATCCCCTGCCGACTCCTCGGCTATCAAGGAGCACAAACTACGTCTTAGTCGACGATGATGGAAGAATATTCTTTGCGAATAACGTCGTGTTCGATGAGGAATCCCTGCCGAGAAAACGAATTGCATCCGAGCAACCAACTGACGAACCCAACGCAAAACGGATGGATCTCACACCATCTCTTCCAACTATACCCCTAACCGAAAACATCAGAACAGACGAAGAGATACAGGCAGCCCTCAACCAATCCTATCTACCGAACCAAGACGAGCCGAGCTTCCATGTGGAACTGGGGACTCCAGAAAGAACACAAAGCCCCGACGGTGTAATCAATGAACACCAAGTCCCAATGGAATCAACCGACCGTCATTCCGAACTACGCTTTCCAGTACGGGAAACCCGAGGACAAATGCCATCGAGATACACAGTCCTAGCTCAACAAGACCCAGAAGCTCAACAAAACCAATGGCGTTTCACCATGATTGCCATTCATCTGGCCATGATCGCCAACAACCTCGAACCGACCGAACCCGAAACCTTTGCCGAAAGCAATGAATTCGCCACATAGCGAACAATGGATGCATGCCATGATTGACGAAATCGACTCCTTAACGAGAAACGGCACCTTCATACCAGTCAACCTACCTCCAGGAAAACATACTCTCCAAGGCAAATGGGTATATAAGCTCAAGCGAGGAAAGGATGGCGAGATTACCAGATTCAAAGCTCGCTTCGTTGTCAGAGGCTTCGAACAAAAGAGGGAATCGACTACCACGAGACGTTTGCCTCCGTGGTCAAGCCGATGAGCTATAAAATGATCTTCGCTATCGCTGCGGCCCTGGACCTTGAACTAGAACAAATGGATGTCAAAACTGCCTTCCTTTACGGTGGTGTTAAAGAAGAAATCTACGTCACTCAGCCACAGGGCTTCGACGACAAATCAGGCAAAGTCTTCCGACTGCGGAAGGCTCTCTACGGTCTTAAACAATCTCCCCGAATCTGGTACCAGACATTATCTGATTTTCTGGAAACCCTCGGCTTCAAACCACTCAACGCCGATGTTGGCGTTTTCATCCGTGGCACAACCTACATCGCCGTCTACGTGGATGATCTCCTAATCGCTGGTCCCGATAAGGAAGAAATCCGCCAAATCAAAGCCGCCTTGAGCAAGAAATTCGAAATGACTGATCTTGGTCCGTGTCAGTACTATCTGGGAATGTCCGTCCGGAGAGACAGACGCAACAAGGCCATCTTCCTCTCCCAACGAGCATATGTCGAGAAGGTCCTACGGGAATTTGACATGTGGGAGAGCAAGCCAGTCACAACTCCCTAAGCACGTCTAAATTCCAACCTGTCCCAGACGAATACAAAGCGTCTGAAACGACGAAACTATGGTACGCAAAGGCAATTGGTTCACTTATGTATGCCATGCTTGGCACTCGCCCAGACATCGCATTTGCCGTCTCTCTCTGCAGCCGATATCTGGGAAACCCAACCAACGAGCACGTCCAAGCCGTCAAGCGCATCATGAGGTACTTACGAGGAACGAAATCGACTTGGAACTCGTTTTCAGCGGACCACTCAGACCGTTAGTTGGGTACACCGACTCAGACTGGGCTGGCGACCACGACACTAGACGGTCAACGGCTGGTTATGTCTTCAATGTCGGTACAGGCGCCATCAGTTGGAGCTCCAAACGACAACCAACGGTCGCACTATCATCCTGCGAAGCGGAATACATGGGGCAAACACAATGCACCAAAGAAGCGATCTGGCTACGAGGGTTGCTGCGCGAACTTCTGGCCCAATACAAACATGGAGACCTTCAAACAACTATCCTCTACGGGGACAATCAAGGGGCAATTGCAATGGCCAAGAATCCACAGTTCCACGCCAGGACTAAGCACATTGACCTTCAATGGCATTACGTTCGAGAACGAGTCTCGGATGGAGACGTTGAGCTCCAATATGTCCCAACCGAGCAACAAATTGCAGATGGACTTACGAAACCCCTTCCAAAAGACCGTTTTATCGTGTTTCGCAACGCGCTGGGCCTCTCAATCCATGATTCACTGTTGGTCACGCAAATATGGGTCATGAGAAAAGGTGGTGACCGGGAACACCTAGCCAACCGACACTCCCGGCGCCGAAAGTCTATTATATCAAATTCATACGGTCTTTTACCCTTTCCATCATGCCCCAAGTGGGAGAAAATGGGAGCCCAACAGTCTATCCCAATCATCGAGCCTCCAAGTGACCCACAAGTCCTCGGTTCGGAACCCTTCGGCTTCCTGCAACAAACCTACAACAGCTTCAGCTGTATCTGAGCGCTCATTACGTACATACCAGAGCCATTTCATTCAGGAACGTACCACACAAGAGCCAATTGGAAAGAATCCCATGGCAAACGAACACGATCGAGATACAAAACTACAAAACTACTAACACAGCAAACGCTGTTGGATTGGCTTCCTCAGCCTTAATAACCACAGTCCTACAAGACATGCAACGGAACCTGCTCAATCGGATCCGGCCAAAGAAATCAAAATACCTCGACGATCGTAGTCGAAAATACCAACAAATGACAATATTAATGTCCTCTATATTTATTTTGGAAAAATATAGACCTGCGATGAAGTGGGAGATCTGGGGTGTTAAGGCTCCAGTGATCGAAGAATCCAAGGCTTCATTCAAACATCAAACATCAAATAATCTGGAGGATCTGGGGTGCTAAGGCCCCAGTGACCGAGCAATCCAACGCAGGTGTGGTAATAGAAGCTCTTTCCTGTTTTTCACCCACGAAGGTGTTTTTGAGGTTTTAATGAGGCCACACTCTGTTACGCAGAAACATCTCGCACCAATGGCTCGAGTGGGAGTGTTGAGATCCGTTGTTTTTGACGGATCAATGGCTATTCCGATCCATTGGTGGCTGGGATGTGGATGTCTTGTCTATAGCTTCCGCTGGTTAGCGCTAGCCTTTCTTCTTCTTTAATCAATATAATATGCTCATTTCAACAGAGAGGACGGAATCGTAGCGATTCAGATTGACGATGCCTTTTCGGGAGTATGGCTTTCAAGCATACACTGACCTTGTCAGGTCGTTTTACTATAGTCTTGTCAAGTTAGGTATGCACTCAAATCATCAATCAGGGCCATCATCGAAAGTGCAAATTCAGCCCCCGAGAGTGAAACAACCCTGTCTGCAGGTCGATTTATCTTTAACGAGGTGGAGCGGGACTCGGGCATTGCTCTCTGGAGACAGCATACTTATTATTCATTCGTATGCAACTCCGAGTAGCTGTGTGGCTCACTCGTTCACCCCTGTGATACTTGATGAGCAAGCAGGGAGCAGGAATGCCTTACTCTTGCCAGGGTGCGAGAACCGTGAACGCGTCGAACCCGCAAATTTGGCCGGTTAGACTCCAATGTCCCTACTGGTTATCGTGAGGCAATCCACTTTACAGACTCATATGTGCCTCTGTTATGCCATGCTTTCAAGAGACAGTACTTTACGGAATCTAGACTTGAGTGGCCGGGTGATCTCTGGCCGTGAGAGTGGGACCATGTTAGTCACTGGAATCAGTCCACATACAGTATCCGCAAGGGATGGAAACTGTGCCAGGACTTGAGAAATGTGTCTCTAGGCCTTCACACCAATGGCTGAGACGATCCTGTATACATAACCACGCTCATTCAAGCTTGTGCGTTTCCAATTCGTCCAGAGCGGGTAAACAGACGGTCGAAACGGTGCTCAGGATCTGGCTCACGAAGCTCATTGGCCCGCAAAGAAACGTGGATCTTTATTCCCCGCGCTCCCTTGCAAAATCTGGGTGCCACACGGTCATGTCACTTGAGGGCAAGGTCTTCGCCATCACCGGCGGCGCTGGAGGTATTGGCTTGGCAACCGCGAAGCTGATCTCGGAGCGTGGCGGCACTGTCTGCATCTCGGACATCTCAACGGATGCTCTGACGCAGGCGGAAGCATACTTCAAGGAGCGGAAGCGCAGCTACCTAGCCCACAAGATCAATGTTGCCAGCCGTGACGAGGTCGAAAGCTGGATTGACGATATCGTCGCCAAATTTGGCCGTCTCGACGGAGCAGCCAACGTCGCTGGTGTCATTGGAAAGGACCATGGGGTAAAGTCAGTTGCGGAACTTGACGATGACGAGTGGGACAAGATCATGGCTGTGAACCTCACCGGCACCATGTTTTGTCTTCGCAAAGAATTGAAGGTGGTTGCCGATGGCGGTTCCATCGTCAACGTCTCGTCCATTCACGGAATCACGGGTGAGTGCCAGCCTCACAGTGCACTGACAGAGCGTCACATTGACCAGCCCTGGCAGGAATCGCGAAGCACGGAGCATACGCAGCGAGCAAACACGGTGTCATTGGCCTGACCAAGGCAGCGGCAAAGGAGAATGGTGGCCGCGAAGTGAGAGTCAATGCCGTCGCTCCTGGCTCCATCTACACGCCGATGATGCAGGGCTGGTGGGACTTGAACAATCGACCTGCAGATGCAGAGTTCTCGGATCCAACTGCGATCCGGAGGCTTGGAACGGCAGAGGAGGCCGCAAAACTCATTGCGTTCCTGCTGGGACCTGATAGCACCTTCATAACTGGAGCTGTGTATTCAATAGATGGCGGGTGGATGTAGGCGCCAATAAGGATCCTGTTCCTCATTATCTATTACCGTGGGAGCATCATCCAAAGAATGACCAGTGACAAATCAGGGAGCCGTATAGAAATGGTGAAGAACTATCACGATGATTTCTTCCTCAGCATCAATTTGCCATGACTGGCCTATCCATATGCCCTGTTTCTACCCCGTAATCTGGGGTGAAGTGGATGGTCACATCTTTGGTCTCTCCGGTAAGATGACGCAGACTTGACGGTCAACCCAACACTGATGCACGGTCCTCAAGCGTGCGCAATGGACATTCTGGGGCACTGAAAGCTGATACCCACCGCCCATCTTCGAGGCGGCAATGCAAAACGAGAGAGACAAGCTCGGCAACGCCGAGGCCATGCCCGGAAATTTGGTAAACAATTGACCACGGCGCTACATCATCTCCTTCACCACCTCATGACCATTGCCGCAAAAGTGTACTGTGTAGTAGCCTGTTATGGCCAGTCTCTACTTAATGTTTGACGAATCGTCCTGGGGCTGCCAAGACGGATAAGCGCACGGAAAACACCTGCCTCACCCGCACGGAACGGAAGGACGGCTCAACTTCAGGTAAATTAGCCACCAAATTAGGTACGCCATGGTTGTCCTTGCTAAACTAGGGCCAGCCGTATATGGAATTGTATGGGAGAACGGGGATTGCTCATGACCTCCACCAGCCCGCGTTAGCGACGCTTCCATGGGGATGGATCTGGGGTCCCCGCACGTTATCCACATGGGCTTGGAGCCATCATAACGGTCACTTCTTTATCTTGGATCTCAAGCCTGTCTCAGAACTTTTCCCCAACCAGAGGCCCTGTTTGTGAACCTCTGGCTTGCTTCCGCCACGTTCACGCGCCATAGCAAGGGGAATACTTATATGCAGAGAAGTGCTCATCCTTTTGGGTAGCCTCCGCCGCACGTCTATCTCACAGAACCATCAGATCTTTTGTGATTACTGCCGGAATTAGTTAATATCTGCCAAAGTGCTTTGGTGCGGTCACGACGTACTCTACCATCGGGGTTAGGCAACGATCGACGTTTACAACATGGCTGGAGGCACCCTCCCTATTCAAGGCACCGCTGATGTGTCGCGGATTGAGGCTCCTGTCACCCTCAAAGCCTACCTCCTCTGCGCGTTCGCCGCGTTCGGGGGTGTCTTCTTCGGCTATGACATTGGCTGGATGGGGGGCGTTCTGGGCATGCCATACTTCATCTCCATGTACACCGGCATGGAGTATGATTGGGAAGCCGGAAAGCCAGTGGACGACTCAAAGCATTTTGCCATTGGTGCTTACGAGACCTCTTTGATGACCTCAATCCTCTCTCTAGGCACATTCCTGGGCGCGCTCGTCGCAGGAGACATTGCGGACCTTACTGGTCGTCGTCCTACCATTATTTGGGGCTGCGTCATCTTCTGCGCCGGTTGCGTTCTTCAGGTCGCCAGCACGAATCAACTGGCGCTGATGACCCTCGGCCGCTTGATCGCAGGCGGTGGTGTTGGTTTCAACTCTGCTGTGGTCATTCTCTACATGTCGGAGATTGCGCCGCGGAAGATTCGCGGCGCCTTGGTGGCAGGCTACCAATTCTGCATGTAAGTGATGCCTTGGCTCGTGACGAGCAACATCTCGGCTGACTCTTCGCAAAGCACTATCGGTCTCCTTCTGGCCAATTGTGTAGTGTACGCCAGCCAAAACCGGAACGATACTGGTTCATACCGTATCCCCATCGGTATCCAGTTTTTGTGGGCAATCATCCTTGGTGTTGGCTTGTTCTTCCTCCGTACGTACTTCGAAGTTCCTCGTCTTCACATCGCTAATGGAGTCGAATAACAGCCGAGTCGCCTCGATTCTTCGTCATGAAGGGCAAGATCGATCAAGCCACAAGCGCACTGTCTTCCATTCGAGGACAGCCGAAGGACTCGGACTACATCAGAGACGAGCTTGCGGAGATTATAGCGAACCATGAATACGAATCAGCAATCATCGTAAAGCAAAGTTATCTCGGCTCTTGGCTGGCTTGTTTCAGGGGCTCCATCAGCAAAGCCAGCTCAAACCTGCGCCGAACGATTCTTGGTTTCTGCATCCAGGTGAGGCGAGCTGCATTCGAGAATACTCAAGATTCGACTGACAAGTAAAATAGATGTTCGCACAAGCCTCGGGACAAAACTTCATCTTCTATTACGGAGTCATCTATTTTCAGCGCATAGAATCCATCAAAAACCCCTTCCTCATATCCTTGATCACCACCTTGGTCAACGTTTGTTCGACCCCCCTCGCCTTCTGGACAATTGAGAGATTCGGCCGTCGGCCTCTCCTTATTTACGGAGCAATAGGCATGGTTATTACGCAGTTTATTGTTGGTATCCTCGGCGTCACCGCTGGGAAACCTGAGACAAACAACCAAGCCGCCGTCCAGGCAAGCATTGCGTTCATCTGCATCAACATCTTCTTTTTCGCGACGACATGGGGTCCAGCTGGTTGGGTGGTTATCGGAGAGATCTTTCCTCTACCAATCCGATCGCGAGGTGTCGGTATCTCAACCGCATCCTGCTGGCTTTGGAACTGCATCATCGCCACGGTAACCCCATATTTGGTTGGCACCGAGGCCGGCAGTGCTGACCTTGGACCTAAAGTCTTCTTCATCTGGGGTTCATTCTGCTGCTGCAGCGCTACATTTGCCTACTTCTTCGTTCCTGAGACCAAAGGGTTGAGTCTGGAGCAGGTCGACCGCATGCTGGAAGAGGTGGAGCCACGGAAGAGCGCCGGCTGGGTCCCGTCTACCACTTATGCAGCTGAGATGGGGGTGGTAGAGAAGCCTATTACCGAACATGACGAGGCTGCAGTTGAACACACAGTGTAGACGAAGCTTCTGATACCAGCGACCCCTGCACGCAACAGGCACGGAAGTCATATGCATGAGCTGGGTCAGTTATATTCGGTTGAGGTCATCTCGATTCTTTTTGGGGGTAGTTGTTCCTGTAGCCTCCTTCGCTTTCTAGCGATGAGACCTTGCTTACAATTTTCTTGTCCGTCAGTCTTAGAATCGTCGCAAGTGCCAGGTGAAACATGGATCCATGCGCAATACATTATTGAGTTCACTTATGATGACACCGTTCATGTGGATGGTGATGGAATGAGGAGACTGAGATTGAGATCTGGCCCCGATTCAATGGGGTCAAGATCGCTGTAGCCAAGACTAAGTGTGGCAGTTTGGTTGGTGTCCTTTAGTCCTCAAAAGCCACAGGCGACAGCGTTCAGGCATCTGTGCCCCCCATTGACTGAATGGAAGCTGGCAAACGGGCTTCCTGAGGTTCCAGCTAATTACGACGACTCCAAGTGGACTGGTAAGTTTGAGCACTGTCCCATTCCAGATTTCCTATTAAATGCCTTTATTGGCCGTGCTTCAGATGCGGACCACATGACCACGTCTCATCCGGTCCCTCCGGACACTCTTTTCCCGTGCTCTTTGCGGATGAATATGGATACCAAGCTGGTAATCTGCTTTTGCGTGGCCGATTCGAGGCGTCAGGCGTCGATATACCAACTAAAGTCTATCTGCGTGTCATCGGCGGCCTTGCAAGCGGTTTCTCAGCGTACCTAAATGGCGAGTTGCTTGGTGCCTAGCAGGGAAGCATGCTGAACAAGACTGGGGCTCTGCCGGCCAAGTTTCCCAATGAAACCATGAGAACAGATGCCGAGAACGTCCTGTTTATCATTTAAGACGCCATGGGTAAGGAGCAACGAGAGGCGACGCTAGACCCTCAGAGCATCTTGAGAGCCACCTTGACCACGAGCTACGGTGGAGAGGCCGAGTTCTCCTCATGGATGGTGGCTGGAAATGCGGCTGGTATCTGGTATCCATCTCCTGGGCCCAGTCCGAGGAACTTACAACGAAGGTGGCCTACACGCAGAACGACTGGGCTGGCATCTCCTAGGGTTCGATGACAGTGACTGGGAAGATGGCCTGCCACAAGACGGCTTCGTTAGTGCAACTGCAAGGTTCCACCGCACCGTAATTCCACTGATCTACCGAAATATCGTGGTATTAGTATAGCCTTTGAGCTTCGCGCCCCTCGCCGAGCCAAGATCCGTGCTCAGCTATATGTCAACGGTTACCAATACGCCAAGATCGTCCCGGCGGTTGCGAACCAAGTGAAGTTTCCTGGTAAGTCACTCGTCAAAATCTCAAACCAAAAATGCTTACTCTTTCTCCAGTAACTCCTGGAACTTTGACTATCATGGAAATAACACTATTGGTCTCAGCATTTGGGCGCTCGACGAGGCTGGTGGTTCAGTTGAAGTGAGTTGGAAGGTGCTTGGCCTCCACAAATCGTCCTTAGATTTCTCGTATGATACCAAGTACCTGCGATCCGACTGAACCGACCGTAGCCAGTACGCTTGAAAGATATGTTGTTGGTTTTGAGGCATGTTTAGAACTGCAATGCTTAATTGTTTGCAGTACAAACTTAATAGATAGCATACTGTCCCCTTTCAATTCACAACTATGTAAGTCTCCAGACGCTCATGTTCCCGTGTTAGTCTTGCGCGAAATGGACTATTCTACTTGGAAGCTAAATCTTGTTTGATACGTATGTATGAACCAAAAGAATTCTTCCGAATAATGACAGGGAAACAGTAAATCCCACACCATTGCTATCTGCCAGGCCTTTTTTACCTGAGAAACCCATCGAATCCCAGAGTAAGGATGGCTGGCTCACTAGTTTCGGCCCGGATGTACCACTAAAGAGCTGTTTTCACTCTCGCAGTTGATGCAATACTCTTATAAGGTGTACGTGAATAATTTACTCTGCGTACGCAATTTTTTCTGTCTACCATTCTCTGACCTCGCCACAAGGGCCCCTGAACTCTGGCGTGACCCATGCCTCGGCCCCGACGGACAGTTCCCTAACCTGCTGCTCGTCTATGTCGATTCCTAAACCCGGTCCGGATAACAGATCAATATACCCATCCTTAACATCCCATACTTCTGGGTTGTGTATGTACGAAGTAATATCTTGGCCCGTGTTATTGTAATGGATTCCAAGGCTCATCTCTTGGATAGCAAAGTTTGGTGTGGCTGCATCCACCTGGACGTTAGCGGCCAGGGCAATAGGACCTAAAGGACAATGAGGAGCCAGGGCCACGTCATATGCCTCGCACATCCCTGCGATCCGCTTCATTTCTGAAATACCCCCTACATGGCAGATATCTGGCTGCAAGATGTCAACACAGCCGGCCTCTAGGAATGGCCGTACGTCCCATCTACTATAAAGACGCTCCCCCAGAGCAATGGGGACCTGAGTCAGCTGTGACAACTCTTTGATGGAACCGATGTGCTCCGACAAAAGAGGCTCCTCGATAAAAAGGGGTCTGTGGGGCTCAAGAGCTTTCGCCAGCTGTTTTGCCATTGGTTTGTGTACTCGGCCGTGGAAGTCCACTGCGACATCTACTCCTGTCGATTTGACCAGCTTGATGCGGTCGACAACTTCGTCCACGACAGAAGGAGAGTCAAGCCAGGCTGTGTCCCCAGTCCCGTTCATTTTCACTGCATGGAAACCCTGCTGCTTGCGTGCCTGACTGTGAAGACTTAGTGGGAGACCCTTTGGGAAGGGGCCAGCAATCCTGTGACATACGCTTGGGATTCAACTTCGCTAGGTTTATCGCCTCCAATCCAGGAGTAGACTTTGATCTTATTTCGAACTTTTCCTCCTAGAAGCTGATAAATGGGCACGCCAAGTTTTCGAGCTGCCTTATAAGTAATAAGAACCGTAAAGCTTCGAGTCAATGATCAACATACCTTTGAGATCCCAGAGTGCAATATCAATTCCTGATAGCGCGCTCATGAAGACGGGGCCTCCGCGATAAAAACTTGTGCGCCATGACATTTGCCAGATATTCTCGATGTCACTAATACATGATCAGTATTGTCCACGACTTGGACGTAGGAGTGGTGACTAACTCAGCGTCCAGTCCACGATATCTCTCAAACCATCCGTCCAAACACCCTTCCACCGCATTGGTATGACCTTCCAGCGAAGCTTCTCCCCAACCGGTATGGCCATCCTCGTCGGTTATTTTGACGAGCAGCCAGCGAGGTGGCACTCGAAAATACTCCATCGTGGCGATTTTACCCATTTTGAATAATCTAAGGGTTCAATGTCTTGGTTGAACGCTGAGGAAGCTGATTCTGTAGACTGATGGACTGAGCTTGCCGAGCAGCCCTGTCAAGTGACCAATTATTCGCCAGAGCAGTCCAGATTCAGGCAAAACATGTGAGAAATTCAAAATGTGAAAGAAACGGCTAGATGCATGAGCCCAATCTTCAAATGCAACGTGCCAAGGAGCAGTCAACGCTGGGCCATACCCATGGCCGTAAGTCTGACCGAGCGTACCCCTTGTTGATGCACCACGAACTAGCGGCCACTGACGGAAGACGGAAAACGGAAAAGCAGGGATGAGGAGGAAAACTGTGGGTCTCACCACAGAAGCGGGGAGGGAAAGTGTGAAGAGAAATTGGCCAAGGTTGCATGTCTTGCTGTGGAGTGGCGGGCTAGTCTGATGGTATCGAAACCGTCGGATTTGGTGGTCCGGATCCATTAGATCGTTGAGCTTGATGCTTTCGCCGGATCGCATATCCTTGACACTGTAGCAGTGGTATTTCCATTTCTAAGACCCAATCGGTGCCGCGAAGTGATTGCAGAAGAATGACCAATCGCCGTTAGAGCCTATTCTGCAATTGTTAAGCCAGTCCACGACAGCGACAACCATGAATGAGGCATCTATTGTGGTTATTCTCTCAAACAATAACTGGCATTATTTGCCGAGAACTATGTCAAAGTTGGCTTTGAGACCTTTTTGGCGATACCCGCTGTCCAAATGCAACTCCCTGAACCCGCTTTCTTCATCTTCACAGCAGACTCAACAAGCTAAAAAGTCGAGGATGATGTGAAGCACAAACACAGCACAGCACTTTCCTGGCTATTCCACGGATCATATGTTTGAGACGAAGGCATCCATCTCTCTCAGCATGAGCAAGCACACTTGGTCGTAACATGACGAATTGGCCGGTGATTCTTGCGGCATCCTACCCTAGAACAGTCTTCACAATTGTGCAGCTGTCGGGAAGACAACCATACAGGCTGGCGCGTGAGAACAAATAGTGTATGCGGTCAATTATAACAAGGACCGCATAATCAGGACAGGATCCTTCAAATTGGTGAAGGCATTGTTCGTACGACGGCCATGGGAGGCATTCAAGGATTCCGCATTCTGCTCCAGCAGAGATCACGGGATGAGACATGCATGACACGAGCTGCGCAGACTTATCTTAGCAGATGTTGAGCACATAGGGAAGTCGCTAAGTTGCTAAGTGGCTTATCGTTTTATTTAGTAATTCTTGGACGCAACGGTAGCGAAGCAACTCTGTGCGTATGCCTTCTGTTGCTGAAGAGTGCATGCCAACAACTTTACGCCAAAGTCTAGCCACAGCACAAGCCATTCAGAACCAACCACAGCGAAGCGGAGAGTGTGCGGGGTATAGAAAGCTCCCAGTCATGGGAATGGTGATTGCCCCTGGTACAAGCTCCACAGTTGTTTTAGTGCTGCCCCGTGATCTGGCCATAATTCTAAGCTGGACTAATTTGCTGTGTAACTGGACTTGGCAGAGCTCCGTCGAGGACGAAGCCGCGAACTTGGAATTTTCTCGCCAACAAGCTTGTCCTGCGACACAAGCCTGTGGGGCACAGTTTAAACCACTTGCCTGCGCCCTGAACAAGTCAGCGGACTTGATATTCATAGGCACTTGGACCCTAGCTTCCCAGGTCTCACTTCCCCGTCCTCTGCCGCCCCGCCTGAGATGGAACAGCAACAATGGGACAGCCACAGGGTCCGCGTTTCTCGGGCCTGTGATCGATGTAAACGGTGGGGAGCCCAGAGATCCGCTTTCATGGCTGGGCAAAAGCTGACTGTTGTGTGCCACGGCTAGGAGGAAGATCCGGTGTACCGGGACTCAACCGTGTGAGATATGTCTGCGTGCCAGCGCAGAGTGTCTGTATGCTGCACCATACAACAGGGGCCGCCACCCTCCAATTGGCCGTTCGAATCATCTTCGCTCGCCTAGAGACGGCTCCAAGCGAACCTCTGGTCCTGTGCGCCCCTTGGATTCTGCCGCCCAGCAAACCAGTCAATTAGCAGCAAACACGGGGCTGGTCCGTGATGCCAGTGTCACGGAGCCACCGTCTCGAGCCTCACCGGAGGTCACCCAGATGGACTCCGAGGGACACTACGTTGGGCCCGCGTCTGGCGTGTCATTCCTGCTCCGGATCCAGAAGAAGCTGCACCACACAACGACCAACTTTACCTTTGGCGATATACCGCTGCCCGAGTTTGATCCTACCTTCTGCGCCATGCTCTCCAAAGATGATACGTCTCGCCTCTTGCAAAAGTACTTTGACTTCACTGTGCCGGTGGATCGTTTCCTTCATCGTCCGACGTTGGAAAGATGGCTCGACGAATTCCATGACACCATGGGCGCCATGGCGGATAATGACAAGGCTCCCGCGCGGAGGGCTGTTTTATGGATGATATTTGCCCTGGCTCAGGAGCATATGAGTCGTGAACCAGCTGCGGTCAATGCAACGAAGAGGTTTGCGACCGTCCCCTGTGTCAACTGGACTTTCCCAGACTAATCGAGACAGCATCCGGTATTTCCTGGCGGCCGATTATCAGCTATCCAAGGAACGGGGTGCAGCCAGCCTTACCATTGTCCAAGCCCGCCTGTGTCAGTGCCTATGGCTTCTTTCAAGATCACGCATCAATCATTGCTGGAGTCTCTTTGGAACAGCAGCTCGACTAGCACTGGCGATTGGCCTGCACCGTAACAGGCAGCCGGATGCAGGTTACGGCCACAACCCCATCGAGTTGGAATGCCGAAGGCGAACATTCTGGAACGCCTACTGTCTCGATAACTACCTGAGTATCGCGCTGGGAAGGCCCAGGATATTCCATGACGAGGACATAGACCAAGAGCTGCCATCTACACTTGATGACAGCGAGTTGATACTGGATAATTTAGTACTCCAGAACTCTAGTGATGGACAGTCCGCTATGTTGGCGCCAGTCGCCTACTTCAAGTATGGACTCCTCCCCTCTAAATTCTTGCCACTTACTGAAGCGGACCTTCCATAGACTTTCTCGGGTGGTGAGCATGATCCTTAGGGATTTGTATTCCATCCGCCCCCCATCGACATCAGATCGATGCGCCCTCGCCGCCAAATACTCGCAGAGTCTCAAGGCATGGCGCACTGAGATTCCGAGATTCCTTGACGCAGAGCAGCTTGACACTGCGGTCCTCATCCCCATCTTTCGACGTCAACGGAACGTACTGAATCTCGCGTACTGGCATACTATCATTCTCTTAAATAGGCATTTTCTATTGAGCAATTTTGCGCGCTTACAGCACGATGTGAGAAACAGACGGGAGAGTCCACATAAAGCGCAGATTGAGGAGGGAGTTGGCGAATGCCTGCAAGCAGCGATGAGCATCGTTGGTCGTGTCAACGATTTGATACAGTCAGGACAGATGTTGCAATCTTTTTGGGTAAATTGTACGGAACATTAAAAACTGAGATGCTGCTAACCTGTTGGACACAGTTCACTTCTTACTTTGCCTTTTCCGCCGTTGTCGTTCTCTATGTCTTTGTGATTCAGCAAGCGACATCCTCTCAAGAAACATTCCACGAATACCTCGACGCCGCAACGCGGTGTCAGAGCCAAATGTCGAACATAGCTGAACCGGGCTCCTTGTCCTCACGCTACTGTCTGGTGCTAGAGGAACTTCGGCTGGAGGCAGTGACACGGAGCACGCAGCCCCCGACGCCACCGACCATGCATCAGGACAGTTCCGCAATCAACGCCGCTACCGAGTCGTCAGGCATTACGGCAGCCCAAGACGGCAATGATGCTTCGACCATCTTGATGTCTGGCTACGGCAACGGTGATTCGATGGATTTCTACACGAGTCCGGTGAGCTCTGTGGCCGACATTGCGAGTTGGATCGAGTTTGAATCAATGGTAAGGAACAGCAGCGAGACTCTTGAGCAATGGGCTGACCGATGTGACGCAGGTTGTTCCGGGATTTGGTGGCTTCGACGCATCGATATATCAGTAATGGCCAAGTCGCCTCATAATGAGCATTGCAAATGTTCGTAGAACGCAGGAATACAGATATTCCTGCTGCAAATTCCTGCTGCGAGTGGCAGCATTGGTCAACACGACTCAATTTCCGTTGAGAAAGACAAGAACTAGAGGAAATTGTTGCCGCGATCCATGCGTAGTCCTCCGATGCTCGTGTTAATGCGCGAAGCCGGCAGTTGATACCGAGCATATGACGTGCTTACTGCTTACAGACGGGAGCCACGGGTAACGTTTCAATCATGACTGGTTCGTAGAATAAGCTTACGACAGAGTCGGACAGACCATGAGCAAGGAGTCGAAACATCGGGACTCTCCTGGTCAGCTACTTTCAGCTGTGAAGATCCCGCTATTTCTGCACGTGGACGGTAATGAAGAAAGCTTTGCCAGGCCCACAGGGCACCTGCGCGGCATAATACTGTACATCACACTCCCTCTGGAAGCCTCGATGGAACGGAGAACGACCTCCGAAGAAAGCGTTTCATGGCCAGTGCTTTTTGGCGCCTTGGCTCGACGAGGTTCAATTGTCGAGTCGGACGAAATCATCCCAGTTACAGGGGGCGAGCGAGGCTAGATATCCACTTTATCCCCGACCGCTCCAAATGCTGGGGAGCCAGAGTAAGAATGACGATCGCAGAATTACTAAGACATATTTACGACATTCCTTTTTCATCAAAGATCGCAGGGTGTGCCACTGAGACCCCTGCCCCACTTGGGTTGCCTCGTGGCGTCGCGATGGTGCCCGAATAGGACGCCAGTCCCTTGAGTTTGGTGTTGATCAGTGAGAAGGCATGACGAGGGATCGACAGGACCCTTGCTACCCCACGGCCGTAAGCCATTAAACCACATTGAGCAGTATATATTCCACATGGGTGATACGCACACGCCGTAGCTATTTCGAGTCGTCACATCTCAGCAAGGGACACGGGCTATTACGCCGAGCGGCAAAGGACACCGGCAAGAACCCGAGTTTCTCGTCGTGCATAGCGTCACACAGACGGGATGAGCTAATCGTGTGGCCACGAAACTTGCTTAAGATGACTCGTGGTAGGAATCAATTCCATCGTCTGATCATCAGCTCAGCTACCTCAAATATCATCATCACAAACTGCTCATACCACTTCACACATTTTTGAACATCTCTTAGGGATTCAAAGACTAGACTTAGACATTCTCTATACTGACTCACCATGGCGGCAGCCAACGGGCTAAAGGAGCTCTTCGCTCAGGTCACCGACCATTTCACACAATTCACCAGCAAATTGGACGAGCTGAGTCTTGAGCCATCTCACTACGATGTTGACTCGCCAGAGGAGTACCACAAGCTTGACCCCATGACCTACATGCAGCGAGAATTCATTGCGGAACTGCTGCAAGACTTATCGTGGCTTGTTCAGGGCCCCAGAGCAAGCACGGAATCATTCGTAAACCAGGTGAGCTCCAACTGTTCCTGGTTTAATCAATCGAGATAACCGATAGCTAATCGATGTACAAGACACTCTCGGAGGCCACCACTCTCAATGTTCTTAACCACTTTAACTTCTGGGACGCCGTGCCCATTGACGGTGATGTGTCGCTCGACCAGGTCGCCGAAGCCGTGAACCTACCCATCGAGGTGGTCCGTCGTATTCTAGATCATGCTCTTGCGATCCGCTACTTTGCCCGTGTTGACCCAGCCTTGAAGGCCTCTCGCATCAAGCACAACTCGCGCTCCATTGCCGTTGCCCGCGACAGGGGCCTGCGCGCCAACATTGCTACCACCCTGGACAGCGGCGGCCCTCCCACCATTGCGCTGTCGCGCGCTCTGGAAAAGTTCTCCTACGGAGAGCCGGAGCTACCCAAAGAGACTGGCAGTCTTGCGTTTAATTATGCGTACAGCGGCGGCATGCTAGGCAAGTATGATTCACTCTGGGACTTGATCGAGGGAGATGGCGAAGGAGAGAAGAAGGGATGGAGGCAGAAGGAGATGGTTGCGCTCATGAAACATACCAAGGAAGAGCTCAAAACTAATGAGTCGTTGTTGGCATTGACGGACTGGAACACGCCCGAGAATGCCCTGGTTGTTGACGTAAGTTCAGCCCTCGATGAATTGTTTCCCCTTCTTCCCATGCTTTGTCCATATGCTAACGAGTTACCAATAAGATCGGTGGCTCTGGTGGTCACGATGACATTCCCCTTGCTGAAAAGTATCCTAACCTGAAGATTATCGTCGAGGATCTCCCCAAGTGCGAGCCAGATTTCGAGGCTTCGATACCAGCGGAGCTCAGGTCGCGCCTGTCCTTCCGCGCGCACGACTTCTTCCAGACGCAACCAGTAGTCGGCGCCGACATCTACCTCTTCAAGTTCATCTTTTACGACTGGCCAAAGTCGCTCGCAATCAAGATCATCAGGGCTCTCGTTCCGGCGCTGAAGGCAGGTGCCCGCATCGTCGTGATGGAGATTATTGGAACGCCGTTTCCAGACGGCGTGGCCCTGCCCAAGGCTATGGTCAAGGCCAAGACAGCGGCGGATGTGCGCATGATGGCGCTTTCCGGCAACAGCGAGCGCACGGTGGAGGATGTTGAGACTCTGTTCAGGGAGGCGGACGAGAGGTTTGAGTTTGTGCGTGTTGATCCCACGTCGAAGCCACCGCTTCTGTTTATGGAGATGGTTTGGAAAGGCGAATGAGAGGATTCAAGACGAGTAAAATTCAGGTCAAATGTTGCTAGAGGTTTGCATGTTTCGTGTCAAGTCTTGTATCTACCTAGCAGCACACCCACCGTATTTTCAAAGGAATAAAACAGTGATATCGCCGTTTTGATCGCTGAATAGACCAACCATAATCCTAACCAGTGACCAAAACGGTGATATTAGTATTCTGTCCCTGACGAGACACCTGGGGTGGGCTCGTAAGTAGTGTTTCTAGCACAACTGGGAAATGCCTCTTTCGCCGAATTTGAGCGCAGAGCCACTAACCACCACCCTCTGATTCCGCAAAGGCAACGCATAAGTGACGCCACTTGTGTCGAGATAAAGGTGGTCTTCGAGTTAATTTGCATAAAGCATCCCAAGGTACCACAAGTATTATGTATTTGTAGGTGCCAGGTGCCTTGGGAATGGGGGGTGCCGGCGGAATTGTGCGTAGTAATTATTTCCCTACCCTACATCCAATCCCAAGAATTCAAGGACCATCTTCGTCTCGATCTGTTTTCTCACAACTCCGCCGTGTCACACTCACGTTAACGCCCAACCTGGCTCATGTAACCGTTACCGGTCCTGCAAAAGACCACACCCTTGCGGAGGATCACTCTTACTCTACAATCGCGTGACCCCAAGGCCCACTAGGATATCGACCTTCTGCCTTGCGCGAAGCGATGTCTTGGATGCCTGTTTGGCGGTCCGCGAGGACAGCCCGATCGCTTCTCACTCGCCGCCTACCCAACAAGCATGCACGACTTGCTCCCTCCAATACCAACGCCTTCCTCCGCGCAATGTCGTCGGGGAACATCAAGGCAGAAGAGGTGGTGGGAGACAAGACCATGAGAGTGCGGTATACGCCTGTTGAGGACGTTGAGCCACCTGAGCGCTATTGCG